>BLKR01000275.1:0-626571 GCA_011170035.1 Teleogryllus occipitalis
AGTATATATTTTAAAGGAATCTTTGTATTTATTTTCTATTTCTTGAAATTGTATTTCTTTATCTTTTTTAACCATTTTGTTTATTTGGATAGTGTCCAGTGTTATATCTGCTACTATTTCAGGAATTGTCCATGGTGGTATTCTGTTATTTCTTTTTTCCATTAATATCTTTTCTTGAAAGTTTAGCTGTCTTAGTAGGTTTTTCACTTTGCTATATACTGGTGAAAAGCATTTTTGTTCTTTGTAGTAATTTTGAAGTTTTGGGTATATATCGTGGTAGATTATAGGATTATTTGACTCAGCTGTTTTGATGGCATATTTGAGAGTAAGCATTTGTCTACGATGAGCTAGAGTTGGTTCTTTGGCTTCTATTAGAATGCTGCCAATGGGGCTAGTATGAAAACAGCCAGTGCTTATTCGTAGAGCTTTATTGTGTATAACATCAAGTTTTTTTAGGTCTTTTTTGCTAGCTGAATCATATAATATGGATCCATAGTCGATCTTGGATCGTACTATTGCCTTGTAGGTCATTAGCTGGAGATGTTTATCTGCTCCCCAGTTATTATGGGAAATGCACTTGAGTATGTTTAGTCTTTTCTTACATTCTTCAGATATAATTTGTATATGTCTTTTCCAGCTCATTTTTGAGTCAAAATGCATGCCTAAAATTTTAATAGTTTGATCATACTTTAATTCATGTAGGTCCATTTTTAATATGGGCAGATTCACAATATTTTGTCTGGAGAAAATTATACATTGGGTTTTGGAAGCTGAAAATTTAAAACCTGATTTGAGAGACCATCCATGGAGATTGTTTAAGGCAGATTGTATAATCTCTTGACTGGTTGTAATAGATGTTCCTCTGCAAAGAATGGTAATGTCATCTGCATACTTCCTTGTGATTACCGGATGGTTGATTTCGGAGCCTGCATCATTAATGGCCAATAGGAATAGGGTAACACTAAGTACTGCGCCTTGTGGTAGTCCATTCTCCAGATGTTGTACTGATGATAAGCTACCACTGACTCTCACAGTAAAAGTTCTTTCTTTGGTGAAATTCTTGATGAATTGAAATATGTTGCCTTTAAGTCCATATTCTTGTAATTTTGTCATGATTCTATGGGTCCACACCATGTCGTAAGCTTTTTCAATGTCTAGGCTCACTGCTAAAACATGCTGTTTGTTAGCAAGGGCTTCTTGAATGTAAGTATCAATACTTACTAAGTGAGAAGTAGTTGAGTGTCCTGCTCTGAAACCAAATTGATTGTTGGATATGATGTTTTTAAAGTCTAGAAACCATCTGAGTCTTATGTTAATTATTTTTTCCAGAATTTTGCACATATTGCATGTTAGAGAGATGGGTCTGTAATTTTCATTTTTTGTGGGGTCTTTTCCAGGCTTTGGTATAGGTATAACAATAGCTGATTTCCATAGCTCGGGAAATACATTTTTATCCCATATTATGTTGTATATTTTAAGTAATGTTTCTTTTCCTTCCAGGGGTAGATTCTTCAAAAGACTGTATGGAATGTTGTCTGGTCCAGGTGAGGAGTTTCTAGTCCTGTTGATAGCAGAATTAAGTTCTTTAATTCCAATAGGATCATTAAGATGGTGATAAGTAGCCAAGTCTTCATTATTTGTGAGTTCTGTAAGGTTCTCTTGTTCTTTTTTGTGTTGTAAGAAGGCTTCTGTATAGTTTTTTGAACTTGAATTTTTGGCAAAGCTGCATGCAATTGAATTTGCTATTTCTTTAGGGTCTGTAATGATTTGGTTATTTGACAGTAAAAAATGTATTTGTTTACCTTTTTTTGTTCCTTCGATAGCTTTTATTTTTGCCCATGACTCACTAATATTATTATGTATTGACAGACTTGAGACATAGTTGTACCAGGAGTTTGCTTTACTTTCTTTTATGGTTCTTCTTGTTACAGCTCTCATCTTTTTGTATTGTATTTTATTTTCTTCAGTATTATGTTTTTTGTATTTGTTGAAGGCATGTTTGGAATTTTTGAGTGCCAATTTACATTTGTCATTCCACCAATGGACTAGTTTGGTTCTCTTTGATGATTTGATAATTTCAGTTGATCCATTTGCAGCTTTGGTTATGACATCGTTAAATGAATTGATGATAGTGTCGATGTTCTCTGTTTCTAGAAGAACAGGTAGGTACTTTTTGATCAGATCATTATAGATATTCCAGTTAGCTTTGTTATAATTCCGTCTTGGGATTGCTTGGTCATTTTTATACATGTTGGCAGTGTTGTTAATATTTATAAAAATTGGGAAATGGTCACTATCATAGGGGTAATCTAGGACATTCCATGAACATTTATAGGCATATTGGGTGGAGGAAATGGAAATATCTATGGCACTGTAATTGTTGGTACTGGTATTGATGTGAGTAGGTTCTCCAGTATTAAGAACAATTGTATCTAGTTTATCAAATATTTCTTCAAGCATGACACCTCTGTAGTCAGTTTTATTGGATCCCCAAATTGGATTATGACTGTTGAAATCCCCCATAATGAGAAAAGGTTTTTGCATCTTGTTAATAATATCAGTTACTTCTTGTTCATCAAACTTGTAGCTATTTGGTAGGTAGATATTACATATATTGATTTGAACAGGTGACAAGATCCTTATAGCATTGACTTCAATGTTTGATTGAATATTCAATTCTTGATATTGAATATGGTCTTTGATGAATATAGCTACACCACCACTGGCATGATTGGAGTTGATTCTATTTTTGAAGGAGCAATTATACCCTTTGATATTGCCATGCTTGGAGTCTTTGAAGTTGGTCTCTTGGATACAGAGGATGTCAGGGTGTGTTAGGTTACATAGGTACTGTATACTTTCTAGTCTGGGGTAAAAGCCATTTACATTCCACTGAAGAATTTTCATTGACTGGTGTTTATTTCTATACTGGAGTCTGTTTCAGTGCTTGATTCATCTGCGGTATGAAGTACTGAGTTGATTTTCCTGATAATCCTGGTGAATCTGCCTTTTATGGTTTTATTGGTGAGATGTGGATATAAACTATGCATCATTCTGGTGATGGATGATATGTCTTGTGAGTAGTCAGTAGCGATGAGTATAGGATCATTAGTACTGAAAGAGTTCTCTAAAAAGGATTTAAACTGAATGTAAGTAAGGGGGTAGTTGTTTTGAGAGTCTTCAATGATGTGTTTGATAGGGGTTATCAACTCTTCCATATTTTTCTCTTTCTTCTTTTTTTTCTTTTTTGGTTGTTTTGAGAGTTTTTCCATATTATTTGTTTCAGTTGTGTTGCTTACAGACTTGGAAGGTGAGGAGGAGTCAGTCTGGAGGCATCTTTTATTGGTACTGAGGGAGACTATGTTGTTATTATTTGAGATTTCTTCATTGTTTTTGGCTTCATTAGTAGAAGATACAGATTTAGAAGGTGGTGGAGAGTCAGTTGTGGGCATTTTTTTCATGGACTCGTGGTGAAATTGCATATCTGCTACTTCAGTGTCTTTTCCATTGGTTGCTGGATCTGGCACGTCACAGGGTTTTTCACTAAAGTGTTCAGATTCCATGGGAACATTACTTAAATTGGTAGTTTTATGGAGATTAGAAGTGTTGGGTGAAGGGCATTGTCCAGCTAAGTGCCCAGTTTGGTGACAATTAAAGCATGCCATTTCATCAGCTGTGAAAAATATCCTATATGTTGAGCCTTCATAATATACAGTAGTGGATTCAGTTAGTAGACCTACATCTTCAGGAGAAACATATACTTGTCTCCGAAAACTCATAATATGGGAGAACCCCTGTCCAGGAATACCAGCTTTAACAAATGAAATTTTGGATGCCAATTTGATGTTATTTGTGGTGAGTACATTCTCTATTACTGAGTGAGGGATGATGGGGCAGACGTTTGAAATAATGATTCTTTTGGCTTTTGTTAATAGTGGTCTCAGCTTCAGTTCATGGTTTTTTATTTTAATGATTTTATGGTTGTTTGTAAGGGTGTCAGCTATTGTTTGGGAGCTTAGAAAAATACATACTCTGTTGTTTGCAATTTTTGAAATAAATCTTATTTCATTAGGGTCAATAATGTTGGAGAGACTGTTTATGTAATCTTTAATGGTAAGACCTTCTAATGAGTCAATGATTATAGCCTGGTCCTTGGTGGGAAACACTTCAGTTGACATAGCATTTGCGTAGGTTTTCAGCTTTGGTTGAGTAGATACCTTAGGTGATGGTGTTGAGGTTATGGGAGCCCCGATGCCCGTGGGCTCCATCCTTGAGCAGGGTAGCCGCTGCAACGGCTGACCGTATAGTTGGTTTCAGACACTCACAACTCGTGGAACTAGAGTATTACCACTAATTAAATGTAACAAAGTTCACTGTCTGAATGACAATAAGAAAAGAACGTTTCACTGGCCGCGATCGGAGCACGATGTGTCTCGGTCGGCTGCCACAACGGAACTGTATTTTATCTTGTGATGCCTATTTTTGGTATTTTACCTTATTTTTGCCTTTTCATTCATTTTCAGTTACTATTTTCCTTTTTTCTTCTTTCATTGATGTCGATCAAGTTGAAAACATACCTTGCAAACTCGGGCAACATGAAGGCACGGTCGTGTTTTTGCCTTTCCGTAGAAGCGGAGGCTCCAGGGTCAGATAGTGTTGAACATGTAAATGAGAAAAATGATACCAGTCATAATTTTTTTATTTTTGACATGATGTCTGGCTTTGTCACTCACGAGGAATCGCTTCCTTCATTTGAGTACAGCCTTCGATTCCTCAACCTTGCCAGACAGAGCTCTATGTATATGACCTACACTTCTCCGTGCTGATTACACAAATGTGAAGAACGAAAACTATAATTCCGTTTTCACTAATACCATTTCAAGATTCAAAGGGAAGTCCACGTGAACATTTCGTAGAGACAGCGTCGCGAGTAAAACAAATTTCTAGTCATCGTGCTTGGTACACACAGCTACACTTACGAAACGAATGACCTTAACAATTAGCGCCTGGAACTAAACATTAAACAAGCCAACGCGCTCGGCGGAGGGGGGCGAGGCGGACGACTCCCCGGGGCGCGCGACGCAGCGCGCTACGATGGCGCAGGGCTGCGGCGCGTCTCGCCGCGCGCCGCATTTAAAAAGGAACCGTTTAACGGCGCGTCTCGCGCGGACAGGCCGACAGACAGGCGGCAGCGCGCGACAGGCGGGACGCGCGCCTAATGGCCCCGGCGACGGCGCCAGCCAGCGCGACAGCCCGGCGCGACGCCACCGCCAACCCGCCCACCCGCGCGCGCCGGAGCCAACGAGGACGCGCTTGCGAGATCCCGCTTATCTGGATGCCGTGCTTGTCGAAAATGGGCTTGTTCCGTTGCAGTCGAACAAACATTACGTATGAGAATGTAATTTGCAATGTGAGAAAGATGTTTTCGTTTACTACTTGGGAAAGAAAGTATTCGCTAATGCAGAATTTTTTTTGATATATCTGCGTTCAAATATCTTGAATTGTTGTCAGATTCCCCATTAATTCAGTGTTCTATTGCCAGTAAATAAAATTAGAAAACAAAATATGTAGTATAATAACTCGTAAAGTTTGTAACTAAATAGGCGAGTTAATAGTTCTAGTAAAAATTTGACGAATGCGGCACGATACTGTCTCTCGGACATTCAAGACTAATCTGTGTGTTGAATTAGTAAATAAATAGGATGTAAACATGTAAGATAATCGAGCTTGATAAGCTAGCATGTATCAGTCTACTGACATTTCTTCCGGGAAAGCCATTTTTACTATAATGTATGTACGAATCAAATACTAATTTATATATTTACCAGATTGTGAGAAACGTGAATGCTGAGATTGTCGTGTGAGGTATTGTTTTAGTGATGACCTTACTAACATGCCATCACTCTCCCTGATCGCGTAACAGGCAGGGGAGCGAGCGATTGGACTATGTCATCGTCATGACGCCACCGATTGGTGCATAGTAGTATATGTATTAAGTTCTTGGTGTTCCCACGCTGAGCGACGAAAGGGAAGTTTGCACAGTGAAGGGAAGTAAGCACAGTTAATTTTTTTTTTCTACAGGATTCAGCTTAATTGTGTTTGCGCATATTATAGACATACATCGAAGAAAACGACCTTCGGGTTGGGATTTGTCTCTCGAGACATACACTACTGGAAGCGTCCCTCACTTCAAGCCCTCTTAGCACAGGAATATACGTACTATGCTCACAATTTTTCTTGATACCCGAGCCCCCTAGTCCTCTCTCAGCCCGGCACAGCACGGCCCGGTAGAAAACACCAGCTCCACTCGGAACGTCACGGCTCAGTTTGCAGTGCTGCCTACCTTCTTCGTTACTTGTCATTGCTCTCTAGCCCAAGACACGCTATTCAGTCTAATAATTGTGCTATTACGCTCAGTTTTCCGCCGTTGAAGTTGACAGCACTGCACTGCTGTGACGTAGACAGAAACCTCCTCTCCCCGCACCCCCCCTCTGTGGAGTATCAAGAAAAAGTGCGCGACTAGTAACCAAGAATGGCTTCTTGGTGTCATGCTTCAGTCAATTGAGACCACGCATGTTTCGCTTCGCGTGCGCCCGTACAGAGATGTCACTGATACCGAACCATAGAGTAAAGATGTACCTCTTTAATCTATGACCGAACACATGACGACGTCTCGTGGATGGATGGAAAGATGCTCAGAGACAGTCGTTGGTTATGGAGGGGGTACAGTACTCCTTAAAACGTTAACGAATTCCCAGTCGAAATTCTATTTTAAACTGTTCGAGTAAAGTGTGTTTGCACCCGTGAACTAAGTAGAGCGATTTGAAGGGCGGAGTTTGACTCTCGCGGCGAAGGGCAACCGTCTGTCGCTCCGGGCTCTCTGAGGATGACATCTTCCGACGTGGCTCTGAGACTATGAAAATAATATCTGAGCCCACACGACCTATTTTGAAGTTCTAGTAGCACATTCACTTTGTTGCTTCGACTGCATAATGTACTCAAAATCGAAAGAAACCAAAATAAAAATTCAATGTGATGATTGGGAGTCCTGGCTGTAGAAGAATTTTGGTCTTTCCATGAGGCGATTACACATGGCGATGGTGTTGTTTGTGAATATCCGACAAGCGTTGAAAGTCGAAACTACACAAGGAGTTCAGAGGGGTTCTAATAATAATTTCTAAATGATGAATCAGCAACTCCTTACCTAAACAACAGGGGAAAACGACGTTGGAGTCTGTCGTTGATCGTATGTGTGCGACTGTTAAGGTCATGTCTACGACATGTGGTCCATGTGGTGCGAGGCGCGGGCGTGTCGCGCGCCTATCGCTTTTCTCCTATTTATTTACAGTGACTTCTGACGTCTGTCAGCGGGGACATGGTCACACAATCGGGCGCTTCAATAGCAAAAATTGAGTCGTAACGAAGCTCCCGAATGGATAAGCTCGTCCCTGCTGATGCACGTTGGAAGTCACTCTCTCTGAATGGTAGTCCAGGGCTGAGCCGCCGCTGCCCTCCGGTGGCCTCCGCGTCGCCGCGCACCTGGCCTCGCGGGGCCGGGCGTCGCCCTCCCTGCCGCCGAGCAGCTGACTGGCGCGGGGCGGCAGGTCGCGCGGGCTCAGCGACACAGTGCAAACAGCCTCTCAAGTTGACCAAAGCTGCAATTTCAGCACAAAATGCAATCGTCAGTAATGTGTGACCGGGAGCGGTAGCTCAGTGCATCAACTGATGTCACTGCAGTGCCTCTGACCGGGAGCTCCTAGGTTCCCACTCCCCACGGCGGCAGGATTTTCGACTCGAGCTTTTCAGCTAGGTCGAATTCAGACGCTGTCTGGAGGAGAATTCTATAGGCAGGCTGCTCTGATCGGTAGTTTTCCGTGGTTTCTCCGATTAACCCCAGGCGAATGCCGGAGCAGTACCCTACCAAACGGGCCACGGACCGCGCGCGATCTGACCTTCCTCTTCCTTGTCCTATCCTCTCCCCTTACACACACACGTACACTAGCATGCACTACACTACCACATATTCCGGAAGACCGGTCGGGAGCTTAGAGCTTGTCCCGACTGGGGCGGTGCCTCGCTGGTGGGAGAGTCCTGGTTAGGGAGAAACCCCACTAGCCGACGGTAGGTCGGCGCCGGATCTCGCCATCCAGCGGGGGAAGATCACCGCCATCTCCCGAGAAAAAAAAACATGCACTACACTAACGGGACTAATGACCAAAGCCGTTGACACGCCCGGAAACACGAAAAAATCAATAAGTCAATAATGTTTGTTTTTAACAAAATGAAACTATAATAAAAGCTAGGTTTCAAAGAGACGTGTTGATATCCTAAATATTTCAACTAAAAATTGAGTTTCAATATACATTCGTTCATCATAATGAAATGACCTTTCTTTTAAGAGAGCTACATTATCTGAAATGTATTCAGTTTTTTATTCAGTGTAATGGCTTTAATTGTTACGATTTTCGTAAAGAAAAACTTTATTACCGTTCTGTTTTCTTTTCATTGCTGTCTTGGACATTAATTTTTTTTTTCATAGAAACCAGGCTCGCCCGCCAAATGTAGGAAATGCATTGTCGTTACACGTGCTTACTCTACCACGTCGTCTGTGAGCTATCTGGTCGATCATCAGAGAGATATAATTTGAAAGGGTTTGAGTTCAAATTTGAAAAAAAACAATGGGGTTGCAAAGGAGCTTAGTAAAAAGCATGGAAGGAACTAAAAAGCAAAACAAGGACAAGAATTGAATGTAGAATGCTTTTACCTACTCAACGAGCAGGAAAACGCTACTGATGATGAAGCCACATCCTCTAAATTAACTAACACTTCTTTTCATTTTAATTTATTAATTTTTGAAGAATTTACATAGCTCAGTAATAAATAATAAGCGGAAATAATGAGCTCTGAAATTCCTAATAGTTGGTGTTGCGTTGAGATTCTTTCGGTAAATCCGAACTGTATCTTGGGGATTGCATTGGTTGAAATAGGTGGTTTTTTATTCTTTTCAATATGATTTTCTCGAATATTTTGGAAAGAGTTGTTAATAAGCTAATTGGGCGGTAACTCTGGGTGTTTGATGGGGTTTTGTTTGCCCTTGCTATGGGGATGATGATTGCTTGTTTCCATTTATGAGAGAAATATCCGATTCTTAAACATGAATTGAATGTGTGTGATACTTGAAATGATTGAAGGCGTTGTCATTGTCAACAATATGTAATGTGTCATTGTCATTTCAACTATGTAAATGTCAACTACAACTCACCACTGAATCAGTATTCAATGTGTGTGATACGTTATTGCCGGTTGTGGTAGATTTTTTTAAATGCTGAGTTGTTTATATTGTCGTGACCTGGGGCTTTTTTGTTAGGAAGATTTTTTATGATTTTAGAAATTTCAATAGGAGCTGAGAAATTTATTCTCTGATACGGACCGAAGAATTTTGTAGCTTGTAGAATATTATGTTGCGGATGGGCATTCGTGTTTTCACAGAATGTGGTTTCGAAATGGGTGGCGAGCACTTCTGCCTTCAAAGTGAGGATAAGGCCTTACCTGTCGTTGTGTTTAAAGGAGGGACAGTGCTTTTTTTCTTGGTAATGTTTTTAGTGAATTGCCATAATGTGTTATTACTGGTGTTGAGTGATTGTAAGAGGTTATAATATTGTTCGGTGTATAGTATTTTTATCTCCGGTATTGTACTTTTTATTGTGTCGGTTACTTCCTCCAGTTAATTTTTAATGAATTCGGTTTAGGTATAGGGGCATGGTGAGGACATTTGCTGCGAAATAAGTAAGACTGGGATGCGGTCAGAATCAAGTTCGAATATTACCGATAAAAGGAAGATAATGTTTGTGTGGGCTAGGCCAAAGTCGAGAATGCCTGGTTTGCGCGAACGGTCTTGTGGATAGTAAGTAGGTTCACTGGGGGGGGGAGAGAATTTTAATATTGGTATTGTTAACTAGTTAGGCTAAAGTTTTGCCATTTTAGTTGTTGGATTGGCATTCCCAGTTACTGTGTTTGGTATTGAGGTCTCTTAATAGCACAACTTTATCATTGGGGTTAAATAGATTTTGGAGGTTTGTGTTTATTATTTTTATTGTGGGAGGTTTGTATGCAGCTATAATTTTCAAAGGGTTATTGTTAATTATTATTGAAGCTGCTATAGTTTCTAAGCGTGGTGTGTCCGGGAGAGTTTCCTGGTCATGCGTGTGAATAGATTTGATTGCGACAAGTACACCGCGGCCTTTCGTTTCGGTTTTGTCAGTTCTATATAGATTATAACTAGAAATAAATATTTTTTTGCTCAAGTGCGTTTCGGTAATACAAGCTACATCCACGTTGTAGTGAAGAAAATGAACGAGTTCAGTTTTTTTTGTGACTGAGTTTGCGTTCCAATTTAGAATAGTAATAATGTTTCGGGATTTATCTGCCATTGTTGGTTATATATTCCATCACAGAATTCTGAATACTACTAATTATAGATGGGATTAGCGAGTTGATGAAGTTAATAATGCAGGTGGTGATGAAGTTAATTATAATGATGATTATTGGGTGGTTAGATTGGATATTATTAGAATGGGCCATATGGTCATTGGAATTTTGAGTGTTTTGCGATGTGCTAGGAGGTGGATTGATCGTGTTTGAAATGTGAGTGAAGTTTTGAATAGGCTGGGATTGCGGGAGTGGCGGGAAATGGGCTCTTGATTGATTTTGGAGGGGAGGAGTAGCATTGGAGATTGGTGGATTTCCATTGTTTTTAGTTTTGAACTTACTTTTCCTATCTAAGAT
Organism: Teleogryllus occipitalis; assembly: GCA_011170035.1. Taxonomy (NCBI): domain Eukaryota; kingdom Metazoa; phylum Arthropoda; class Insecta; order Orthoptera; family Gryllidae; genus Teleogryllus; species Teleogryllus occipitalis. Next base: position 10,786 of record BLKR01000275.1, read on the forward strand.
CTCTTTGTAGTTGATGCAGTTCGTGTTTCATAGGTCGGCCTTGTGATTTGTCGAACACTAAGTATTTCTCTTGCTGGAAATTCCTCAAAGACCAATTCCTCGAAAGATCAAACATGATAAGAAAACTATTCCCTTTTCGCTCAATCTGCGGTCTAGTTTATCTTAAAAATTGCACTTACAGAGGTGTGTAATTTATCTTTACTAATAAAATTCGTAATGTTGTTTGAAACCCTTAATAAACAATCATTATTCTGTTGATACCCAATTTTTGAAAGTGTTGACTACTGTTACCGATCTGCATATGACGGGATATCGGAAACCAGCTATCAGATGCGTGTTATTTCTCTTTCATAAGACAATTAAGTATTACAAAAAGAAAGAATAAACAGCTCTCATTTTAGGTATGCAAGAATTAAAAATTATTTTCTCATAATGTTTAACTCAAATTCAAAGCTACATGTTCTTTCAAACTTATTATTTACACAACCTGAATGTTATGATTTTCCTTATCTGTGAGGAATTGTTCGAATAATGAAGACACATTACTCGAAGATCGAAATCGTCAGATGCGTTGAAGATTGCGGATGAACACTGGCGATTCTGGACACTGATTTTTAAGGAAAAAGCAAAGAAGTAGTTACGGCAAGCAACTCAAAATTGACGAGACTTCGTTACCTCGCTTGACGAGATGAGCAATTCGGTCTTCAGTGGAGAGAGCACGCTTGCCTTGTAACCGGCAGGTGTCGGAATCGCTTTCCAGCTGCAGATACTTTCATTGTGCGAGTTAATGTTTTTCTTGATGCTCCTAGAGTAATGGGAGTAGACGTAAAAAGGACCACCATCCGCGATTTGTCTTCACAGAATGAAGAGCGAAGTATTAGAAATATAACTCGCATTTCTTTCTTGGGTACTGAGTACAAGGATGTGGCCAAACGAGTCCGAACGTCACTATAAATGCAATGCAAAGAAATAAAAGAATAGACTGCCTTGCATCATTGCAACTCAAAGAACCAAATATGTCTAAATAAATCAGTTAACTTATGCATGGGAAGAAACGGCAGTGCTCTCTAATTACATCACGCTGCAAACTAGGAAGAAGTGTTGGTTAATAAAATTGCACAATCAATCTCATTTCATACACTTTTTAGTGATATATAAGAGAATATGTTGGTTATATTCAAATTATTTTCAAATTAGGTGATTTGATGATTTACCTACACCATGGACAAAATGACTTCCTCGTACATTACTTTTTTCTGCCCATTTTTATGTTTAAATATTTATTATATGTATTTTCTTTTGGTATTGATATCAGCTCCATAATATTTATTAGTAAATCAGATCATGTTTTATAATTGCTCCTTACTAATAGAAATGCAACGGAGAATTTTTTTGCAGAAAATGCATGTATTTTCAAATGCTTATCTGTTTTAAGCACATCTTTATGGGCTGACGATAGAGATGCTAATTTCACTTTAAGTATTCAATAATTTAAAAAAAATTGTTTTGTTGTTTCGTTGACATTATAATGTTCAGTTTGCACACAAAACTTTACAATTGCGTAATGACTTAATCTAATTAACTTAATCTAGTTTTAAATTGTACTTAACTAATCTTAATATAGAAAAAGAAACAAATAGCACCTCAGCACAATTAGTCAATATTTGCAAATATCTGTGGGAAAGAATGGAGCGGGAATCTGTTCTATATTCTGGTTTTGTATCTGGGATCTTTTCCGAGTCTGTAATAATTGAAGGGTAAATTAAATTTGTATAAAAGGTGTTTGATAGGAATGCTATTTAGTGTGCTATATCATTTATGTTTAGATCGTCATGTAGTTGTTTATTGCTAATAAACTATTGGCTCTTGTGATTAATCTTAAGTATTTGTTTTGAAATGTTTGCATTTTGTTGAGATTGGTTTTGGCAACATTGGTCCACATCGGACATGCGTGTAACAGTGTTGGTGATATGTATAGCGTTAGTGCATTTGACAGTGAAAGATGGTTGTATGGGTTTAGTAAAGGCCTTAATTGGATTAGTTTTTGCCTCGTGTGCTTTTATCTCAACGTGATGTTTCCAGTTAAGTTTAGTATCTAAATTGAATCCAAGATATTTTATTGTGTTCGTAATTGAGGTCCAAGTTATAGCATTATTATTTACAAGTAGCGGGGACGGGTATGCAAAAGTTTTTAATGAGAAGACTTTTGCTGCTGATTTTGAGGGATTTAATTTAATTTTCCAGTTATTTGCCCAATTTGTTATTAGATTTAGATGAAGTAGGAGCTGGAATTGCCCAGATTCAACAGGTGCCAGTGATGATCCAGTGGTATAAGAATGGTTGAATTCGTTTTGTTGAGACTGCGGCGTGTTGCCTTCGAGGCAATCCGTGCTTCTGCCCGTGAAGTTGAAGCTGCTTTGCGCTGCCGCCGTGATGGTTGGATATTGTGGATTGTAAATTGATTCTAGGGCTTGAGTAATTAAGTGCCCTGTGCTAAGAAAATCATTGTTAGACATATAAATATTGACGCACCAACACTAAAGACGCACTTCCGTCCACTTAACACTGTCTAGTACTAGCACAAAAAATCTATCACCACTGTTCTGCGGAACGTTCGGAGCGATGTTGCTCGGTCGAAAGCGCAGAGCGAAGTGGAGCATTTAATTTGATAGTGACAACGTCAAACGTTTTCGAAGATAACTACCGGGAGCGGTAGCTCAGTGCATCAACTGATGTCACTGCAGCGCCTCTGACCGGGAGGTCCTAGGTTCCCACTCCCCACGGCGGCAGGATTTTCGACACTAGCTTTTCAGCTAGGTCGAATTCAGTTTAATTTCTGGAGGAGAATTCTAGCGGCCGGCTGCTCTGATCGGTAGTTTTCCGTGGTTTCTCCGATCAACACCAGGCGAATGCCGGAGCAGTACCTTACCAAACGGGCCACGGACCGCGCGCGATCTGACCTTCCTCTTCCTTGTCCTATCCTCTCCCCTTACACACACACTTACACTAACATGCAATACACTACCACATATTCCGGGAGACCGGTCGGGAGCTTAGAGCTTGTCCCGGCTGGGGCGGTGCCCCGCTGGTGGGAGAGTCTTGGTTAGGGGGAAACCCCACTAGCCGTCGGTAGGTCGGCGTCGGATCTCGCCATCCAGCGGAGGAAGATCACCGCCATCTCCCGGAAAAAACATACACTACACTAACGGGACTAATGACCACAATAATTGACGCGCCCGGAAACACGAAAAAATCAATCAAATCAATCGAAGATAACTCCAAGTTGCACTTTTTCTTCATGAGCGTTTGGCTTGGGTCGACGCAGCACGACCGTAAACTCGCACATTAAATTAAAGGACACCGTACGTGCCGGAATGTGACAACCTATAAAGAGAAAAAATGAGGTTCGAGGAGACTACGCATAGCCTGTCATAAGTCGAGATCCATCTTGAGAGTCTCTACGGTCTCTACCGCAGCCTGACGAGTGAGACGCTGCTGGACGTGTGCGGCAGGGAGTTGGGAGGTCGCCGGGGGTGTCGGCACGGCGGGCGACGGGGATGCCGCCAATGCCGGGAGTCGGTGCGGGTCGGCGAATGTGTGTGTAGGAAGGGTGCTGAACTTTCAACAGCGGCGAACGACGCACGCCGGCACGGAGACGGACGTGGGTGGGGATGGGGCGGATGACGACGGCGGAGGTGGAACCTAGGGACGGGATCGGAAGCGGAGACGGTAGCGGAAGCGGAGGCGGGAGAGGAAGCGGAGGCGGGAGAGGAAGCGGGGAAGGGTGCGGAAGCGGGGAAGGGAGCGGACGTGGAGACGGGAATGGAAGCGAGGCGGGAGCGGAAGTGGAGACGGAAGCGGACGAGTGCGGAAGCGGAGACGGGAGCAGAAGCGGAGGCGGGAGCAGAAGCGGGTAAGGGAGCGGAAGCGGAGGCGGGAGCGGAAGCGGAGGCGGGAGAGGAAGCGGAGACGGGTGCGGAAGCGGAGGCGGGAGAGGAAGCGTAGACGGGTGCGGAAGCGGAGGCGGAAGAGGAAGCGGAGACGGGAGCGGAAGCGGAGGCGGGAGAGGAAGCGGAGACGGAAGCGGAGGCAGGAGAGGAAGCGGAGACGGGTGCGGAAGCGGGGAAGGGAGCGGACGTGGAGACGGGAATGGAAGCAAGGCGGGAGCGGCAGTGGAGACGGAAGCGGACGGGTGCGGAAGCGGAGACGGGAGTGGAAGCGGAGACGGAAGCGGGGAAGGGAGCGGAAGCGGATTCGGGAACCGAGGTCGATGTGGAGGCAGTTGGAGGATGGGAGCGGGGTGGTGGGCGGCGAGGACGTGGACGCTGGCGGAGGCGGCGGCGGCTGCCGCGGGGCTCTGCGTAAAGTTGGCGGGGCCTGTCGTCGGCATCTTCCCGGAAGGCCGAGCGCGGGATGCAACGCCGCAGCGTGACGTGACAGTCGGCGGCCTCGTCCCCCGCGTCACGCCCTCCGCCCCTAATTACAGCGGCAGACGCGCTGACGACGCGACGGTGGGCAGGGGCAGTTGGGCTCGCCCCTCACGAGGGATGCGCGTGAAGAGCGCTGTGACAGCCCTGAAGTTCAGAGTCGGAACTGCTTACACTTCGGGACTGACGTCAGAGAAATAAAGAGAGACAATCTAACTATTTCAAAGTGAATTATTCAGATAAGAAGTTTTAGAAGTCGGAGAACTTCTTTCATGTTGAATAGTAGGTCTATCTACATTTAATAGAACTAAACGCTTCTAAAATTGTCTTTCTACGAAATGAATTAACATCAACACGTAAAGAAATTTGCTGGGATAATTGCCTCTATTTTGAATGTATAATAGTATAGTTTATGGAAACAATAGTTAAATTTGCATAATACAAAATCAAACGTTTCAAATGTTAAGTTGCAATTCGACCACGTGAACAACTCAGTACATCGGCAAAGAAATCTTCTCTGCCCAGATCGTTCGCAAACGAATGAATTTCGATTCAAGAACATTTGAGGTTAAAGAATCGTAGAAATAGCCGGAAATAAAAGAGAACTTGAGAATTATGTAGATGGATTTAAACGTTTAAGAAAGTGGAAAATTCCAAATTCAAGAAGAAAGTTTGAGAAAAGAAAAAAATGTAATTGACACAGTCGTCGAGAAGAAAGATTTGCAATGATGAGCTGAACCAACGCCCTGCATCCACGAGAAGCGAATATCCATCGCGGTTCGTTGCACGTGCAATCGGAAATACCTACATCGCTAGCGCGTCGATTCCATCGGCGCGGCGCGGCGCCGGTCGGGTATATTGGATCCCACGCGCAGCCAGATCTCCGCGAGCCACACGGGCGCGTCGGGGCCGTGACGCGCAGACGCTGCGTCCCCACGCGTCCCCCACGCGTCCCCCACGCGTCCCCCCGCATCGGCGCCCGCACACGCACGTTCTGCTGGCAGGTGCACGGGAGCATTCCGTCCCTCCTCGCTCGAATCTCTCCCTCTAACAGAGTAATTTACGCCCCGGTGGAAGGGCGGGAACGCGAGCCAGCACCCGCCACGAGGGGGCGGCGCGGGGCAAGGAAGGGAAATATCCAGAATTCCCAGCGCGGCCACCTCGTCGATGGCTGATTGGAATCGCGCGGAGAATTACGTCTCCATTACTTACTGGATTAATTTTGGCACAATTATGCCCGCGATTGTCTATCCCCTCTGATCAAATAACTCTAATAACTTCATTTTCGTGACACGTGAAAAAGAATGTGCGTGTCACGGTATCAAGGAATTTAATTACTGGCAATAAATTAGCGCGTCGCATTATAAAGGGTAATTGCTGTCTATTTTACCGTCCAAACATTACAGATTGCACACTACGCTTCCAGGAAATTGGTGACTTAGTTAATTAAATTCGGAGACATAATCATCACACATCCGCAGCAAAAAGACCATAATCATGATTTAATATTTACCAATGGAGTGATTAGCGAAGTAGGAATTCGTGTATGTAAACATCCTGATTATTTAATGGCACCGGATGGAATGAAGGCAGTTCCTAGAGGACGGGCGGGGACCGGTCGTCGATGTCATTTGGGCGGGGGTGGGGGAGGGCGGGGTGACGGCGCGCCAGGTCGGGGGGGGCGCCCTAAGTATGATTTATGGGCCACGAGCCCTACTTGATGCCGAGATTAAGCGGGTAGAGGCCCCGTGCATGCGAGGCGAATAATCAACACGAGTACAATGCACTTTTATAATGAATGCGAACCGCAGGCGGCGGCGGCGGCGGCGATGGCGCAGCTTGAGCGGGGCTGGTCGGGGCGGGCGGCGTGGCGCGGGTGGTCGCAGCGCGGTCTCCTTCCCGCCCTCGGTCATTAGGGCGACGCGCCGAGGGACCCCGTTTTTGCGATCCACTTACTACCTCACTCCGCGTAATTTCAATTAGCGACGTGTACACTACGTTCTCATGACAGATTGTCGACAGAGGGCACCAGATAGTTTCATGCAGTGTCATTCCTGTCCCAAGTAAGATATTCACGTGAAATAATGGATTTTATAAGCAGAACGAAGGCCTTAATGAGACACAATTTTTCGTATACGATGAAATCTTTTGAAAATTACGAATAATAAAAAAATCTATTATCCTGTCCGAGCTCAACTTTCATAGGAAGCTAGTATACTCCAGGAATAAGGGGTTTTAACAGCATTTTCGAGATGAGAGCATGTGTTGCTGAACAATAACCTCCCTAATTGCCACCATTCTTGTGATATTGTTTTATATCACATTGTTTATTAACCCTTCGAGTTATGTGTTCACATCAAATTGCTGAAGTAACGAACATTTTTTCTTCTTTTTCAGATAATTTTCTGGAATGGCGAAAATTCAGGAGGAAAACGTGGCACCTAGCTCCATTGCAAACCTCATTACTACATACTTTGAGAGGTAAGTAAATTTACAAATATTGTAATTTGTTTTAGTTTCAAAAAAACGAATATGTTGATTTCTGTGTCGTAAGACGGTATGGAAAAAAGAGAACTTCACAAAGTTCTTGATTCGGAGCTTGAAGACAGCTCGGAGAACATCGATAATATTAATGAAGAGAAGCTTGCGAAACAGCTGTGGAACCATACTGATGGTTGAATCACGATGGGCACGTTCTTGGGAAATTGATTGGTCAGGTTTCTTGGGAGGTATGCGTTGACGTGAGAGATTAATTTACCCTAAACGATACAAATAGGTTGAAATCAAGATACATAATCTTCGTGTGCCCGAAGCAAAGCAGGAGGCTGAGAGAAAATTGTTTGGTTCGAAAAGTCTTGTTAGTTTTGCGTTTCTTATTCTGACATTAGAAGTCATCTCCCTGTATTTTGAAAACAAATAAAAGGGAAGGAGCAACGTGAAATTGCAGGAAGATTTTGTTTCACTTCGATGAAAGTAAAAGATTCGAATATTTCGAAAAATATGGAAGAAATTTAGGACAAAATAATATTATGAATTCAGTTCCTAATAGTTATGATTCAAATACTAATGGTTAACATTCATTTTACATTTTGAATGTTCTAAATCAAAATTTAAATATTTGTATAAACACTTTAACACAGTCAAAATGTTTTAAATTATCAATAAAGTCAGTTACAATTACTTCCAAAATTAATTTCTTACTCGGATGTTCTAGTCTTCAACTTGGAGCTGACAGAGATGGGTTTTTTAAGTTTTCTGTGGTCTTTCTAAAACTCTGAAAATGATATATTTTATTTTAATGTAAAATCTTACCCAAACGAAAATTATTTGAAAATATTTCCACAATTGTGAAGAGGAATGTAAGGTCGTATTGTCGAACAAAATAATGATGTAGTTTGGCTCGTGTGCCATTAAACATGTCGTCTGAGGTAACTTCAATGAGGAACCGGCGTCCCTTTTTGCCTGAGCGCCAACCGAGTGATTTCAGAGGCCACTCATTTGTTACTGCCCGCCTCATCATTCATCTGACGTATCTCTGAAACTAGTTTCTCTCTGCCACTGCTGGAAGAAACAAAAAATTCATCCTGAACAAAAGAGCAGTAGATTCGTGAGTCACTTTTACATCAGGCTTAAAGCAGCGCCGAAGAATGCTTGTTCATACGTGAAATATTACCGTGTAATAACTGACCATCTGTAATTAAGTCCACACATATCTGACCTCATGAATATAACCGAAAGAGAAAAAACAACAATCTAAAAGGGAACTAAATGCTGTGTGTTTGCTAGGTGTACGAACAGGATTTAGTGTACCATCAAAATAAACGCTTCAGGAAAACGCTTGACATTACGCGAGTACGAGAGATGTTTCCAAAAGAGGTAACGGCGATAATTGCGGAACTCGTTCGTAATACTCGTTTGGCCGTGCTGAAAACATCAAAACCATTAAATTAACCGACAGGGGACTTTCGGAGAGCAGTCCATACGGGCGACATGGCCAAGAGACAGGGCAGCGTGCGGTCAGGGGACGGAGGCAAATTATGGAGGAAGAGGGAAACCCTCGCGGAGGAGAACGATTTCCAGGGACAGGAAGAAAAAAATCACACAAACAAGGTATACGACACGACAGTGGGAGGCGGCGGAGGAAGAACGTGGGGCTGTTTTGCCGCTTCCCCGTTGACACTGGGATGATTAATACCGGCTAATAGGCGGGTATGGGCCGATAAGCAGGCGGCGGCGAGGACGGGGCGGAGGGCCCGGGAACCGGCCCCCCGCCAGGTGGAGAGGAGCGGGCCTCGCCGCGCAGCCTGGCGGCGTGACGGCCAATTGCACGCCTGCTTTGGCCCGAGTTGCCGCCACCGCCACCGATGCGGTCGCCTTCTCCCGCCCCCCTCTGCTCGAAATGACCGACTCGAGGGCGACCGCCTGGCCGACATCATCTTCAAAAGTCGAGCCGCGACCTAACTTTGTTTACTTGATTTATCTCCTCGTATGCCGCCGGTTATTTATCTTCATCATGGTCACGAGCGGCCGAAGCGCGGCGCCCAGCCACCCAGCCCCCGGTGCCCAGCCGCAAGCTTTAGGGAGCAGGGCGGCATTCGACGCTGGCTTGCCCAGCCCTTGCCAAGCTGTTTCCGTTTACACTTTTTATTATTCGTCTTGGGTGCCAGAAACTGGGTTCCTTACACGAGGCGCGATTTCATGTCAGTGTTGGGATAATTGTGGCCATGAGTGTGATGATGAGCTTGCAATAGAATGAGAGGTGGAAGAAACTGATCATTTGATTTGTTCATCACGAATTTCTTTTCTATTGACTGTATTTCGATCCATTTTCTTGCTTTTTGTAACTAGTCAGTGCGCTCTAACTGCCGTGCCAGTCTACGAGTATTTGTAATTAGGGGGAAAGGTGTGGAAAATTGGAAGGCTAAAGTATTTCTTATTGAAAAGGGAAACAATTTGCATTCAAATTCTGTTTTCTAAAGTTCAAATTTTTCAAATGTTAAACTCGTTAAGAATGAAAAAAGATAGGACAGTTTTTGGAGTCTCCATAATAAACAATGAAACATGATATTTTTTTAAATTTCAACAGTGAAAATGAATAAAACTTTAACAAAATTGCGAACGAATTGTTCTAAAAAATGTAAAAATGTTTCAAAATATAAAGTTATAAATCATCAAATATTCTGAAAAACTCTTTAAGTGCTAAATTTTACGTTTCTTAAAAGAGAATAGTAAGATCTCAAAATACAGTAAAAACTAAGCCGGATATACGGATCTGTCATTTTCTTCCGTCTTGTACAGGGTTCCTGCTTATTCTGGTTTGCAATTAAAACTCTCAATTCACAAAATGCAATAGGTCAAAGATGGAATAGGTTGTGTGAGTAGTTTATCTCACCTAAAAATTACATTTCAAAGAAACGAAGACATTCCGCGAGAGACAAAGAAAATGACATACAGAAACCCAACAGGAAACCCAATGAAACCAAAAGTGAGATAAAAAGTAAAATAAATATTATTTTCTTTAATTTTTATAGGAACAGATGAATTCATCTGATGATTTAGGTTTTGGCTATTTACCTAAATCTACATGAATATCCTGGCAACACCTTATAAAAAAATCTATTTAACCACTCATTCTTGATTTTGTCTTAATTTTTACGTTATCAAGCTCTTGAGTTTTCTCAACTTTAAATTCCGTTGACATAACCTTAACAGAAGTGCTGCTTTGTTCATGATCCTTAATTCGTCTAATTTTCTCATTAAGAGTTACCGTTTTCATTTTGTCGCCTGACATAAACAATTAACTCAACACCTGCAACTCGTCGAACTCAACAATAGCATATTTTGAGAACCACTGTACCCAAAGCACGAATTACGAGCACAAGAATTGTGGAAAGATCGCTCCTCGCATCTCTCCTTCCTTCACATTGTTTATTGAAGGTCAGTGCTATAACAAACAAATAGTGGCTTTCGCAGGAGTGGCATACGAAATACGATGTTCGGAAAAGGGTAGCTGAAAAAGGGAATGGACGAGCATAGTTCTGAGTGTCTCGTTGAACGATGTCGCCACACCTACAAGTCAATGTTTAATTTTAAAACGTTTTCCGTCTTATACAGAACTTTTTATACTGTCGCACTAAAAATTCATTTCCGTTTCCGCGTTAGGCAGGTTTCAGTCTTATTCAGTGCACTTTGCATTGGAAAATGTTAGTTCTGACAATGAGATTTTTTCGGAGAAGCCAGGTCTTCTTCTTATTCTGGTTCCTCCTTAGACAGGTTTTCACTGTATTTGATAATAGTATCAAGTTTCGCGACTCTTCGCTCGAGCAACCGATGTATGTCTCTAATTGCGAAACCGTATGAAACCGTATGTTCGTTCTTACTGAACGGGTAGTGCTTTCCAGCAATTATCTGGTCTTTTGTTAAAATTCCATTTTGTTTGGCCTACTGAAAGGCTAGGCAACGTTGATCAGTATTTCCGTTTTGTATTCCCTAAAATGTTTCTTTTTTACCCGACAGTGACATTCATTAAACAATAGAGCATTCATCTGTTTGAAGGTTAATGCAGGCTTGCTAAAGTATGCAAAATAATCCTTAATAAACTCTAAATTTGATAAGGTTCGGAAAAATAGATTGACACCTCTAACCAATTTATAAGGCAGAGGCAACTAAACATAAGTTGAAAACCGAAAAATATTTTGACAAAAAATTTTAAAACTTTCTATTTTCACAGTTTGACCAATCCCTCACGCAAAAAACTCAAAATGCAGAAATGCCCTGCCGCTATCTCCAGCAACTTTTTATTAGAACCAAAATGTCCTCGACGTCTCTGTCATAGGCACCTTTCTGCCATTAGCTTCTGGGCCCCTATATGCGAGTTCACATTCCTACCAGGAAGACAACGCATATAATGGAGGGATAATAATGATAGGCTCAATGATGATGAGGCAATTGTAAAATGAGGGCATCGACAACGGGAGATATCGGAGAAAACCAACCAGGAACCCGTTTTGTGCATTATAAAGTTCACTTGAATCGGATAGGATATGATCTCATAACCAAAATCGTAGTTTAGATACTGCTCGAAACCCTTCTGTGTGTGGGTGGAGTGTATATCTTGTTTCTATTTGTTGAATGTTGCAGACTAATACCAATATGCATTATACTAGTATTATGCTGCAGTCATCAAAAGAACCTGTACCGCCAACGCGATATTTCCGCTAAAATATACATTAATTCTTTAAAATTTACTAAATGAGAAATCGACCAAATGTACCAGAAGTAAATTGTAAGAAAATTCTTTTGAGTAGTTAACTGAAATACACACAAAAGTGTACCCACGCATGATATTCACCAACGAACACAAAGCGTCACCGTGAAAGTTCATTCTTCTCTTGGAATATGCTTTCCTGGTAATTTGTCGGTGTTAACTAAACAGTTGCGGTTTTCTTTGCCGTTGAAGTACTTTGATTAATAGTCATAATTCTAGCAAGGCGAGAAGAAATCGTATTTTGAAAACCGTCCCTCAGTTCTAGTGATTTGGCGAATGAAGAATTGGAGTAATAATTTGTCTAACATCCCATTAACTTGTCGTAATCGACGCTCTATCACCATCGTGATTATAGCTGGCATCCAGCATAGCCTTCATAAATGTCATACTGTTTGTGGTAGGTTATTTATGACTTATTCAATGAAATTACCTTCAGTCAATACTTACATAGTAATTTCAGCCTGTAATATCAACGAGACCACTAATTCCATTTGCTTCGTCATTCTGCAAGAGGTAAGTTGACTATTAGAGTAAGATGTAAAATAGACAGAAATGATTCTGGCGGAAAAACGTTATAAACTTTCTTTGGTTCTTAATTTCCACAAAATGCATGATTTTGTAATTGTATTGTATGTTCTCTTATTGTTAGTACAGCAATTTCAATTTTGAAGTCTCCATAGAATTCACTAAAAAAATAGAATCGTGAGCTCATCTCTGTAAAAATCATATTGTGGGAAGAAGACGTCTTATATCTTCAGACAATATATACAAAGCTTTCATTGAATCTTCGTGATTTTATACGTAATGGATTCACAACAGTTTCTCAGGCGGTTTTAACGGCTTTGGGGGTCTTTGGCTCTTAATTTGGGGGTACCCTACTCTTACTTTCACCGATCTCCCCTCCCCCCCAATTTAAAGACAAGTTTTGTTAAAAAACTGATCTTCTCCACGTTGAGTGACATTCTCGCATCAAGCAGCAACATTCCATACTTTCCAATGATGTGCGATACATCACTCCCTTATGCCAACATTTTGAGTATAGTTTATACATCGCTTTTGTATTTAATTTTTCGAAAAATTTAGTATTAAATACTTTTTAAGGAACAATTGAAGGTCCTATGCCCTGGCCTTTGGGTCCCGTGCGTTAACACGGGCCTGCAATTTCTTCTTCTCCTTCGAATCAACTTCAATTAATGAAGTTATAATCATGTAATATTAATCATTCAATAAAATAACTTCCATAAGAAAGAAATTGCTCAAGGGAAACTTATGGACAAAATACTTACTCTTCACTATACTGCCAACAGTTCAATTACAGTGTGAAACGTTATGTTGCGTTAGTATATGAGGACATTGTTGGCATAAAATATCTTTTTATCGTGTTGTTTCTTGATATTTAATAGTTTCGTTTCTTAATACTTCATTAAATTTGAATAGTGATCAAGTTGATATAAGTTGCTAGGCATTAAATATTTCTTTAAAACGAGGAGTCAAATTAAGTTTTGATAATACAGTGGACGCCGCTCATTGTTATCACTTCGGACCGCAGGTAATATAACATTAACCGACTGATAACAATACGCTAAATATTTTAATTGAAAATTAGTAAATGAAAAATAAATCTTCATCAAATAGTTTACTCTGGGTAACAGATCCATTTTTAATATATTCACTTGTGCCTTCACCGAGCAAAGAAAATTTATTTGGGCAATCATATTACGTATGATATTATACTGCGGTTTTTACAGAGTTCTCTCTCAATTCCACTGAAGGCCCGTCACCACGGTGGCATTACGGCACGGTTTTCCGCGTCTTTCTCGGTCGTGCCGCTAGAGTCGCTTCATCTGCAGCACTGCTTGATACGGTCGCGAGCATGCGACACTTAGCGGCACGACCGAGAAAGACGCGAGAAACCGTGTCATAATGACACCGTGGTGACGGGCCTTGAGTGAAATTGAGAGGCAGCTCTGTAAAAACAGCAGTGTACATGATAGGCACATTTTCTATAATGAAAAAAAAGACCTCTATTAATGTTTACTTCTGGTTTTCTCTTCACATTAGTAAACCACATTCTTACAGCAGATTCAACTTTGCAGTCTTTCCCAACACGATTTCTCTTACATTGTAAGTTTCTGTTCTTCTGTTCCACCTGAAGAATATCGTTTTATTGTTTAATAGTTTGCACAGAAGAGGTTGAGAAATTTGTAGCTGCACTGCTGCATTGCGTGAACTCATTTTAGGAAAATTATCATAACGTTCAATAATAGAAACTTTGTCGTTATTTGTTAAGGCTTTACGTTTAAGCCAACTTTTCACACTGGCTATCACTGCAGTTCATGAACGAACGGGAACTGATGGCTTCGTGAACCACACTGAAAGTTCAGAAGACCACCTCGAGAGGGGAAAGGCGATCAAGCGCCGGCCAGCAAGTTATTTTTAGAACAACGCGTGGCAAAGTGACACCGCGAGCGCCAGTGGCGAATAATATCATTTGCTCATCTTGCTCGAGTCACGAGCCTTGATGGCTCAAAACTGTGCGTAACTGAAATGTGTTCCAAATCAATGATAATATCAAAGAAGTCTGATTCGGGCTGGACATCATAAATATTAACATTAAACCATTTAGCCTAAAAACAATAAACAAATAACATTAACAGCGATTTCAATAAGCGGCGTTCAATGTATATTCAAACCTAAACAAATGCTGCAGTTTCGAGATGTGGCTCATCTCACTTAAATGAAGAAATTAAAAGTAATTTTTACTTTCTCGAATACGTAGTATACTCCGCAATTATACAGAGCAATGCATAGTATAGAGAAAGTTATGTAATGCTGCGCGAAAAAACGGCAGATTTTCAGAAAAAAAATTCATTGCCGGGTCCTGACAACGAAAACATGAATAAATACAGTTACTAAATTAAGAACAAATTCTCTAACACGTGGTGTAACCAGAATATCTGTTTTGTGGGACCTTCATGCCGAAAAAAAAATTGGAAGCAAAATATCCGTTCGTCCGTCTGTCAGTCCATCCGTCTCTGAACACTACTAGCGCCTAAATCGTGCGTAGGATTCTTTCCCAAATTGAGGAAACCCCTATCCATCTGGCTCTAGTTGAAGCTTTGAGATTTTGAAAAACATTCTTTAAAATTTAGGGGTACTTTACATAAAGCCCTTGGACATTTTCAATTTTTTTTTCACAAACGTATCCAAATATGTTTGTTTAAATTTCTTGTAAGAACAACGTAAAATACACTTATAAAGTTGGCATGGGCCCAATTTTCACAATTAACTCTGAATTTTCGAAAATTGCGGAAGTTGATTTTCTTTCGGCGCGTTCCTAGAACTACAAACTTCAAGACAGAGATTTGTCCTTCAAATTAAATTTGTTGTCCATAAATAGTTCTTTCATAAAGGCCATGTAGACTTTTTTGGAAATTTTAGTCGTTTTTGCGCAATAGTGCGTGGAAGATTTGCAATTTTAAAAAATTACAAAAGTAAGATTTTCTCAAAAACGGCTCCAATCTTTTTTTCAATTTTTGGTAGGGTTAGTGCCAAACCAACCCTATACGATGACATAATTGTCATATTGCTATATTGTTTTGTGTTTTCAAAAATTAAAAAAAATTCTTCGCTCTCACGTCGGTAATATTTTTATTAGAGGCGATTTATTAACGTTATTGTACTTATGAGTACATGTGCATTAATTAATGTCATAAAGTTTCTCGAAAATTCAAGTTTTCTGTAAAAATGAGCTCAAAATTCCTCATTTTCAGAAACGCTCAAACGTCATTTACTAAAAAATGGCTCCAAATTTTTTCATCAAATTTTTACAACGAATAGTGCTAATTGTACTAATTAATATGGCGTAAAGTTCCTTTTAGTGTATTCTTCTGTTCTGTCGAAAAATACACAAGTGTAATTTTTTTGAAAAATCGCTCATGCCGGTAATATACACATTTCCACGATTTGTATACATTATTGCATTTGTGAGTGAAAGTTCTTTAAATGAATTTAAATGAAGTTTTTCAAAAACTCAATAGATCGTTGTGAAAAAGATCTTCGAAAAGGAAGAAAAATTTCGCATTTACAGTAATGCTTAATCGCCATTTTCTTAAAAAAGCATCAAATTTTTCAATGAAAATTTCTATTTAGGACAACATTTCACCGTTTTTTAATATTCTTGAAGTAATATTTCGGTTGCACTATTAGGAAAGCAAACAGTTTTGAAAATGTCAATGTACTTTGGGCGATGATGGTAACTCGCCAGGGAATGGAGGAAGACCATAAAGCCTGGCCACACCTAAAAAAATTTGGAGGTTCTGTGCCATTCTGTAGCACCTCTAGTTATCTTTGAGAATGTAAAAAGTAACTGCATGATTGCAAATTATGTGCTCATATTGACACAAAAAGTTATTATTTAGAAGTAAGCATATTCTTCACGGGTGTATAACTCCTGTGCATAGAAAATTACCTGAAAAACGTTACTTTACTCCTCTTACTGATTAAAATTATTCTTGTTATTAATATTATTATTATCATTATTTTACTATTACTATTTTGCTTTAGTCTCGGAGAGTCAACATCCGGTTTTCTTAAGTGGGTGGAACCAAAATTTGCAGACCACTTACGAGAATTCAGATCATGACAAATTCAGAAGGGTGAAACTATGAGTATTTGACATGTTTCCAAGATTACAGATTTTTGTGTTTTAAAGATTATTGCATTCTGGTTTAGTTGTAATTTTTGTACATACTTTTTAAAGTTTTCATTGACCAAACCAATGGCTGAGACATGTTTTTATTTCATAGTATATTATTATTATTATTATTATTATTATTATTATTATTATTATTATTATTATTATTATTATTATTATTATTATTATTATTATTATTATTATTATTTTATTGTTATTTTTTCTGGGTTACACAAATTAAAGCACTTACGTCTGTTGCGAGGGAAAGGCCTGTCGATTAGTTTGATAGATTTTATCGTTGTCATTCTCTTTCGTTTCCTTTATTTGCCTCCATCCTAACAAGAATTACCTGATTTGTTTGACATTATTATTTTCTTGGTTCCATCCACAGCTTTCTTTTTCTATGAAATCAAACAGTGCATGCCTATGCCCTCTTTTATTGTCCTGATTTTGTTGGTTGACATGATGAAAAAGAAAATCAGGGCCACACAATCGACGCCACAAAATTAATACGCAGTCACTTTCGCAAACGCCTCCCTGGACACGTTGGTAAAAGGTGCTTCGCCACTCGTGGAGAGACGCGGTCACGATACTCGACCAGTTTGTCTCGGCGGGGCGGACGAAGAGAAGCGGAGATGGCCGGGGTGGTGGAGGCGGATCTGGCAAAGGCGACACACGAGCGGTGGAAACGTTAGGGACGACAAGAACGGCGACAGGGGCACCCGGAGGAGAGACAGACAACCAAAGGGAGTGCGTTGGGGACAACGGAACCTACGAGCAAAGAGAAAAGATGTCTTTCTCTACGCTTTCTTCTATGCTACGAGGGCTGCAAGAGGAGAAAGCAGATGACTGAATGGGGCCATCAGCGGCCGCGTGGGAATGGCGGGGGCGGGGAGGAGCGGCGGGAGTCGAGGGTGGAGTGGGGGCCCGGTCACTTCGGCGCGTGACAAACACGCTGCTCCGGGCGCCGGCGACAGTGACTAACTGTGACACGAGGCGGCGGGGCGGGGCGGGGGCGGCGCCCTCGCGCGTGGCCGTGTTTCCGGGCCGCAGTCGCACAAAGGGCGCCGCGGCGCGGGGGGAGAGAAATATTGACGCGTGCGGCTGCGAGGACCGCCGGCCTTTCCCCGCCGCCCTCCTCCTGCGGCCGCGTGCCCTCGCGCGTTTTATCGACGTTTTAGCGACACGGCTACGACAAGGCGACATGACAGCGGCGGGGACCCCGCGGCGGAGGGGCGCGAGTCGCTGATTTATCGCCCGCAACAGGTTGCCGCCGCCGCCGCCGGCGGACGAGGCAGGGTTGACACGACCCCGCCTCCCCCGCTGCGCGCCGCCCCGCCCCCACCCGCTGCGCGCGGCCGCCACGGGTGGGTTTTCAAATCGCCGGAGATTATCTCGAAGCGGGAACTACGTGTTGTTTAAATAGGATCTTTATCGACTGGACTTTACCTCGTTCTCCAAAATATTTCTAAAAGATTGAAGCTCCAATATATATATATATATATATATATATATATATATATATATATATATATATATATATTGTGACGTAACGGGATGCTCGCGCGGCGACGTGGCGCCCGCCGTGCGGTGGGCCGTACTTCAAGGTTTGGACGATAGTTTGATACCTCCTGTAACGGAAGTCGGGAACCCGGGGGGCGGAGTTCTTGCCCTGGCTGCTCCCACGCTTCCCGAAATGGAAACCAACAACACAGAAGTATTATTCCTAGAACAATTCTGAGGATTATAAACAACCAGTTTTTTAAAAAAAAAAAACGAAAATCAAATTATTTAATTTGAACAAATAACTCAGTCATTTGGAATGAACATTATCATTCCGTATGATCTGTACAACAATTATGCGCATCTGCACCAAACACTTCAGAATTGTATATTATTTGACACAATTCCCTTATTTCCAATAAAAATTTACATCCAAATTTGATCAACACACAACAACAGAAATGTAAGCAATTAAATGTAAGCAATGAAATAAACATTCTTCACCATTTTTACAAAAATTGTAAGGAAAAAGAAGATTCAAAATTGACAAAGCTTTTCATTGCTTTTGTTAAATACTCAAGACACTTTGGAGTATCATTCCCCAAACTCTTAAACGATAATACTAGTTCATTGCCATACAAGTAATCATTGCAACATTATGCCTTCCTTACCCTGCAGGGTCACAAAGCAATCCTGTCAAATGCTCACACTACATGCCATGAAATCACATCATACAAATTACAATCAGAATAAATTCATGGATACACATTTTGCTGAAACATTATAACATTAGAAATAGCTGTGTAACTGTCCTTCCACTCCGCTATTTATATCACAATCTGTGATATTGGACGTCAAATGCTGATACTCATCTCTCACTGCCTTCACTCCACTCCTACCGTTCACATCCAACTGGTTCGCGACACACCTGGTCGACCCCAACCCTACTTCATTCCCCTCCTTTCTTATTCCCCACTTTCCCCCCTTTCACTACCCCTCCGCTACGGCCGATACTGCCACCTGGGGGGGGGGCACGAACTGCGCCCTCGCAGGCGCGCAGCCTCCCATACCAACAACAGTGGCGACAGCCCACACCTGGGCTCGGCGTCACAAAACATATATCAGACTACAGAAAGCGTCAGAAAATCACGTCACGGAAAACCAAGGATAATTGTGTATTATGACAATCTACATAGGAAAATTGGACTTTGAATCGTTGGATGTGGAGAATGCCTCAGCAACTTTCCTCTTTATTTTGCGCAGGGCTGTTCAAGTGCAAGAATCTGGAGCCGAACTGTCCGCGGTGATCCGCTGCTGTTGTCCGCGCATCACTCTCCTTGCACTAAACTAGAGGCGATGGAGACAAACGCCTTCCCTCCCTTCCTTTCCTATCCCTCTCCTTTCTCTTTCTCCACGATGTGACTCGACAAGCAGAGGGCTACACTGGTGGTCTCCGCACAAGCGCTGGGCCAGGGCACGCTAAGCGAGTCGCTCCCTCGAGCTGCTCTGATTTAGTGAAATGAAAAATACACCACACGAGAAGGAGGATATTGATTCTTTAGTGAGTTTACCCCGTTTCTCTTCCTTATCCTCGTACTACGAAGAAAGTTAAGCAGTGATGAAAAAAATCGAAGTCCCTATTTTGTCAGCAATACACATTTGGGGGATTCCTGCCTGGTCGCAAGCCAAGGAGGAGGCAATCGCAAACGCGGTGCGGAGCGGGCGGTGCGTCGCAGCTCTGGCCGCGGACGGGGCCTAAATGCGCTATTTCGAGCGAGCGTGGGGCGCGGGGCCGCCAATTATCGCGGGCCGCGCCGCCCCCGCGCCGCCCCCGCGCGCGTCACTCGGCGACGCGTAAACAGCACGAGCGCTGATGCGCTTTCCGACGGGCTGCTATGTTAGCGGCAGAGATGTAATTGTCGGGAAACGTTTCCACCACCCAAAACACTGGATCGTACGGTTATTACGTAGTTTCTCCAAATAGAATGTTAGATACTTAGTTGGTTAGACATTAGAGAATATAAATTGAATTTGACGAAGTCAAGGGTCAGGAGAAAATTCTCTTGATCAGTTCGTTGCTTAACCGGATAATTTTATTTGACTTTGATTAAATCATAATTGTTAACAATATTGCTGGTGAGGTTGATACCTTGAAATAAATTGAGAAAAATATGATTTTTTTAAGTTATGTATAGATATTTTTAATACTTAAGATCTTTTAGATCGCGTAGCGACCATCAGAACTAATCTGATTGATTGATTGATTTTTTCGTGTTTCCGGGCGCGTCAACTACTTCGGTCATTAGTCCCGTTAGTGTAGTGCATGTTTTTTCTCGGGAGATGGTGGTGATCTTCCCCCGCTGGATGGCGAGATCCGGCGCCGACCTACCGTCAGCTAGTGGGGTTTCCCCCTAACCAGGACTCTCCCACCAACGGGGCACCGCCCCAGTCGGGACAAGCTCTAAGCTCCCGACCGGTCTCCCGGAATATGTGGTAGTGTAGTGCATGTTAGTGTGTGTTAGGGGAGAGGATAGGACAAGGAAGAGGAATGACAGATCGCGCGCGGTCCGTGGCCCCTTTAGTAGGGTACTGCTCCGGCATTCGCCTGGTGTTGATCGGAGAAACCACGGAAAACTACCGATCAGAGCAGCCGGCCGCTAGAATTCTCTTCCAGACAGCAGCTGAATTCGACCTAGCTGAAAAGCTAGTGTCGAAAATCCTGCCGCCGTGGGGAGTGGGAACCTAGGACCTCCCGGTTAGGGGCGCTGCAGTGACATCAGTTGATGCACTGAGCTACCGCTACCGGTCAGAACTAATCTGAAAATATGTATAAGAATTAAAAATGTTGATACCAAAACTACATATTTTTTCTCAATAATCGTTAAGTAATTGACATGCCTGAGAAATTTTTCTAATGTCTCTGGGGATCAATTAAATTCTGTCAATGTAACTTTTGCGAAGTCATCAATATTTTCAGTGTACTGGACTGACTATCAATATTTTTCAATAGAAGTGTGTGGTAGACGTACGTAACGTTTTCGATGCGTGGAGGTGTCAGGTTTAATTTCTTGTTAACTTCCCAGTTACTTATAAGGCTTTCGAATGGAGAATAATGCAATATATTTATTTTAAATTTTCTATTGTGTAATGTGAGATTTGTGCAATTGGATGTTAAAAAGGAATAACACATTAATTCATTGTAGGTTTCGGTATGAGTAATGTGAAAATAAGTGGGATTGCTATTTTAACAAACTCGTCTCGTTCTTTTTCGTTTAGCCCCCAGAAGCACAGATTCCTGTAGAAAGTGTTGTAATTATATTTCTTCTTATCTATAAATTATTGCATTCCATGCGCATCTCCAAGATTCGAAGCGCTGGTACAGACACAGGAGACTATTGGCGTTATTTGTGAACATCATGTGTGCTGCAAATATGACGGGCAAGTACCAGACCATCCTATAGAGTGCGGTGTAAAAAATGTTTCGTTGAGGCTTTTGGCCTTAAATTTTTACTTTTTAATGCCCTATAACGCTTCTTTTAAGTTATTTAACGATGTAAATGAAAAAAACCGAATGTTGCGGGTTGCATTTGACATGCATATTTAGTTGTACAGCACCATATTTCTTCTCATGAATTTTTCCCTTATTTTAATAGTGATTCTGCAATTCGGAGCAGAGATAAATCCAACAAATTAGATATCATTGAAATTGATACAGTCGTCCTCGAGTTATAAACTGTGTAACTAATCGACATTGTTTCAATTATTTAGATTTCAGCTTCGATCATACATAAATCCTAAAATTCGCCATACACATTTTGTTTTGACTAAAGTAAAAATGTCTACCATACTGTCAGTTGACGAATGTACTATGTCCTGTTCTATTTTCATTTCCGGTCACAATCAATGGATGCTTTGTACGCTTAACAATCTCAAAATATCTTTGAGATACCTGGTGTATCTCAATATATACAACATGAACTGAGTACAACCCTACGTAAGATTAACACTTTTCATCTTATGTTAATACCATACATAAATCTTACAGACAAATAGCTCCCTATCTTTTTCATAGATGTATGTGAGGTGGACCTCCCATTACATATAGATTTTATAAAATTTTAATATTATGTGTCTACATTTATCTTGTATCATTATATATAATTTTATAATCATGTATTTTACCGTCATTATCGTATTATAGTATGTATATATTTTCTCCTGAAGAAGAGTCGTAAATGTGCTGCTGACCGAAACGTTGAATGAATTGTAATGAAATGCTGACATACTGAGGTTATGATTTTTGTCTGTTTTTGGCCTTTAGAAAAGCTGTTTTCTCGCAATCGCGGGTTTATTACTGACGCGCGAAAAATGTATAAAAGCAATCTTTCAAGCGGGTTGTATATCACGTCAAAATTTGTGCTCAGCCGGTGCAAAACTTTTTGGGTTTTTGAAGCGTACACATATCAACTTAACATTTTTATATAGAGAGATTATAAATATCTATTATAATAATTTAATTTATATATAATTATTATTATTACAAATATTATTAATATTATAAATATTCATTGTATATTATTTTTATTATTGTATTTCAGAGTAGTTCCCTTTAAATTCAAGATCACGCAAATACAATGTACATTACAATCACCAACGTTCTTCTACTTACCTCAATAGGACATTTTAAAGGGAAATTCTTTTCTTTTCTACTAGAATATTGCTTCCTGCCGTTTCTAGCCATCTTACTAACGTTATCCTACCATTTATCGAAGTAAACCGTGCACATTCTTGACCTATTAATGTTATTCGTCGACGGTGAACTTCGAAACCCTAAGGTCAGTCATATTGTCACAACAACCGAGGCTTTTTCTCGGAAGCCAACATAAACATGACGGTACCAAGTGATCATTTTCTAAATTTGACCAAGCTATAATATGAAGGCTTCTACATACAACGTTTGCCCATCGTAATCTCATTTTTTTATGAAATTGTCACATCCAACGTTCTTCCACGGAGGTACTCAATTCTTGCATTAAACTCAGTATAGTTATATTTTACGACAAGAATGGGGTCAGGTACTCGAAAAGTTTTTAAGGAATGATTTGAATTGAGTGTATGAGAGAGGGACTGTTGTCGTGGTTGTAATCAATAACATTTCTGGTTGGGAGCTGAAGATCCTTTATTGACTTGTCAGTTAAACTATCTTGAGAGCCAGGTTCTTCATTTGCATTTTGTGCTCTCTTTCTTTGAGTGTTTATGGGCCTGGTCTTTACATTTTAGGTCATTGTTTGATATATTCTCATGGGTGGAGGATGATTGAGATGGAGGTTTCTTTTGTTGATAGGAGGGAAGTTTGTATAATCCATAGCAACTGAGTCAGATGCATAGCCACATGGTTGTTCGAGAGGGAAAATCTCTACTAAAATATTACCATTATTGTCATCTGTTGCTATATTTATGACTGGTGTGAAGCTGAAGTCATTAATTGTCCATACTGCCTTCCTTTTTACATTTAAAACAGGTATTATTATCAGTTGTGAAAAATAATCTACATGAGGTGTCTTTGTATGGGATTAAAAGCACTGAAGTAATTTATGTACTTCATCTGGGTGCCAAAGAGTTGTCTCCTGAAGATCACTATACGGGAAATAAGGATAGCCCAGCTCTGATGAAGGTAATGTCAGACGTTTGAACACTCAATTGTTGGAGAGCATTTCTTATCACCTCATGTGGGATAACTCGACAAACATTAGTTATTATTACTCTTACATATTTGCTTAGTAAGGGTCTAACATTCACTTCAATGTCATTAATAGTGTACGTTTGATGGTTATCTGTTAGGTAGTTAGCGATTTTCTTAGTACTTAAGAACACACAGATTCGCTATTCGCTATTCGCGACACAAATCGAACGTCATTTGCATTGATAAAAGTTGATATTTTACTCACATAATCTTTTATCGTAACTCCTTCGTGGGCTTTAATAGTAATTGCCTTTCACGGGAAGATGTCCGTCGTCGCAGCTCCAGCATAAGTTTTCATATTTGATCCACGTTGTTGTTGTTGTTGTTATTGTTATTGTTGTTGGGCGTTCGAGGTTAGTTTTCCTTGTTATTTGATGTACCCATTTTAAGGCGAGTTGCCACTCTCAAATAGCAGCTACACACAGAATAAACTTCAATCAGAGACTGTATTAATATTTCGTTTATAGGTTCACCAAATAAGATACTAGTATCAGTGACGAAGGCACACGCGAACAGAGCATGCGGTATCGCTAGTACTGCGGTCCGCCGCCGCCGATGACAACTAATGTTGTTTTCAAGACGCTAGTCGGATTGGCCAGTAAGAGGAAATTTGTAGAGCTAAGTTTCAATATTATTACATTATGTTATATTATGTCATGTTCTCTCATGCTCTGAAATATACAAATTCTGCAGTTACTCTTCATTTAGAAGTAATTCAAAACAGCCTTTCATTTCAAGACTCAAACTGTCTATCCTGAACTGTCCTCAATCTAGCTTTTGGGGCATTTACGAGTAAAACGATCTATAAGAAGAAAAGTTCTAGTTGAAGAAATGGTCGTACATGTTCTGTCAGTATCTTTATTATCCAAATCTGGATTACGAAGGTAAATCAAATTATTCTACCAATCTTGTTGCAGTTGAATTCCGACTCAGTCGGGTATCTAATCCGGGATCGCTTGAATCAGGAAACAAACGTACGAGCTACCGCCTCGCCCAGGCCCAGGCCCAGACCCAAGAGAGCGCCGGAGCCAATTAGGGCCCTGGCCCTTTCCGCATGGCTCGCCCGGCCTATTAGAAGAGGGTTTTTTGCTCGCCACGATGAGCGCCAGTGTTGACGCAGTGCACGGTCTGCGTGACGGAACGATCCTCGCTGGCGGCGGTGGTTGCAGGGCCAGGCCGAGGCCAGGGCGTCACGGGAAGAGGCAGACTAAGAGCAGATAAGGACGGGCCGAGGACAGCAAGACGAGAGGATGTCAGACCGCTTTCGTACGACTTTCTAATGAGTCCAATTACCATTTTACCGATTCGCAAATCTTCCGATGATTCACTATGCACGCACACATCACTATTCACTATACGAGCATTTTGCGTCTTTGTGGTTTTGCATAATCGCGACGACACTTGGAAAAGCATAAAGACTATATTAATCTCCTTCAACACATTCGTTGTTGCGGATCTTCATCGTGCTCTCTCTTTTATGATGTATTTGTAGAAAAGTTTCTTACCAAAAGAGATTATTTTAAAATATTGTGCCGCCTCTTACATAGGTTAATGATGAATCAATGAAAGATTTTCTCACTATTTTTCTATCTATTTGTATTGTGAGTTATTTAAGTTCAGACAGTCAAAAGTTGCACGAACTATATCGTTTTTTGAACCAATAATTATAAGACCATAAATGACGAAAGCAAATATCAAGTGCGTATCCATATCGAAAGAAATGAATTGTGAATTAATGATTAAATATGAAAGGACAATAATATTATATAAAATATCGTATTAAGAGATTTTCTTCCAGTGACTATATTGAATGTTTCCAAGAGTGCAGTAGTGAAATAGACATTAACTTACTACGCAAACTCGAAGTAGCTGAGCTAAGACGAAACAAAATAGTAAAATCAAGAAGGGATAATTTCATATATTATAGAGAAAAATAGCCAAATCGTATTTTCTCCAAGTGCAAAGTAAATGATTAATCTTAAGCAACAAAATGTGACAATACAATGAAAATTGAAACGTTTATTTTTATGATTTGAAAAATGTATATCCCATTCCATAACATTAATTTTTCATCTAGGTTACTACACATAGTGTGTATACAGTGTATACTGAAGGCAACAGCATTTGTAACGTTATTTCAAGTAACCCCCTTAATGAAGAGAGAAAAGAAAGAATGTACTCCGAAATAAGTAAGACGCGGGAAAACGCTTCATAACCAGTTTTCACCACAATCATATTGACCAATGAAGTGTTACTTCGTTTTATTTTTCTAAAATGAAAGAGGAAGTCTATAAATCGTTCAAGTTTTGATAACTTCTCTTTGCCCAAACTGGATAATGCTCTGCGTAAAGCAATCTTATGACGTAATCTATTGGTAAATCACTGCAACTAGAAATTCGCTACAAATTCATCTTCTTTGCAATAAAATTTAGTTCAATCGACTAATAGAAGCTAGCACTTGTTTTCATTTCCGAATATTCATGTC
Organism: Teleogryllus occipitalis; assembly: GCA_011170035.1. Taxonomy (NCBI): domain Eukaryota; kingdom Metazoa; phylum Arthropoda; class Insecta; order Orthoptera; family Gryllidae; genus Teleogryllus; species Teleogryllus occipitalis. The sequence goes on from BLKR01000275.1 coordinate 36,907, forward strand.
ACAAAATGGGCGCGGAGTACTTGAAACAAATGACCACACAGTTGATTAGAACACTCACAATAAATTTGGTAGATAATTATTAAACTTAAGATTGGAAAGTAAGAGGATGAAAAACAGGGAAAGAGAGATAGTTTTTGTGAATTTGTAAAGAAAATGTTCAGTTATTTCAGTTCTACATAAGAATCCAGGTTCTAAATCAATTTTGGGTGTCGTCTCGAAAGCATTAAACTTGCGCTGAAAGCAAGTGTACTCATACATATCGTATGTTTATTGATATTTATAATGAAGATTGTTGACCTACGTAGTTGCGTAAGCACTTGAATTTTGTGTTGCTCGCTAGACACCCAAAAACACAACCTAAAGAAATAAACACGGAGAACAGAATGTGGCTTTCTGAAGTAAAGGCCTTTCACGAATATTTAAACTTCAGTCATTCACCTTGAACTCTGGGAAAATCTGCGTAAGACTCGCCGTAGAACCGGTTCATTGAAAATGCTTTTGAAACCGACTTAAAACGGCCAAACCGTAGCGCCAGGGAGCATAACGAAGCCGGATAAGTAAACTATTCTGGTGAATCGACTCGCGTTCATTTTATTGTACTCGATATCCCTTGTAAATAGTCATCTGTCTTTCCTCTCTCGCTGGCGCCAGCAAGGTGTAACATTCCCTCTGTTTTCCAAACAATATCGTTCCTCTCCTAAATCGTCTTTTTTCGAAGGGGTCCATTAACCCTTCCGCAGGCCCGTGGGAGGGGGCGGCGGCGGCAGCTGTGCGAGGGTTTGGATGAAGCCAGGGAGGAGGTGGGTCTGAGGAGACGGATATAGCATTTCTTGCGTAAGACCTTGCGATCGTCAAAAATGTAGAGGGTAGCGCAAGAAAAGAGTGATGGTGACAGATAGTGACAACGGACGCTAATGGCGGCAGCATGTACTGAAGCATAAAAATACAATCTGAAGACAGAGGAGGAGCAATGATAGGCGAGGCGTAGCAGCTCTGCAGATAGCTTAGGGGTAACGCTCTAGTAATAGGAAAACGGAAGATTAACGAATAAAGAGCCTAGTTTTTGTAAGTGTTGGCAGGACTGCGGAGACGTATTTTATGCATAAAGATACTGAGAAAAGTTTGATTGAAGTACTTGTTAGTAGTGATATTACATTGCAGAGGTGAACAATGTGAAAGTGGCGCTGGCGTATGCATGCGGAGGTTTTCTGTAAGGGGAAAGAGAACGCAAACTGGAGAGGCGGTTATTGTAAGTATCGGTGACGGGGAGGTGGAGTGGGGTCGGTGCTGGGGCAACGACCAGGCGAGGGTAGGTCGACTTGCTCTGACCGCGGTAGTATGCTCGCGAACGCAGATGATGCAATGCACTTGAGTACACACATATCGCCCGAACGGGGAAGGCGTGGTTCTTTATTGTTCTGGAGGCTACTCACCAGGGTCACATGATCGATAAGCAAAGCAGCGCCGTACCTCCGGAGCCCACCCCTTGCGTCGCCATCCCCTGTCGTCTCCGACTCCACCCAGACCCCTAACGCCGTTATTCTCGCCGTCGGCCCCACTCCCACCCAACGCTACCCCAACCCACCGTTGCCACCTCTGCTGCCACATCCACCATCGCCAATACATCACCACCACCTCCGCCGTCGCCGCCCCAGCCCCCGCCCCTCTCCTCGCCCCATTACCATCACCAGCCGTCCCCGCTGCCCACGCCCCGCTTCGGCCGGGTCAGTCAGCGCGCGCGGGCCGCACAATGGCGGCGGTGGCGTCCGCGCCGGTATCTGCGCCATCGGGAAATAGGAGAAGAAGCAGACGGGACGGGACGGGACGGGACGGAGCTTCGCCGACTATGAAACATTTTCGTTCCAGCGGGCATTCCTCCGCCGCGCACACAATGGCCTGCGCCCGGCCCGCCGTAAATCGCGAGTACCTCCGCCCCCGCCACCAGTCGGGGAGGCGCTGCACTGGCTGCGTGGCGCCTCAGGAGCAGACGGCACCGCGACAAGATCTCGTGCTCCCCGCGCGCCTTTGTTTTTATTCCGTCCTTTGCTGGGCCTCCGATGGAATCGGTTCGTGTTTTGTGAACACTCCGGGATGGCCACGAGGTTATCGAGCCTGGGAACTCTGTCCCAAGGTTCGGGCTTTCGTGGAACGTGAAGAGAATTTGTCATCATCACGCATTTCTTAATCATCTTACATAATTCTCCATGAGGGACGCATGATTCGGGGGACTCATATGTATGGAGGAATTTTAAGAAATATGTTGTGGTCTGTTACATATCAATATTAATGTTAATTCTTCATGAGCTTTTAAAAGTAAATTTCAGAAAAATAGTACATAGTGTGTGTTTTAAAATGGTCATAAACTATTAATATTAATGTTTACTAAAATAATTTCCTATGGGTGTTTTTACACAAAATAAAAGTTAGAATTGGATTTTTAATCTGTCCTCGTGATAATATTATCTCGCATATTCAATTGTTGTGTAATATTTACAGTTTGAAAATACGACAACGATGTTCTCTATTGTATCACTTAAGTCAATGGAATAGAAAACATTTTCTACGGCAATCGATGTATTTGCAATCTAAACTATATCAATACTGTATATTGAAACGTTTATAATTTTAATTACTAATAATAAATGTAAACTGTAATAAATTTCCAAATTTATAAACAGTTTGAGTGCCAGGAAAAGGTTACATTTGAATTCCTGGTTATCGATTACTGTCTTCAAATATATTACAAAAAAATGAAAATTCCGCTAGCTCGGTCGTCGGGTTCTTATGAAATAATTGTTGCTACTTACTCCGCAACCAATTACTCAATCTGCCATCCATACGGAGCGGCGATGAATCTGAAAATAATTCTAAAATGTCTACTTTAGGATTGCACGTAATGGCAAATGAGAATCAGCTTTCTTTCAAACTCTAAATTATAATTTATTCTGAATGCCAAAAGTTATCAGACTATTATTGATTCTTACAAGTTATTGTTAGGTCATGGCCATTTTTCTCGTCATTGCAATAACAGCGTTATAGAACATTTTATTCTTTGTTGCTTCTTCGTGCGCACGTCGCTCGATGTCGCCGCGCAGAGTTCCTTTCTTTTTAAAGTCCACGGCGATCAGCGACCAAGTCGAAACTTCCTCCAACTACTTCACAAACACTGCCTATAGTCTTTATCTTGCGCCTCAGGAAGGGCACCTATTTCAAACTGATTACTTTCCCAGGTCGGAATAACATGGCAATTCAAAAATTCACTGATACAATTTCTAAGTCAAATCTTGTAACTCCACCGTGAAAATATTCTAAGTTCACTTTCCAGTTCACTCGTGAAAATATTACAAGTTCGAGTTTGAAATGGTACAACACGTAAATTTTACAAGTTCCCGTTGCACACCTAATGCGGAAATATTCTAAGTTCATGTTTAATGTTCACTCTCACGAAATATTACAAGTCCCGATTTGATAATTAACCTCAGGAAAAACCGCACAAGCGATCCGCTCACCACCACGACACGAGTCGAAATGCCCTAATTTTCAATCTGGTCCACCCTTCAAAGCTCGCTGTTTTTTTCTCTCGTGTTTTTTCGCGTTATGGTGTACCCTCTGCGTATCTGCACCACAGAAACCAACGTCTTTTGGAATATCTTGATCTTTATTTGCCTACAGAAAAATATCCGTCATTTTTGGTATGTCACAATATTTAGAAATTTAATTTGCAAATAAGCGTGCAACTATTTCAATGTTGAGACTGCGGGTGTACAGTTTAGAGCATTTATTATAGTTTTGTTGTTGATTTTTGGAAACGTCCAAGTGTCCTAATGATAACAGATTGATTGAAATAATCATCCACACCTTTCTAAATCGTCTTATTGTAACTAGTAACCAGGGCTCTGTTAAACAAATGAAAAATGAAATATAAAAGTGATCCAATACTTCAACTACTCTCCAATACTCCTTCCCTGCAACTATTGACACGTAACTTTGTATAAACTTCATAAAGAACGCAAAAATTAAATGGTTTGAAAGTGATGTATTTGATGAAGCATCCATGTTCTTAAGCTTCGAGACGGTTCGACCGCTCATGCATTATAGGAATAGGTTTGCGTCTGAACAACCAACAATTGGCCGAAACCGCGTAACATCGTCTTGCTTCCCATGCAATTCTTCATAGTGTATAAATGACGCTGACGCTTAATCAAAAAGAAAAATGTCAAAGAAGAGAAACCTGAGACACACACGCTGAATGTCCGGGAGCGGTAGCTCATTGTAACTACTGATGTCACTGCAGCGCCTCTGACCGGGAGGTCCTAGGTTCGAGTCCTGACGGCGACAGGACTTTCAACATTAGCTTTTCAGCTAGGTCGCATTCATTCGCTGTCTGGAGGAGAATTCTAGCGGCCGGCTGCTCTGATCGGTAGTTTTCCGTGGTTTCTCCGATCAACACCAGGCGAAAGCCGGAGCAGTATTCTAACAAACGGGCCACGGGCCGCGCGCGATCTTTCCTCGTCCTCGTCCTATCCTCTCTCCTTACACACACATACTAACATGCACTACACAACTACATATTCCGGAAGACCGGTCGGGAGCTTAGAGCTTGTCCCGTCTGGGGCGGTGCCCCGCTGGTGGGAGAGTCCTGGTTACGGGGAAACTCCACTAGCCGACGGTAGGTCGGCGCCGGATCTCGCCATCCAGCGAGGGAAGATCACCGCCATCTCCCGATAAAAAAACATGCACTACACTAACGGGACTAATGACCAAAGCAGTTGACGCGCCCGGAAACACCAATCAATCAATCACATGCTGAATGCATCGAGACGCCGCTCAACCTTTCACATATGACGAAACAAGGTTTGCGTCCGAACATGAAACAATCGGTTACAAGCACGCAGCCTCGCTTTGTGGGAATCTGGCTCCGCCAGGCCGTCGCCCCGCGACTGCGCAGACAGGCGGCGGGACCACCCGCTGGCGCTGCCGCACACGGCGCGGCGCGGCGCAGCGCCTCGGCTGCTGCCACGGAGCGACTCGCGCGCGGGCCCTGTCTCGCGCGGTTCGTCACGGCCTCCGCGCCAGCGCCTCGTGCGTTATGGGGAGGGGCGGATTTTAATGAAATGTCACTTTTTTTCTTTTCACTTTAGAACAATCCCGTTTAGTATAGAATTTCATTTTGTCACAACAGAAGGTTTTTTGATTGATTGCTTTTTTCGTGTTTTCGGGCACGTCAACTGCTTGTCATTAGTCCCATTAGTGTAGTGCATGTTCTTTTCTCGGGAGATGGCGGTGATCTTCCCCCGCTGGATGGCGAGATCCGGCGCCGACCTACCGTCGGCTAGTGGAGTTTCTCCCTCACCAGGACTCTCCCACCAGCGGGGCACCGCCCTAGACGGGACAAGCTCTAAGCTCCCGACCGGTCTCCCGGAATATGTGGTAGTGTAGTGCATGTTAGTGTAAGTGCGTGATAACAGAAGGAAATGACCCATTTTTATATGTCATTATTTTTGCATTTTTTGTCGATTTCAACTAATAAGTTTTTTTTACATTCTCTACTCGTTTTAATGCATTCTTGATTTCATCGATTTTAATGTCATTTTAATGGTACTTGCTTGAAATAAAATATTTGACTCGCGACAAATGTTCTTCACAGAATTACTCTATTCGATTTGTTCGCTGAGAAATTGTTTTGACAGCCGTTGTGAGTATGTAATTCTTGCGTCGTATATCAGCGTCATTTCCGGCTTGGCCGATTTCGGGGTAACTAAAATCAGAGATTACGTGGTAAAGAACAGTCCAAACCCAACGTATGCAAGTCGAGTTCACTGGAACGAACGGAGGAAGCCTCGATTACAACGTATCCAACAGCTTCTGTTATTCAACCGAATTGGTTTGGTAAGATTTTTTACGTCATTTTTCTTTGGTTTTAGGGCACTTTTAAAGCATTTTATTGATCATTTTTGGCGATGTTTGAGGTCATCAAAATCCGCCACCTAGTTATGAAGGACCTCGCTTCCCGCCACCGAAGGCTGCACTAGTGCATGCGTTCAGCTGATGTGCAATTACTTGATCATAGAATGGGTTAGGGGTACGAATGTTTCCATTTAATATATAAAAAATAACTCCACATAATTTTGTATTTTGTGTAGTTTATTTATATTTTACTTCTCAGCACGGCTAGTCCTATTTATTACAAAACTTTTATAAGCATTTTAATAAAAATATAAAATCGTTTTGCCAATTCTGTTACATACGATGAACACAATACTCAATATGAAATACTTTTTTCTTGATTTAAATGCGTACTTTTGCTCTCGTTTTCTCAGATGTATTTACCTTCCAATGTTAGAAACATAAATGCAATTGCGTCTCCTCACAAGCAAATTACCAAGAGGCGTTTGTCCCAAAATTCTTTTCCCGCTTTGAATTCTCAATTAATGATGTTTAGCTTTCGGTGACAAGAAATAATTCTTGCACATTGTCATGAAAAAAATGAAGATAAATCCGTTCGTCACTCAATTAAAAATACACTAAAATGGCTGACAGAATTACAATTGTTACCCCAAAAAACGCTTTTACCCCCATATTCATATTAATAAGTTACTTTTCGCTTAATGCAGGCAGCCTGCACGCCTTCCACCGCTGGTGCCCGACTTCGATGCCAGACAGTTCAAAGTGGAGTTTGGGGAGGACAAAGGCGGTTCGGCAGATTTTCTCGACGTTCTTTCGTTGTCCATGCCCATAAGCAATCCACCAGTATGCTCCATCAATCATTCCATTCCTATCGTCAACCCTCATTCCGCTAAGGATCCGAGAATCACATCAGCGTGCACGTGGTAATCGAGGAACCAGTGAAGAAGGGCCGCGGCTACTTCTGCGGGTCGCGGCGTGGCGAGCGAGAGAGAGGGAAACTGTTGAGGAAGAGGGGGATGCCCCTTCCCAAGACCCTAGTCACCGATGAGGAGTGGATAAAATGCCTGGCGGGGCGTGAGGTCAGCTTCGTTGAAGCTGGCCCTGAGGGCAAAACACCATTTAGTTTTAATTTTTTTTCTTGAAACTTACCTAATCTCCTTTATATGCTATCCATCATTATTATATCCAATGTAATAAAGCTTCACAGAGTAGCTGAAATGGCTCTTTAACATTACCCTTTTTACAGTGGTTAGTTTAAAGACAAACTAACACCATTAATTTTATAAACACCTAGTTTATATTATAAAGGTGATCGAAGAAAATAAAAAGTATATTACACGTTAGTGAAAAGGTCATGTTGTGGTTGTTAGAAATTGTACGTTCACGCTTTTGTGCCCGTGAATAATCAGCAAACTTGCACATAATGTTTTTAGCTACAATGTATTTTTAACTGATAACTATTAAAAAATAAAAACTCAAAAAATATTTTAATATTAAAAACAGCCAATACTCTTTAAATATCAATAAATTTCTCTCCAAATCTTGAGTGATGAAACAATACTCTTTTCTCCGTATCTTCTACTTATATTCTTATATTTTTTGGAGATTTTAATTTTTTTGGAGTGCATGGATTTATAAGAAAATTAAGATAATAAAAATGTAATTGATTTTTTTATATAAAGATAATTATGTGTGATTACTACATGAAAATTTGTATTTCGAATGCGCGGTGAAATAAAACGAAAACGAAGCAATGATTTTTTATCAATGAAAGAGATGCGTCTATAATTTCGTTAGATATCCAAAAACTAGAGAAAGATTCGAAATCACGGTGATTCAGTATTATCTCTTTTACTAATTTTGAATGCGCGAAAAAATAATATTTCTGAAATATCCCACCTCTCGCCGTCTACAATTGTTTTCCTAAATCTCTAACAGCTTGGACAAAACACTTAAACAACTTCACCTCCTTTTGTCGTACTCTGCTTAAAATATTTAAATTTCTCTAAGAGTGTATTTTATTTGTTGTACGTAAGTGCGCGTGCTACATTTTGAAAAAACGATATTGTGTAGTTTTGTTCAGCGGAGTTTGTACTCCTGTAGACTATTAGTACGACTATGATTGTAATTTGGGTTTAATTTTTATTGTTCTTAAAATCGAGAATCAAGTTAGCAATACATTTTACCACCTCCATACGGTTACATGATCGCTCAGTGTAACGAAATCTTTGCATCTTCGTTTTTCCTTTTTTGACTTGAACTGTGTCGGGTGTATGTCCCCAGACAACACACGGTGCTCAGACCGCCCAGGCATATTTTCCATCACACAAGTGGGTACTAGTGAAAACCAATGTTCGCTCGTGTCGTGTACAATAACGATTGAAAGCTACGGACGTTAAATGTTTCATAGTAGATTGATCACAGAAGGTGATGAGAAAAAACGCGCACTCAATCGACTCTTATCCACCAACGTGTGATCCAAGTCATTTCCCTCATTAGCTCCCACAATTATCCTATGATTCACGATCATACTATTTCGGCAAAGTTACGAAGATTGATCTCCTATTTTTCAGGTCTTAGAAACAACTACTCTGACTTCCTAGCTCTTTCGTTGACTCTTGGAAGTGTATGGTGGAATAGAAGCTTCAAAGCAAGGAAGGTGACAGGTACATTAGGAAGCCAGTTATGCTTCGATAAGCACAAAACCAAACCTGGGAGCAGGCGCTAATCTCCCCCGCGCCGCGCGACGGCCAATTTGCGCGCGCTTTTTCATGCGCTGCCCGCGAGCGATGACCGCGCGGCGTCTCCGCCTGGGATCCCGCGCCCAAGCACGTCGCAGGCAGTGACGCTCGGCGGCGCCGGCGGCGGCGGGGCGCGGGGCAGGGCGGGTTGCTGGGCGGAGGTATGGCGAAGTGCGGGGCGGGAGCGTGGCGGGGTGCGGCGCGGAGGTATGGCGAGGTGCGGGGCGGGGGCGTGGCGGGGTGCGAGACGAAGGCGTGGCGGGGTGCGGTGCGGAGGTATGGCGAGGTGCGGAGCGGGAGCGTGGCGGGGTTCGGGGCGGAGGCATGGCGTGGCGGGGTGCGGGGCGGGGGTATGGTGTGGTGCGGGGCGGGGCGGGGCGGGTAGCTGGGCGGAGGCATGGCTGGGAGCGGGGCGAAGTTTTGGCGAGTTTCGGGCCGGGGGCGTGGGTTGCGGGGCGGGAGCGTGGCAGAGGACTGGTGCTGGAGACGGAGGCAGAGGCGGAGACGAAGCAACAGGGCATGCGCGGAGGGGAAGGCGGGCAACGTGGCGCGGGGAGAGGGGAAGGAGTTTCGATGACACGCACGTCCTTCACTAATTGTTGTAACTGGCTGCTCCGATCCGGGCGCGGGGTCCCTGGACAGCCGGTATCAGAAACGGCCTGTCATCAGGAATTTCCATTACCGCGCCCTCCTCGCTCCTCACACGGGGCCGACACGGCGGATTCCCCCGGGCTGCCCGTCATGGTGCGAAGAAAAGCAGTCCCATTTCTGTAGAAACCGGGCTACTCGTCCGAGAACTCGGCTCGGCCGGGCGCCGCGTTGTCGGCCGCTGCGCCCCGCCCGCGCCCCGCCCCCGCCGCGGCGACTGCGACGTCTCGCCCTTTACGGCGTCTTTTTTGCCGCGTCGCTCTTTTGCTTCCAGCTCCTTAAGCTATTGTCTGCTTAGTTTACGTTCTCATGGACCAAGAGCGCTGACTCTTAACAGGGTTGTCCACGGTGTCCCTGAGGGAGACTCGCGATTGACTCTCATTGGCGAGTACTGCTCTGAAAGAGATGAATGGTAATGTGAGGTTCCTGTCCGCACGGAGCGAAAGTGGTGGAGAATCGCTGTAATGCAAAAATTATCAACGCATTATTTAGAACTACCATATGTGCATTCAGTTCGTCAAGCGAAATTTAAAGTTCATCTAAAGGTGTTAATGTGCAAAATGACTTTTTGATTACTGAAAATATTATTTTTTAATTGAAAACTTAATATCCTTTCTATTAAGTCCTTTTATTGGTAGAATTACATGACAACAAGAGTTCTCTTAACATTAATTATAGAGAAAAGTGTTCGTGACGACATATTAGAGAAGGTCGACATGAGATTCCAACTAATTCTATTTTCAATGTGTGGGATTAGAGAAAAAGAAGGAAGAAGAGATAAATTCCAAATGACATTATGGGAAGATTCAATATGTCATTTACAACTTCAACGATGTATTTACATTTCTATCATTTTATTTCTAAAAAGGATTCGTTCGTGGAGAGAATTTGGATTTTGGAGTAAATTAAGAGTTCTTTCAATATTATCACTGACAAAATACATTTACTTGGAACACTAGTATTTGCGTATACACGTTCCACAAAACACTATGTGCATAAATATTTTGAGGGCAACAGGACTGTCACTCATCATTGTTTCGAAAAGTTCACCTACATGCCGTGGCTCATCGTTGTTTCGAAAAGTTCACCTGTTTGTTTTGAAGTCACGATCGAACTAGAAGATCGATTGTTTTCGAAATTGGCATTAATGTTAGTTGAAGTCATTAAACATGGCAAATGTGCCAGATATTTTGCTTCTTTTCGTTTGAACTTGGTGACTACTTTATTGATTCCTTTTCTTGTAATGTTAAGATTTCCAACGCTTCTAGCCAAATGTTTGGCATTTCGACTTCTTGTAATTTTTGATTACGCATTTATGACGATATATTTTTTCGAATTTGGCAGATCTTGTTTTTATATACTACATACGTAAAGAGAAAGTTGTGCAGAACTGCAGCGGAAAACGGCGAAGTTTTGCCAGAAAAATTGATTTTCGGTGAAATGTCCGTCCATCTGCGAACAACGCTAGAGGCTAAGCCGTAAGAAGGATTTTCACTATAAATGATATTTCCCGTTTGATCTAGCTCCTTGAATTTGAATTTTGTTTATAATTTTCGAGGAAATGCTTCAAAGCTTCATGGATTTGAAATTTTTACGAGAATGGCTCCAATTTTTTCCTATTTATTACTTTCTCGCTACCGCTTACGTAGTAGAGAGAAAGTTATGTAATGCTGTGGGAAAAAGCGGCGAATTTTCGGCAGAAAAACTCTTATTGCCGGGCCCTGGTAACGAAAAAGTGGATAAATCCAGTTGCTGAATTAAAAACAAATCCTCTAACACGTGGTAAAGTCAGAATCCTTGTTTCGTTACGCTAAACCGTTCAGCCGATTTTCTTTTATCCGATTATTTTTTGTCTGAATTGGAAAATAATTTAAAATGATAAATTCGAATTTCCCGCCCTTCTTTTGAGGCGGTATAGGCCCTATAACAGTACGAGTAATATGAGAAGTGCTTGGCGGCAGTTGCATATTTGGAAAATCTCATCTCATTTTAACTTAATATTAATACACTTAATATTACAAATAGTTTGGTGTGAAAACTTGTGTATATATTAAGTTGCAGTGTAAATGTATATTACGTAAGCGTTACAAATATTACGAGAAAGCACGTTCTTCCTCGCAATCATTTGCTGGAAGAGAAGTGTTAATTCGAACAGAAGCTGCTGTATAAATATTATATCGTAACCATCTCTGAGGGCGAGAAAGTATGTGCTCTGTTAGCACCACTACTTTTATTGAAAAGAGCAAAGTATGCTTATGAATAAAAACCGGAAAAATATGTAGTATGAAACGTCAAAATATGTACATAAACATGTAATGAAAACAGTAAGGTTATGTAATAAATATGTTAAATCGGATATAATGTGTAATATTAAAATTCTCTAATTGTAAAACATATTTATATAATTCAAAATTACATTCATTAAAAAGTTTCTTGAACAAATTTTAAAAATAATATAAATGTTTTCGCAAAAAGATATTTAAAACAAGTTGATGCACACTTTGCACCATATAACTATCCCGTCAGTAGTAAAAGCTTCATCTGTTGTAACCCAGGACCAGCCAGACTAGATGATACTATAGAAGCCATCGTACAAACAGGCGATATCTACGTCTAAAAACCAATCGCTACACTGTGCATTCTCGCTGCAAAGTGCTACACGTCGGCGATCGCCAAAGTTTCTCGGAAATTAAGGTTAAAGGTCACGAAACGGCGTCAGTGATTCTTTTTTCACCTAAAGGTGATCTCAGTCTCTGACGTGCGCTTCGGGCCACGGTAACCGACGCAGACCAGGCAGAAGCCAGACTGTGAGAACATCTGGCCACGTCTTCACGCAGCGTACCTCGAGTAGGCAGCTCGCAGGAAATAATGCTGTTTTTTTAAATACTTCTTTTCATAAAAAATACATCATACAGTTGAATAAAACTTATAGAATTCAAAATATTTTGTGATATAGCGAAACATGTAAAGTATGTTATATAGTTCTAAATATGTAAAACTATGTAACGAAAAAATTGGATATTTTGTCAAAATGGCGAGGGTTCGCTAGGATTATAATTTTCACAACGCTAAGTAGAATGCCATAAAATATGTAATTACATAAAAATCCTATCTCTGCTTATGAAAATGATACAGATCCGATGCTCGTTCAATTCTCTAAATTTCCAAATTTTGCAAACGTTTAAAATGTTTTTGATGTCTTCCCATAACTATAATATTGAAGACAGGATGTTTTCTTTTAAATGAAATATGTTCTTCCAAATTAGATCTTTAAAAGAATTCATCTAGTCCGAACGTGACAAGTAAATTTTGCGTGAAATAAAAGCAATTTTGAAAACCTTTTTTTAAAGGCTCCAAAAATTTTCTTTAATTTTTTGTTCCGATAGTACTAAATGCATTGAATAACATGACCTTACGGCTATTTTTATGCATTCTTTTGATTTTTCAAAAATTAACAAATGTACATTTTAAATACCTCTCATGTTATTAATATTTCAATTATTCATACTTTTTGTACATTTTTGTGTTTAATGGACCTGATTCAAGTGATTATCAATAAAGTTTCTCAAAAACCCCAAGTTTTTTGTGAAAATGATCTCAAAATTCCGTTTTTTCAGTAACGATTAAACGACAAACTAGCTCCAAATTTTTCAACGGAAATTCGCATTGAGGGCGAGGTTTACTTTCTATAACATTTTTACTCATATTTTAGTTCTACCTTCAGGAGTTCAAAAATTGAGATTTTGGATACCGATATGTAGCAGCTGGGAAGAGGGTTAGGCAATACCGATAGACAGCCTAGGCTAAGGAAATTAGAAAACCAACTAGTTCGCAGACGTTAGTTGATTTTCATTAGATTTCTTTTGTTAACCCAGGATCTACTGTTCCAGAATTAATAGTAATAGACATAGTAGAGTAAATTATTCTTTCTGCGTCAGTATTCGAGCTCCGTATACAATTTAGAAAGCTTGCTGCCTAGTAACTGAATGTTAGTAATGAAGAAAGCAGTATACACTTAATACAAAACATACTTCATAATTACAGAGAATGAATAGATACTGATGATACTTCCTAATTACTTGAATTGTGAATGTACATTTCAGGTCTGACATATTTAAAGATGGATATGTTATCACTTTTTTCCATTTTTTTCAGAAACTGCGAAAAACGAGGCTGTACAATTCGTTGTGTGCTTTCTTTTTAATGTTTTCATATTTTCTGAATAAAACTAAATTGTCATTATTTTTCTTTTACCTTAAGGAATTTAAGGTACCGTTGACAAAACGATAATTGATATTCAGATAATGGAGTCAAACGTATCGCATCAGAAAGACGTTTTCTTCAATACGGAGAACTTACACGATATACAGTTTTTTCAAGATATAAATAATTTTCAGGTAATTTGATTCAAATCCTTTGAATTATTCGGCGTACATTTATTTTGACTTCTTCTCGGATAGAAACCATGCAAAAAATTACGACATAGATGACGTTTTCATTAAAACGATTTCTTTAATTTCCTAAATTTACCTATGCGTTTTTGAAATCTCTCCATTACCACTAATATTTAAATTACATACCCATTTCATAATTCACTGTATTTTTAACACAAGAGCTTCAATTGTTTTCTAATCAAGTTACTAAAAATCTCTAATAAAGTTACTAGAAGGTTTTAAAATATTAATGAATTCATTATCAATCCCCATTTTATCAAACATGGGGTAGAATATTTTCCGAAATATTTCTAATCAAAAAGAGACTCTCCTTTTGTATGACATTTCTATTAAACTGTTAGGAGACATTTACATTGAATTAGGAGTTAATGGTTAACAAATCATTGGTTTAGATATTAAAAATAAACGAACTCTACGGAACTCTCCTAGAGCTATATTGCTCTTTCATGGGGATGGGGGGTGGGGCTTGGAACAGTACTGTTAACGGTTTCTATAGATTCTCAGGCCATAAAATCAACAAGCCATAAGGCATTTCTCATACTTTCCCTTCATCTAAAATAATCCAAAGGTTGCAGTAAATACTAGAAGCAAATCGGAGTCGAACGTTGAAAACAACACACTGGATGATGTACGTAGATCCGAAATAAACCAATAATAATTTTCCATTTCGAACTAAGCAATATTTCCCACCTTATCTGCCAAATCTCGTGTGTGAAATGTTGGTATCCAAAACGGCAGTTCCTGAAGCAAAAGTCAATATGATTTCTAGAGGATAAAGAGAATGGTTGCAAGGAAGAATCTTTTTTTATTTTTTACTTTACAAAGCTGTTGGAAAGTGAAAATTAAATTTTAAAAAATATTAAATTTTCTACAGAATATTCAAAAAATAACTTTTAAGGTAAATATAATTTAAACTTTGTATTCGGCGGTCACTTATAAATGGAATATATTTTCAGAAATATTTTCAAAACGTTGTTAAAATAATCTATATGATTAGGTTTACCATTTTTGAAATCAACACCAACCACATCTTCCATCGTGCAGAAAAATACTGTGAGAATAAATTTTATGTTAATCCATGACAAAAGGAGATTTGTATTAGCAATTTTTAGAGCTTATGAAGTTATTGATTGCACGATGTATATTATCTTAAAGATGGTGACTTTTCAGTTAATGTATGACTCGAGTTACCTAGGCATTTGGAGGGATTTGGTCTGGTAATAGAAAATTAAATGAAATTTCTTTAATTGTTAAGAATCTATTAATGGAAATAAAATTTACTCATTCATGAAGTGTTCCCAATCGATAAGAAAGCATACCTTGGGTAAAACATTTAGAGTATTTTTATTCATCATAGTGGATTTAAATTTGACATTGACATTATATTTAACCAGGTTTATTTGAATTGATTATTACGGAGGTTGGTAATAGAAGGTTTACGTGCTTTTTTCGTAGCTAATATCTAGGGGGCTGTCCATAAGTTTCGTAACGCTAAAGAGGGGAGGGGGTTTGAGGGAGCGTTATGCTGCGTTTCATAGGGGTGTGGGAGTTTTGTTTTAGTGTCACATAACATTAATATTTATTTTTTTACATTCAATATTTGCTAAAAAATTCCTTTTTTGAATCTTATATAAAAATATTAATTAATTTGTTTAAAACATAAATTAATTGAAGTAATTAGATGTAAATTGTTTCAATAAATGAAAATAATTTTTCATCATTATTTTATTGAATCTGTAAGCTTACGTAGAAAATATTCAAAACTGATGTGTAGTATATTCTAGAATCCATTTCAATTGGAACAGTAGAGTGTCGCTCATGCGTCATCCACGATTGCGTTTGAACAGCTTGAGATCAAACGTTTTCCTGCCCATACGTTCTTCCTTCACTCACAACTTGCCCCCAATCTTAATGTTGGGTGCAGTCAGCAACACCACCTAATTTTATTTTAATTTTCATTAATTTTAATATATATGAGAAGTAAAATGAATACAAAATGTTTTTTCTGAGCAATAATTTACTCTTCTTGCATTTACAAAGGGGGTGGGGGTGTTGTGGCAATCGTTACGTAATTATTTGCGGGGGGTTTAAGCGCGCGTTACAGGAGGGTGAGGGTGTTTTCGAAGAAAATTGCTTACTCTTCCCTTAAGAGTAAAAGTCACAGAGGGAAGAAAGCAGTGAGGACACAGCTTCTGCTGTAAATTAATGTATCGTGTTTAAGGAATCTTTAATAAAAATGGGAATATCAACTCGGATGTTCATTGTATTCTATACAAATTTTTAAACCTGATATATTTGGGATCTATATAAAAAATATAACCTAAAATATTTCTGATTTAAACAGGAGACAGACAGATTTTGGAATGTTTTTATTTACTTAAATTGCTTTTATATTATTTTTCATTCAACTTTACTCCGAAGTGTCCACTTCGTATTCTTCATGAATTCTAGCTGCATGGCATTTGTACTTTAAATAAAGTTCCTTCATTCTATTGACCGTAACTCAATAATGCTCAGAATTTTCGTTCCTTAAACAATTTTACGCAGCACTTAAGTGAAAACATATGCACACATTTCAGTTCTTTGTCGATGCACGTCCAAAAATGCCACAAACCTCAAAATTTCCCATCGTGCACGTCTGTTCTTGTGCTCGCGTACTCGACCTCTGATCTGAACCGCATCGAGAACCCTACCTCCCTCTGAACGGCCATTGTTTGCATTTCATTACGGGAGCAAGTTCGACTCTAAGCGTTGCCTAATTTAAAGCCGAAATTTATGAGGCAAGTTTCTTTCTCTTATTCCGGACGAACGAAGGAAATAATTTCGCTCGGGCTGAGGTGCACTGAAGTGAGTGAACGGTCGACCAACCATGGCAGCGCGCTGCCTCCGCCCTCGCACCCACTCTACTCTATTCGGTGCCCATTCTGCCCCTGCCTCCTCTTGACGGTGCGGGCGCTCTCGACCCGGCCGCGCTGGGGAGGCGAGAGGAGCGCACTTGCGAAGTTTGAAGCGGAGACGGAGAGAACTCCGGATGCAAAGAATCCGCAGGGGGCAGGTAATTGACAGCGGGTGCGGGGCACTCCGCTGCAGGCTGTTCTTCTCGCGGCGCGGCGCGGCTCGGCGCGGCGCGGCTCGCCGGCCCGGGAGTGCGCATTCACCCCGAGCATTAGTCACGTCGCGGGCGCAGCCGACTCCGTAGGCGCCAGTCATCCCCACGCGCTTATTCTTTGGACCGCCCGATCGATGCTCGCGCTCAAGGAGCCGGCGGGAAACGGTGGTACTCGACCACGCAGTCCTTCACATGCAACTGCCGATGACAGTCGTTCAATTATCACCCGGCACGACTTCGCATGATGTTTCCTCATTGAATGAAATATGTTTGCGGCCAGGGAAGTCATCGCTTTCTTTGGAGATAAAAGAAAGGCGAACGGGCAGAAATACATTCATCACACGGTGTTTCATCACGTTCAACCGGTAGTTAATAAAGGAATTTGATTTCATGTGTGTGAATAAATATAATCGATTGGAATGCACTGATTGTGATATTTAACTGCAAAATTACATACTTTTTCAGTCTTAGAGTTTTGATAGCAGTTTTATGAAATGTTCAGGTTCAGAGATACTTTGATGTGCCCAAAAAGTTATACAAATTTTATCTTTCTACAGAGAAGTATTTTAATTTGTGGGATAGTAGAAATTAGTTTACGCTCCAATTGATGGAGAATTAAATTTTTTAAAACTATTTTACTAATTTATCAGTCATACGGAGTACAGTTTGGAAGCTGGGAAGGCAAGACACAATGAAGATGCTCATTTCCAACATTGTAATGAAAAAAAAATTGCACTGTGTATGATAAAGAACATTTTGAAATTTCGTATTAATAACATTTCCTTTCTTTCTTAATGAAATGATCTCGTTACAAGCATTTGCATCTGAGGCAAGCAGAAGCATTTGAGGCAAAAATGCCGGATTCTGTACCGAAATATGTTAATACTAGTTGAATGTGGCGTCGCCGACGTTGTAAACTTGTGTTAAAAGAATTTTCATGTGTTGAAAATTCATTTCATACTTCATTTCTTTCATGTGTACCTTTACTAATTTATCAGAGAGTATAAATATGTTCTTACAGTATCTGGCGTGGGACGTACCAATAAATCGCAGTAGCTGATAATTTTATACTCTCCTTCAAAAATTCCCAACATCCAATGACCTTGTATGTTATCTCCACACTGGATATAAACTGACAATATTGCAATTTAAAAATTATAATCGCCATAAACAAAACTTGAAGGTATTGATGATACGAATAGTTAGACTTTAGTACAGCTAAATTTTTTCACGATTTTTGCTAGTATGCACAATAATGCACAAAAATCGCCTGTAAGCTGTTCTTCTGGTGTATTATTTAATCTTAATATAAGTTCATTTTCAATTATACACCAAAATTCTGCCGCAAAATCTTCTATAAATACATTTGATTCTTCGGATTTGTTCAACACTTCTCCCCTATTTTTTTGAAGAGATGAAAACTCCACAAACTCAGTCTAATTTGTGTTCGCTTCCACTTCTGCAATTGCTCTATTAATCATTTTGTATGCGAATCTATAAAAACATTAAAAGGCGGCTGTTTTGTATGTTTATGCGAATAAATTGTTAGTTAAATTTAATAAGAATAAGTTTTGGGTCACATTCATTTGAAAATCGATATTTGTTCACTTAGGAACTAAAATTGAGAAGTCGTATGTACGAACGTTCATTCATTCTGTAACATTACTCACAGTTTTGTTTTTTCCGTGTTTACTTGAAGTTCTTCAAATTTAATAAGTTCCAAGGCAATGCAGTAGTAGGCTTTTGCAAATTTATTTTTTTAAATATCGTAATAGGCCTAAGGAAAAAAGGTAAAATTAATATGTTCAAATTAACTTTACTTTTCACTTAAAGATGTCAACCTCAGAGTTTCCAACTTCGTGAAAGAAAATAATGGCGTATTGATAGAAAAATACCATTGGGTACTGGAGATTAATCAATGCCACTTACACAGATCTATTTAGGTGGCGTTGGTTCAATATACTGCACACTCGCTAAGATCGCAGCGCCAAAACAGGCAAAAACAGGGTTTTCTAAAATTGTTTGAATCTTCTGACCGGAAGCAAATTATGAGCTCCTCATCGAGACGGGCCGAATGACACTTCACGTGTCTCGATTGGTGCCCGGGAAGTGGTCTAGCTGTGAGTGACGGAATCGCACATCTGCACACTCGGGATTTACTCAAATACTGTATAGGGATACCCTGACCGCAAATGTGCTACACCGATTTACATATTTTCAACATCAGAAAATGCGAGTAAAATTCCCAATTTTTTGATACGTTTGGAGCTTGTAGCAAAGACTTAAGAAAAACTATCGCCCACCCCTGGAAGATTGTTGAGGTGCGTTTCTTCAGGAAGATTGACTCACAAGGTCCGTCCTTGATGGTGACCTCCCTTGGCTCTGCCCGCCACGCCCCCGCGCTCTCCAGCGTCGAGAGGCTGGAGGCCGCCCCTAGACGAGGCGACGGGACGGGACGGGACGGGGCACGAGGCCGGAGCTGGGAGGCGTCAGGGTGACAGCGAGGCTCCTTCAGACGCCACCGCCGCCATCTCGGGCAGATGCAGCCCAACGAGGCGGGCGGAAAAAAGACGACGCACGGGGGCTGAAGAGCGTCGGCAACCGCGTCCCTTGCTGCTGCGGCGGCGGCGGCGGTGTCTTCGGCGGCGGGCGTGGCGGTGGCGGTGGCGGTGGCGGCGTGAGGACGGCGTTTCAATAGTGCCGAGTGACTTGCAGAAAGCTTAGTAATGGTTCGTTATTCCTGAGGATCCATCTCTCAAACGGGAGGTTAGGCGAGCGCCTCCGCCGCCCCTTCGCTCCGCGTCCCGCCCCTTCTCGCTCCTCGCCACCCCGCCCCGCCCACCTCGCACTGCCCGAAACGCCAAAGCCTCCCGGAGACCTCCATCGCCACCCGTCGCCTCGCAGCTGTCACCCGCGCCTTCGCTTGCCGCCCACCGCCGCGTCGCCCCGAACGCGCACCCTTGAACCTCGCCGCTTCATCTGCCGGCGCGGCGCGGCGCGGCGCGGCTCCCAACGACGCGGGCGTCGCCACTATTTCCATTGCTCAACCATGAGCGGCGCTGAGACCACCACAACCTCCCGCCGTCTCGCTCTCTCCCTCCTCCTCCTCCTCCATCAGCGCCTTCGCCACTCTTGCGCGCGCGATCGTATCACTTGTCTGTCTCATCATGGGCCCTTCAGGCAGCGGCCGCACCGGCGGGCGGCGCCGGGCCGCGCCGCTCCGCGCCGCGCACTTTGGCGTCCGCGGGCGCGGCCCCGCCCCCACCGCTGTCATTAGGCGCGCATTCACGCCGCCGCGCCGCCACAGACCTCGCATTTTCGCGGGCCACCGAAATTGAATCACGGGGCGACCCGCCCTCGCGCGCTGTAGTTTCGCCCAACATCGCCCGGAATGAAATGTTCACGGGGTTCGCCGTAAACATCTGCATCTGAATAGATGTTGGGTCTCAAGGTTTCCGTGACTGATGCGCTGTTTACTACTCGTATTAATGCGTTGAGGAGGACGCGGATCGTCGCACGGCTGCTCCGAAAGCGGATGTGTTTTCTCTTTGGGAGGTCACGGAGTGAAAGAAATTTACCAGCATTCACATACACACACACACAGATGTAGGCACGCTGCAGACTCTTTCAGGGAAGTTCGGTGAAAGATGGAATTTTCACTTTTTCTCTTACGAGAATGTGGTTGATGATGTATAACCGTAAATTGATATTGACAATTGGTCGCATTATAAAACTCAGTATTTATCCGATTTCTTTCAGTAATGGGTCTGAATCAGTCAGTATTATGAAATGCCAAATAAATTAAGATAAATTGTATAACAGAAGAAGACACTTAAGATTCTCCGATCCACAATATCGTCTAAGTTTACATCCGAGTTTTCGAACATTTTCAATAATTGAACTCTTCAGAATTCTGATATATTAACAATATAAAAATCAAGATATAAACATATATTGATTACTCTGACAATAAGCGCAAACCTCATTGTGTCTTTAGTTACTTGTCAATTAAATCATGCGTTCCATGCAATGTTGGTAACTTTCCTTCATAAGCTCCTGAAGAGATGGAGAATTTAAATTAATGATCTCAATACATGTAACGGAATATTCATATCTTTGAAGTCTTGCAATATATTGGATCATTTAAAAACTGAAACACATTTATATATATGCAGAATTTTGTTGGGAATATGAAATAATATTGATGAATATCTTGCAGAAATTTTTTGGGAATAATGAAAGGAATGGTTGAGTGGAAATTATCATTGGGCAACCCGCCTCCATCTCTAATGTAGCCTGGGGGGATAAAATACGACACGGGAACGTCAACTTGAATTATATACTTTGAATTTTGAAACTAAATGGTTTTATTTCGCAATAGCTTTTATTTTGTGGTAGTATGGAAAAATTAAAAAAAGTAAATAACCTTTCGTGTATACAATTTGAAAGAGGTACATCTCATTTTAAAACCACTGGGGTAAACACTTCGGCTTATTATTACTATTATTCCGCGCCAAGTTAAAAAAAAGCTAGTGGCAGACAGAGGCGACATAGTTGGTGCAGTGAGGTTCGAGTATTTCTGCCCCCAAAATATTATAGTTTGAGTCAAATATTTTTCTGCATGGCAAAATTCTCGAGAATTTGTGAAGCTTCACTTTAAATGGTTCACCTTGAATATTTGGATTCGCAAATCGGCCTCCATCTGTGGCGTTAGAAACTGCCTTGAGTCTGCCAACGTAGACAATGGATTAGGTTCAAAGGGTTGCTCCAGTAGAGAGGGCTAGCAGGTGCCGGGGTCGGCGCATCTGAGCCGCTGGGGCCATTCGCTCTCTCGTCCGCACCAGAGCGCGACCGCGATCCGACGGGTGACCGGGGCTCGCGTGCGCCTTGGGAATTGTCGAAGACAGCCGAGTGACGGAACACAGCTCTGCCCTTAGCGACTGGCCGCCGCGCCGTCTGCCCTGCTCCGCCTCCGGCCGCGTCTTCCGCCGTCCGCCCTCGCCGCCGCCCTTCCACCTACCCTCTCCCCCGCCCACCCACCCCACTGCGTGACCGTCCCCACCGCGAACCGCCCGCCCTCACCACCGCCCACCCACCCGATCGACCTCATCTCCACCAGACACCCTCACCACTGCCTGACCGTCCTCACCGCGGACCGCCCATCCTCAGCGCTTTCACCCGCCCTCACCACCGCCCACCCACCCCACTGCCTGACCGTCCCCACCGCGAACCGCCCATCCTCAGCGCCTTTCGCCCGCCCTCACCACCGCCCACCCACCAGATCGACCTCATCTCCACCAGACACCCTCACCACTGCCTGACCGTCCTCACCGCGAACCGCCCATCCTCAGCGCCTTTCGCCCGCCCTCACCACCGCCCACCCACCAGATCGACCTCATCTCCACCAGACACCCTCACCACTGCCTGACCGTCCTCACCGTGAACCGCCCATCCTCAGCGCATTCCGCCCGCCCTCGCCCCTGTCCGCCTTCGCGTCCGCGATCGCGTCCGCGTTTGCCCTCGGCGAGAGCGCGTCCGCCTTCGCCTCGGGGGGAAATTGCTTCTTCGATTGACTGCGCCCGCGTCCCCGCCGGCGTCGGACGTCCGACCCGGAGCAGCGGGCGCAGGGCGCCGTCCGGAGGCGAGGCGCGAGGCGCGAACAATGGCGGCGCCGGGCGACCACGCCCCCGCGCCACCGGGGCATGACGGACGCCGGCTTCACGCGTCGACGGGAGGGCGGCGCCGGATTTCTCTGCCGCGACACACTCCGACCCTTTAGTGCACCTCTCAAAAACTCTTTAAATTCTCTTATTCTATGTCAAGGAAACATATTCTTCCAACGAGACGTTTCGGGAGTGCCTGCACCCCCATCTTCAGTTTTTTTCTCGCTACTACTTAGTATAGAGATTGTATTGTAATGTTGCGAAAAACACGGAGAATTTTTGGCAGAAACACTTATTGCCGGGCCCTGGTAACGAATAATTGAATAAACCTTGCCCCAATACATAATACATGACAACCTCTAACATGTGTAGTCAGAATACATATTGCATTTGAAACCGATATTTTAATTTTTGGGGGTACTTGACATGAAGCCCCTGGGGAATTTTCAAAACTTTCAACAAAATGGCTCTAAATTTTTGTATTAAATTTTGTTTTCGGATAGCGCAATAGAGACTTAAGAGAATGGTGCAGGTATTATTTTCGTTAAATTCTCTAACTTTTCGAAAATTACAAAAAATTCCTGATTTTTCGAAATTTTCAAAAATGCATTTGTTTCGCCGTCTTCGTACAACTACAAGATTTTTTCTTAATGAAATGTGTTGATCAAAAAAGCTTTAAATAAGGTTCTGTTCAATGTCTCGACAATATGAGTATTTTTCCCTAAAACTTACGCATTTTAAAAATTTTAAACATTCATTTTCTCAGAAACGGCTTCAATTTTTCTTCTTAGTTTTTTTCATGTATGTAGCAGAGAACGGTAAAGAAAGTGGTGCTGGTCTCATTTTCGGCGCACTCTCTGGATTTTCCAAAAGCGAAAAAGAATTCTAAATGGTAAATTTGAATTTTCCGCGGTGTTGTAACACCGCCTCTCTGATTAGCAAGCAGATAGATTTCACAACTGTTATTTATGGAAAAAAGGAAATGATAAATAATGTATGATAGTATACGTAAACGTATTAAAATGTTCTTCAAGTTAGTTTTTTTCGTCGGAACTTTTGTATTTGCCACAAATTTACGCATTTATTCGAATGCGAAAAGGCAAGCTAGAAATGAGTAATGTTTAACTGCTAAATCTACAAATTTGTTTATAATAGTATTCGTTCATTTACTATTTCATATTATTTTAACTTTTTCAAAAACAAACGTACGAAGTTTGAACAATTTTTGAAGGTGAGTTGGAAGAAAAAATGAAACGTTTTAGCGGTCTTTCTGCTTCGCTGCTTTCCGGGGCATCTACAACTATGTAATTTCTGTTTAAAGAAGTAATTATGAAGCGACTAATTATGGATTTGTTTGGTTGTAAGTCTTCATTTAAAAGAAAATGAAAAGTTTAAGAATGAACTTAGAATACACTTGGAGACTTTGAAAAATAATTTAATGTATTCGTAACAGAGACAATCATAAAATATATTTCATAAAAAAACGCCTAATAAGAACTCTCATAAAACCACAATGAAAACTGAAAAACAGTTCCATTTATGGCGAGAATGGCGTTTATAACACGAATTGGTACGAAAATATGTGCTCATTGCCGCATGCGCCTATCCCATTGACTAAGATGTGTTGATATGGGCAGGAATTGTGGTAAAATAATATGTAGTTGTCACTAGACGCGAGAAAGAATGTGCAGTTTTGCACCACTAGCTTAGGTTGAGAAATTTTAAGATACACCAAAGATATCTCTGCCTATTGATATTCCATGACACTTCAATTTCCCGGGGGAAGTTTATTCATTTTAAAATTAAACTAAAATATTTTAAAATTTTTTGCTTGTTAGGAACAGACATCTTGCTGGTTTATATTTGTATAAAGATTTTTAAAGATCTGAAGATAAACCAAGAGTAAAGACGAAAAAATATAAGACAGTTTTCAATTGTATAAAACCCTTCACTCCAGTTTGCGTCATTTTATTCCTTTGTAACGGTTCACTTCTGAGAGCACTATATAAATATTGTGATGTGTCAATGAAATAATACGTTCAGTTATTTATAGAAAGTAGAAAACTTGAAACATTTACATTAAGAAATTTTTATTGCCTCTATTTAAACAAATTCAATAAAATGTTAAAGTAGTTTGCAAAATGAAGTATCACAAAGTGCAGTAGTACAGTCACAAAAGCAACACCTTGAGAAGATCTGAACGTAGCTAGTCATATAATTTCGCATTACCATTCTAAAATCATCGCATTTCCAATTTCTAAAATCATCTTTTAATTTTGACGCATGAACCATTATGCACCATAAATCAGGCAGAATATGTATTAATTCAATGAACAACTTCCCTGGAGACATTAGTCATCTCTTTAATTTCTTCTCGAGAAATCCATTCATTACCCAAAGAACATACCCAACTGTCGCCGTCCCTAACCTAAACTGCAGTTATTTTTCCAAACAGACCTCGTAATTAAGATACAATGCTCTCATAGGGTCCGACCTGATTTATCGCAGCGAATACAAAACAGAAAGAAAATTAATATCGGAACCAGAATCATTATTTCAGCGGTGGATCAAGAGCTTAAGATATTAGTGGTGGGCGTGTGTGGCACGCGCGTTTTAATCCGCGTACAAATGAATCGCGATCGACTACCTCAGTGGCGGTCATGGGGGCGCGAGCAGCCACCGCAGCGCGTGCATTAACGAGCTCCCCTCAACCCCCTTTCCATTTATTTTACGCCGCGCCTCACCTCGCCCGCATGATAAACTTTCGTACCGCTGTATTAAAAAAATAAACTTACATGGACCATGCCTCCGTAGGACGAAGAGTGAATCCATGAATCGGTGATCATGTGTTCACGTTACTCTACATTCACTGTCTTCTGTTCTCTCATTTCGCCGATACCCTCGTTCTTCAATTCAAGCCTCAAAAATTAGTACTCGTATGATAAAACATAGCTGCTAAATAGATAACGAGGATATAATGATATATACTTTGATTGTTCCGTTCTAGTAATCTTCCAATATTGAAATATTTTCATACATACTCGTACTTAACACCTTACCTCCATTCCACCTGTATTCGACAAATCCGCCGACTTTCTCGGAACTCTTCCTTACGTATAAAAAACCCATTTACCTCCACATCTGAATTCCTCTTCCACACACTCCTTCCTCTACCCCACATCCTCACAATCCAGCTCTCACTCAGCCCCCGCGCTGCACGCCTGGCTGCACCACACCGCAGCGCGGCAAACCACCCTGCCCCCCCCCGCGCGGCTCCGCGCCTAACGACCCCGCGCGTAATGTCTCTGCTGACGCGCGTTATTAAAACAAACCGCGAATAGATTTAATAATGATTTAGGGCGCGATTTGGGGAGAAGCTGCCGGCCACGCACCACGGCGTTGCGCGCCGAGGTTTTGACAGGCGGATTTTGCGCCCTTTAATTTTCGGGGATGGTTCGAAATTGTGAATAATGTGCGATCGTCGGAGTAGATAGCAGAGCACAAGTGGGGGAGAATTATTTAGCAACCGCAAATTCAGCGTACGATGGAACAGTGTACGTTTTATGATTTCTGGTTTGACGTACTTCCTTTCATTGTATCAAAATTGCATTTGTATTTGGAATGGTGACTGTCAGTATGAACCAATATGTAGGGAAAAATGAAAACATTGGTTATAGTAATTACGTAGTAGCACAGTGTGAATGTTCTAAATCAATTCGACGAGGCAGATTCTCAAATAATAGTTCACAAATAATTGGAAATGAATTTAATTACGCAAATCATTAATTAGTATAGTAGCATGATTAGAATATATTTAGAAATATTAATTCACATTCTGTTCTCAAAGAAAAAACTATTTTATTAGTTTATGTTATACTACCTAATAATTCAAAGCCATCAAACTAGTAAACATTTTTTGTAGGGCGTTGTATAAACAAAAGTGTGAGATTTCACCTAAACACTTTCTTCGGTATTTAAATAATTACCAATTAAACATTACGAAGTACATCAAAATGATCTAATCTTTGATATAGATGATACATATTTCATAAAGTTACATGTTTTATTAAAGATTCTCCAGATAGCAATAATGAAGAATTTTTCACTGAAATAGTGCATGGGCAGTGATTATCACTCGTATTTTCTGAAGGCCAATTTCCTCATCACCATATCTAGCTAACGCTACATAAGAGCTTCGAAAATAATGCACTCGCACAAACGATTAAACGTCTTCTATAACACCACCAAAAATGTTATAACGAACTGAACGTCTAATATAAATAGATCTAATGGCATAAGATCATATGGGATGTTTTTCTCATTTGACCGAACAAAATAAAACACAATTTACAACCAAATCCTACAATCGGTTTGTCTCTAAGATATCAATTCAGCTTTAACGCAAATAAGCAAAATTATATACATTCTGATTTTTAAAAATGAAGTATTGTCAAGTATGTTAATTGCACCTTGATGCATTAGCAAAAGTTATTTGCGTTGTGATCTTGCGAAATATCTTATTCTCTAATGGACTCAGAAGATTCACTGCTAAATATGAATCAACGCTGTTTAATCATGTGAGTGTAGCAGCTATTGAAATTTCGGATATTCATAACCAGATAAAATGGCTCGAGAGAACCAAGCAATTCGAACTAGAACTGTACTGTTAGAGCCCAGGGCATTGCAAATCAAATACACAGGACACAATTCAGTGCAACTATTTTAAATGGTTTATTAACCTTGAGAAGAATAGATGAACGACTTGACTCAATATTGTCCTAAAGCACACATAGAATCAATTCCGAGAAATAATAAGATAAATGTTTCAATCCGTCGACCCTCGTCACAGAGTAAAAGCATTTTTTTTCATAATAGAGCGTGATGTTACATACATACGCAAAATAGAATAATCGGAATGGCATGTGTGTTACAGGAATAATCTTGATGTTTAAACGTATGCCTATCTTTGAATAGAGTACAGAGAGGAGCGTATAATTTTACTTTCCGAAGGAATAGGAAGATTGTAGAATGGGGGTCTCTAGAAATTAGGAGAGTTAAGGCAAGACTCTGTGCCCTGTACAAAGCGTATGCCGGTTATCCAGCTTGGAAAGATATCTACATCCGACTTCATACTTTAGTAGGGGGGACCACAGGCACAAAATTCAGTTTAGGCCACAGAGAACAGATGTTGGAAAATGTTCATTTACAAATAGAAGAATAATGGACTGGAATAAGTTACCTGCGGCAGCATTGGAAGCCTTTCCTCTACGTGTTCAAAGATTTAAAAATAAATTAACTAATGGTATTTGTAAACTTTATTAATTTAGTAAGTTGGATTATTATATCAGATATTATTTGATTATTATTGTTATTTTTGTTGCAATTATTGTAATAATTACTATTAAATGCCTTCCTGTATTAAATATTAATTATATTCAAAGTAGTATTGTATTGAAGTGTGGTGACGTGTTGTGCAGTGTAGTGCAGTGTAGTACAGTATAGAAGTATTTAATAGTTTAAAATAACTGTGCAGGTCAGCCATAAAATGTAGTTAATGCTATTACTATTATTATTATTATTATTATTATTATTATTATTATTATTATTATTATTATTATCACTATTATTTGTTTTCTTTTCACTACAAAAAGTGTCGAGGACAATCTCAAGACACAATTTGTCAGTACGAAGTCATGGAGCTTTGGTGAAGAAATACTTATACTTATGGTTTTGTGTTAGTACAGTCCTCAAAACTTGTAGTCTTTTACATTTTGATGGATTCCAGTGATGTCTTCATATTCTAAGTACGCTTTCTTCCCTAATCGAGACTCAAAAATTTCCTGACTATATTTGCTGTGCCCAGTAAAGCGGCTTTTTGCATTGTTCTTTATTATTATTATTATTATTATTATTATTATTATTATTATTATTATTATTATTACTATTATTATTATTATTATTATTATTATTATTATTATTATTATTATGTCTTTAAATAATTTAAAGTTACATTGTTAAGTAATTTAAAGTTAGTATTTGTAATATGTAAATTGTAGTGTTCTGCCACCAGGTTGTGTATACCTATCTATCTAGAGCGCAGTTGTAAGCAGATTCGCCGTGTGACGCCGCGAGGAGGGCGGGCGTGGGGCGCGGGCGGTCGCGACGCGCGCGGAGGAATGCGCGCGTGTCACTGGAACCGCAAGCGGGCACGTGTCCTCCCTCGCCCCCGCCCCCGCCTCCACCTCCTCCCCCGCTTCCCGCCGCCATTACGCCTCGATGACTGTAACTCCGACGAGCTGAGCGCCCGCAAAAATCCTAATTGCGAAGCGAACGGGACACGGGCTCCGGCGCCGCGCCCCCCTCCCCCTGCATTCGCACGGTGGTCCGAATCGCGCCCATGTGCGCGAAATAAAAAAAATACTTTTTTTACAATTTTTATTTACAATCTGTTCTATTAGAAATGCTTAAAAATGTACCGCGATAGTCACCCCAAAAGTACTATTCGTTTAAGTACATTTTCGTATTCGTACTCGTACTCGTATTCGAACTCGTTCGTATTCGAACTCGTTCGTATTCCTACTCGTTCGTATTCCTACTCGTTCGTATTCCTACTCGTTCGTATTCCTACTCGTTCGTATTCCTACTCGTTCGTATTCCTACTCGTTCGTATTCCTACTCGTTCGTATTCCTACTCGTTCGTATTCCTACTCGTTCGTATTCCTACTCGTTCGTATTCGTACTAAGTGCATTTAAATCATTATGGGAAAAATTATACATTTAATT
Source organism: Teleogryllus occipitalis (assembly GCA_011170035.1). Taxonomy (NCBI): domain Eukaryota; kingdom Metazoa; phylum Arthropoda; class Insecta; order Orthoptera; family Gryllidae; genus Teleogryllus; species Teleogryllus occipitalis. The sequence continues at coordinate 66,212 of BLKR01000275.1, forward strand.
AATTTACTCAACTATAATGGTAAATCTTCTTAATCTTTTATTTTGAAGGGTATTACAAAAAATGTTGTTTGAGAGTTTTGAATGATATTGAGTTCTTCCTCTTTTTGACATTTTTACAAGTTTCTTATTCATTGCTACAGTTTTGATTTTTATGTATTATTGTTACATATCAAAAGGTTTTCACTATTTTTCTAAGCGTTTTTTGTTCCTGTATTTGTAATAAATCAAAATTTGAGTTGCAAGCCGATCCCCATAATTCAGTTTCATTTTTCTATATGGATCAATTCCATTTTAAAAATCAGCAATTTATTCTCTCTTGTCATTATAGATTTGTAGGTGATTAACCATTTTTTAAATGTGTAGTTCTTTCCTCTTTGTTGTTTTGTTTATTATGTGTAAATCTTCTGTCTTAATGCAAACTCAAAAACTAGAATATTTTTGAGTCATGAGTCACTGAGTTATTAGTCAATAATTTCATTTTATCTAGTCTGGGCAGATGATATTCGATTCTGCATCTTGGTCCCAAACATTACGGATTCAAATCCAAATTTGCGCGTAGTTGTTTGTCCTTCGTTAAGTTACATTGTGTCGCGAAATTATTTGCTTTTTACTGGCGCTCCGTACGAAGAGCCCGCAGTCTCTTTGAGTATAGTTTAAGTTGAAGAAAAGCTTAATTAGTGTAGAAAGAAACTTGAAAGCTTCAGCTGGAAAACTGTAAGGAAAATGAATCAAATCTGGAGACTTCTGGTCATCGAAAACTTTTTGCGCATTTGCTGAGACCAACTTTTAACTGTCCATAAAATTTTACTTTCCCCTACACGTAGTAAAGTTATGAAACGCTGCAAAATTAATGTCGGCATTTTGACGTAAATACATGTTTTTTATGTCCCCTCTACTGAAAAAGTGTTGTTTTATCTCAAAAAGGTATGTCATATCATCCATACTTGTATGAAAATCACTAGCGCCGAACCTGGCCCCGGGATTTTTCATCATACGCATATTAATGCAGCTGAACTCGCGATCTGGCGAATATGAAATAGATCTTTTTAATTTTTTTTGGGGGGGGGGGAGAGAGGTATTTTACATGAATCTACAAACTCATTTCTTCATTTTCTGAAAAAATACTCCAAATGTGTTGTCTAAAGAAATTTTCAGTTTGTAAAAGCGAATGCAATTTTTTAAAATTAAAATACATTTGAACTTTCAAACATTTTATTTGATCAATTTTAACAAGATATTCGTGTTGTTCTTCCTGTACATAGAATTCATTTGTAGTCTTCCATTTTTTTTTTACCGGGAATGCATCAACCGATGTTACTGCAGTTCCCTTTGACCGGGAAGTCCTAGGTTAGAGTCCCGACTGTGGCAAGATTTTTGACACTAGCTTTTCAGCTAGGTCGAATTCAGTCGCTGTCTGGAGAAGAATTCCAGCGGCCGGCTGCTCTGATCGGTAGTTTTCCGTGGTTTCTCCGATCAACATCAGGCGAATACCGGAGCAGTACCCTAAAAAACGTTCCACGGACTGCCCGCGATCTTTCCTTCCTCATCCTTGTCCTATCCTCACCACCACCCCCCACTAATATGCACTACACTACCATACATGCCGGGAGACCGCTCGGGGACTTAGATCTTGTTCCGACTGTGGAGATGTCCCGTTGGTGGGAGATACCTGGTTGAGGGAAAACCCGCTAGCCGACGGTAGGTCGGCGCCGGATCTCGCCATCCAGCAGGGGAAGAGCACAGCCACCTCCCGATGAAACACATGCCCTACACTTACGGGACTAATGACATCATTAGTTGACGTGACGTGCCCGGAATCACTAACAACCAACCAACCAAGCGACTTCCCGTTTTTGGCCGATTGCGCTGGTTTCCGCCCACTGTTGGCCGCGCGGTGTCCGAGCGCCGGGGGTCAGCACCTCGCTGTCTCTAGTGCCGTTCCCGCAACGAATTACAGGCTTTGCTTCCCAGTGTTGGTTTTGCCAGGCGGAATTCGTCCACGGAAAAAATGTCAGACATCGACATGAGGTTCGCGTTGTGTAAGCGATTAATTCCATCTCGACATGACCATAGGACGGCTGTTGGACACAGACCAGTACAAAGGGTAGAATGTTACAATTTAACGAATTATGGTTGTAACTGGGGTAATTGAAACGTTTCCAATAATATATGTCAATTGTGACTCTTCATATATTATTTGACCTGTAACAACTAGAACAATGAAGTTCATTAATGATTTGCCTATAATTCTTCAAATTTTTTTGACGCTCAAGATTTTCACTTTCTGAATCAGTGGTCCTAAACATGTTTGAAACATCTGAATGATTGCTTTTCTGAGTGTTTTATGTAGAACGAGTTGCATTTTGGGAATGTTGAATACAATTATTATTTTCTGGCACACTGAAAACGTTGATGTGTTCTTCTGTCATTAATATTTGAATGAATAACAAATTTAAGTTAAAGTTCTTTTAAATTGCTACTTAATAGTAAAGCTGAAGAGAAACAGCATCTTCTCATTGAATCTGGGGATAGAGATGATAACTTGTTTTCATGCTAGGAAGTGGCGCATTAAGATCGGGTGACCTGAAATAATTTTTTATGTTGAAAAGAGGACATGTGAATAACGATCCGGTCAAGGATGAACGATGGCTTTTCTGCGTGGTTTGCAATCTGGAAAACACCGGCAAACGAAATTACCTTTCCACGGAACACACCGATTTTAAGGCTGTCAACGCGTCAGTTAACCCGAAGGCAAGCGAGATGCTGGAGAGGGGTCACGACGCCCCCCCCCCGTCCTCCAAGGCCTCGCGGGCGCGTCCCAGCAGCAGAAGCGCAGCGCCCCCCGCGCGTGCGCAGCCCGACAGGAGCCCGCGGATAAACGACGGTTAGCTTTATTTACCGGCGGGCACCGGAGCTGAGGAAACAGGTACTGGAAAATTTCATGGTCACGCGGCAAGTGCAAGCCAATCAACGCGACGTGACAGCCTCCCGCGGACCGCCAACCAGCCGCACGCCCCTCGAACCTCGACGGCTCCCACACCCTCGCCGCCGGGCAGGGGGTGGGAGCGTCGTCTCCCGGGACACCCCGCGCAGCCGGATGTGGCGCGGGAGACGCCCGCGCCGTCGTCATTCCGCGCCGCCGACGCCGGCACGTCGGCTGGCAGTCGAGAGAGACCTCGCCTCTGCCACCGCCTCCGCAGCAGACGAGATAGTGGTTTCAGACTCCGAAAATGTGCGCGGTCGCGGCGGGACGAATCTTGTGGTGTCGAGGTGCACATTACCGCACCCTTCCCCGCCGCGGCCGTCGCCGCCTCCCGCGCCGCCGCAGCTTCTCACGTCGGCACCGCGGCCGCTTCGTGACTCACGCGCGCCCCGCTCCGGGGGGGGGGAGGAGGCGGGTCGACCCGTCCGGCGCGGCGCGGCGCGGACCTCGCCACAAGCGGCAATCCACCGCCGGCGGCGGAGCCATCTGAGACGGCCCCATCACGGCCTCTCGGAGGAGACACACGAATTGCAGAAAATACGAAAGATTTTGGATTTTGTTAATTTATTTGCATTAACGCAATAACCTGCGTGGTTGTTTTATAAATCATCAGTTTCCCATAACCTTTGGGTCTGTTGAAATTTTGGCGCACTTTGCTTTCTCATAATTTCCCTAAAACTGGGAAAACAGTTGTTTACTTCGTCATTCGGAGAATATTCTTACCACAAATAAGTCAATTGCATTCAATAATCAATGTCGCAAATACGACCATGCCTACGCAGGACTTGAATTTGCAGCCTCCTCGACGCAGACCATGGTTGCCGCAACCATCTGCGTCATGGGGCCATTATTATTATTATTATTATTATTATTATTATTATTATTATTATTATTATTATTATTATTATTATTATTATTATTATTATTATTATTATTATTATTTGTTGTTGTTGTTGTTGTTGAAATAATCGAGAAAACAATAACTTATGCAACTGAAATGCGGAATGGATTAAGCTGCAATAAAAATGAGAAATGATTTCAATTCCTAGTAACCTAGTTCCTTTCATTTCGAAACCAAGCCTTCGCATTTCTAATGCTTCGATGTCTTTACTTTTATTTACACGATCGTTTGAAGAAAGTTTTAATGCTCCAGTACAAGAATCCTTTCCTCCCCGTTAATGCTCCTCCAGAACAGCCTGACACGCACTTCTAGATCCTCCGCAGCACTACAAATGTATCACGGGCAGTTCAGAATTGCCCGGAGATTCTCGGCATTCCCAGCATCGAGAATTCCACGGGGCAGTTGAACGCGGTGTACTAAGGAGCGCCAAAGGCGAAGCCCTCATGAAGGCAGAGCGGTGGGGTCGTTTCGCTCACCTAGGCGTAAATTAGATCGTGCGTCCGCGCGTGTTGTCCATTGCGAGCGCGTGTGGGGACGTGTCGGAGGCTGCATTCCTCGGGGCGCGGAGGGGGCGGGGCGGGGCGGGGCGGCGCGCGGTGCGCTACCTGCCGTGTCGCGGCGGCGACAAGGCGATCTCTCAGCGCGGAGTAGATTCCTGTGTACGCGCGTGTTGGCGCGTCCGCCTGCCCGTCGCCCGGTGCCCGTCGCCGGAGCATCTCCGGAGGGCACGCGGGCCCCGGAGGGGGGCTCCGGGGGCAGCGCCGCGCGCGTGTCGCGGCGTGCCGAGGGCGGCGGCGCCGGGGCAGCCCAGGTCACCCCGGCGCCTGCCGCCCCGTCGGCGAGCAGGATATGGGCAGCAGGATGGCCATGGTCTTGTTTCGCAGGTGAATGAGTCAGACAGACGCGATTAGTTTGCACGAGGTTTCATCAGTTGTGAAAAACATTATTCAAGGAATTCGATTTGAAATAGTCACCAACGAGTACACGTTGATATGTACACTGTCTTCCACATCAAATGTCAGATGAATAATTTGATATGTATTGATAATTCTAAATGTCGAATTTGTTGGGTCTATTGAAAATCCTTCCTTGCCAATTCACTGATTGTTTTTCAACATTGCCCTCTATTAATCAAAGTAACAAATTCTAGAGTTGAATGTAAAAATATTACGCAATGCATTCCCATATGCCGTTTGAACAATGCTCTAGGTGCAGTGCTCTAATGGAAAAGGAGATATTCTTCCGGAATCTTATAATTTTATTATGTCATGCTAATACCCATTTTCTATTTTAGTGTATCTTTTTCACAACCCGCTTGTGTTATCATGACACTAAAGAGTTTTGAATTTTCATCAAAACTGCATGTTCCTAGAAAAATAGCCAAAATAACAGAGAGAATAAGATGATCGAAAAAAGCATGTCATGCATAAAACTCAACATTGTAGAAAAAATTACTACGTTGGAATTAAAAATACAAAGTTTTATGGGATCTACATCCTTTCGGGACAGTGCACGTCGGACTTGCATGGTTTCATTAAAAAAACACTGGATTGATTTTATTGTGGCATTTCTGCAGACACGACTGAGGAACTCTTCGGATTTCTGCAGGTTGTTATGATAATTGAACAATAAATTTTTTGTTCAAACCAGGGCAGCAATGTTGAAACCTCTTTGGAGTGCATGTAAACCGACGTGGAATGTGCAGCAACAAATTGCCTGTTTCAAGCTAATCAAAACCTGACCGTCGCATAATCGAGCATCTGACGGAATAAAACTCAAAACATAGCCGAGATACCTAGCGAAAGTACCGTCTCTGTCACCGTTATCGGCGCGTCGCGCAAGATGACCTTTCCGGCCACAGCTGCGGGATGCCTTCGCCATATCGGTCGGGGCCGGGTGTGCGGCGGCAGGCGGGGCGGCGGCGCAGCGGACGTCCTCGGGCGGCGGGCGCACACGACTTCATTAGCGGAAACGAGGTCGCCTGCGCGCGTGCTCTCGCTGATAAGGGCAGATGATAATTGTAACACAGCGGGCCTAATTACGTGGCAACCGTAACAACAGCTCGGCGGCATGATTAAAATTGAACCGAGCGAAGAGCGGGCGCGAGCCGTGGCTGATAGAATCCGATGGACGGACGGGTGGCTGACGCGGTGGGTGGGTGGGCCGGGCTCGTTAGGAGCTGGAGAGCGCGCGCGCGCGCGCGCGAGCGAGCGGCGAAATTCGAGCCCCGTGCGGCCCCCGCGATGCGATCGCCCCGCTGAGCGGAGCGGGGGGGGCGGGGCGGGGCGGGGCGGGGCGGACGGCTCGGGCACGCCCCCGCCAGCCGGCCGCGCACGCACGCACGCGGCGCGCACAGCCTTGTGCGCGCTGCTGCGCGTCCCGCGAAGGTGGCTTTGAACGCCCTCGAGGTGGGGTGGGCTCCCACAAGTACAAATATTCAATCGTCCTTTTGAAGTTTGAATTCGGCCACTAGACGTACTACTTGTACCTGAAAGTACGGAACAAGTGAACCAAGAGGCAAATATGAAGGAGCTGTTACTATAGAGTTTTGTGGAAAGGATAGAATCCTCGTGGGACAGTTTTATGCTTCATGACATTATTAAAAACATAGTAACTATCGTTGATGTGATGACCCAAGCTGTTTATTCGAGTTGCATCATCTTAAACAGGCGTTTGTTAAACATGTGCATGATATGCTATTTGATTTTGATTTAGGTTCCCAACCTTTAAAGAATACTGTATTTTTCTTTGATGTTATCTGTGTATTCTACGCACCCTGTCTTCAAAGTCTCTAATAAAGGTAAAGATAAAATATAATTTTATTTAAGCTGCAATTTGGTATAACCCAGTGACAGCTAATTACATAAATAAGGTAATATAACTAACATACAAGGTATATAATAATAATGGTAATAATAATAATAATAATAATAACATAAAAACTGGCTGATTCATAAAAAAATGAATTACATTAAGGTAGAGAAACTTCTATAATCTAACTCTCCACTGAATATTTGCACAATTAAGACCACACTGCATTGCACTGCACTGCACTTCACTTAGCTTTGACTCTTAAATCACTTCCTTCTTCATTTCTGTACTGTACACTTCACAACACCTCACTTCACAATGTAACACTTTTGCATACCTATACAACCTACTATACTCAATTAAGTCCCTCATTCACTCTGGAATAATCTAAATTAATTTCCTAAACTGTTGAACGCTTCGAGGAAAGGGTTCAAAGGTTTTAGCAGGCAATCTATTCCATTCCCTTATCGTTCGATTTGTGAAAGAAAATTTCCCGACATTCGTTCTCTGCGGTCTTAAATTTATTTTGTGCCTGTGATCCCTTCCACTGATGTACGTAGGAATACTTAGTCGCCGATTAATTTCTTTCCAAGCTGAATGACCGCTATAAACTTTATACAAAGCGCAGAGTCTAGCAGAGTAATTCATGCAAGAAGTCTATAAATAGGTGATGCCTTGATGTTTTACCTACTGGCACTGTAAAATTGTACGAATGACAGTGTTAGTATAAATTATGAAATCCAGCAGAATTGCAGGAAATTTTATGTACACCACCCACACCATTTTGTAAAAGATAATATCCCAAGACTGCAGAAAGTAATATTTCATCTACTTTAGTTGTTAAGAATACCATTTTCTCCATAGTGCATTGTATATAGAACGTAAGTTTCTAGATATATTGTTAGTGTCTCAGAACCTCCAACAGTGTTTATTTTTCTATCCACCTGAACCCAATCCAAGAGCCGTGACTTCTATTCCCCTTCACAATTATCCACATCTCCGTATTTCAGCACGTCGTGGACGTGCGTGAAAGTCGCGCTGCTCGGAAGCACTGAGCGGTCGCGCACCTGCTGCTGGCCGCAGGTCCGGTCCTGCCCGCCCGCGGAGGCGTGCGCGCACGCCGCGCGGGCGGGCGGGCGGCCCTTTCGTGGAAGAACGCGCCGGTCGTGATCCGTGCGTATTGCTTCCTCGTTCTCGGCGCTCGCGTGGCGTCTTGGCGCACTCACGAAGGAGCCCGGCGCGGCGGCGCGCTGGCCCGCCGCCGGCCACGGCCCAGGCGGAGGCGGAGGCGGAGGCGGAGGCCGCCCCGCGAGCGAGGGCGGACCTCGCCCGCAGCGGGGCGCAGTGAGCGCGAACTCCGATTCAGGAAAAATAAACTCAAAACGAAAAGAATCTGCAACTTCATATTCAAGTTAAAATCCAGAAGGAATTTTCTTGGACAGTAAATGGATTTAATGAGCATGTTATGATTACTTAGTAGCAAGTAGAGAAAGGGAGTCTTCCACGTGCGAGTGAAATGTTTCCGGACGATGAGAAGATATAAACAGAGTCCGAAGTTTGAAATGAGTATGCCAAAGTCACTTTCGGGTGAGTTGCGTTCATCCATCTTTGGTAGACATTGACGATAACTTACATTTAGTCTTCGGATCAGTCATAGACGGCGGATTTGTTGACTCACTCCCACTTAGTGTCTTCTTTATTTTGTTGTATCGAATGTTTTATTTACTTTGTGATACGCGTCTTGCAAAATGCGAGTTTCCCTCATATGTACGTCAATGCCACTTTACGATACGCTTGCGGCAAATAACTATTTTGAGGGATGCATACCTGAAAGTTAAACATTTCAAAGCAGTAAGCTTTGAACGTATGAAGGAAACGGGTGCTACATAGTTCCTCATGACACGTTCTAACTTCATAAAAAAGTGTGTTAGGAAACGTTCTCAAAATAAATTGTATACAATATATAAGAGATCAATGATATCACATTTTTATTGAAATATTTTTAAAATTTTTCCAAGACATAAACCGTATATAAAATTTAGTTGAAATTTAATTCTAAAACAATCCTGTTTAGCGGGTTGCCTGTCCATGGATAACCGTTCATAACGTAAACATTCAGTGGTAGTTATTCCAGAACACCATATTGCGACCTTTAGTTAATAGGCGCAACACCAGGCGAATACCGGAGCAGTACCCTACCAAACGGGCCACGGACCGCGCGCGATCTGTCCTTCCCATTCCTTTTCCTATCCTCTCCCCTTCACACACACACACATACTAACATGCACTACACTACCACATATCCCGGGAGGCCGGTCGGGAGCTTAGAGCTTGTCCCGGCTGGGGCGGTGCCCCGCTGGTGGGAGAGTCCTGGTTAGGGGAAAACCCCACTAGCCGACGGCAGGTCGGCGCCGGATCTCGCCATCCATCGGGGGAAGATCACAGCCATCTCCCGAGAAAAAACATGCACTACACTCGCGGGACTAATGACCAAAGCAGTTGACGCGCCCGGAAACACGAAAAAAGTCAATCAATCAATCAATAGGTGCAAGATTTAGAGAAGGCCGATTAAGTTAGCTTCGACCTCCCGAATGGAACTTGGGCCAGTGCGCGTTGGCGGCGGCGCGGCCGTGGCAGGTCCGGCGGGCGTCCCGACGGCGGCCATCACCGCCGCGAGCCGCGGGCCGTACGGCGTGGCGTGGCGTAGCGTGGCGTGGCGTGGCGTGGCGTGGCATGGCGCGGCGCGTGCGGGATTGCGGGCGGCGATGGTATCTGGCGCGGACGCGGTGCGCAAAAACACAGCCCCCCGCCATTTGGAATTCTTGGGCCGCTAATCGCGCCGCTTGCTGCCTCGCTTCAACCGGCCTGCCTTCGTCGTAGTTTGTCCCAACCATGTAATCCCGCAGCGCTACGCCCTCGATACGATCGCGCCCGCGACTTCTGGGAGAGACAGGCACCCGCGCGGCGGCCGCCCCCGCCCCCGCCGCCCACCCTGGCCATTCGCCCCCGGCGCGGGCGTGGGCGGCGCCGCGCCCCGACCCCCGCGAGAGCTCCGTTGGCCCTTATGGTCCACCCGCCCGCGGCCACCTCGGCGTCGAGTGGCTGCGGAGAGATGACAACCTGATAAACCGGGAAGGCGAGCGACACACCTCAGTTGCAGATCGTCTTCGCTCGAGAAGTAAATGCAGTTCGTGAGTTGTAAACGTCTTAATTCTATATTACAAACATATTTTTACATTGTAAACCCGGTACATACAAAACGAAACTTATTTCGTCTCTGAATGTCTTTTTTTTTCATTTTGATCGTACCGTGATCTTAATTATTATGGCATTTATGAATACAATCACCGAATGTACCGAATATACACGTACCGAACACACCGAACGACCGAACGACACACAGAAACCGAATATACACGTACCCGCTTACCAAACGTACGTAGAATAGTTTTCTTGTGTACCCACCGTACAGAAGAAACGTCACTTCGAGAAGGAATAAAATCGGCATGTCTAACTAATTAAGAATAACTTAACGTATCACATGTACATTTGTAGTATTACAAGTCATTAAATCACTTCACAGAATAAATAATAATTATTCGTTATAAGTAACAATTTTGTTGTTGTAATAATGTATGCTTCAACAAGATTCATGTTTATGGCTGAATGAAACTAATCTACACCGTCGACATACAACATAAAATCTCTCTTGGGAGTTCGTTCGTTGTATGTACTTCCGGAGAGCAATGCTTATAACTGCATGCCTCCCCAGTCGAAGCGTGCGGTTGCGTTCGGTGCGGGGCGAGACCCGCGCTCCATCGCACAGCCGCCGGGGCAGGCGGGCTGCAGCGCGCGACGGGTCGAACGCCGCTGAATCCATCGATAATGATGCCATAATGGCGGCGGCGGCGGCGTCGCCGCCCGCCTCCGCTGGCGCGCTGGAAGAGAGTTTGTTGTTGCTGTTGTTGGTTCCGTTGTTGCTCTTGTTAGCGCGGCCGCTCGCTTTCCTCGCCGTCCCCGAGACAATGCAGCCTCCCAGGGCACAACCGGGCGGTTTCGCGAACACGCCACCCCACCCCGCCCCCGCAGCATGACTCACCGCCCGAGAGTGACCCCTCATTATGGACACCTTTGATCACGGCGAGCGCCGGGCCCCGGCCCGCCGGCCCCGCGCCCACGAGAAAACAAGGGAATCTCCGCCGTAACAAAACAATTGGCTATAATTTGATTCAACATAACGAGCCAAATTGAAGAGGAGGCGAGCGTCGAGGAGACGAGTGATTATAATATAACTTTCTGAGTATTCTTCGGTCACAGATTTGATTACCGCAAATGAGCTTGTCGCATTGACACCTACCCACACGCCGACAAGCCTTTGTATGCTACCAAATGATAGTGATTTCCATGTGAACGTGCCTCTGAGAAAGTGGTAGGTGATTGGCCTCGTGATTGGCAAAGAATTTCGTCTAAGATACCTACTTCGTGATAAATGATAATTGTTGGTGAGATTTCGTCTTGTGCAGCTTTCACCGCATTACATTTATCTCTTGCGCCTAGATACAACATATACTCGTATTATTAATATATATTAGAGGAAAATAAAGTACTGTGAGATGAGTAAATAAGAGGTACTATCCATTAAGATTTCAATTTATAGTAATTGAATATTGGGTAAATTGAATGAATTTAGGACATACACGTTCATGATGATATATGATAAATGTTTTGAACAAGGAGAAAATGAAACCGGGAGAGATGGCTCAGGGCATCAACTGACGTCACAGCAGTCCCTCGGACCGAGACGTTCTAGGTTCGAGTCGCGACGGGTGCAGAATTTTCGACACTAGCTTGTCAGCTAGGTCGTATCAGCCACTATTTGGAGGAGAATTCTAGAGGCCGGCTGCTCTGATCGGTAGTTTTCCATGGTTTCTTCGATCAACATAGGCGAATGCCGGAGCAGTACCCTAACAAACGGACAGCGTGCGATATTTCATTCCTCTTCCTTGTCCTATTCTCACCCCTTACACACTTACACTAACATGCACTACACTACCACATATTCCGGGAGACCGGTGCGGGTTAGATCTTCTCCTGGAAGGGGCGATGCCCCGCTGGTTGGAGATACCTGGTTGGGGAAAACCCCGCTAGCCGACAGTAAGTCGGCGCCGGATCTCGCCATACAGCGGGAGAAGACCACCGCCACCTCCCAAGTAAAAACACGCGCTACACTTACGGGACTAACGACCTCAGTAGTTGGCGAGCCCGGTATCACTAACAATCAATCAATCACAAACTGAAACAGCAATAAATCTATTTGAATACGTGTGTACTTGTGATAGCATATACTTCATTTTTGATATTTTTCTGATACCAGTGCTTCTTGTTAAGTAACATACCATTTTAACCATAAAAGAAGAGTATCAAAAGAATTTTTTTCTCCCAAAATAGTGCGGTGCAGACGATAACGCAAAATCCCTATTTGAAGAATATTGGAATGCACAAATTCAATAAATTCAGTACCCAATTCGTGCAGTACGCTACCTGGCTTTGTGATCTTTACTTGAAAGTTAATCTGGTTGAGAAAGGTCTATTAAATAAAATAATTAAAATGGAGTAATGATATTGAAAAAATTGTTTGCATAATATTTAGCTACCAAAATTTCAAAGTTATTCACATCTACATTCAGTTAATTAAATCCAAGGACGACATGTACGGGAAACTGTAGTACTTAGGGACAAAGCTTGTTTTCGAATTCTTTAAGAGAAATTTCGGATTGTTATTTTCTCTAAATAGCTATTGCAATGTTAGTTCACTTGAATAAACAATTTTGTGGAGTGAGCTGTTTTCGTGATTTTATGAGAGTCGAATAGATTTGACGAGTAAAAAGTAAAAATAACTGCATTTCTCTTTCATCAATTTTGTAATAATTAGCATTTTTTTAAGAAAATTGAACTAGACCTCCACTAGTATAGAATGTTGATAATTCAATGTGTATACATCTTTCCTACATATAACCTACAATTTCAAGTATCCATCTTCATTCATGATTGCAGATTGTTATACATAGATATGTGTTGATGTGTATACAGTGAATGTTGTGCCTAGGTATGTCCCTAGCTACATAAGCGTAGTATTAAATTGAAATGAATTGATTTCAGAATGTTATCTGACTATGCCACGAAGCAAAGAAATCAACAAAAGACCTCAACCATCAGCACAAACAATTAGAGGTGCCAATTAAAGGTGCAGTTTAGACTATTGTTAAAAGATCGTACGTCAATTGCTTGTTCAGCAATAGTTCAGTTACAGAAAAGAATGAATCTGAAAACCCTTTTGCGCAATATTTGAAAAATGCACATATAATTATTCACTCATTCAAAATTGATGAATGTTTTGTACATATGAAATTGACATGGCGGACATGAAAGTTAAGCTTGCGGGCTCATCTGTGTTCGGTTGTTCTCAGAGGCAGCAAACATTTATTGATTTTCTTGTTTCTTTTACAAGTTATAATCTAGGTTGATGTCCTTTCTGTTTGAAAAATTCTGTTGTCATATCCTATGAAGTTGACATAGAGGCCAGAACATAAGCTCCAATTACGGTTGTACGAGTAATTAATTACGGTTGTAATTGAGGGCAGCAAAAATTTATTTTTTCCTTTACACACTTTATTATACTGTAGGTTAAAGATTCTTTTTTGAAGAAATGTTATTGTGATATTCTCTGCATAAAAAAGAGCATAAATTTATTCAATTATAGTTTTTTACATTTTCCCCACATTGTCCTCAGGTACATCATTATGTGTACCCAGGTACATCAATACGATGTGTACCTAGGGACACATTGTACAAAAATAATCTGAAAAAGAACCTCATATAATGTTCTTAAAAATATTATTTTTACATATAAATATGCTGAGATGTGCAGCATTCCATAAAGAAGAACATCGAGAGTGTCATATCCAAAAGAAGCGAAAAACAAATTAAATCATGAAAAGTGTCTCCAGGTACGGCCGTTTCCCCTACAATGTAGATGATAGTGGATGCCTTGATGGTGAACACGCTACCTTTCTTTCCCGGGGCATTGGATTAATATCCTTGGCACTCCATCACGAATTTCACTGGTATCCTCGAGTATCAATATCGTTTCATTCCGCCACCTACTGTATCTTCATGTTCATTCACTTTATGGCTCATCAATTTATCTGTCAATAAGTCGTCATATCTCAACGCGCATGTCATGGAGAGCCCCGAATACAACTGCAATGGCGTTAATGCACGACTAGTACATAGTACCTCCGCATTTTGAAACCATACGTTACATGATGTGATGGTATAGTCTTCACAACTTGATATTGAAACCGTCCAGAAAGAAGAGAGGTTAATTTGAGTTGTTTTTGTTTTGTTGTTGTTCTTTTTGTTTTGTTCTCGATTCAGATGTCGATATTTGTGTTTGTACACAACGGGGCACTGGTGCTCGTTCGGGTGAGGCGCGTCGCCGAACACGTAGCATATGAGGGTCTTCGCCTGCGCCCGCGTTGTGGCCAGGACGAATCACACCGGGTCGCATGCACGAAAGTCTTCGTCCAACGAAGTCCGCGTTCCGCAAGGCCCCGCCAGCTCCGCCAGCCCCACCTGCCCCGCCTGCCCCGCCCGCCCCGCGACGAATAATTCCGGCAAGAGTTCCCGTCTCTCCACCCCCCCACCCCCCGCCTTGTGTGTTCTGCTCCGCTTGCTCCCTTGTCTCCGTTTGATTGCTGCGCGCTGCACCGCCGCCGTGCCGTCCGGGGCGGCGGCCCCGACCGCCTCCACCCCCGCCCCACCTTCCCCCCCTCCCCCGACCCTCCCCCCTCCCTCCGGGGCCCGCGTTCGAAACGCCCCGAGGAAAGGCGATTCTCCACGCTAACTACGACCGTCCGCTAAATATCCTGCTTACGGAAACGCAATCAATAAACTTATTTTCAGGCTGGTGGAGCCTCTTTCGGAGACCGAAGCAAAGCAAACGTCTCCCCTTGTTACGTGCGACCGTCGGGCCGGAGGAAACGGACCGTAATTTGCTATTTCGCGTAGTAACCGGCCGCGGGGGCAAAAACCATTTAATTGGATCGAGTATTCTCGTGAAGCTGGAGATTTCTTTTAATTATGAACGTATTAGACTCAGTGGTTCTTCGTGAACGAAGATGTTTGCATTGGGCATTCCGAGAAGGGTTTTTCCTGCCATTGGTCGTTCTTTACCGAGGTTGCGGCGTGATTGGTTGCTATGTTGGATGGCTCAGAGGTTTACCGCCCTCTGTTTGGAACTCTTGACTGCCGTTGCCCCTCGTCGCCCCGGCGTTCACTAAGGCTTCCGATTGGACGGTCATTCACTCGACAAAGGTGTGGCGACACGGAGCCTCTCTGCGTAGACTGCATTTGAAAAGCGTCTAGACTTGAATCTGTCGTATAAATCTGCTTTTTAAAAACATAAAAATCGTGTTTGAATTCCAACGTTAATAAAAACAAATTAAACTTTTCAGTTTCTGAACACTATCAAGTGGATATCCTACATAATTTTTGTAGTAATATAATAATAAAAATTATAATGGCGACATACGTTTTAATGGCTCTTTACATTTCTTAATGTCATGTACGTTTTTTTTTTCGTACTTTCGTTTAAAATATTAAAGTAAGTCCGTACTATCATCTGGTTCATAGCTTGATTTGAAGTGAACATGAAACTCTTTCTTGTTTCATAAGACAGTTTATTTTAATTTTTTTCTTAATGAAACTAAAATGAGATACTTTCCAAACGCTGTACACGCTTACGGAAAGAGCTACGTTCAGCGACCAAACATCTTTATTTACTAAATTTTGGTAAAGATCTCTGAAGGTATTGTATGATCCGCCTCTGGTTCCTCGTGACGAGCGAATGCCGGAGCAGTACCCTACCAAACGGGCCACGGACCGCGCGCGATCTGTCCTTCCTCTTCCTTGTCCTATTCTCTCCCCTTACACACACACACTTACACTAACATGCACTACACTACCACATATTCCGGGAGACCGGTCGGGAGCTTAGAGCTTGTCCCGGCTGGGGCGGTGCCTCGCTGATGGGAGAGTCCTGGTTAGGGGGAAACCTCACTAGCCGACGGTAGGTCGGCGCCGGATCTCGCCATCCAGCGGGGGAAGATCACCGCCATCTCCCGAGAAAAACACATGCACTACACTAACGGGACTAATGACCGAAGCAGTTGACGCGCCCGGAAACACGAAAAAACCAAATCCTCGTGACGAGCGACGAGCGCGCAGTCCAAGGCGGGCGCCCCGCGGCTTCATCGGACCTCGGACAGGTTACAGTTTCAGGGAATCACTCATGGCGACGTGACTCGGGGCTTAGGTCGTACGGCGTCGCCTGCACGCGGCGATCAAGATAGCGCCTGGCACACGCGTTTATCTTTTATCAGGCGCGCGGCCGGCGAGATTTGAAGCTCTCGTTGTTCTTGTCTTGTGTTGACATCTCGGCGTGGAGGGAGAGGAGGAGTGGGGGGAGGAGGAAATATAATTACGTGGCTGTGCATGTGCTCTGCGTTCCCACCCTGTCCGAATGAAGACATTCCGGACCCACTCCTGCGCCCCCTGCCCTCGCGGGCTTATTGTCCGAGGCTTCTTTAGGAAAACAAAGATGTGTCAGCTGCTCCGCCGCTTGACAAATCCCACGCGGAGGGCGCGGGGGCGGGGGCGGGGGCGGGGCGGGCGCCGCCCGGTCGCGGCTCTGGGACGCCCGCTGGCCGCCACTGCGTGCGCCACGTGCAGCCCGCTTCGGCCAACAACGCCTGCCCCGGCTCGCAACATCACCATTAGATTTACGGAACACCAATAAATAACGAGGTTTCTCCTTAGTATTTATATTGCGTAACAGGTAACATAACCATTCATTGCAGTTACTATATTGACGCTTTGTTTGCTTTACTATATCGTTTATCTCTCAGAGGAAATTGTTGGTTTCAACGTACAATTTGCCGCCTGCGGTTATTAACGATAAGCAGACTTTCTGGCTCTTCTCTACACATTTTATATTAAGCAACTTCCGATTCATTAGTCCAAAATTAATTTAAGAATATTACTTTTCTCTAAAGACCACCGAAAGTAGTTGTAAACGTGGGAGAGATTTGGATAGATCTTGTACTCGACATGTGTTTTTACAGGCGTTTAGTGAACAAGTGTTAATGCATTTCCTTCATGAAAAGACAGAGAATTGTCAACCCTTGAAAACATTATTCCGGAATAATTGGCTTTTTCTACAAATATTCTGCTTATTGAAGACAAAGTAGTACGTTTGAAGGCTCGGTAGCCGAGTTCGCTAAGGCAGTAGTGTCCTAGTGATCTCGGACCGAAGGGTCGCGGGTTCGAGCCACGCCTCGGGCATGGTTGTATTTGTGTTCGTCCTTTCACCACTTATCATCACCATTTCGTTTCACCTTCATAGTTACCATAACGTTAACTCCAATAGTTGTGGCTAATGGCATAGATGTTGTTGCGAAGTATTTTTGATGATTTCGACGTCTCATGACAGCATGCTATGTCATTTCCCAAGAAATAATGCTGAAAATACCTCTCCAAAAATCACGTAAAACAACAGCGCTATTTTATCGTATTTGTATGGTGACATTAATTAGGTCACGACGTGAAGGGTGTCCATTGCCTTAAAATGTTGCACAATGTGTTTGTTGGCAGATTGAAGCAAAATCATGTTGCCGTTATATGGCAAAAAAGTGTTTATTTCATCAAATTTTTAATTAAATGGTTTGGGTTAACATAGTATTACACATAATTATTTCTATAATTAAGTTTTCAAGGCAGATAAAACAAAGTGTGCATAATGTACACATTTTTCAAATTGTGTATAAAGTTCCTTATTTTGTTGTAGTTTTATTGCTAATTCTAAGATAACGTATTTTAAATATCAAAAATAAGTATCAGTACCTTGCCTCGACTTGTTTAATTTATTTTAATGCTTATTCGTCATAGTCGACTATTCATAAAAGAGGGGCGAATTTTCCTTTGGTATTAAAACCGAAGGAATCAGAACTTTTGAAAACAAATCGATTGTGTTCGGGTAAAGGGGTTTAATTTATGAAAGTGAGTTAGTATAAGAGTGGAAATAAAATGTCGCGCAATCATTGTAAATCAAGGAATTTTTTTTCTCAGGGCTTTTATCTAGCCAACAGCCAGTTACCCTTTACATCCCGATGGGACGCTTATTCGACCATGCACTAGACCAACACACTTGCGGGCTCCTCTGATCTGGGGTCAGCAGAACGCGAGACCCTCCGCGACAATACATACACAAAGTCAAGGGACAAACAGCCATGCCCAAGGCGAGACTCGAACCCGCGACCCTTCGGACCGAAGCGCTGAGTCAGTATTCGCGTTTAGCCACCTCGGCCATCCAGTTCGGCGAAATATTTTTAAAATGTTAATTTTAGTACATTTTTATAATCGAATTTTTATACAGATCGTGTATTTAGCCATTATAACTCCCTAACTTACAGAGCTCCATTTACCCAAGAAAAGACTTGAAGACATTCACCCAATTACGTACTTCCTCTGAGTACGTAATTAGACTATATTTATTTTCACTGTTAAATAATTTATCGTTGAAGTAATTAGCTTGTGTTTTCTGTCTCGATGTTTTACAAGATATTTCAAACATATTAAAATATGATCAAAACTTTTGACTTTAGATTTTTTGTAGTTGTATTGCTCAGGATTGTGACAAGTTAATCCTGTTTGCTTCTGCCTCGGATATGAAATACAACGCTAAAAATATAAAGTGCAAATTTCTATGATTTTTGTGTCGTGTCTGTTGATAATTATGTGAGATTCCCCAATAGTTCAATTGATATATCAGGTGTAGCCATCGGTTGTCATTTTTATGTAACCCATTTAATTTCCTTAAATTAAAACCTTCACTGTTTATTTCCCCAACGCATTTCCGTGTTCATGATTTACACCCAAACCCTTCCAACTGTACTTTCGAGATTTCATCAATCTGCCTGATTCTGTTGTTTACGATATGGGGAATTCTGAAACGTTCTTTAGGATTTTATTATTTTCATTCTCTGTAAAGTGTAAACTCTGCGTGACTGCCATTATGAATTGCAGATAGTGACGAACGGACTCACCCTGAACTCGGGGGGATGGGTTGTTTCGAAATGAGAACCCTCTCCGGAGAGGCGGTGTCGTGGGGGCCGCGGGCGGAGCGGGGCGGGGCGGGGGCGGGGGCGGGATGTGGGGGAGGGGGCGGGATGTGGGGGAGGGGGCGGGGGCGGAGGGCCCCGCGGGCGGCGCCGATTGTTTGCTTTGGCCAGCGATCGCGCGAGCCTCATTTCCTCGCTGAATAGACACAGACGCGGACACGACGTCGGCCGAGGGCTTATCGCGTCTGCGGCGCCGCCGCCGAGCTCCGCGGAGCTCGGAGCGGAGCGGAGAGGAGCGGACGGGCGGCGGCGCAGCCCGCCCCGCCGATCGCGATTTTATCTCCGCCGTCATTCATCATCCGGGCGCGGCGTCCCCGCCTCCACCCCCGCCACTCGGCTCTCGCGGGCAGCCCGGGGGCAGTCGCTTCCACCTCCCCTCCCCCCCTCCCCTCCCCTCCCCGCGCCTCGCAGCGGTTTGCTAACACGCCGCGGTCGCCACTCGCCACCTGTCGGCACCCCTCAACCGCCCCGCGACCGCCCGCTGGCGCGGGGGTGGGGCAGGAAGTTGTTAAAAATGAAGGTAGTCGCTGGGTCGGAGCGAAAACCGGGACATCGTTATTCTCGCGGAACTTCTTGTCTTCACTGGTACGCAAGAAAGACAAATCATATCGTCTGCTAAAATCAACTTCCAAAACTTTACGTTTCCATTCTTCACTTTTACATCACAACAAACCTTCGAAACTCAAGAAATATGACGTTAAGGAGTAATGAAAGGAAGCTACTCCCTTCCTAAATTGTCAAATGTCATTAAATGATTCACCTGAAATGATATCAAATTAGTACTAATGTAAGTCTCAGAAAAATAAAGGACCTACTTTTCAACATGTGCTGCAGGTATTTGTACGGATATTATAGGTATTTGTACTCGTATATTAAACGTGACCAGCTGAACTTGCGAACACATCGCCCAAAGGGAAGAACTATTGAAGAAAACTTATAACGAAATGTACTACATATTCACTATACGGAAAATTGAAAGCTCCAAAAATATTGTTTCATATCGTTCAGAATTTACTCTTGAATATTATGGAAATTAGAAAACATTTACAAATTTTGGATCCTTATAATCACTATTCCCTGTCAACACGAAGACAAACATATTCATGAAAATGTGGTTGAAATGTTTTGTTGTTATCACGATCTATACTTGTTTCTTATAGAAAATTATAACAAAGAAATTCCGCTTTCCACCCCAACTTAAAACGTAATGCATCACGTGTGATTGTAACAATTGGTTTTGTGTGAAAGTATACGTAACACCTTGGCTAGGTATATACGTATATAAGGCGTTTATATAAGGGGTTTATATACTCTCACTAATTTTTGCACTTAGAAACATCAAACTTTCAAAGGCTCGCTTTCGTTTGCTTTACCATAACCTCCCACTTGCATGCTTGCTGAATGGCGATATGTCGATTGCTTTCAATGGATCTGTTCCAACTTGCGCAATGAAACAATGAACAATTGGCGATAGATAAGCGTTCATTCTGATAATTTCACGATATTATTAAAACATAATGTTAATTCTGTAAAGTAGAACAAGTTATAAAATATAACAAGTGATATGAGCATGTAATAATACATCTAAGGCTCACTTTTTCCATTTAAAGAAAAAAATTCACGAAATTTCGTTGAGTAAAAAGCTCAAGCTTATTTCAAAACAAAAGCCCTTGGCGTTTTAAATATAAAGATTTGAAGACTTTCTATGAATGCGTTTATACCAGTGTACCCTTTTAAAGTGATTTAAGAGAATAAGTATGAAGAGTGAGCTCTATTTTTCAGAATATTAGTATTACTTTTCAATTTATTTTTTATTTATTAACATATGTAAGTTTCTAACTACCAGCCAATTGAACCCAGTATTAAATGCATTTACACTTTCTTAACTGACAAATGGCAGTAAGGAGTAATCAGAAACTACTAATCTTAGAATTGGATATGACAGCAGCCTATAAAATATATTTTGTAATATAATTACATTATAATAGAAGTAGTGTTAGAACGTGCAATTTTCTGTTTGCATGAACTCAAAGTTGTTGACATACATTACATTGTAAACATTTACGAGAATCGTAAGTGTGATTCATATCCACAAGGATGTGTAACAGTTTTATTCACTTTTCATTCAATTTTTTTCAATTCTACTGAAAATGTTTTTTTAGGAATGTAAATGAGAACATGAATTAGCAAAGGGACACGAACCAACAAATTGTAATGAAAGCACCTCAATAAAAACTTAGCTTTTCAATAAAGAACGGAGCATTGTTTTAGCATTTCTGAGTATTTTTTTACTAATCTCCATGAAGTTATATCAACTTTCTCACTGCTTCCTGTTTTTTGAAAATAAAAGATCATAATTAGGTATGAAACTATCTTCTCAAATCTCTGTAACATAAAGCATTTTCCTTTTCTCTCGCAACAGCTGATGTTTTGTGACGGTTGGCTGATAGTTGACAAAGCATTCATTTCCTTCAAGAGACGACAAAACAGTAGAAATTACTTCTCATAATACCAATTGTTTCCGTACTCGTTTATTGAAATTTGCTACACTTTACGAATGAGATGTTCTCGCAGCAGAAACAATGTTGGAAGGAGTAAAATTCATTTCAGCTCTATTTTGTCAGTAATACCACGACGTCCGATGTCTACTGTGTTGTCAGAAATTGCTGTTCCTCCAAGCAGCGAGCTCTGCCCGAACACGTTGTTTCCAAATGATTGAGTTTCTGGTAGTGGAGGAATCAGCGTGAAACGAGACGTTTCCTGCAAACGCGCTTGGTCATAGGGCGATTCATGTCGCGGGCGCTTTTTTGTCTCTATTTAAAATAAAGGATATCGAATTATACAAATTCAATCAAGAATCTCGAAACACAAGCAGAAGCATTTTCTTCCCTCCATTCGATCTGCTACATCCTGTCGTTTTCAAACCAGCTCAATTTTCTCCGGCGTGAATTTCTGGTTCGTTGTGGAGGGTGGCAGAAGTAATGGAGACGCCTGCTCATCCATTGCATTTCAAATTTCATTAAACTCTGAACGACGACATTTATGCTAATCTAGGTAATGAGGAGAAACTGTTTCGATGTCCCTGCCCTCGGTGCTTCTCAGCTTTTTTAACCCCCGCGTGGGCTATAGCGGCATCTGGGAGGCGCGGCTGCGTCACCAGCAAACGACTCCTCCGCCGTTACAAATAATTAGAGTCCGCGACAGCGCTGGTGGCTGCTTTGAGCTGTGATTAATGTTGACTCACTGTCCGCGCGGTGACGGTCGCGGCGGCGGGGGAGGCGCGGCGCAGGGGTGCGGGAGAGGGGAGACGGGCGCGGGCGCACGCGAGAACGAGGGGGGTCCGCGGGGGGTCGCAACCCTTTTCAATATCGCGGCATCGCTCCCAAGTGGCAGGAGCTGTCGTCTCATCGGGCTTGATAGTCGCCCGCCCTCGAGGAGGCCCCGGCCAATGCGCCGACCTCCGCGACCTTCGTGTGCGTGGCTGTGGCGAGGTCTTCTTCATCACTCTCTTCAGCATTCAGACCTACCTCGCACTTCCCACCCTACTTGTGTGGTATATCCCCCGAATATTACTGAACAGCTGGACGCTGCGCCGATCGTTAAAATCTCGCCAGTTCTCGAGCCATCCCTGACACATTCTCACCCCTTGTCCACGTTCACACCTTTCCTGTGACCGCGCCTGTTCCTCAGAGCAAGTAGAAACAAAAGGTGAAGTACCTCGTTTACCAGAAGATTCGTGTTCGACGCCTGTAAATTCCAGGTGCTTTACAGGTAGGTGACTTCTGAAATGCAAACTCCTATTGATATGTGACAGGTTGTTTGTTAAGGCGTTCTGTAACTTACTGTACTTTTCCATTGCAGGTTCCTTATTTTCACTGTTATAAAATGTAATATACAGATCGTAAATATTAGATATTTAAGTATATTATGTTCCTAATAGCATATGCATTTTCATAAAATTATATTTGTGTATACTTGCGTGACATCGTCTGCGTTTGTCAAATCACGCTCCGTGTCTGTCACGCATGCTATGTCTCCAAAAAAACGTAGCGCAACTGGGCCTCAACGGGTCTATCCTTGACGTCCCCTTCTCTCTGTGTACGCAACTCCCAATGGGCGACAGTGCGCTGCACCTACTCTTTCTCTTCTCCTCGCGACCCTCGCAGGCCCTCGTCCCGTGCCCCCGCGACCCTTTGATGTCCCTCGCTCGGCAATAACATTAGTCCAGCAGCGACGATCGGGGCGGGTGGCGGCGCTACCGCGCGCGGTCCCGAAACAAAACCGAATGCAAATAAGCGAGCAAGGGCACGGGCCGCCGCCCCTGCGTCAGAATTCCCATCCATCAGAACGATCCGCGCACCCGGCCATGCCTTTTGGCTGCCCCACCTCGGCCCTCGACCCCAAAGCCCCCGCCCGCGCCCACTGCATCCCCGCCCCGCCCCGCCACGCCCCGCCCCGCCCCGCCCATCCCCGCCCCGCCCCGCCCCGCCCCGCCCATCCCCTCCCCGCCCCGCCCCGCCCCGCCCCGCCCCGCCCCGCCCTGCCCTGCCCTGCCCTGCCTGCCCCGCCCTGCCCGCCCGCCCCGCCCCGCCCCGCCCCCCCGCCCCCCCGCCCCGCCCCGCCCCGCCCCGCCCCGCCCCGCCCCGCCCCGCCCCGCCCCGCCCCGCCCCGCCCCGCCCCGCCCCGCCCCGCCCCGCCTTGCCGAGGTCTCTGGCCTGCGCCGTCTGTCGCTGCGTCGCGGGGGAACGCGTTTGCTCCCTGCGCGAGCGCGAGGAAATGCCGTGGCGGCGGCAGCGGCGCCTACTCCATCGGCGAAATTGGCCTCTGGTGAATGGAAGAGGTCGACATGAGAACGTGTACGTCGACGGAGGGCGCCCGCTGCCCTTTCACAGGTCGAGAAAAGTGTTATGAATGTTCGGTGGAGTGAGGAAACGGAGGTTGTGTAAGAGAGTAGGCACGTGTCCGTTGAGTGCATAGTATGCAGTGTGCTTTCGGATATAGTGGAGTTATTGCTTTCACCAATTTGCATGTGCACTTTTGCTCGACTACTTTGTTACAATCTGTTTGGTTTGTTCATACGTTTAACAATTTTTTTGTAATGAACCTTATATCTAACTCGAAAGCAAAATGAAGGCAAAAATTTGAAATGACAAAAAAATCTTGAATAATAAAGAGTTACAATTTACGGACAGTTTTACCTTCTACATTATCAGGTCAGGTTAGACTTTTGTTTACGCCAGAAAGTGGCAAGTCTTTCAAGAAGTCAAGAAATATCATTAAGTAACTACGTCCCATTGCAATATGAATGAAGAAATATCCCCACTTTTTTCTGTTCGGTTTGTTAAATTAATATTTATGCCCTTTTGTGACTGTCACCGCGTGACGGTAACAGACCCCATTAGCGAGGGGAGCTGAGCCATAAATAAGTGCAGCGACCCCTCGTCTTAATACAAGATTTTGCAGGCGGAGACTTTGGAGTTTCATTTTCTCCGCAGCTACCCTCGTCATTTTAATTAAAGACACGCCATTGCCATCAGAGATTGAAATATAATGACAAAAATGTAACCTAATGGAGTTTGTAATGGTATTTGTAGGGAGAAAGATTCCGAGTTGAAACAGACATCTGTCCAGAAAATATTAAGCTAGTAAAAATCCATGAATTTTATTCCGTGAAACTACAAATACATGGATTTCATTCCGTGAAACGACAAAGTGAAGTAATATTTGACATGAGGTAGTGAAAAATATCTTATTAATGAATTTAAGTGTATGAGGCTCGTCAACTAATAAAAATATTTCCAATGTTATTATTACAATTCATTTTGTTCGTAAAGAGTAAACAATAAAATACCTAATATAAAAAAGAAATGCTTATGTTTTTAACAGGTAAATGTGTCTTATTTAATACAATTCAGCGTACTGCATAAGTGTGTTGCTCTTTAATCAAAACAACAAAGTTATTCACATTTCCCAGATAAATACTGAAATATCATACGTAGTATTTTAAGAATATATAAATCGTGATGTTTTAATATAAAAATCATCGCCTTGCCCTTATTCTGTAAACCAGCTCTACTCAGTGTTACACACGAA
This sequence comes from Teleogryllus occipitalis, assembly GCA_011170035.1. NCBI lineage: Eukaryota > Metazoa > Arthropoda > Insecta > Orthoptera > Gryllidae > Teleogryllus > Teleogryllus occipitalis. The sequence continues at coordinate 91,239 of BLKR01000275.1, forward strand.
GAGCCACAAATATCACACAAGTCTTCAGACTGACCGGTTCACACTCAGACACTACCGAATAGGGAGAACACTCTAATGGTCAACTAAAGCACCATCTGCAAGGATGCTTAATTTATTCCATAAAAAAGAGGACGTTTTACGTTCCTTATTTTCATCAGCTTATAAGATTAAGGTTGAGGAAGGGGGAAGAAGGTGGTGTAGCATCAGAAATGGCTCTTGTTTTCCAACTTCTCAGGAGGGAGTATTACGGAGAGAAATTAGTCAATTATGAAACTCGCATTTTGGTGTAAGAGGTAAGCAAGGATGTGGTGCCGCTCAGATGCCAAGGCAGGTGGAGGGCAGCATCCAGCACCTGTTAGCTTTGCGCAATTTAAAAGTGATTTCCTGATTGGTTTTCCTATTCATTTCGATTAATTTCGTAAGAATTCAAATTAAGGTTAGAATATATGATTTATAAATGCTTCTCTGTGGTAATAAAAATGCTTCAGATAGTTGAAAGTAGATAGAGGAAGACTATATGATTTTGAAATCCACTGTTGTGTCCGAGAACACACATAATATCATTTCTGTACAAAGTGTGACTTACGCGATGAAGAGAGATATTAATTTAGAATTTATGAAAAAAATTATTGAACTGCCCTGTAATATATTATATGTTTGTCATTTTACATGTGGTGGACGATAAGTCTCTTGGCAAAAATGTATTTTATAATCATTAACTTTATTCTTCAACTGTGAAATTGTTACAATTATTACAATGTTTACATTACTTACAGCAAGTTTTCAAAGTGTTCTCCATTTTCAATACAATATGACACATTTAAGAAGTATAATATTTCTGATGTTGTTGGATGATAATGTGTCAAATTCAGAAGTTATTTTTTCTTGTAAATTAAGATCTCAATTTTTTTCAGTATGAACTTTGACTTTTAGAATTTTCCAAATTAAAAAGATCATTAGAGTGCGATCCAGTGAACGCACAGGCCATTCAGTGGTACCTTGCCTTCTAATCTATTCATCAAAATTATCATCCAAGAAAACTCTTACGATGTTCCCATAGTGAAAGAGTGAACCATCTGGTTGCTACATTGTTTTGCAAATTGGTCTTCATGGCACAAATAAAGGGTTCCAAGTCTTTCATCATGAAATGTATCATTTCAAGGTAATTTGTAGCTGCCACATTACGTTCAAGAAATAAGACCCACTATGTTCATCAGAATAAATTTCTGCTCGCACAGTATCACCATTGATACCAGGGGCATTCAAGTTTTTGTCCATGGCCGTATGAGGTTTTTCTGAATTCTAATAGACGAAGTTGTGTCTGTTCACTCTTCCGTTAAATTCAAAAGTTGCCTCATCGGGCTACAGAATGAATTTATAAAACTTTTCAGCTCCTAATCGTACTCGTATTATGTACCACTCGCAGAATTCTTTACACGTATCGGGATTATCCTCATTAAGGCCTTGAATCAATGTAGGGGGTCATGGTTTGAGACCTAGAAATTCCAACAACCTTCGGAAGCTTATACTTGATAAATTATACAAATTCGATGCCTTTCATCCCAATTTTTTTTCGAGATACGATACGCTACTTTCAAAAGATTTTCTTCTGTAGCAACAGATTTCGGTCTACCTGATTGCGGAATATCTGCTATAGACCCAGTCTTTTCAAACCTTTTTATTCAAGTTATGATTTGCTTGCCGTAATGGGTGCATAAACTGATGTCACTGCAGCGCCTCTAACCGGGAGGTCCTAGGTTCGAGTCCTGACGGCGGCAGGATTTTCGACACTAGCTTTTCAGCTAGGTCGAATTCAGCTGCTGTCTGGAGGAGAATTCTAGCGGCCGGCTGCTCTGATCGGTAGTTTTCCGTGGTTTCTCCGATCAACACCAGGCGAATGCCGGGGCAGTACCCTACCAAACGGGCCACGGACCGCGCGCGATCTGTCCTTCCTCTTCCTTGTCCTATCCTCTCCCCTTACACACACACTTACACTAACATGCACTACACTACCACAAATTTCGGGAGACCGGTCGGGAGCTTAGAGCTTGTCCCGGCTGGGGCGGTGCCCCGCTGGTGGGAGAGTCCAGGTTAGGGGGAAGCCCCACTAGCCGACGGTAGGTCGGCGCAGGATCTCGCCATCCAGCTGGGGAAGATCACCGCCATCTCCCGAGAAAAAAAACATGCACTACACTAACGGGACTAATGACCGAAGTAGTTGACGCGCCCGGAAACACGAAAAAATTAATCAATCAATCAATTGCCGTAATGGTGGCAGTATAGTGTTTGGAAAATGTTGCAAAAACTACCCAATCAGATCTTGGTGATTGAATCATGTAACTAGCACGTTTGTATTAAAAATACACGATCATTCACCGTTAACGTTCTATTCACGTGGTAGTCGTCACAAATCGACTTATACCTCTATTCGCACTCTTTTTTGTTACTTACTTCTCGAAACAATTTACTACTGAGTATCTGCTGGTGTCAAACGACTACGGACAAATCTATTATAGAATCATCATTCTCGCCCTTCTTTTCATCTGCTCTCTTCCAAATTCCCGAGTGTCTTTTAATGGTATATGTAGTTTACAAACTTTCCATTCGTAATTTACAAACTAGTTATTACAATTGGCCCATATTGAATCTCAAATTCCAAATAGCACAATAAATCAGATTTGAATGCAAATCTTTACAAACCGCAAGGCCGTTCATTATTCTAAAGAAGGTTAAATACATTTATCTTTCCTTAAATGCTGAACTATATAATTTTTAAGAAGTTTCTCTATATAACTGAACGCATCCTGGAAAAATTCACAAACTCATTTTTTCGTTTCTCTTTTCTGCATTTTGGCTACTGAAGAAATAAAATTTTCAACAAGGAGTATTATAAGGTTAACCTGTACGTATTGTTGAAAAGGATTAGGATGACTGATAGTGGTTAAAATGAAGATGTTATTGAAATAAATGAACTCTTATTAAATAAATGAAGTGATGGTAAACATTGAAACCTAACAATGTACAAGATTATCCAACACTTATTTTAATTACCTTAATTGTTTTGAAACAATGTGTACTTAATAAAATCGTTCTAATTACATTATAAATCATTAATGTTCACAAGATAAATATATTTAATTATAATATTGTCATCATAATAAGGATTTAAACATACGGACACTTTTTGCCCATGGTTGGTAAAGCACGTTATCAAAAAAATTGGTAATACTAGGGTTAATAGCACGATTCATCTGAAATTCAACTTTTAATAGGATTCTCAATACAAAATGTTCCTTTTGATATTCTGAAATTAAAGCACGTAATATCCTATAAAGTACTATAGGTGGTTCCGTTTTTTGATTTGTCAGATCTGAGAAAGGAAAAAGCGAAACTTTGAGTATTACGAAAGTACAAAAGCTCTGTCCCCGTCTCTATCCCTGTAAAACTGAAGAGAATGGGGCGGTTTTCTTTCGCACCCCTCCGCGACGGGGTCAGTGGGCCGCCTATTGATCCGAAGGGATGCCCCATCAGTCGCATTCGCTTCTCCCCTCCTTGGACTCCTTGGGGGACTCCTGTCTGCATGAGACTTGCAACGGAAATGGTGTATTTTGTAAACGGCAAACCTTGACGACACGTTACTCTATTTTGTTCCAAAATGCTTATTTTTTTCATTTTTGAACCATGCCAGTTAAGAAAATTATTTCAAAATTAACGTTAAACAAGAACGTTCAGCTCACGTAGAATGAATTCAACTGTATGGAAATTTTAAAAAATATTTTAATTTCTCATAGTGAATTCCGTATCCAAGACTCAAAATATTTCGAATGTTCTTAAAATCCCTTCTCGGATTATTAAATTCCTTTAACTCTATAAAACTCTTCTGTCGTTCTTTCTTACCACGACAGCCTTCCACTTCCTTAGAAGATTAAAAACCACTTGTAAAAACTGACGAGTACTTTTTCTAAAACTTGCATATGAAGTGTAATACTTTTCACAGATGATGATTTTTCCATCTCACGCAATGTTCTACATCAATTTTTCATTTTTATCCAGTAAGTTTCAGCTGGCATTATCTTTTTGTTTGTAAAATAATTTACATTATTTGAATTTGTTCGGATTTTAATTTCAAACGTACAAAATGTATGATTTGGAACATCTTGTAAATTAACATTTATATAACTAATTAACAGTGAGCATCGAAATTGAAAAAATACTATGTTGCCTCCGGTCATGTGTTCATGGGTTCATTCAATACCCAGAAATTTAGGGAAAGTACAAAAACAATTGAAGTTTCGGTATTGACTGAAAAATGCTCATGAAAATTGTGTTATTCCACCTATTCTCACTCTACGTGGACAAAATGAATTCTCTTACTCAATCCGGCACTATTTACGACACGCAGATGTCACACAACAGCAATGCTCCAAAGTGCAGGCTGCCCGTTTTCAAATCTTTACTATTCACTTGTTGCGTTATGGAACAGCGATTTTCTGATAATTCGTGGTATATAAAAAACTGGTGCGCAATGTAGATATACTTTGCACGTTAGTACAGTACTCGTGAGCACTAATTTCATTAAAATATTTAAATTATTGTAATGTTGTACGAGAGTATTTTATTTGTTTATCTCGAACTGCATTCGTTAGATTCAGTTCCGGTTGGCGCGTAGAGACCGCTATGTCCGAGAACGCTTGTTATTCAGGCTGAGGTTAACTGAACTACTATGTGTACAAACTTGAATGGGACGAAAACTGAATAAAAATGCTATTGCACAAGCCATGTTGCAATCCACTACATAGTCGTGTAATTAAAACTGAGCTAGCGCGGAAGTAATGTATTTTTTAAAATCGGTTTTAAATTAATTTTTATTATGAAAGGGAATTAAATCCTGTATTAAATTTTCTTCTACGTAGGAGAGCTCAGGGTGTCTACTATGAACATCATCGCATACAGTGGGCCGCGCCAGTGCTGTTGAGAACAGCCGAGAATGAGCGGTACCGACAGTCCCATTTCTTAACAGGGACCTAAGTACAGATTTTGCAGGCAGATGAAAAGCGCGCTCATTCCCCGAGACTGCGAAAGCAATCCAGCGAGAGCTATCGATAATAGAATGCGTTTGGTCCGTCTCTAATATGCATGCTACTTTTTGGAAAATTATTTTGCGTTGTTTTGCTCAGCCGCATTTATGCTGCTGCAGGCCACTAGTTTCAGTTGTAAAGGTGATCATCACACGTTCGAAAATATCTAGGGCAATAAAAGTCGATACCTTGACATTATCTCAGTTCAATCATTTGAGGGTCTTATTTTCTCTACCAATGATCCCTATGTATAAGAAGCTAAGATGACAAGTTTGTTCGATGTGTAAGACTTCATCATTGGCACGATAGATCTCAAGTATGCGACACATGATTCCACACAGAGGTTCATCAAAAAGATTGAAAAATTTAGAATTTACGGATTGATACCAGGAAAACAACGGCCACACGCAACCCGCAACACGCGGTACACTGCAACTCTTGTTACTATCGTACATAACTAGACAATGAAGTACTCTAGGCTGTTAAGACCCTTAATTTGTGTTGTACAGGAAACAAAAATGTTTCTTAGGCCTTAATCTACATAATGAGGTCTTTTTGGTCTTTCTCTTACAATCTTGGGAGAATATTCCCGCTCCATATCATGAGTGTTCAGAAAAAAATGACGTTAGATTTCAATATAAAGCATTTGGACTTTTCAATAATATTAAAACATAGAAAGTTCCCGCGACTCCATCTGGAATAATAATGTACAAATAATAGCTTCATATTCGAGCTGAAATTCAAACAGGCGGGTTCTAATCTGTACGCCCCTTTACCCCCAGTACGCCCAGTAACGTGCGTGGGTAAATATTTTAACATTCTAAACAGTCTTATTGTTAGATCCGTGCGATTAAATTGCACATAATATTTTACTCTGATAGCAATTTTACATACATTGCGAGATTTTGAAGGTATCTGATAGCCCCTACCATGCAGTGCAAGTATTCATACGTTCCAGCTAAACCTCGAAACTAAATGTAATAGCACTTTCAAAAGTATATTATTTTGTATATTACAATCTAAGAAACGTAACTCGGGCCCCCAGGAGTCAAAAAACGTAGTTTCAAGGGGTTATAACGCATCGTTTGGTTAGGAATGATAGTAACGTGTGTACGATGTATGTGTGTATTTCAAACCACGTTGTACAATGTTTCAAATTTCTTTATCTTAAATCTGCTTGATGCGCCCCTGGGTGCTATTTCCGCACCCAGCAGTCGCACATTTAAGAAATTTTGTTTCGACGACTTCTTGTAAATAAATTACAAAACCCTTAACTTTCCTCGGAGTTTTAAGAAGGCATCCAAACCCCTTTTAATGATAAATTAATCAGTCATTAATTATTTGCATAAATTATTTCCATTTCTATGTATAAAGAATGAGACAAAGATTCACATCAAATATTGAAAAATGTATTTATATTTACAATTTGAAGAGTAGAATTCATTATTGAAAAGTTTTTTTTCGTGAATCTAAAAATAATGGTACAATGATAAACGAAAATCGAGATAGTCGTATGTTCAGGCATGGCATGCATATTGATTGTTTAGCGTTTCCCTGCACGCTAATAGCAATGGGCATTAATACCGTAAGTGTAGTACATGCTTTATCACGGTAGCTGGTGACGTTCTCCCCCGTTGATTGTGAAATTCGGCGCCGACCTACACGCCAGCTTGCGGGGGGGGGTACCCATGAAGGCAACTCTCACAGCGGGACACCGCCGCATCTTTTTAAGCTTCCGTCTTGTCACCCGACATGTGTGTCAGTGTGGTCCTTGTGTGCGTAAGTAAGGCGGGTCATCAGTTGATGCTCTTAGCCATCTCAGCGGATCATCGCAAGTTGGCAGTTTGCTTTCATTCGTGATGTCTTCATATTCATTTTCACAAAAAGGTTAAAGGAAATCTACTAATTCCAATATGTACAACAAGCGTTTGCCTTCAACAACATTTACATTGCGTTTAAGTCACAGACACTTGATGCGGAATGCTGTTTCCTGCAGGTTCGACTTAAGAGGCGCCTCACGCATGGCGCTGCCAGGAACCGGTTCAACAGTCGGGGAAATAATTTGCTCACTGCCGCACATTATGCATGTCTTCGTGTGCCAAGTACACGTTTCTTTAAATGCCTGGAATAAGGGGACTAAAACATCCAAGTTCCGTTTATGGTAACTTACGTCTTCATTCATTGGTGTTTTATAGGAGAACAAAAACCAGATTTTAAAATGAATTTTAATCTTTCCCAACGTTTATTGCGCGATGAGACTGAAAAAGATTAATAGTTTAAATTGGTAAATTAATCGGATGATTCAAACCATTACAAATAAAAAATTGGTTTTGCTTTCTGTGTATTTACTTATTTATTTGTAAATACAAGTTTTGAAAATGTCATGGAGACCTCGACCCTCCAGAAATTGGAAGATTCGTTTCAGAATTGCAGGACCTTTAGGGCTACTAGATATATTAGACAATCCACTTTGTAAAAAAATCTGTGACCGGTTTAAGTTCTTGAAATTCCCGGATGGGCGGTTTGACGAATATTTTTTATTTCTTAGGGATCTTCAAATAGTGAAACTCCTGCAATAGCCCATTTCCTAAGGAGACAAATACATAATGTCCTTTCAACCATCACCGACTCCACTTTTCTCGTATGTGAATTCAGTATCACACTGAAAAAACACACTAAGTGTTAATGTGTAGGTTAACGTTAAGTATAACAAAATGCCTGAAGTCAAGAAATACTGAGCAGATGAATAGCAGCGATGATAAATAGCGAACATTTCGCTTGGTTTCGGTTCTGATGCTGCCCATCCTGAAATTCCCAAACTGTTGTCATCCACTAGTCAAATTTCCAAATTGATGTCATGAAACTAAGGAGTACCCGAGCAGGCAAAACCTTGCTAGACCTTACATTGCAACAGGTACTGCTCTCGGGGAATAGCTGATAATTTTTATAAAAGTTTTCACTCTTTTCCGTGCATCATAATCTTCAGTCTAGGTCGCAATGTTCCATATTCACGTATCAAATCCAGATATCTACAAGGCCGATTCAAACCACCAAACTATCAATTGAATTAAAACGACCTTCAACCTCACTTCATATAGCTTAGCCCAATGTACATACGTTCCTCCAGTAATAACTAGAGGGGCTACAGAATGGTACAGACTTTCCCGTAGCATTTTTTTCTAATTTTCTTGGTGTGGACTAGCTTTAGGTCTTCTTTCTCCATTCTCCGGCCAGCTGCCATCTATCGCCACCGAAAGTAAATTTTCCTGACATTTTCTCAGGTTTTCGGTTTCTTAATAGTAGAACCGAAATATGACTTCAAGAATATTAAAGAAGAGTAAAAACCTCGTCCAAAATAGAAACTTTCATTGACAATTTTGAAGCCGTTTTTAAGAAAATGGAGATTAAACATTACTGTAAATGAAAAATTTGAAGCACTTTTTCACAGGAATCTATTGAGATTTCGAAAATATTAGTTTGAAAACATTTTAAGCACTTTTACTCACAAATGTAATAATGTATACAAATTGATGGAAATATGGATATGATCGGCGTGAGAGATATTTGAAAAAATAACATGTATAATTTTTGAAAAAATAAAAGAATACTCCAAAATGAACTTCACGTTATATTAAACGGTACAATTAGCACTATCCATTGGAAGAGTTTGAAGAAAAAAATGAAGCCATTTTTGAGAAAATGGCGTTTGAGCGTTTTTCTGAAAATGCGCAATTTTTAGCTCATTTTTACAGAAAACTGTCGGGTTTTCGAGAAAATTTACTTGACATTTTTTAAAGCACATATACTCAAATATAATTATAATATAATTTCTTTATTCTTTTGTTTTTACACAAATTACGAAAATGTAATTTTGTTGACTTGTCTCTCACGTCGGTAATATTTACATTAGAGGTAATTTCTTCACATTATTATATTTATGAGTACATGTGCTTTAAATCTTTTCCCCATTGAAGAAACCCCTGTCGATCTGACTCCAGTTTTAAATATCTGTCACGCTGCCAATATGCACTTCTCCAGCAATTTGTAAACACTATTTCATTTGAGAGTGAATGTTCTTTAAATGACTTTAAATTTTTTGAAAACTCAATAGATTCCTGTGAAAAAGCTTCGAATTTTACATTTACTGTAACGCAGTTTTTCAATGAAAATTGCTATTTAGGACGAAATGCTACTCTTCTTTAATTCTCTTAAATTAATATTTCTGTTCTTCAATTATGAAACCGACAAATTGAGAAAATGTCAAAAAATGTACTTTGGGAGCGATAGAATGGAGTAGACAAGTGGATGGGGCAAGACCGTAAAGCCAGCCAGTAAGGAAATTAGAAGACTTGACTATGAGAAAATGTGAGCCATTTTGTAGCAGCACTAGTATAAAATTGCAAATATTGCAACTCTATTGAAAGATCACTACCAAAATTTTCTAAAAAGTCTACATGACCTTAATGAAAGAACTATTTATGGGGAACAAATTTAATTTGAAGTAAAAATCTGTCTTATATTTTATAGTTGTAGGAAGACGCCGAAAAAAATTAAACTTTTGCAATTTTCGAAAATTCAGAGTGAACCGTGAAAATGGCACCTATGTCACTTTTATAAGTGTATTTTACTCTATTCTTGCAATAAATTTAAAGAAAAAGTTTGGAGCCCTTTTTCAAAAAAAACTGGAAATGTCCGGAGGGCTTCATGTAAAGTACCTCCAAATTTAATGAATATTTCTGAAAATCGCAGAGCTTTGACTCAGGGCAGATTCACAGGGGTTTATTAAGTTTGGAAAAAATCGTACGAATAGTTCAGGCGCTAGTGTTGTTCACATACACCAGACAGACGGACAGACGGACGTTTCGAAAAGAACCGCTTTGGATGGGACCGCGTAAGATGGGACCCCAAAACGTGTATTTCCATTGAAATTTCGAAATCAATTTTCCGCAGCATTACATCAATTTCTCTATCCTACGTACATCTCTACAATCTCTAATTCTAATTGTAATTCTATTTGTAAATATTCGTGATAGTTTTGTAATTGTAAATCCTGTTTGCCACCAAGCATTAGCTCAAAGCGAACTTTGATAAATATCTATGTATGTATATGGAATATGCGTATGCATACGAGAGAGAAAACATCGGATTCGGTGGTATAACGGTCAGCGTATCGGACTGTTGTACCCGGTTCAAACCCGATCGAAGCCGTGGATTTTTAAGGGCGAAAAAATCCTTCGTACGCCTTCCTTCGGGGGAGTAAAGCCGGCTGTCCCATGTAGTAGATTTACTGCATGTAAAAGATCCTCAAGCCTAAATGAAGCCTCTGAGCAACATTGAGTTCCACCTGTTTCGTCGCCCAAGATAATACCTCCTTTCTCCGCCAGGTGGTGAAAGGAGCGTAGCGAAATTTGCGTGGTTAGACGGAAGAGCGGGCCTGATGGCCCGAGTCTCGCCACGTAAAATAAGGCATTCACTAACTGTTGTGGATGAGCATTGTAAAAAGGCTTCTCGAAGGAGAAGAAATGTGTGTGTGCTGCGTGCAGGAGCACGCTGGAGGCCGAGCTGCGCGCGCACAAGGCGCTGACGATCCTGCACTCGCGCGACGTGCAAGTGGAGCAGCTGCAGCAGCGGGTGGCGCAGCTCCAGAGCGCCGCGGACCGCGCCAGCCCCGTCACCCTGGTGGTGCCCCCGCTGCGCCTGCCGCCCAGCCCCGGCTCCGACGAGGGCGCGGCCTCCGACAACGACCTCGACCTCGACCTCGACGACCAGGGCGACGACGCCTATGCGGAGGTACGCGAGGCCCAAAAAAGTTCGAGAAATCTCCTTCCATTGAATTTAATCACATTGCTTTGGAACACAGTGCACATCAAACATTTTTTCTAAATATTAAGATTATTCCATTAATATTATTTTATAATTTTTCATCATCATCATCAACTTGTTCAGTCTGTTCCGGCTCCTGAAAACTGCTCACTCCGTCTTCTCAATGGTCTTCCCACATTTCTTCTACCTTTTGGCTTGTAGTTCAAGGCAGCCTTGACTATTCTTTCTTCGGGCTTTTTAATACACGATCTTTCCATTTTTCTCTACACTCTTTGATAATATCATTCACACTTAATATTTTTAGATCGTTTCTAATTTCTTCGCTTTTCGTGTGATCAAGAAGTGTATAGCCTACTATGGCTCGAAGAAACTTCATTTCTGCTGATTCTAATTTTCTAATTTGATCTTTGATTAATGTCCAACACTCACTTCCGTATAACGTTTTATAGAGTTTCATTGTAGTTCTTTTCTAACTTTATTTTTTAAAGTTCGAGCTATTGTGCCTCAGAAGTGTGGATATATGTTTAATTTTACTTGTAAATCATTATTTTTATAATATGTTATTTTATAGCCAAGGTAATTAAATGCATTTACCTGTTCTATTATATTTTTTCCAAAGCTCCTAATTTAGGCTCTCTTATTAGATGTTTTGGTACTCCTTTCTTTTTCAATGTTTCCCATAGTAGTGTCGTCCTAACTTTATCAAAAGCCTTTTCATATTCAATGTTTAAAGTAATTTAACCACTCTTTTTCTGGTATGAGATTAATTTTTATAGTATATTTTTCTTCTTTGTTTAATTCTTTATAATTTTTAAAGTATTTAAAAAAATTTCAGGATTTTCTTGAACATTTGAGTCATTTCTAAAAAAAATGCGAATGAATTATAAAAGGCGATGCGAGAAGAAAATCAATTTTAAAGAATTATTGAAAATGTGGTATTTCAACATAGCAGTGCATTGATAGTTTGATGGAAAAGAAACTGTAATCACACGAGAATAAAAATGCGCAGTCGCAGTTCCTCATTTCACTTGCAATGTACATTAATACTGCTGTGTTACGAGTAGCTCAGAACAATCAAATTTATTTCAAAGATTATTCCTTAGTAAATGAATGTGACGCATCTTTTAAACTGCATCAAGAGTGATTGTGCCACTACCTTTGGTGTTTGCAAGCATATCAGAATATTAGTTTGATTGCTCAGTGCCAAGCTCTTGCGCATATGCTACGTAAGCGGTTATCTTGAATGAAAGAAGTACCGGGAGCGGTAGCTCAGGGCATCAACTGATGTCACTGCAGCGCCTCTGACCGGGAGGTCCTAGGTTGCCACTCCCCACGGCGCGCGGCAGGATTTTCGACACTAGCTCTTCAGCTAGGTCGCTGTCTGGAGGAGAATTCTAGCGGCCGGCTGCTCTGATCGGTACTTTTCCGTGGTTTCTCCGATCAACACCAGGCGAATGCCGGAGCAGTACCCTACCAAACGGGCCACGGACCGCACGCGATCTGTCCTTCCTCTTCCTTGTCCTATCCTCTCCCTTTACACACACACACACACACACACATACACACACACACTTACACTAACATGCACTACACTACCACACATTCCGGGAGATTGGTCTGGAGCTTAGAGCTTGTTCCGGCTGGGGCGGTGCCCCGCTGGTGGGAAAGTCCTGGTTAGGGGGAAACCCCACTAGCCGACGATAGGTCGGTGCCGGATCTCGTCATCCAGCGGGGGAAGATCACCGCCATCTCCCGTGAAAAACATGCACTACACTAACGGGAGTAATGACCAAAGCAGTTGACGCGCCCGGAAACACGAAAAACTCAATCAATCAATTGAATGAAAGATTATCTTTAAATCTGTACTGTAATTCTGTTGTATTGCTCTCATCAGTTTAATGTCTTCTCACTAATTACGTCCCTTGAAATCTGAAAACCGTAGAAATATTTTTTATTACCGTTGTTATCCCCCCAAAAGACTGGTTTTACAAGACTTTTTAAAATTCCGAGGAAAAAAGTTACACTTCGGAATCGTGAAGAAAATTTTCAACCATTACTGCTCTTGAATTGCCTCGAGAAATTTTCGTAAAACATTTATTGTGATTTTTAAATTCTTGAGAATACTTAAATAATTGTATTTTTTTCTACATAAAATCGTATATTTTCTTAAATATGTCTTACTCTTATACGAAGGTTGTTGATTTTGAAATAATTTCAGCAAGGAATTAGAACACAGAATTAGAATCCCTGCGGTCACTTTGCACGAAAGAACGGCGGAAAAGATACAATAAGAAAGAACAACATACGCACCACAAGGAAAATCGAAAAATTCAAAATATTGTTCAATTTCGTTCAGCCCTTATTCTCCAATACTAATGAACTGAGGGAGGTTTACATATTCTAGAACAATTAATCACTATTCACTGTGAACGTACAGTTAACAATGTTTCTGACAATATAACGACGAAATACGTGCCAACGTCCTATTAGACACGTTTTCTCTCTCGAGTTCTACACGTTTGATCCTGTTTAATTTTGAGGAAAAAATAAAAATATAACATTAGACACTACGATTAATTCATTGTGTTCTTTGTGAGAAGTGTTATTATGGAACCTCTGCAAATGCACAAAATGCAGATGAACAACGGGATGGTTCGTTCTATGTAGAGGGATGCAACATAAAATCTGAACTTTTCTTTTTCATTGCCCTTCTCTTACAGTTTTTTCGGCATATTCTCTTTGCTCAATTTCACCCCGTTGTTTTGCTGTGCTGTTCAGCGCACGAGTCCATCCGTCCTGTTATAGAGCGATCTTCCTAAGGATGAGCCAAAGTGACAGCTAGTGCTGGCAACGTAACTGAAGGTTCTGTGGTCGTTGTGCCCATCAGACTCCCTTCCTGCATGCGTTCGTTTGCAGTTGGCTAACTTGTAAAGACTCTTCCTTCTGTGATGTCCTCATCCGACAAAAATATAGTACGCCACGAGAAAGAATTGAAATTAGAAAGTCCAGTGTTATGTGCTGTTCTATAAATTTTTTTCTTTATATATTACATTGAATTTACTTTTTGTGTGATAAATATTATTTTTATTTTAAAACCGAGACTTGAATGCGAGATGCGTACCGATGCACATGGTTCCGGCCTTTGTGCTGTTGTGTGGCGAGCTGAGATTGAGAGCTGTCTATTTACATTCGTGGCAGTTTTCTTTTACTGATTGTGAGAGCATGTTAAGAGATTTTCCACATACGTAATTAAATTTAAATATTTCACGGACTCGCGTAGGTGCATATACCTCAGCGAAACTCTTAGACTTCTGGATAGTGATGTCTTGTCAGGAGCCATAACCAAACCCTTTACGAAGAAGCGTGGCTGAACAGCTGTCGCGGCGGAGGGATACTTCTCTGAAATACAAGTGATGTTCACTTGTTTTCGCGAACTGTCACTTTGGCTCATTCTTGGGGAAATCGTTCTATACCCTGGGAAGAAATTGGTGTGGTGCGCAGATGCTGTCGGACTCGGGGCCCTCGTCGGACTCCCTGTACAGCGACACGGCGGGCGACAGCAGCGGGCGGCGCGGGGGCGAGGCCTGCGAGCTGGGCGCGGACCCGCTGCCGCCTCCCCTGGACTTCGCGCGCGCCCCCACGCCGCCCCCGCCGCCGCCCCCGCCGCCGCGCCCCGCGCGCTCGCCCGCGCCCTCGCCGCTGCCCGCCGACGCGCCGCCGGGCCCGCAGCCGCAGAAACTGCCCTGCCATCTAGCGACGGACGCCGGCATCAGGCCCGCCGCGCCCTGGGGCATCGGAGGCGGCGATCGGTGAGTGGGCGGGGCCCCGCCTTCCTCAGTCGCGAGCGCCTGCCTTATCAGCAGCATTCGTGTTGAATCCACGTATAATAAGCGACCTTCTCCATCGCTCCGCTACCTCATGTCTCCGAAGGGAAAAGCCTTTTTTTAAACGAGTTATGTCACGCCTTAAATCACAATAATACCTTCTGTGCCTAATTTAAACATGTACCGCATTGGCTTTACTTCCCAATAGCAATGATAGTAATTTTCATACTGAATTCAAATATCATTTCAGTTTTTTCCCATCAGACAGGAGTTTTGTGTGATATGCATTTGAACTTTTAATACATTTTAATAAAATCAGTAACTGGCTATTCAACTCTGAATGGTATACTACTCAACGTGGCTCACAGTCTGACTACTCATTCTGCTCATAGACAATGGTAATAAAATGAAATTTCGGGCATATTCTGTATCTGGAACATCTCTCTTCTTGGTCCAACATATATAGTCAGCGAACATACTAGAACTAGATATGCCTTAATACATTTTTTTCATCGTACAAATTTGCGTATGAAAACGCTCGCCATGCCCATCGCTGACGGCTCTAAGAATTTCTGGGAGGAAGTCTTAAGCCAGAGTTTAAAAAGCGAATTTTCAAAGACATGTTCCATCCCATAGCTTTACAAGAATGCAGAGGATCAGCCAATATGTCTGATAGTTTTCTGCTTTGTGGTTTCCAAGGAAATTGCATAATACATTTTTGAAAGACCGTCAAACTGCTTTTTACAGTGGATTTAACAGATCTTCAAAATATTCATCAGCCATGAATAACCGCATTTGTGGTCCTAAAAAATCCTTTCTTTCAGTTCAGCATCACTTATTCGAGAAATTTCGATTCGAGTACAAGAATGCACCAGAAAGTTTAACCATGGCTTTTACGACATTTCTCATTCCACGTAATTTAATATGACACAGAGGTAAATATATTTTTTTGGATTCATTAAATGGATATGTAACACATTTTTCTGATACGAGGTTTCTTTAATATTGTTCAAACAGGAATTACAATCACTTAGATGATCCTTCGGTTCCCTCCAATTCATAGGAATTGCAAATGGCGTATGATATGTACCATTTTTCTATCAAGACAACAATCTCTTAACACAAAAAACATATTTGGGGCCAAGCTATTTTCAAAATCATCTTGAGAGACAACGTAATGTTAATAAGTTGCGTTAAATTTTGCTTCTGAGTCTTTCAAGTCAGCTCACCACAAATACAGCAGAAATAATCTGCATGATTTACACACGTTCTTGGCATGATGAAAATACAAAACACTAAAACATAGCTTAACACAGTACACTTCTAAATACAAAGGAAGTATATATATCACCAGTGATATTCGTGCTAACAAACTCATAGACACCTCAATACTGACATCACAATGCCACTGATCTGAGCATGTCAAAACGTGAATGAACCTGCGTAATTGGAAACATAGAACTTGGTGTCTCAGCATATTACATATAATTTCCTTAAATACAGCTTGAATAAAATCGCTACATATAAGGTACAGGTTTCTTTAACATATCAAAGAGAATGTTAAAATCAGATTTTAAAAAGTAGCTGTCACAAAAACCTTAGCCTGATGGGAAAATTCTGAATACATATCTGTATTCAATATGAAAAATCGCACTAGATTCACTAATCACATTTGTTGAGAAAAAAGCCTTGTCGAACAGTGAAATGCAGAGAAAAAGTTTCATCGTGTATTAAGAAATTTAATATACTGCATGGCTACACGAAATAGAGAACTAATGTTATGCTAAACTACGAGATGAATTGAATGATTAATACGTGCGTGCTTAGAATTTGGTTTTGTGTTTTTTTCATTTGTAGTCAGAACATAAGGAAGCTTCTGCCTGCTCTCTCCGTGTTTTTGGTTGACGTGACCTATGACGTGCAAAGAATTGGCAAATGCCATATTTAATCAGTTCGTTTCCAAGTTTTCATTAGAAGAAATATGTTTCTTTCCAGATGATTCACTATTTTTTTATTGGTTTATTTAATTGGTCGCATGAACTACTAGGTCATTAGCGACCACAATAAAAATACAGTATTTACAATGTTCAACAGAACATACAACAAAATTGAAAATTAAAGCAAAAGAACATAATTTGTCAAAATAAGTGTAACATTACATATCGAAAATTAACAATCACATTCAACAACCACATAATATAAACATAAAACAATAATCAGAATACATATTGGATATTATTAATACATTATTTGACTTAATATTGTGACAATGTTCGTGATTCACAGATTTTTGGTTCCTTACAGCTTATTGATAAAGTTAATTTCCTATAAAAATTTAAAGACATTTTCAATGTGGTGTTTGTCGTTAAAGATTTCTGAGAAAGTGAGAGGTATAGCATATTTTTTTGCGGATATCGTTGGTAATGGAACAGAATAATATGAGGTACAGAGAGGGCAGATTGGCATTGGTCACATTTTGTTTGCATTTCTTTTGTTAGTAAATGCTGATGGGTAAGTTTGGAATCACCAATTCTTAAACGAATGAGCATGTTTGATATTTTTTCTTGTGAAGGTAAGGAAGGTGGTCATCGAAGATATTTTTCGTGATATAATGTAATTGGATTGGTGGTTTGGTCTATTCACTATTCAAAAGATCCTTGTTTCTTTGATGAAGTTATTTTTTGATGTCATTGTGGGAAACTGGATGCTATTCAATAGATGAATTAATAGAGTCTTTTGCTGCTTCATCAGCTAATATATTACCGGTAGATTCATTATTTTTGTATAGAAGTGAAAGACAGTTGATTAATCAAAAATATTTCTTCACCTTCATGAATCTATTGAGAGAATATTCGAATACTCCATTAACTATTTAGGGTAAATATAATCATTTTTCACTTGTATTTTTGAATTAGCAGTGTCCTGTAACGCAGATCTTGCATACATGCTTCGGTGGTCAGGCGTTCGCACATTGTTGCAATCGACGATGGTCTGGGATAGACATTATTAATATGAATATAGATTATGATTTATTAATATGATTATAAAATACGATTGATTAATCTGTATACAAATGAAAGAGAATGTGCGTATGTGTGCGACACATAATGTTCACACTTTGTTATTATTAGTATTGGGAGTGTTTAATGAGTGGTTTGGATTAAATCGGACCTGTGCAGACGTTGTTGATGATGATTTATGCATTAAGGATGGCTCACGCGCCCTTGAACAGAAGCTCTAGGTCTAGGTAATCCCCGCTCCATAAAGTATTAAGCGCGTCAGTGGCTACATATTCTGCTCCTTGCGACTGTGAAATATCGGCCAGAATTTTTACTTGAACGTTATCTCAGGCAGGGAAATCAAACTTCCCCTGTCATAGCTAATGCATGCCCAAAATTGAGGGAGAACGTTTTGACAATTGAATAATTGACAACCCTGTACAAACCAGGACATACGTAGAACTCACTCATACTCGTGGGAAAGTCTTTCATCTAATAGGATTTTTGCAGAGTGTAGCGTGAAACGTGATTATTAACAATCACGTGACCAGTAGCCTGTGGAGTATAGCGCGATAGGAATGTCTCTCCGCAGTGGCCCCTTGCTGGTGAGAGAGCTAGCAACAGAAATTATGTTGGTAGCACGAGCTACAGCTTGAAAACTCACCACAATCATAATCGATTTTGGAAGTGTTGTTCCCTTATTTCCACGTGTTTCTGTTTTTTACCAAAATAAATGCAATTTTTTAAAAAAGGACCTGATTCGCCTCAGTGCATTGCGCACGCATCAATAACTTCTTATAATTAGCTTACAAATAACTTCTGATAGTACAGATAGCATAAGATACAATATAAATAACACAACAAATACAGTAACACAAATAACAAAATAATACAATAACATAAAATACAAAATAATTGGGACAAGAGAACATGCAAATATATATATATAAAACAAACTGTATCAAGTGAGGCGTGACGCGTTGCAGATATAATGCCATTCATTAGTGAATGTGGAATTTAGCTTGAACTATTCATTTATAATGAATGCCCGTCATTTCAGGATTGATGAAATAAAGTAATACAGAGTTTTGGATCTTTCAGAGTTTAGATTAACCAAACAATTCGTAAATGATAATGAATCATTGTGGTATGGTCCACTAAGCTCTTTATAGGTAGGGCACTCACAAAAAATATGATGAAGATTTTTTTTAGTATTCATATTACATATCAAGCAGATTGAATTTGAGTGTATTTTGTGCCACATATTTCTACTGTTGATGTTGATTTCTTTGTCACTGGGCATCCTGATTTGAGCAACTACACTAGTAATTGAAGTGGGGGGAAGCCCAAGTTAGATATTTCTGTGTTTCTGTAGATTCCAGATCCCTAATTTCTCTATATATTGTACTATAACCTTTACCGTCGTTCAAAGGGGGGGGGGAGGTGAAGTTATTTACCTGAAGAAATGCCAGCTCAGTCCGACGACAGTTGGTTATGTAGTACATAAAAGAACAGGGATCAGGATCATGGGTACTCTCCACTCGGATGCTCACGAAATCTTTCAAATTTGAATCACTTTTAAGATAGTACAATAATCTCCAATCCCGCACTTACATTGAAACAAATGAATGCACATGTACAAAAAAGAATAAACGCCCTGAAAATAAACAATCTTACAACTAATACACTTTTTGCTTCATACAGGTTTGTCTACACGTTGTCATTATCACGCTGCTCACAGTATTCCTTTGCGTTTAACTAGCTCTAGTCCTATTTTGCCTTGTAACACAAACAAGTTATCTTCGCAAGACCTTCCCGGTCGGAAGTCAGATTGACATTCAGGCAAAATGTTGAAGACCTCACTTCACATTATCAATCGATTCGTAATCAGAGATGTTAACTATATAGTTATCGAGTTTACAAGTGCTATTCCACGGTAAATGAGTGGGTCGGCTTCGTTTCCCTTCATGTGGATCAAAATAACTTCCGACTCACACCAGCTTGATGGAACATTTCCAGTCTTAAGAACCATGTTAAAGAGTTTAAGTAATTGCTCGAACCAGTTTGGAGTAAGTCTCTTGTAGAATAGATGGGGTATTCCGTCGGGGACCGGAGCTTAATGGTTCTTTAGTTTTCGAATGCTTACCATTAATTCTCCTCGAGATATCTTTGTTTAGAATCGGATGTCTACAGTCCATATAGTTCGTACAGGTAGATATTTTCGTAGAAATCTTCAATTACTTTTTTAGGATTGTATAAATCTTACCTTTTCCCTCTTAACTTAAGGACAGTTTTCCAAAAGACGGTACTATTCTTGATATTTGAAAGGTTAACTTTTTGAGTGATTTTGTACTTTTTTGTTTCTCTTTCGTTGGATTAACGCAGTTCTTCTTCGATCCAATGTAATCATTTCTTCGTTCCAAGTTTTTAGTTCAACACCATTTTCTAAATTAATTTCTCGTTCTCTAAATTCGATATTGGATATATATAAAGAACAGTGGTACACAGACATCTGCATGTCCCTAAAAGACAAGAAAGACAATCCACAAATAACGTTTTAACAGTGTACAAATTTTTTGGCTTCCTGTACTGCAAAAACAATAACAAAAGCAAAAAAAACAACCACAACATAGAAGTAATGTTTCTAGAACTATTCTGAGGATTTTAATCTCTTAGCTTTTTCTTTAAAAAATGTTGTGTGAAAATCAAATTAATTACTTTGAACAAATAACTCAGTCTTTTGGAATGAACATTATCCTTTCAGATAATCTGTGCAACAATTATGTCCATTTACACCAAAACAATTCAGAATTGTACATTCCTTATAACAATTCCCTTATTTACAATAAAAAATTTACCTTTAAATCTGATCAACACACAGCAATTGAAATTTAATTTACAATGTAAACTCTAGAATAAACATTGTGTATCATTTCTCCAAAAATCGTAGGGAAAAAAAGATTGAAAACTGACAAAATTCTTCATTCCTTTTGATAAATACTCAAGAATGTATGGAGTAACATTCCCCCAAACTCTTAAATGATATACTAGTTCATTGGCATAGAAGTAATCATTGCAATATTCTGACCTCTTTACCCTGCAGGGTCACATAGCAATCCTGTCACATGCTAACTCTACATGCCATGAAATCACATCATAAAATTTACAATCAGAAGAAATTAATGAATAAACATTTTTCTGAACATTATGGCAGTAAAAATAGCTGTGTAACTGTTCTCCTTCCACTCAGCAATTTTTTCACAATATGTGATATTGGACAATCTTCAATAAAATATTGCACTACCATGGAGAAATTGCAGAATCTCACCCCCAACTTACCAGAAATTAACAACTCCTGACATATTCCTTATAGTAAGTAAATTGCAATATAAGTTACAAATAGAAAGCACATAATTGTCAAGTGTACCAGTTAATGAAAGTGAAAGTTCACCTTTCTTCAAGCTCTTTTCCCAATAATAAATAATTAGTTCACAATCCACATATGCATGTTGGTGATTGAAAATTGATACATTAATGTGCATAAAGCCATTTATCAGTCTCTTTAAATCTTCAACTTAGAATAATGCAACAGAAAATTTTTTATTGAAAAGAATATTATACATCCAGCAAAAGAACAGTCAGAAAAAGTCACTTGTCACTTCAAATGCCAGGACTCGCACCTACAATACTTTCACAATTCCAAATTGGAGTACTGCATCTCAATTTAAGGAGAGATTGATTCTCTAACCTCACGCCTACACATTTCAACTTTACAACCGTTAAATAAATGCTTTATTAGCACTCACATTAATCAGTTGGGACTCTAGTTCACGTATATTCCCACTCTCCCATCCAGTTACCTCTGCACGTCTCCGTCCCTTCATCTTTCAACGCACCTCGAACACTATACCACATCTCCTCGTGAATTAAATGTTCCACAACAAACTTAAGTACATAGTTTTCCATTTACCTCTTCTCATGATTAGTGGTGGAGAACTTCATTCCATGTACGACCAACACAGCACTGCTTCACTCCGCCATCCTCTCCGGTCGCTTGCTTACACCATAAAAAAGCAAAGTCTCGACACTGCCCTCTGCACCAGCGAACTCTGTTCGCAACCCTCGAGACTTCCGCCCCCGGCATGGAGCGCGCATTTCAAACTACGACGCTGCTCGCCTCCCTCGCAGCCAAGAAGCGATGTAGCTCGTACTCGGATGGGGCGTTATAATATATATTGAAACATTAATTACTAATAATGTAAACCGTAAGCAAATTTATAAATAATTTGGGCGCCAGGAAAAGGTTACCCTTCAATTCCTGATTATCTATTACTGTCTTCGGATATATTACAAATAAATATAAATCCCGCTGGCTCGGTTGACGGGTTCTTATGAAATAATTGTTGCTACTTACTCCGCAACCAATTACTCAATCTGCCATCCATACGGAGTGGCGAGGAATCTGAAAATAGTTCTAAATGTCTACTCAAGGATTGCATGTAATGGCAAATGAGAATCAGCTTTCTTTAAACAACAATGAATTATAATTAATTATGCATGCCAAAGTTATCAACTATCATTGATTATTACAATTTATCGTCAGGTCATGAACATTTTTCTCGTTATTCCAATAACAGCGTTATAAAACCTTTCATCCTTTCTTGCCCCTTCGCGTGCACGTAGCTCGATGTCGCCACGTAGGGTAGACCAATCTTCCTTCTTGTTGAAGTCCACGATGATCAGCAATGAAGTCGAAACTTCCTCCAACCACTTCGCAAGCACTGCCTTCTGAACTGAGTATCATCGTCTTGCGCCTCAGGTGGGCACCTATTTCAAACTGATTACTTTTTCCAAGTCGGAATAATATCCTTCCAATATTATGTTCTATCACTTAAACTGGCAATTCACAATTCACTGGTAAAATTTATAAGTCGTCTTGTAACTCCACCGCGAAAATCTTCTAAGTTCACTTTCCAGTTCACTAATGAAAATATTACAAGTCCGTGTTTGCAATGGTACAAAACGTAAATTTTACAAGTTCCCGTTGCATACCAAATGCGGAAATATTGTAAGTCCAAGATCAATGTTCACTTTCACGAAATATCACAAGTTCCGATTTGATAATTAACCTCAAGAAAAACCGCACAAGCGATCCGTTTACCACCACGACACGAGTCGGAATGCCCTAATTCCCAATTTGGTCCACCCTTCAAAGCTCGCTGAGTTTTTCTCTCTATTTTTATTGCTACGGTTCGCGTTGCTACGGTGCCATCTGCGTATCTGCACCATAGAAACCCACATCTTTTGCAGTGTCTACAACATTTTGACCTTTATTTGCCTAAATAAAATGTCCGTCATTTTTCGTATGTAAAATATATCATAAAATATAAATATATGATATATATATATATATATATATATATATATATATATATATATAAACCAACCAAACCATACCGATGTCATGTATTTAAGGCGAGGAATAAAACTTATACATACATATATATATTGTATATATATATATATATATATATATGTATATATATATATATATATATATATATATATATATATATATATATATATATAATTTTTTTTTGTATACCAGCATTATAAATATATATATATATATATATATATATATATATAAATTTTTTTTTGTATACCAGCATTATAAACGATATTTTCTGTGGCAAGAAAACGTTCATAAAAGGGCCTATTACGGCACAAATGATGACCAATTAGATTTTACAACACGAATGATTGCACCATCACACATTCAGCCTATCCCAACAAGAGAATCTTGGGGAGGTAGCAGTAAACGAAAGAACCGACTACTGTTTTCTCGCGTAGACGTCAAATACTTGAGTCGTCCCAAGAAAGTTTTTTCGCAAAATTGAGTTTGATTCTCTTACAAATTTGTAATGTCGCAATACAAAAAAGGCGTGTGCAAGTCGTTTATAATATTGCTTTATTGCATTTGTACAAATATGAAAACTCGCTCCTGAAGTCGCTCGTTTTCAAAACATGTCCTCATGCAATAAAGCTTAACATTATGAACTAATTGTATAAACTACTATTAAAGTATAGGTAATATAATTTAATTTTCTGTTCTTACTTTTGTGTATGAGCAGCTGAGTAGTGGCGAGGGTCACGGATCTGCCAGTTATAGCAACTATTGAGAGATCGCTCTTGCGGTTGAGGAAACGTCTATTAGAGTAGAATATAAATATTTTAAAACTTACTTAATAGTAAATAGGCTTTTTGTAAATAAACCTATAAATAGTCGAGAAAATTCTGTGATTGAAGCAGATTCCCACGACGTCACATTAGAATAAAAATATTAAAAACAAAATTATACAGTAATCAGAGATGAAGTTATGGAATAAAACACGTATAAGATATATATATATATATATATATATATATATATATATATATATATATATATATATATATATGTGGGTGGAATAACCCCACCACTCCCCAATTTTATTACTTTAATTAATTTTAACATACAATATTACCCATTTTGTTTAATTTTATTTTTACAATAGTCATATAATTTTTTAATTTCCAATTTCGCGATTCCGGCACTTCTTTTGGAAAGATCTTTTACAAGTTTTGACGTTGCAATGCTACGATGGGAACGCCACGACATGGCAGTTTGAAATTCTCAGAATAACTTCTCATTATTAGGCGGTGTTTCTGGGCGGATAGAACAGAGATTTGGATGGTTGATTTTGTGTTGATATATAACTTTTAAATGGATTAAATTTTCGCGCCTAATGCGGTAATATTGGTAAGTGATAGCTGAGATATTAATAGGACAGAAATTGCGGAATTATAACATTACATAACGGTTATGGATGGGAGAAAGTCCATGCTGTTGTAGCAACACTTTCACATATCCAAATCGTTTAGATTCAATAAATATTTTGAAAATATATTATCTTATAAATGTTTTAAATCTTGGAATCAGAAAAAGTAATCCGATTCACAAAACGATGCCCGGCTACTCTAATAGTTTTTCATGGTTTCTTCCATCAATTCCAGATAACTTCTGGAGCAGAACCTTAGCAAAAGGGTCACTGACCGTTTAATATTTCCTTTCTCATCCGTGCCGCTTCCTATTCTCGTACACAAATATTTTCACATTTACACGCGCTTGATTGTCGAGAGTTCTTTCCGAAGTTCAGGTTGTCCCTTTGGGGAAATACTTGGAGGGGGAACCCCGCAACCGACGTGCAGGTCGGCGTTGAACCTTACATTTCGGTGGGGGCAGGACTTCCGCCAAACCAGAATAAAACATGCACTACAGTTAAGGGATTAATGACATCCGTAGTTGACGAAACATTAAACTATCTACTTAAGATGGGAATGCAAACTTTAAATAGTTATTCGGAAATATTAGCAGTTTGTCGAAATATTTAATCAATTCGAGCCATTTTTCCAAAAATAAGTTCTCGAAAACGACACTTCATTATTTATTTACACATTTTACACGAGTAAGGAACAATGCTCTGAAGCAAATGGCACAAGTGATATTTTCATGTAAATCTGTGAATTTTCAAAAACAACACAAAGTTTTGCACGAATTTACTTCTCGGGATTAAACGACCTCGCAAGGGAAAGCACTACATTCGAATAACTTGTGGCAGTAGCGTGGTAACCCATAGCAGAGCCTTTCATTATGCGTAAATATTAATATTTCGATTTTGATCGCAGTAAGTCACAACTCGATACACTAACAGTTCTCGTTTTAGCAAAAAAGGCACCAATATTTTGATTAAAATTTGACCTCAGATAGCGTATAGAGAATAGCTTAAGAGAATGGTGCAAGTTCTTAAAAAATTCTGATTTTTGAAAATTTCAAAAATTCAAATTTGTTTTCGGCGCCTTCCTGCAACTGCAATAATTGTAGTTGTAGTAATCTTCACAATTATTGCGAAGATGCATTTTTTTCTTACTGAAATGTGTTCATCAAGAACTAACCTTCAAATAAGGTCATGTGGAAGTTTTCGAAAATATGAGTATTTTTTTAGTAATTTGGCATCAAATAGTCCACTGCTCCGAATATCCTGTGCTTCGTGAACGTAATATGAAGTTATTCCAGGCAGTTGGATGTAAGTGAGAATTTGGATATAATTTCACATTTCTTTGTTCGTTTCTTAAATTCGAGCTTTTGTTATATGTTTATAAATAAGTATTTAAGAAATTATTTAAAATATATTTGAAATATATGAAATAAAAATTGCTAGCCTTCAGGGAATGTCATATTGGCATGCAACAATGGCTTTCCGCGCCGCAACTCGGCTGCCGAATTTCTGAATCTGTGAATTGTGTCTCATTATTGTAACATGATTTATTTGTATGAAAGGCAGTTATAATTGTCAAATTTGTGTTGATATTTGCTTGAAAATATTCAGTTTTCGCCCCAAATGTTCTACGATTTATAATGAGTTTTACAAGTGATTGAGATTTGCATGTAGGGAGAGAAATTGCTGTATCATAATATTACGTAACCATTGACAAATACAAAAATGTACGTGCTACAGCAGTTTCCTTGGTAGCCCTTGGTAATCCAAATGTAGCTCCACTAGTTTTCTTGGTATAAGTCCATGTCACTTGAAAGTTTCACTTCTAGCATTTCGTTGCTTTGCCTTTGAATTACAGACATTTCTTGATGCTGTGTTACTATTAACGAGTTTTCTTTTTGATATCCTCTAAAACTCTGAAATATCTCTCGTCTTTATTGAAGTCAGAGAATGGTTTTGCTCAGAACGAAAGGGGAAATTATCAAAGACTTAGAGTTATGACACAATAAAACTCTTTATTAAAGAACGAGCTTTGAAATTTTCTCAATTCCTTTAGAGTGACATTGACTGCAACTATATTCAGCAAGATTTCAAACAGTTCAATTCATGGTGGAAAGGGGCTCTCCACCATAGTTTTAGTTAATATCCGTCGATCGATAATTTAAATGTCGATTTAATATTGACCGATCATTTACATTTACAAATCATGATATTCTTCAGTATCACTCAGAAGCAAGGTATCGGAAGTAAAAATAATTTACAGTAAGTCAATCTTTGCGGCAAATATCTCTACACCCTTCTATTGAACACTTTCCTTGGTCTACAAATCGTTACTTCTCTTAGCTTGTTAGTTGCAATGTTTGGTGACCTCGCCATTTCAGCAATCTACAACTAAATTAGTGGCCTCGTGGTGCGAAGTCTTTCTGATTGAGCGTGGTTGGTCGTAAAGCCAAGCACTATGACCTTTGTCAGTTGGCATGTGCTCTTTGAACGAGGGCATGTGAGGCAGTGCGGGAGGCAGAAAGACCTGTAGCTCGTATGTTCTGAAGAAACTATTCTAAATGTTTTTCGGATAGGTGTATCCTGTTCCATCCGCCTTTATTCCAAGACTTCTGAATAAATTGTTAATAAATTTACTAGTAAATTACCATCAAAATTATTGTCATATCAGTTACCTTCATGTTTTATCTTCATATGTATAAAATAAAATAATAAATGGTTCCAATCATTTATGGTAAAAAATAAAATTTTAACAAAAACATTTACATACTATTTTATACAAAAATAATAAGTAAATATGATACAAGTAATTAATATAACATATTAGTTGTTCGCGAACGAATCCCAGTGTTACATTTCATCGTCTTCCTGTGATTGTAACAAAAAATAACACAACTTAGTGGTATTAGTTGTTGAAAATTGGAGTGGAGGGTTGCATGTGATTGAGAAAGTATCTGTTACTAAATTGTAAGGTCGTAATTTTGGTTAATCGGTGGGTTTCTTTGCTATTATATAGAAGATTGCGAGAGATTTCAATAGTTTTCCAGATGTTGATGACAGTTTGAGTTGTTTGTTTCAATTCTTTTCCAAGACTGTTGGTATATTTAGGTCCTGGCTGTTTTTGGCTGTTGTTGGCTCGCTATTTCTTAAGGTACGAAGGTAAAAAGCACGCCGAGCCACACGTTCACAAAGAAGTCTTCTTGGGTTTTTTACACTATTAAAATGCAAATCCTAAAAATTTCATAATTTTTCTGAACGTTTCTTTACTTCCAGTAAATTGTAATTCTTGCTTAGAAAAATTATACAATTTTTTTAAAGTTGGAATTCATTTTTTTTACTTCATAAAATTCTAAAAACTTACGTCCAACAACGCACTTGTCCATTTCATCCATAAGAAATTTTCTTTTTGATCGTTTCGGGGATGTTATCAAAAACCCATCTCTCAGCTTCACATCCTTCTTTTTTAAGTTTGCGTAGTATCGTGTTTTCACTTAGCTTTAAGTTTGCTGCAGCACGTTTGATTATGCTTCCTAGAGGTATTTTAAGTCCTTCTTTTTTACTGCCACCGGGAGCGGTAGCTAAGTGCATCAACTGATTTTACTGCAGAGCCTCTGACCGGGAGGTCCTAGGTTCCCACTCCCCACGGCGGCAGGACTTTCGACACTAGCTTTTCAGCTAGGTCGAATTCAGTCGCTGTCTGGAGGAGAAGTCAAGCGGCCGGCTGCTCTGATCGGTAGTTTTCCGTGGTTTCTCCGATCAACACCAGGCGAATGCCGGAGCAGTACCCTACCAAACGGGCCACGGACCGCGCGCGATCTGTCCTTCCTCTTCCTTGTCCTATCATCTCCCCTTACACACTCACTTACACTAACATGCACTACACTACCACATATTCCGGGAGACCGGTCGGGAGCTTAGAGCTTGTCCCGGCTGGGGCGGTGCCCCGCTGGTGGGAGAGTCCTGGTTGGGGGAAACCTCACTAGCCGACGGTAGGTCGGGGCCGGATCTCGCCATCCAGCTGGGGAAGATCACCGCCATCTCCCGAGAAAAAAACATGCACTACACTAACGGGACTAATGACCAAAGCAGTTGACGCGCTTGGAATCACTAACGAACCCACCAACCAAAATGTTTCACTACCGCAAAATTTAAAAAGATTATAAGCAAGGCGTGTTGCCGGCCCGTGAAGTGTCACACCTCGACGACAACTCATATTTCCCAAAGCTACACGATAAACTACTCGCTTCACGCTCCTCGCGACTTTTGTTACCGAAACACACCGCAATCGCCTTCGTCATTCGTTGCTTGGTCGAGCTATAACATGTTGTTCTTGTGTTAAGTATTATGTTATTTTCAGTGCTGTTATTAAGAAAGAACGAACTGTGAAAACAGTTAATTTAAGCTCATGCTTAAGGTTAATAGTTTATAGTCTGCGTTAGGACGAAGAAATTTACTAGGATAACTGACTGTAACAGACTGAAATAGACAAAGCACTGCGATAGGACAAAGAATCAATGAAAACGTCAATGTGAATATGTGTAAACCGTGCTCAAGGGTTTCATGAAATGTTACCAACTCCTAACAACAGAAGTGACTGATGCATGCTCCGATGCGCGTTCTAATGCATGCTCTACAGCTGTCACTCAATTTTCACACCTTTGTGCGCAAGGGATTGAATTATTTACAACAACAATAATAATAATAATAATAATAATAATAATAATAATAATACTATAATAATACTAATACTAATACTAATTATTATTATTATTATTATTATTATTATTATTATTATTATTATTATTATTATTATTATCGACTCAGCTACATAGTTCATGTCGAAAATCCGCCACCGTCGGGATTCTTAACTCAGGATTGACCTGCCGACGACATAGCTATATCACATTTTCTTTATCCTTTCGCTCACGCGGAGCTTAATCATATTACGAAAATTATTCATTTAAGATAATCAAATAAGATGTACCGCTGTCTTTAATTTAAAAAATGGGAAGAGAATAATAAAATTTAATTTTTCCAATATTGTAAAACGTACTTCTCACGGGCATTAGAGAGTGAGTATGCACTCGGATCGGAAGAGAAATAAATTACTGAACTGAGTGGTTACTCCTGAAATTAAACGCTTACCCCTTTAGCAAGTGCTGTCACCGATGTACTGCAGCCAAGAAATCCAATCGCTTGTTCTAGAATGACAGAACCGTGAAGTTTTTATTTTCTCGCTATTGCTTACGCAGTTTAGAGAAAGTTATGTAATGCTACTCGACAAACGGCCAATTTTCGGCAGAAACACTCTTATTACAGAGCCCTGGTAACGAAAAAGTGGAGAAATCCAGTTGCTAAATTTGGAAAAAAAAATCTTCTAACACGTGGTGTAGACAGAATCCATGTTTTGTGGGTCCTTCATAGCGAAAAATCGAATGGCATAAAACGTCCGTCCGTCCATCTGTCCGTCTGCGAACAACGTTAGCGGCTAACCATTCAGCCGAATTTCTCAAAAATGGATCTGGCTGATGACGTGGCCGTTGAATTTGCAGCCGATATTTTAATTTTGGGGGATACATTACATGAAGCTCTTGGGACATTTTCAAAAAGACGGCTGCATTGTTTTTGATTAAATTTTGTTGTTGGATAGTATAAAGAACTTTTAAGAGAATGGTGCAAGTCCCCTTTTCATTGAAAACTGATTTTTCGAAAATTGCAAAAAATTAAAATTTTGTGGTCATCTTCCTACAACTACAATTATGAAGATAGAGGGTTTTTTCCTTACGAAAACGTTTCTTAAAAACAGATTTTGAAATGAGACTATGTACAATTTTTCGAAAATTTGAGGACTTATTGCGTAAATTTCCGTGAAATTATGACGAAAAAGTACATGCTGTTTTAGCACCACGAGTTTCCTTAACAAGTGTTGTGTAACATTTCGAATTATGTGATAACCGATCTCTTGCGTCCTTGCAGGACACAATATTTGTTCTGCTGAGAATAAGTTCTCAAAATACAATCCTCTTAAAAAACTGCAAAAGTCAACGTCGGCTCTAGAACATTTGTTAAAAGGAGAAAAGAAAGAAAGAAATTCCATGAACTACTAAATGATGAACTTGTGTTAACTAAACTTCTGAATGAATGAATCACAACTAATTAATTTGCGTGCGTTGGGTTGTGATGAAATACGAAAAAAAGATTTATCGGTTGGGTTTGCCCCTTATCACTAGATTCCGCCAGCTCCCGTTGGGAGATTACACCGTCTGTCTGCCCACGTCCGGACGCATCCCCTGACCATTCAGAGAGGAGAAGAACCTCCCGCATGATATAAACCATCGTTTGGTCATCCAGGAAAAACGACTGACAATTTCTCCACATGGCGATTTAGATAGTTTTCGCTCAGAAGCCGCGAAAGTACACATTTTCTCTCAAACATCAAAGCAAATATTTTATTTAGTAATTACATTCTGAAGAAGAAAATATGAGAGGAAGACTTTCCTCCCTCCCCTCCAAAAGCATTTTTCTAAGATCGAAACGAAATTTTATATTTGTGATCACAAGATATTTATTAAATTTTTTAATGTGAAACTCATTGTCTGTATGTTTCTCTTCAGAATAATTGTTTTTCTTTAAAGAAGTTCGTTGCCTCTTAACATTTTTGTAGGCCTGGATAATAGACCATCTAAAGAGGCCGAACAGGCGCTCTTTCGGAATGACACATCAGTGCCATGGCACATCACAATAAACCTTCGTCCACGGTATAGAGGGTTCGGCAGCTGACTTTGACGAGCAAACGCTTGAAAGCTGGAGCCAGCCCTACAATAGCACTCGACGATGTTCCGTATCATCCGTCAAACGCTTTCAACTCCAAACTCGTGAGTTTCTTGACCGGCGCTCCGCCGGCCGCGTTAGCGCTCACTCGACTTCCTCTTTTTTTCGCCCCCGCGCCGGAGTATTGATTCGAAAATGACATGAGCTCTTCCTCGTCAAGCCCCCCGCGCCCCGCGCGCCGCCGGCCGCCAGCCCCGCCGTCACGTAAGTTGCAGATGAGCAATTTGTTAGCGGCGGCCGCGCGCTCGCAGTTAATTTGGCGGCGGGCTTGATCCCCGGTGTCTGACGCGTGCGCGCTGGCGTTCGACCGGCGCTGGACAGATAACAAGAGCCGCTTCGCGCACTGCGCTGCGTTGCTGGAGTCGTGGACGACGCTCGTTCACTGGAGGCGCCTCACCGACAGCACGCGCGCCTTTCAGGATGGCTGGCGGCGCGGCGGTGGTGACGAGCGGAGCGACGCCAGCGAAGGAAGTTTCGGGGTGTGGGGAGCGAGGGAACTTGCGTCGAAGATTGAACAAGGGAGCTGATGGGAGGTGGTGGGTTGAGGACGCGATCAAACGACGTAGGAAAGGGGAGCGGAGTTCGTTCGGAGGGCGGAGGGCGGTGGGTAGCGGAGGTAGCGTTGGCGTCGGGAGTTAACGGGGAGGGCGGCGGTGGCCCTGTCGATGAAGTCGCTAAACGTTTAGCCATAACGTATTAGGCGCGGCCGGCAGCTGGGCGATGGGCAATGAGCGAGAGGCGCGGCGTAACGAACGCTGCTCGACTTGACGACTCGTCAATACCCGTCTCGCTCCCGCTCCCGCTCCGCTCCCGCTCCGCTCCCGCTCCGCTCCCGCTCCCGCGTCACCGCTAACCTCCCTGCCTCGTGCTTGCACCTGCGAGTGACGAGAATGGAGGCAGCGCCTTTTTACGAATACTACAAGAGGAGCTGTTGTATTTGCACAGGAACGGCGTGTATTCATATTATGTTACATTACAAGATATGTTTATCACAGACGAATATCTCATTTGCTCGTTAAAATTACACTAAATTGCTTTTCTATTCATAAGATCACTTACTTACCGGACGTTAGAAATGTTTTCGTTTCTCTGTTTAAAAATTGACGTGCGTAAATAATTATTAAAACTTACTAAGTGCGTGAATTTCCGACATATTTTTTTATTTAACATCTAACATTTCATCCACTTTTAAAACTATGAACAACTATATATCGTATATTATTTTAATACTTATTAATATGGCAAACTCCATCAGATTATGCTGCTGTACCCGCGAATAGGGAATGTTTCGAGGATAATATTTAGAATGCAGAAGTTCATAACCGAAACTGCCGTACTCAAAACAGCAAACCACACGACGTGTACATTATCAACATTCCGAAACTAGTATTTCTTTTTTAATTTCCGAAACTAAACTATCCATTTGACTGACTTTTAAAAATCAGTCGTACACATCTTGGGATCGTCGAATCGAGACCCTGAACGATTGAAAAGGGCACGCCGTCGCATTTGAGTGAACATACGAGCGCCTCGTGGTAGAAGCGTTGCAAAGGACGCGGGGGCGATCAACACCATCAGCCGGCGGCGGCACCGCAAATGCCAAATTCGCAGTGCGCGGGCGCTGGCGCGGGCAGGGGCGGGGGCGGGGCCGGAGGCGAGCGGTAAGCGCGGAGGCGTGGGCGCGCGCGAGGGGGCGCGTCTCTTGCTTCAGAACGCCGCGCCTTGCCGCGCCGCGCCGCGAGCCGCTGATGACTGGCGGAGAGGGGCGGGGAGGGGCGGGGAGGGGACGGGGAGGGGACGGGGAGGGGTCGGGGAGGGGGCGGGGAGGGCCGGCGATCGCCAAGTCGTGCGCGTTGCGTTTTCTTGCGGTAATGACGAGGCGTCGACGCCAGCCGCCGGCACAAAGGGCGCTTGAGCGGGTTGGCGCCTTCACGCTGCCCGCCGCCGCCGCCGCCGCCGCCGCCGCCGCCGCCGCCGCCGCCGCCGCCGCCGCCGCCGCCGCCGCCGCCGCCGCCGCCTCCGGTGCCATCTGTTAGACTTGGCTGCCGCCGTCTCACCACAGCCTCCAGCGTTGGCTTCTTGCCTTTCTTTGCATTGTTTTCTGCGGCTTCGCTTTTCACAGCACATACCGCTGGCGTTTCTTTCCATTTACACCACCGAAATTGTTTGGGACATAATTACTTCTCCATGACGTCATTATGTTGCCTTTTCCTTCGTTCAAAGTGCCTCATTTTCTCACTCCTAATATTCATCTCTGTATTCTCTACCTGGCTGCGGGGACAACTGCTCCTCTACACCCTTCCTGTCCCCTTCAACATAGTGCTACCTTCCCCTGATTTCTGTTGTACTTTGGCCTGAAATTTTATTTTCATCCCATTCTATTTTTGAACTTGCCAGTCTAATCCTTTATGATAGTCCAAGCATTGCGTCAAAATGCCCACTATTAAAATTTGTCCATATTCCTCAACTCTATTTTAACTGCTGTAGTCATCCTGCCTAATTTTCATTCGTGTATTACTGATCAGCTTTCGCTGAGCCTTTCATTTATGCCTCTCGACCTTTTTTCTTCTTTCCATCATATTAAAGAGATTTTCTTCTCTTCATTGCTTATGGTAAACATTTTGTGATTACTATTGAGTGCAAGAGTAAAGGAGTTGTTATTACTGCAAATTCCTTCTGCTTCCATTTCTATTCCCATCCCAACATAGACATCACCTTTGTTGGGAATGTCGTTCTTAAAGACATTCTCCAGAGGAATTTGCTTGCATCCACAAAAGTCTTCTCCGCAGTATATTTTGTCCATATTTCTACCTCTTAATTGCACTTCTCTTACCTAATGTTAGTGAAATACTTGGCTACCTTCTTCTCAGTCTCAGCTTTCTTTTTCTTTAAGCGTTAGGCTAGATTCTCCGCTACTAAAATCCATGCCCAGGGGTCGAAAGCTATCATTGATACTGGAGTTTGTTTGCTTCCAATAGCTTGTGTCTTACTGCCGCCGCCTTTATCCCGCATTGTTTCTCGCATTGCAACACTTTTCCTTTATTATACTCCTACCGAAAGTTTCAACATGCAACCCTTAATTTCATTTTTACTACGACCTTCATTCGTTCCTATTTTTGACTCCACTTCTTAAATTATATTGTAGTTCTCGCCTAATTGAACTCATTTCTGGTCTTCAATGTCTAATTCAAGATTGTCTGCATGATCTCCATACACAACACGTGCAAGCGTTTCCGTCACATTCTCCACTCCTAGAATATCCTTCCAGCAATTTTCCAATGTAGTACGAGTCGCGTCTTAAACATTTTTTTCTTTCGGATCACGGAATTTTGCACGGTAGTTGTTCCCTTTCTCTTCCCTCTATTACCAAAGTTGTATGAGACACAATTACTTTCCCGCAGCCACACAGTCCACTAACGATTTCGTCCGCCCGCGCTGCTCGCGCTTCCCCAGCGCCACCGTCGCGTTGGTGCCGCTTCCAAAGCGTCCTCTGACGCAATGCAAATCGCGGCCAACCCGCCCGACAACGCGGGGCGCCGGACGCTTCTCGTTGGAGTCGTGCGCGCCGCCCCCGCCCTCTGTCAATTACGGACGGCCGCCGCCGACGCCCGGCGGATCGCCCATTGTGGCTGCCTCCGACGGCCGCCGTGAAAGTTCCGATTTGTTTGAGTATTTCGCAATTGATAATTTGCGCCCCAATGGCTCGTGATTAATCGCCGCCGGCGCCGCCTAGTCGATGTAGAGGGCGGTGAGGTCGCGCAGCCCGGGTGCTCTTCGCGGCCATTTTTCATTGCTCTCAAAGTGAGACTAATGGTTGCAAATTTCTAGTCTTCATTAATATACCGTCAGAAACTAATATTATATCATTACCCTCCCCAAAACATAAAACATCTTTATTTATAAAACGCTCGATTAACTTTCGAAGAAAAGTTTTACATTCAGTAGTTATTTAGTAGAGTAAGATTGAAATAGAATTGAGAAGAACAAATGTGTTGTGAACCAAGCACGGATTTCCAAGAAAATACTTGAAAGCACAAAGACCACCTTCGGAACTGAAAGTTCAACACATTTACATTGCATTCTAATGTCTAATTAGCTGTATCACGTTGTCTTATATCTTGATGACTTATTCTCACGACTTTGTTACTTGTTTCACGTGATTAGAGGTACTATTATTTTGCTCTTTTTCGATCAGAATCAAGAGTCAGCAGGTGAACAGGCATGATCTCATATTGTTACACAATTACCTTTAGATTCCAGGACTTTTTACATGTATCAGCGGGAACACATAATTCTTCTTTATAGGACAATTCAACGTATCACAAAATGAGAATATATTTTTACAGGGTAAATATTCGTACATAATCTACATTTTGCATTGCAATTAGCTAAAATCTGAATTAATGAGAAAATCGTACACCGTTTGTCAAATTAACTCCAATAGTAATAAGTATGATTGAGTTGAAATTTTCAATGAGACCATGTAATTTCTTCCGAAATTTAGCATGTAAAAGTTTTCGAAAAGAAAGTTAAGGAATTTATAAAAAAAATTGAAATTATCTACTGAAATCTTACGGCAATCTCTTATCAACGATCCCTTTTTCTTTTACTCTGATTTTGTCTAAATCCATTAATGTAAGGTTATCAGTTATCAATGTGATAAATGTTTTTATCCCAGAAATTTCCTCGTTACCGGAATGTATTGAAGATTACTGACGGTTTGAAAGTTTTAATTAAATAACTTACTCTTGAGGGAGGAAATACACATCTAATTTGAACTGTTTCTTGTACTTTAACACAAATTATACGAGATATTGGGATATTTCCGAAATTAATGTAATCTGGGACTATTGAGAAGTAAAGAGTATAAAAGGGCATTGCCGATTGTAGACATTGAATCGAAGCTGAATGATCACTTTTTCCCCACAAATAATTCAAAACCGCGAAATTGTAGTGCTTTGAAACACATCAATTCACAAATTGATAGTGACTGTTAGCTCCACATGAGCTCGATCGAATAATGCAGAATAAGACATTGAGGTTCGTGCGACCTACAATTTCGGAGCACCATGCTGCCCACACACGCTCCCGTGCGCCCACGATCAGGGCTTGGGGAACGCAGGCATTATTGGGAGCGGCCCTTTTATCTGGAGCAGCGCGCAGCGCCTGGCTTCGGACCCGACCCACCGCCGGCCGTGATGGCGCGCGCACCGTCTCATTGTAGTGTTTTCGGTGCTGATATCCATCTTGCTTTATGAGCTCCATCATATATTTCAGGGGTGCCCACGGCCGACATTCGGCCCGCCTCCGCTCGCATCGTCCCTTGCCCGCCGCCGCAGGAAACCCGTCTGGGTCACATTCCTGGCGGCGGAGATACACGCGATCGCGCGGCGGCGGGGGAGCGCATGTTCCTAATTGGCACAAATCCATGTTAACAATGGTGCATTACTATCTCTCCCCGATACGGGAAACTCTAATATAAATAGTGTACAAGGAACTACTTCGTCAAGGCGAGGGGGTGGATGCTTTTCGCTAATGGGGGTGTAACGCAATCGCCGGTAGAGCGCCCAGATCTGCTTCCGGATAAAAGCCGCGGAGAAATATGTGCTGGAACTAATTCCTCGGGCGAGGGTTTCGCGCTAGGATTTTTCAATTCCGCTGCCGATAGCGCGCGCCGCTGCCTTCACTCGCCAGCTAATTACTTCGATTTTTCGCCGAGCGTAAATCAGGCGGCATCCGGAACGCGGCCGCGGGAAGGGTCGTCGCAGGACGTTTCTGACCCCTGAGCGCGGGCATGGAAGTGGAGCGGCTTCACTGCACTTGGAGGAGAAGCATCCCAAACATCACAGAAAGATAGACCCCATCGTATGGATTCGATTTCGGAGTCAAAGGGTCAGCAGGAAGATTCAGTGAGGAGAAACATTTAACTCGCAAGGTTTGAGTAGATAATAACTCGATGAACTTAACATTTTCTGAGAATTTCTTCTTTATCTTCTTCATCACTTCTTAAGGGCATCCTTCAAAGAAAAGCCATTCTAAGTTGTCACAGTTTGATAGGACTCGCATACTACCATTAGGAATAAATTCATATTACGTGGCATATCATTGGGTAGTTTGAGTTTAGTTACCAAAGAGACGTGTTAAAATGTAATAAAATGCTTACTTCGTGAATAAATCTGTATATGTGTTACAATTTTCAGCAAATCATCTTATGTAAAATTGATGTAAAATATTCTCTCGAGGTTTTCACCGTATGATACTCTGTTCAAACGTGGTAGTTAACTTTCTGAAGTAATTTTAAATATTCTTTATATTGAATATTATTCACATCAGTGTTTAAATAAAACGTTATCTTCTACACTCGAAAACAGTTTTTTTATTTACATTCAACCTCGAGGTTTTTTTTACTTTCGCAATATTTTTCCCTCGCTCTGGCGCTCGAAAACAGTATGTACCATCCGCTGCTACCACTGAACAGTCCGTGCCATCCTGCGAAGCCCTCCTCCGCCAAGCAGCCCTACGCCGCGCTCCTCCGCCTCGTCCGGCGCTCGATACGATCCGTGAGAAGGCAGCGTCGGCGCGGAGGCTGTTATTACCGGAGGATGCCCGTGTTATCTTGATTGGAGCGGATTGCGACGCTCGGCGTTATTAATTGGTTTTGCCGTGATTTCAGCGGATAGGGGGAGACAGGCGGGGCGAGCTGGGCCGTGCCGGGCTGGGCCGGGCTGGGCGCGCGACGGGTCGCAGGTGTCGGCTACGCGCGGCCGCGAGGGCGCGCACGCGAGATGCGACGCGGCGATACGCGCCAAGCACCCTCTCACCCCCTCTCACCCCCTCGCAGCCCTCACACTCATACCCACCCACACACTCAACCTCTGGTCGAGCCCGCTCCCACATCATCCGATCACCACCAGGCGAATGCCGGAGCAGTACCCTACCAAACGGGCCACGGACCGCGCGTGATCTGTCCTTCCTCTTTCTTGTCCTATCCTCTCCCCTTACACACACATACAGTAACATGCACTACACTACCACACATTCCGGGATACCGGTCGGGAGCTTAGAGCTTGTCCCGGCTGGGGCGGTGTCCCGCTGGTGGGAGAGTCCTGGTGAGGGGGAAACCCCACTAGCCGACGGTAGGTCGGCGCCGGATCTCGCCATCCAGCGGAGGAAGATCACCGCCATCTCCCGAGAAAAAACATGCACCACTCTAACGGGACAAATAACCAAAGCGGTTGACGTGCCCGGAAACACGCAAAAATCAATCAATCGTTACCTTCTTTCTCTCACTCTCCTCGTCACACCCTTACCTCTGTTCCAACATCACCTGCGCAGTCTTCTTCATCTTCTTCTTCATCCCCCTCGTAGCCCGTGCTTATGCCATTGCTCTGTCCCTCAATCCCTCTCCCATTTCTCCCCTCTCCCCTCTCGAGACCACGACTTGTTTTCCCTCCGGCCGTCCCTCAGTTGACCTTCGTCTGAAATTATAACGTTCCATGTTGTCATTCTGAAGAAGTAAAGGAATAATTAATTTACTTTTTGAATTACGAATATTTTTCTGCATCCAATATAGAATCTTATAAAATAATACTTCATAGTTGCTCCCAAGTTTTAGTTAAACAATCATCGAAATGTCTGGTCTAGAGTTTTGACTCTTTTTAAAGAACAAAAATAAACTTGATATTTTATACTATTATCATATTATACCGTGTTTAGAGAGTACAATTTTAGTAAACTATAATAATCCGAATGAATTCCTTTATAACAAAATGAAATGTGAAATGGTATCAACTTAAACGGCTCTTAAAATGTAAAAATAAAACCAATTGACATTTTTTAGATATCACTTTATTTTTCTTTTCTTAGGCGAGAACTTAAGAACCACATTTGAAAACACGTGCACAACGAATCGGAGCCAACCATATGAGCGGCACTGGTACATAGACTTCCTTCGGCGTGCGGTCGTGCCATCCATTCCCCAACCGATGTCATTTTTTGTTACAGTGTTGTTGGGATAATGAATGTAAAGTAATGATAATGTGCAGATAGCGCCATAACATACACAATGTATACCCAGCTAATTAGGTTTCGAGACAAGTTATGCAAATGGCCAGGGTACTGCGCTCGTGTATCTTCCTTTGCACGCGATTCCGTCCCATTGGCACATCCAAGATTTGAGGGGTTAAGGAGCGAGCGCTTGATAGTTCCTGTTTGTAGTGTAGCACTCGAAAAATATGAAAGATGCGAAGTGTCTTCCGAAAGCGTGTATCGCCCACTCTTGTTCCCTTCTAACTCGCTACCATCGTCCGATCCTATTAGTCCACTCTCCCTTGCATACCAGACAACATCTTCCGCCTTTCCTTCTGCTTCTCCTCCGTACCTCCCTTCTAATCGAAACGCACTTTCGGTGGAGACGTCGGCAAACGCGCGTTCCCGCGCTCTCTGCCAACCCGCGTCGATAAAGCCCCATTCGTCCCGCAGGACAAAACGTGAAGTGTGTTGTCGGGAAGGAGCATCAGGTGCACCTAGGGCGGGAGATAAGGGGTAATTAGGGCGCTTCCCGCGCACGGGCTGACCCGGCCGGGCGGCCTTCGAGCCGCGCTGCGCCACGCCACGCCACGCCACGCCACGCCACGCCACGCGGCGCGCCGCGGGACGCCGCGGACACGCGCAGGGCGGGCGGCAGCGCCGTCTCGGACGCCCCGACAGGGCTAATGATAATTTACGGCGCGTCTGCGCGGCTGAGGCGGCGGCGGAGGCGGCGCGGAAGTGAGCGCGAGAGTTCGCTGCCCCGCGCCGGGAGAAAATGTCCCCTTTCGCGTGTTCGCCGCCGCAGAGGAGCTGCGCCGCGCGGCCGATCTCGTTACGAAGAGTCCCCGCGCTGCACGGCGCCGCGCCGCGCCGCGCCGCGCCTCCGCCGCCGGATTAGGAAATCGTTAAGGCGGGTGGTCGCCGGCGCTTCAAAGGCGCGGCCGGCGCGTTGACACTGGCCCCGCGGCGCTTTAATAGGATGGGAAGGAGGATGCGCGGCGGGCACTTCTTGCGGGCGCCTTACACGCCAGGGATCGGCTGCGTACCAATGTACTGGTTGTAAAAGTAATATTCGATTGATAAGTTTTTTTTAAATTATATCGCGTAGACCTGATGCATCTACAATTTATGAATGCCCATAGCATGACGTCATAAAACGACTTAACCGTTATTAGAACAAAATAAATTACATGAAAAAAGCTTAGGTGCAGATGGGAAACAAAACTTATGTTTGCTGATATCGTTCTTGTTTCCTGGCCCTATGATAATTTTTATATCTCCGGAAAAGTGTACACTAAATTAATTCTAATGATTGACGAAAATATCACGCCACTTATGCTAACCTTAAAAGAAAAAGAATATGCCGCAATAAAAATGTATTACTTTTCACTCCATGTGTCACTCTGATCTAGAACCTATATGAATTGAACGTGATGATTTTCGAATATCTCACAGACAGTCTGGACTACGGTTAAAAACAATTATTTATGAACTCCACTTCATAATTTCTTAAAATTTTATTTGCATTGGATGATAAAAATAATTCACTATTACATTTTAAATGTACATAAATAAAATCAAATCGAGAAAACATTCTACAATGTATGTGGGCTTTTAAACAGAAATCAAGATGTGCAAGGTTTTGATGTACAGCGAAGGATTTTTAACATAAATTATTGACTTAAAAATTAAACAAAAGACTAAATTGTGCCACTGGATTGGTGTGAACAAAGAACAAATATCCATTAACAAACCGTTATTAAGCCGTTAAGCCGGATAAAAAGGTGAGAGTTTGATAATTAATGAAAAGGCAAATAAAGAACAATTCATGGGAAGAATTTAGATTAAAAGGAGTCATGAAAAAAATGATTTAACCATCAAACTCATACTGTGTCAGATTGAATGTTGTGTCATATCAAATTATGTGTGATGGAGTGCTTGATAATGTTAGAGAAGAATATTTTTGTATACAGGTTTGAAATAACAATTACTAGCATACCCGTGCAAGCACTCTAGCATGTACTACCTACCCTCTTCCCTATTTTTCTATTTCCATATTAAGCCTGTAATACACCTTTTTCTTCAAGACCCTCTTATCCTCCGTCACTTGTTTTCGTATATGTCTCCTTGAAATAAATAATACAATACACCCTTGTCAATACAAACTATTCCTATTTAACTATATTACCGAGCAGAGAGGTACACCCGTGTTTTTCATTGTCGTATTATATCTAGTAATTCGTTTAATTCATTTAATTTCACATTAAATTGCAGATTCCGCTTGTCTCTGAGCAGGTGGGGCAATATCGAGAAGCTCTGGACCAGCAAAAATGTAATAGAATGTTCAAAAAGATCTTATCCTGTAGATTACGATGTGAGTTACGTTTCTTTGAGGCCTGTGGCCTCAGAAGTTAAGTTTTTAAGCCCTAGAACGCTTTCTTAGGAGTTATTTATGCTGCATTTGTTGTAGTTTGGGTTCTATTTAACATGAAAATTTAGGTGCAGTGATTTCAACAAATCCTTCATAGTTTTAAAGCCAAAGGGCAATTCGTCACGTCTCCGTGAAATTCTCTTTCTTTAGAGACCTCATTTATAAAGATTGGTTGCGTGTGAGAGCCACAAAAGGTATATATACTATTGAAATAATATAGGAGACGATTACACTTTCCGGCATCCAGAATTCCATTATTTTAAATACAAATTTTTTAATAAATTGTAAGTAGATTCTTCCAATATCACAATCCGTATCTTGCCTCCTTTAAATTGTTCTAACTTCTCTAAATCTTCTAACCAGGTATGTCTAGGCCACTTCGATTCCTTCTTCCATGTGGAAATTAATCTAAAATTTTCTGAATTAGTCTTCTTTCCTTCATTTGTTTTACAAATGGAAGGACTTTTTAAAAAATCTCTTTTCGGTATTAGGGGACCCCAAAACGTGTATTTCCGTTAAAATCTCGAAATTTATTTTTTTCTTAGCGTTACATAACTCTCCACTTTGAGAATATTACACCGTATGTATGTAGTACGTACAAGAAAAAGTAACAATTATTATGACATGGACTCTTTCACCTTTTTGTGTTTTTCATCAAATTTCATAACTGCAGTATGGGCTAAATATCTCTGAAGCCAGAGTAGGCATGCTCGGATGTTGTCTATCGTCCTGCCATATTCTCAGAAAAGGTTTCGTAGAGGCTCGTGCGTGATGCATACATGCCAGGCTGAAGAATTCCGATTCTGCCTGCTCGCACGAAATCGATTCCATTTCCTGCCATATTAGTAGGCGTGGCACATGTATAATTGTTAAGGAAACAAGTGGTTAATATTCACAAATTATGTATTTTTTTAATGAATATGTGGCGGATTATTTGCGAGAGTTACTTGATCCTTTTTGATTTAATGCTCAATGTCTCTTGATGTTTATATTCACTATACCATCTTAATACTAACCATAACGCACCCATTCTCTCCTTTTCACGATGTAGATAAAAACATACATGCCAACCCAATGCTACTTTGTCTCACGTTTCACAGCGTGCTGGCGAAAAAAAATTCAAAAAATATTTCTGGTTCACGGCAAATTAAGAAAGAATTTCAGAAATAGGAAAATATACATCGATCCTCTCCCCCCCCCAATAAATACGTTCAAGAAAAATGACACATTTCTAGAATGTAAATTCTTTTTGAAATGCCGTCCACGGGTGTTTGTCAAAAATACATCCTTTGACTGTCATGAGTTCAGTATGTGGTAATTGGTATTAATAAAATGAGTAAAATTATAAAACAATTGGTACTAGGGAGTGCACATGGTTCCGGTGCTCTCCCCCGGAATCAACCAATCATCACAATCTGTTTTGCCTACCTTAACCATTAGTTCACGACCTATAACACTTCCCTAGAGAATATGCTTTGACAACAGAAGTTAATAAATAATCTTTTTGGATGGTTTGTATAAAATTGCCTTTCTCATAATGCGAAAATTTTCCCACACCAAATCACAACATTTACAAGATTCACATACACAAAAATCTAAAGTCTCACAATATGAGACTCAAACCATTCGGCTATAAATCAGAATATTTTATAAATTTTTGGAAATTGATGCTCTAAGGTTTCATTGATTACTTACTTAGCAATATGCAGAAACATATTATTTAATCTCATTTAAGTTCCGTTCACAAAAGAAGCTCCATGAAGCGTTAATTAGATCCTACGCTTTCTATTCTTTGTCAAAAATACAGGTCAAAAAATCATGTTACTTCATGCGGAATTCACCGTGGCAAGTTCTTGGGAAAAGCGTTGGATGTCGACTTGAAGATTTTTGGGGGATCTCGCTTTTCTTTGAGACTGTTTCACTTGGGCGCTTTCTGCAACATCCTTCGTCATGATCACGCGACTTCACCTTTTCTTTCTGCAATCATGGACCGCTTTCTGAAT
Source organism: Teleogryllus occipitalis (assembly GCA_011170035.1). Classification (NCBI taxonomy): domain Eukaryota; kingdom Metazoa; phylum Arthropoda; class Insecta; order Orthoptera; family Gryllidae; genus Teleogryllus; species Teleogryllus occipitalis. The sequence goes on from BLKR01000275.1 coordinate 135,077, forward strand.
CTCGAGTTTTCATCAAGTAAATTTCCGCTTGAAAATTGGGTGGGTATTCGATATTCATATGGTAATGTGGAAAATCATCTTTATAATTTTCTTTGAGTTCACACAGAAGCAGAAAACGTATCGATTCCATTTCCTGCCATATTAGTAGGCGTGGCACATGTATAATTGTTAAGGAAACAAGTGGTTAATATTCACAAATTATGTATTTTTTTAATGAATATGTGGCGGATTATTTGCGAGAGTTACTTGATCCTTTTTGATTTAATGCTCAATGTCTCTTGATGTTTATATTCACTATACCATCTTAATACTAACCATAACGCACCCATTCTCTCCTTTTCACGATGTAGATAAAAACATACATGCCAACCCAATGCTACTTTGTCTCACGTTTCACAGCGTGCTGGCGAAAAAAAATTCAAAAAATATTTCTGGTTCACGGCAAATTAAGAAAGAATTTCAGAAATAGGAAAATATACATCGATCCTCTCCCCCCCCCAATAAATACGTTCAAGAAAAATGACACATTTCTAGAATGTAAATTCTTTTTGAAATGCCGTCCACGGGTGTTTGTCAAAAATACATCCTTTGACTGTCATGAGTTCAGTATGTGGTAATTGGTATTAATAAAATGAGTAAAATTATAAAACAATTGGTACTAGGGAGTGCACATGGTTCCGGTGCTCTCCCCCGGAATCAACCAATCATCACAATCTGTTTTGCCTACCTTAACCATTAGTTCACGACCTATAACACTTCCCTAGAGAATATGCTTTGACAACAGAAGTTAATAAATAATCTTTTTGGATGGTTTGTATAAAATTGCCTTTCTCATAATGCGAAAATTTTCCCACACCAAATCACAACATTTACAAGATTCACATACACAAAAATCTAAAGTCTCACAATATGAGACTCAAACCATTCGGCTATAAATCAGAATATTTTATAAATTTTTGGAAATTGATGCTCTAAGGTTTCATTGATTACTTACTTAGCAATATGCAGAAACATATTATTTAATCTCATTTAAGTTCCGTTCACAAAAGAAGCTCCATGAAGCGTTAATTAGATCCTACGCTTTCTATTCTTTGTCAAAAATACAGGTCAAAAAATCATGTTACTTCATGCGGAATTCACCGTGGCAAGTTCTTGGGAAAAGCGTTGGATGTCGACTTGAAGATTTTTGGGGGATCTCGCTTTTCTTTGAGACTGTTTCACTTGGGCGCTTTCTGCAACATCCTTCGTCATGATCACGCGACTTCACCTTTTCTTTCTGCAATCATGGACCGCTTTCTGAATCTCGAGTTTTCATCAAGTAAATTTCCGCTTGAAAATTGGGTGGGTATTCGATATTCATATGGTAATGTGGAAAATCATCTTTATAATTTTCTTTGAGTTCACACAGAAGCAGAAAACGTATTTTCTATACCCATTCACATGCACAATTTCTTCTTTGATGTTTTAAGATTTCTAGTGATAGGGATCATAACGAAACATAAAATTTAGGCAGCATATCCTTTCATCGATTCAGAATTGGAATTCGACATTTATCAATTTTTCATTTAAATTCAAAAAATCCATGATGCGTTACAGTCACTTAAGATTTTTTAATCACAGCTAAACCGCGTGTTGTTTCAACATCTAATTATTCTGTTACTAAACGAATTTTTCCAGTAGCTTCAATTTGTTTTTTAATTGGTTTTTATTTTGTCAGAGCAATCGCTACAGAAAGGATTTTTATGCTCTAAAATATCTTAAAATATGCTTTTAAAAATATGCATTAATGACCTAAAATTCTGAATTATGCACTTTAAATGCAATTAAAAATAATATTATTTCCTCTATAAACCTTTCTTGATGAAATTCAGGAAAAGCATGCTTGTAATAAAAATATAATTTTGCCAAATGTAGAATATACGAAGACATTAACACCATATTACTCTATTCTTTTGTTTTTTCAAAAATTACTAAAGAGTAATTTTTTGTCTTGTTTCTCACATCGATAATATCCACATTAGAGGCGATTTCTTTACATTATTATATTTAAGTAGTACATTGATTGATTTTTTCGCGTTTCCGGGCGCGTCAACTGCTTCGGTCATTAGTCCCGTTAGTGTAGTGCATTTTTTTCTCGGGAGATGGCGGTGATTTTCCCCTCGCTGGATGGCGAGATCCGGCACCGACCTACCGTCGGCTAGTGAGGTTACCCCCTAACCAGGACTCTCCCACCAGCAGGGCACCGCACCAGCCGGGACAAGCTTTAAACTCCCGACCGGTCTCCCGGAATATGTGGTAGTGTAGTGAATGTTAGTGTGTGTGTGTAAAGGGAGAGGATAGGACAAGGAAGACGAAGGAGAGATCGCGCGCGGTCCGTGGCCCTTTTGGTAGGGTACTGCTCCGGCATTCGCCTGGTATTGATCGGAGAAACCACGGAAACCTACCGATCAGAGCAGCCGGCCGCTAGAATTCTCCTCCAGACAGCGACTGAATTAGACCTAGCTGAAAAGCTAGTGTCGAAAATCTTGCCGCCGTCAGCACTCGAACCTAGGACCTCCCGGTCAGTGGCGCTGCAGTGGCATCAGTTGATGCACTGAGCTACAGCTCCCGGTTTCTGAGTACATGTGCCTCAGAGAATGTCGTATAAAGTTTCTCGGAAACTATACTGTTTTCGGTAAAAATGAACTCAAAATTCCGTATTTTGAGAAACGCTCAAACGCCATTTTCTCAAAAATGGTTCCAAATTTTTTCTTCAAACTTTTGCAACGGATAGTGGTAATGGCACTGTTTATATATGACATTCAGTTCATTTTGGTGTATTCTTTTGTTTTTTCAAAAGTTACACAAATATATTTATATATCTCACACGCTGTTAATATGCACATTTCAATCGATTTGTATTCATTATTGAATGTGTGGGTGGAAGTGCTTTAAATGACTTTAAATGAAGTTTTTCGAAATCTCAATATATTTGTGTGAAAAAGAGCTCCAAATTTCGCATTTACAGTCATGCTTAATCGCCATTTTCTTCAAAACGGCTTCACATTTTTCAATGAAAATTGCTATTTAGGACGAGGTTGTACTCTTCTTTAATATTCTTGAAGTAACATTTCGGTTCTACTGTTACGAAACCGAAACGTAGAGGAAATATCATGAAAATGTAATTTGGGCGGCGGTAAATGGCAGCTGGCAAGAGGATGGGGCAAGATCGTGAAGCCAATCCACAGCATGAAAATTAGAAAACGTTACTACGAGAAAGTATGCGCCATTCTGTAGCACCATTAGTTTTTTCTATTTTAAGCTGAATTTCCTGCCAAAATAGTTAACGTAGTACGATTATTAATATCACAAAATCTCGCCCTCGTTCTTATTCTTTGTGAATCCCCCCACTCTTTTACAGTGCTAGCTCATGATCATTTTATTTAAACTTGTTGCTTTCCACTGAATTTAGATTCGATGGGAGAAAAATTCTTTACGGGCCCCAAAAAGGCTCACCGTGAGAGGGCAAACTAGAGATGAATACACAAATGCTTCGACTCTGTCGCAGATTTCTTTAATATTTTTATATATTTTTATTACAAACTGCAAGGATTTCCGCGCTGTCAACTTGATGTAGGAACATGATTCCCTCTTTGTAATTTACTTTTTAATTCAACACCTTCATTGTTTTTCTAGCTTTATTAAAGAAATTGAAATATAATGGTCTCCACAATACTATCAGCAACATTTGTTCTATGTTACCGAAGTTTCAACCAGTTTACGCAGGATACAAACACCACATACATAGCGGTTAGGTATCTTAAAAGTAGATAATTTGTATTAAACCTGAAAAGCGTTGTTTTTGCTTGTTTTTAATTCAATAAAGATACAATATATTTGCTTACGAACTGGTCTGATCATTTCGACCTTCCACTCTACTCACTCAACAACCGCTCATGCGCAACGGCGAGCTGCTCAGAATACCGTATGAAGGTGGCCAGCGCGCGGGCCGAAACTCCATCGTCTCATATCGGTTATGCCAACATCTGTTCCCCTGTTGTTATCTCGGAACAGTTACTGCATCGAAGGCGCCAATGTCCCCGGTGGCGCAATGGCTAACGGGAAAGCCCCTTCGCATCGGCGCCCGTGTGAGCCGCTCACGAGCCGCGCATGCGATGGAGCCGCTCGGGAAGAACGTGTTTGCGCGACGCTACACGCCGCTATCGCAGCCGGACACGCCGCGGCCGATTGCCGCCGAGCTTCGATTCTTCCAAGGTGGCGCCGCGAGCGGACAGACGAGCTACTGCGTGGGCACACGGTCTCATTTTTTAAAAAAAAATTGGTTGTTTAAGGTCGCATCAACATCCTAGGTCACTTTTTTCCCCTAGGGCTTTTATCCAGCCGACAGCCGGTTGCCCTTTACGTCCCGAAGGGACGCATATTCGACCAAACACTAGACAAACACTTGCGGGCTCCTCTGATCTGGGGTCAGCAGAACGCGAGGCCCTCCGCGACAACACACACACAAAGTCAAGGGACAAACAGCCATGCCCAAGGCGGGACTCGAACCCGCGACCCTTCGGACCGAAGCGCTGAGTCTCTTTTCGGCCATCCAGCGGGCTCCTCGGCTACCCCGGCGGACTAGCGACCACTATTGTTGTTAACGGTATGGTAACTATGAAGATGAAACGATATGGTGATGATAAGGGGTGAAAGAACGAACACAATTATAACCACGCCCGAGACGGGACTCGAACCCGCACCCTTCGGTCCGAGATCACTAGGACACTACTGCCTCAGCGATCTCGGCCACCGGGCCGACTCGCTCTCGTTGTGAGGCGGCAGTTAAACGAAGTTTTCAGCAGGATGTGAAGTATTTGAAACATTTAATTCTAACGTAGCCAAACATTCGAAATGAACCTGTTGCTCAGGCTTCGATGCTGCTGAACGGCTACCACGACACTCTATTTATCTCCGATATCGAAACCTCCATTTTCGCAGTTGACGTAATTCTTACTTGAATTAAACTATTGTATCCCTACTGTAGGTCTCAAACTTTTTAATGTAATCGTGATATTGCACTCGGCAACCAAGAAGGCAAAGTCATGGGGCAATATGCGAAGTGTCCACAACTTACATGTTCATTATTGATCCAATATTAGCCTTTGTAATCTGGAGTACTTGCTGGAAAATTTGCTTTCTTTGGATAACTTAGATAATTGCTTAAATCAACAACAGAGCAATTGCAAAAAATATCTGTTAATATAGGACACTGAACCATTTGGTTTCGAAGTCTCTGAGACTGGGCTTTGAAAACGTTTGTCTCTTAGACAATATTGAGAAATTAAAGAATTATAAAATCTGATCATTTCGATTATCTTGCTATTAAATCTGAATGTTGTTGAAGGTATTTTGTACATCAATTAGCGTTTCATATACAAGTGAAAATTGTTTTGCGAAGTTATGATGTTTGAAAAAATGAAAGGTTCCGAGGAGTTTTTGAGCTACTCCATGATCATAAAATGGGCTACAAAAGAATTGCACTGGAATTATTCTTAGACGTTTATATATATATATATATATATATATATATATATATATATATATATATATATATATATATATATATATATGAAGGAATAAGGACAGAGGTAGGGTTCAGGACCTTCACAAGCGTTAGACTAGCCCTTGTGAAGCAGCCAAACTCGTTTTGGTGGAACAAATTTCACATGAGATTCGACGGGAATCGCACCCGGACCTCACTGGTGAAAGGCTAGGTACTTCGCTATGTACCACGAGCGAGCTATTCCTACCAAATTTTACAATTCCATGATCATTTACTTTAAACACAAATAAACATGTTTACTACATAAGCTTGCAAATTAATAAAGTTATTCAAATCAGTAAATAATTAATTGCATAATGAGCACAAGATAATGACAAAACTAACTTAAGGTGATGAATATTATGAAACTGTGTCGACCATTTTAAATATCGGAAGCTTTATTAGCTGTTTTTGAAAGAATAATAGCTCGGGTATAGTTCTAGAACTATATGTAGTTCTGTATTGTGTTGGTCAAAAAAGTATAACTCTCGCCCAGAATGTTGTAGTAGGAAGGAAATTGGGTGTTAATATGAAGTTAACTTAAAAACGGCAAATTCTATCTGAAGGGAATGAAGGTTCACAAATACCAATATGCAGAAGAGGCACATTTCATGTATATGCTGTATTACTTCTTTTGATCAATGGCTAATTTAATCTAATTAATTGCCCTAATTTCTTGAAGTATCTGGTAATATTGCAATAAAACCAATTTTTTAAAATAGTCACTAAACATAATACTCGTAGAAGTTTCAAATTCCCTTCGTTAAGAGAGGCATACAGATTTAGATTTACGTAATGTTTTCTTTTTATTACATATTGCGTATTAGCTAACTAATAGTTGTTATCTTTTAGCACCCAATATCCAAAACTAAAAATATTTCTCTCTGATTAGTTATGATTATACAACGGACCGCCCCCGAGATAAAACGAAAGTAGAAAAAATGAAAGGCCAAATCTTTTTATCTTTGAGGAGAACTTCAGAAGGCATTCATGAATAGGCAACTAATCGGCGAAAGCGACATAAAATTTCTCCGAGAAGAAAAATACTGGGGCACCTCCACCCGGACCAGAAAGTCTTAAATCGAGGAGCTAAGCACGCACCCGTGACGCTCGGTGGCTGGAGTGGCGTGGTATTTCCAAACATGCAGGCGGCGGGCGGGGCGGGGTGGGTGGCGGGGACGGGCGAGGCGGGGCGTGGCGGGGCGCGCGCGGTGTCGTTCGCGGGAACCGGTCCGCAGCCGCCGACTCACGCGAAGAAGCTCCGGCCCGCACCTGTTATTATGGTCCGGTAAATCGGCGGCCCATTCCGCGACCGCCTCTCCGGAGCCGTCTGCCACGCCGGGCCGGAAGTGAGCCCCGCCGCTTTCGGATTTTCCACAAACCCTCGCATTAAAGGCTCACAGTGATCCACAAATGCGGCAACCTGCCATTTTTTCGTTGAGTTTTTTTTTTTCCAACTTTTTGTTTTGTCGCTCCCGATCGCCACGCCGCGCGGTTGACCGGTGGGTGAGATTTACCGTCCCGCTTTCGCGTTGCTCGGCCACGCCCCCCGCGCGTCGAGCGCCCGAACGCGCGGCGGAGGCGCACTGTGCGCGCGTGGTCTCTGGCATTCTTTTTTAAGAATTTATTTGTTTGCATTTTTACTTTGTTTCCCGAGGAGGACAATGAATTCGAATCGGCGCAATACTGCTGTCAGAAAAAAACAAACAGCAAAAAATGTAAAAAAAATGTTAATATTTCAACCATTTTAATCCAGCTTACAATTTTATCGCCTCTCTCTCTTTCTCTCTCTCTCTCTCTCTCTCTCTCTCTCTTTCTCTCTCCTTTTCATACAAACACACACACACACACACACACACACACACATACACTCTCTCATTTTAGTAAATGAAACGGGTATGAAGCACCAAAGAGTATTTCAAGGAGAGAATAAAGAAAAATTAGAAACAAAAGAGGTCATCTTCGTCAACATATTAACCTCTTTTATTTCTTCTCATAAGAACGTCAACAACACCAAATCGGAATTCCCACAATAAAGAAAAACTTTATACAAACTCGGAAACTAATTTTCTTTATATGACTATGGATTTTTTGCTGAGATATTCCATTATTCGAGAAGACATTGATTAATAAGGATCTAAAAATTCAATTTTGCTCGTAGAATAAGAAGAATAAGCAGATGTAGGTGTCATACATAATCATCAAAGTTCAAATTTCTTTACAAACTACATTATTCGGAAAACTGTTTATTTACCTTTAAAACCTTTCAACAATTGTTTCTCAAAAGCGTGAGTCGGAACACATGGAACAATTTACAAAAATATAAGATTTATGTCGGTGAAAGGAGATACTGTCCTCAGTGAAGCCTCTGCTAGTTCTCCATTACTGTTTCATTGGAAATAATCTAAGAGTCTCCGTACATGGTGTTCTACAGTCTACTTCCGTAGGTGCTGAAAGCACCATTCTAGCCTGGCAGAGCAATTGAACCTTTTATGCGTTGACCTGCGACCCTGGCCATATCCGCGAGAGCAGATGTACACTGCTAACGAAGCACCGCGGGGAAGTGTGGCGGGATCGTGTGGAACACGAATGAAACAAGTGCTACGGAAAGGCAAACAGAGCACAGTTCTCGGTTACGAGGGCACAAGATCGCCGCCATCCATCCTCCGAGGCGCATCTCTTTAAGCCTCGCGCGTCAGTCGCCTCGCTCCATTCAGCTTCTGGGAAATCCGCCTCGTCTGCAGGTGGTGTATGGCGATTGCGCCGACTTTCCCTCCCGAGCTGTCGACCGGAGGGCACCCGCAGATCTAGTAAGTGAGCGCAGAAAGGAACAGAGATGGGAAGATGGTGCCATTTCTCTGGCATTTGCAGGTTGGCTGATTCAGATGATCCGGGATAAAAAAAAAAAAACAACGAATAGAATTCTAGGCTCTTTGCTCTTTGATGCAGAAGATTTGTTATGAAATTCGAGCGGTGAGGGCGTAGACCTAACATTTTCTCAATAATATTATGATTTAGGTCTATTGCACAAATATTTCTACATATTATAAACTATTTAATTTTAATTTGTCAACTACTGCTACTACTACTTCAGATATGTGGAAGATTTGCGGAAGGTCAACAAAAAATCATGATATAGTTTTTCAATTGGTTATTGTCGCACTTGCCCAGGAAAGTATGTTGTGCGTCATGGCAGTTCTCATTAACTCCATATTATTATTATTATTATTATTATTATTATTATTATTATTATTATTAATTCATTTTAATGCAAACTAAGTTGAATTTTCCAGCTTATTGTATCTTAATTGATGGCAAGATTAATAACATTTCACATTTCAAATATATTGTTGATGCCAGAAAGATTGAATTGATAGAAAGACGATATAAGATAAACAATATTTTATTTCGTTAGAGCTTAAAATACAAAATATGATTTTGATACCAATACGCTATTTCGTGTCATCACTATATTTCATGTATTTCCTTACATTTTTCTGTCGAAGAAATTTATTGATGTCTAACGTCGACTGTGGTTGTCATGAAAAAGACGACGGATAATTGGTAAAAGGTGAATATGTGTGAAATGACTTTACTTAAAGCTACTGATTAACAACTGTTTCAAAACTGAAACATTAACATTAAAAATTTGAATCTCTCTTGTGTAATGCCGAACATCTTTTATAATAAAAGGAATATTTTACTACTCATTCTGTTTGTACTTCTATTTTACTCCTAACAATTTATAAATATTAAAACTGTCGAATCTACAAACACCATGTGGTTTATTGAGTCAACCCAAATTCTTGTTGTTGCGATAACTACTATTATTACGTTTACGGCCTTTCTTCAATGTTCTTGTGGCCCGTAATAAAGCATTTACAGACGAAACGAGTTCACAATGAAGAGCCAAGCGAATGCGCCCAGCTGACTCAACGCACGCCGGGTTTCAAAACGCGCTTCTCAGAAGAGCGACAGTGGGGCTGGCGGGTGGGCGGCGGTGGCACGCGCTTTCCAAAGCGCCGGCGACGGCGCGGGCGGGGCGGGGCGGGGCGGGGCGGGGCGGGGCGGGGCGGGGCGGGGCGGGGCGGGGCGGGGCGGGGCGGGGCGGGGGCGTGGCCCATCGCGGGGGCGGTCGTGAAGCAGTCGCGCGCTTATCTCGAACTCTCCTCTCGCGGAGAAACTCCTCTCGCAGCGGCGCCTCGCCTTGCCACCTCGCGAGGTGCGCGGGGCTTCATGAATGCTCCGTAATAAGGCTCGTCAAAACGTACAGTAGCATTAGGCAATGAAAAGAAAGACAGCGCGCTCTATCATTTGGCGGGCGGCGCGGCGCCGTGCGCAGCCGAGAGAGAGAGGAGGGCCTCTGGGCGCCGAGATTGCGCGCGCCGTAAACGCCGATTAGGCGTCGTTACGGGGCAAGGACGGCGGCGGTGGCGCCGCGGCGCGGGGGAGTCGACGCGTGAACGCCGACGCCGACGCCCACGGGCCCCGCGTCGCGGCCGCCATGTGCTCGTCCCCGAGAGCCACACAATGAGGCTCCTCCATTCGTCAGCCGAAAAGATTACACTGCTTATGGCGACTGCGTGAGCACGCCACAATCGTACATCGGAGATAAGCAAGTTGGAAGGAGAAAGACGATCTGAACACGTGTTGCCTTGCTTCTGTAAATGTACATTTTCTGAGGGGTGGCAGCTCTATTTGGTGGATTTGTGCGATGTAGTTCCTTACCAGCCGACCTGGATGGCCGAGGTGGCTAAGAGCGAGTACCGACTCAGCGCTTCGGTCCGAAGGGTCGCGGGTTCGAGTCCCGCCTTGGGCATGGCTGTTTGTCCCTTGACTTTGTATGTATGTGTTGTCGCGGAGGGCCTCGCTTTCTACTGACCCCAGATCAGAGGAGCCCGCAAGTGTGTTGGTGTCTAGTGTATGGTCGAATATGCGTCCCATCGGGGCGTAAAGGGTAACCGGCTGTCGGCTGAATAAAAGCCCTAGATAAAAAAAAGGTCCTTACTAATTTGTTTTGTGAAATTTCGTTTTGATAGAACTGTATTCTTTTTAAGATCGTCTTTTGAGGTTCAGTTACAAGGGGCTATTTTAGAAATATTTTTCGTTTATTGTTGCTATCCGTTTGGCCTGTGTATCTATTTACATGCATTTCAGGTAATTAGCAGTTTCACTCTAAAAAATATAAATTTTTGATTTCTGGATTTTTAGAATGTAAACTCATATATGATCTGTAGAGTTCGCATAATGAATAACCAGTGATGCAGTTTATGTACAAACCTCTACAAATATGTATATTGTTTATAGTATATTTTCCAACGTTAGGCAATGCATTCACTGTAATGGAGTGGGATATATTTGGCTTAATTAAGTTGAGTTTGTTCAGTTCTCAAATGCTTTAATGGATATTTAGGTACAGAAGAAAAAAGTCAGAAATCAGGAAAACCAGCAACAAACTAAATTTTTCAATGCAAAAATGGCAATTTCTTTTCAATAGAAAGATGAAGTAACAGCCCTTCAAGTGTACAATTTACAAGGTCGTTTTGGAAACAGAAGAGCAGCAGTAAGGATCACTTCTGTGAAGGTGGTAAAGAAAAATTTGTTTTGCATAATTCATTGGTTTGTATGATCTAAATTCTTGTTAAAATTATTTCAGGATAAACCTAACCTGCCAGGAGTGCCATTTCATAAATACTAAAATAATCTGATTTCATTACGTAAATAATATGTAAATAATAATTTTGTTAGTTCAGTTTCATTAGTTCAGTTAAGTTCTATTAATATAAATTATTTTTTTTTAAATATTTGATAACATATATTTATTAGAGGGCTGTATCTGCGACATCGTTAGTGCATTGGTTCCTCTTGGTGCTTAAATGCACTTGCCTTACCGCCTCTTTCCTGTCCCAACATTGCCGGTTTATCCTACAATTTTAATTTTAACATTTTTACTTAACATTGTGTCAGAAATCAAATTATTTCCAAAAATTAGATTTCCTTTAGAAGACCCCTCCTTAGTTAAACCAATATGACTTCGAAACTATCGGTCGTCTTTTTTACTTACCTCACCACCAATTTTGCAGAATTTTAATTCGTTAAATTTTAAACACTTAAAATATATTTTCTTCTTAGAGAAAATTTCTAATGGATTCAACGGCCTTAAAAATACTTTAACAATGTTTTATGAAGAAAATTTACTTTTAAAAAGCGAATAAATATTTTTTCAAAAGTTTTGAAACGTAAACGCATCAAACATTTAAACAGAATTAAAATTTTAAAAAATAGTGTGTTTTATAAAAGATCAGATGAGGATTTCTAGTTGCAAAAGAGTTGGAAAATTTTTATTTTAGGTTAGGTCCATTGTTCAAGACGTTTTATTTATTTTTGCTTTGATGTACTTTTTAGTCTTTTAATCCAGAGATACTGGGAAACCGCGGGAAATTGCAGAGAAAACACAGATAAAATGTAGGGAAAATACCCTTACGTAAGCAGCGGATACCCTATAGTATAATTTGTGAGAAATATTTTCGTGCTCCCTGCAATCACGTAACTTACAAGAAGGCGACGAATATTTACCCTGAACTTGTAATAAAGGAACTGTTTTTGAATGTTTTTACTGCCTTCTAACGAGATTTGCGCACTTGCTTCTAGTTTATTTATTCTCGTGTCGTGCAATTTGTAATAAATCAAGGAAAGTCACGAAAGGCTCAGGCGAAAAGATCTTGTTTTCTCAGATGCAGCCGCAAAATGACAAGGATGCGGTTCTGCTGCATCGCGTGTCGCTTGAGACCTACGGGGGAGCCTCATTTTCTCCTCCTTGCGCTGACCGCGCTGTTAACATCACGACCGTCGCCAGCCCTGGATTTATTGTTTGGTGCAACGGTACCAATAAACTATGCGCATTCTTCTGTTGCAATGAGTTTGAATTCGCACATGATAAACATCTCCGACCAATTCGTGTTTAAATATCAATAAAGACCTGTTAATAGTAGGCAGCATAAACCGATGGTCAACTTTATCTATGTGAACCTGTTACTAGTACCCCTCGTGTCGCGGATTGAAGAAACCTTTGCGTTATCTCTATAAAAATTTAGGAAGCAAATGATACTGTGATACTTAATGTATTAAATATTGAGAGGAAGGAATTTCATCGTTTTGTTGAATTGACCAGAGAACAGAATTGTCTTGAGCCCCTCACCGTCATCAAGAAATTCGGCGGTATAAACCCCTTCTGTCGGAATCCATGTAGAAAACTAGAGGAAACCACTAACTACCTCTAATTACAATAGCCAGACGAGGAGTATGAATGGCTATGACGCACTTGCATTTCGGTCATCATCCGACTAACTTTGGCATTAACCAGAGTTCATTGCCTAACGTAAGGTGGTTGTCCGAGTGTCTTATGGGTTCGCAGGAAGTATTTAGTCTAAAAACGCTTGGAAAATTGCACATACTCCAGGAGGTTGTATGTAAATGGGTCGAAGAACGAAACCGGAACCTCGTCGTCAACTAGGAAATTAATAGCTAAAAGTTAACTAAGGTGAGGTTAGGTAAAGTTAGAGGACACTGTGTAAATAATTTACTATAGACACTTTGAAACTGGAAACTATGCACCTTTTCTCTCACTATCCTTAGAAACTTCCCACCATAAATCTGATTCATGATCACAATACCTGCTGTTCACTTTGAACGTTCAGTGAACCTCGTCTACCTTAACCTCCTCATATTGGATAATGGGCACATCATCCTGCTTAAGTCCGATGTATGTTCGATGCTGTTCCTACTTTAGACTTTATTTATCCATTTTGATTAATGTGAATATTAACAGGCTTATTCGCGAATTAGCCAGATTTGGACATTAACCATTACATATATAACAAGCAGCAATATTTAAGTCCTGCCCTGGACCAACGACCTCCTCTGATGCTTACCGCAGTCTCATTAGTGTTGCCCCCATTTTCTTTACCACTCAATAGAGTTTTCCACCATCATTTGCCACCTCGCAGTTTTCATACCTCACCACCTCCCATTAGCCGCAACTATAGTGTATATAGTATAGCTATAGTACAGAAATATAGTATATAGCAATTATAGTGATCACCGCTCCGTCTTGCTGTCTGCCAACGCCGCTGCAACTGCTGTGAAGTAACTCACAAGAGACTTGACATTCTGCCTATAAGTACATCAACTCCAAAATCTCTCTACCTTGCGGCAAGTTTTCAGAGATTTTTGCTTATTCCGTGAACTTGTATTATTTATTTTAACGCCTTTTCATTTCCATAACAGATAGAGACCATTCATCACCTATTATATTTTTTATATTGCAATTCGCATCTGCTTTAAGGATGAATTCGACTGTTGTGCTTGTCGTTGCAGAATTTTGGCACTCCTATCTGTGATCTCTCTCCTACCTGAAGTCACTATTTCTATAATTTTTATTTATTATAATCTAATAATAATTAAAAATGTATTCCATAGTTTTTTACGAGTATGTTGATAATTTTAATTCCGGCTTAGACTTTCGACACCAGCTCGATTACTGTTGGAAATAATAATATAAGTGATAATGTTAAGCCGCAAGTTTTTTTTTTTTTTTGCACCGCGGAACTCCTTCATGTTTATGAACTATTGTTTTGTCAACTGGTTCAAAACAAGATCGTAGGGCGAAGAGTAGATTACAATTTTATTCGCTTTTATAAAAAAAATATATTGCCCTACAGCATTGTAGAAAATATCTTTCTTCTTTCTCTTACGCATGTTTGTACTGAGAAGAGCGCAGAAGCGCCGCCGACAGGCCCCGCAGTGCCGCAAGTGCGTTGTCACGGCGGAGCGCGCCGCGCATCGCGAGCTGTCCCGCGGCGAGGCGCCTCCGCCGCGCCGCCCAGCGACAGCGTGGGAGAAAGCGGGCGGCGCGGTCGCACGTAGCAAAAATGAGTTTGGAAATGTTGAGCGCGCGGCGGCGAGGCGTCGGCGGCTGCCGCGCACGCGCGCCCTGGATCCAGTGCAGCGGGGCGTCCGTTTTTTTTTTTTTGTTTTTTTTTAATTTTATTTTCTATCTGTTCAATCCACTGATTATACAGAGATTTGAAATACTGATAACTATAACTGGATAGGGCATAGGCAGGCGGGGAGTCCATTTAGTCGAAGCTCCCTCTTACTTTCTTACTGTTCTCTTAATTTAGTGTTTGGATATATATATATATATATATATATATATATATATATATATATATATATTCAAATTGTGACATTCTATTGTTTCAGTTTATGTTTGTATGTTTAATAATTATTTCTGTTCGATTTGCATTCTATGAAGCGTTTATGGTGGGCGTAATTTATCCGTGGGGTATCTTGAAATAATTTTAATTTCTTTCGCTGACAGTTCTAGATCGATAGTTTTAACACATTCTGCTTTCGGTAGTTCATCAAAAATTTTTACTGAAAGTCTTGTAATGTATGTATTTATGTTTTCTATTTTCAGTTCGTTTCGAATTTGTCTATTTGACACAAACCATGGTGCTCTAATTATGCGTCTTAAAAATTTGTTTTGCACTATTTGTTTTGCACTACTTGCAAACTTTTGCTACTACTATTTTCTCTAAGTTACTTTTTGCGGCCCCACCTCATACAGGGCAAGCGTAAGTAGGCGATGGTGTAACGATTGATTTGAATAATCGTATCCCACATTCTACGCTTAGTCTAGAGTGGCTATGAGTGGATGTACCGGGGCG
This sequence comes from Teleogryllus occipitalis, assembly GCA_011170035.1. NCBI lineage: Eukaryota > Metazoa > Arthropoda > Insecta > Orthoptera > Gryllidae > Teleogryllus > Teleogryllus occipitalis. The sequence continues at coordinate 150,392 of BLKR01000275.1, forward strand.
TCCGCCGCCAGCGCGAGCGCGTGCGCTGGGCAGGTCCAAAGCGGAGGAGCGCTAATGCAATCTTGAGCACCGGGGACAACTGAGGGCTGTCATTGGCGAGATGGGAGTGGAATTAGATCGTGAACATCAACGTCAAGATAACGGGGAATAATTTTTCGACAACAGTGAATCAGAAATATTCTTCAACCTTTTCAATCTGGTGTATATTAAAACTACAATAGACGTCGGGTCTAAAGACCGTGTGTCGTCGAAAGTGTAATACGCAAATGGAGGTGCACTAATGCAATCTTGAGCTTCGGCGACAACTGGAGGCTGCAATTGGCGAGATATGAATGGAACGCGATCGTGTTTTTCAACTTTAGATTGCAAGGAAGAAGTTTTTAAAAAATGAATCAGAAATGTTCCTGATTCGTTTCTGTCTGTTGTGTGTTGCTCTTAGGACGAATCTTACCCAAGGAGATTTGATCCAGTAAATAACATGTAATGCAGGGAACATCTTCTCGAGCTATTCGTAAATATCCAGGGGCCTATTTGAATACTCACGTAGATGTGAGCCTCAGTTGTTAATTTCAATGTTGAAGTTTACTTTTATACGACTATGAAGGACTTTTTTTGCTTTAATCAATATAAATGAATACATCCATAGAATTAGTCAGTAATTTATGTCAAGCTATTCAATTACATTTAAAAATAATATAATGCAATGCAATGACAATATGCTTCTAAGTAAGCTAAACATAATGTAATGACATTTATTGTCACCCATCAAGTTCACACTTTATGGTTCGGGAATAAATTGCCAATAGTAAACAATCGAAATGATTTTAAAGGGCTCCGGATTCTTATTGAAAGAGGAATTCAAGGTAGTTTAGAAGAGGGTAAATGAGATTTCTCCAAATACACTATCTCCACTTCCCATCGAATCTTCTCTAATAATCACGATTTCTTTTCGTAATTTTTCATTTGCGTACTCATCTGCCGCTGGGTGGTCGTCTAGATTGGCCAATCCGCGCGCTTATAATTCCATGGGCGACAGACCGGGACTGATATCTACCCCAACAGGCAAACCATCTCGAGGAGTAACCTACCTCTAAAAACGAATAACGAAGAAATGTATTTCATAGAATGAAGTAACTTTCGAAAGTCGTGAGATTTAGGTGAAGAATGTATTGATTGTAGCACCAAAATCAATGAGTACTGTTTACATATGTACGTTTAAATTGGCAGTTATAACTATAATGATAAACATGTCACGCGTAAATTAAAACGAGTTTGTTAAATACTGATACAAACTCCGAAGATAGGATTTAATGACAAAAATATTAAACATAATTTTCAGAAATATGGTAGAAATAAAAAATAGCTAAACCGTGCTATAACAAAATGTATACGATATGTGAAATAAAGTATAATTTAGCGATAAAAGGAAGTCGTAAATGGTCAGATCATTACTAGTTTCATACATTTATGATGAGGTTATGGGATTTACATTCTTTTCACACTAGCATGATTTACACGCCAATGATCTACAATTGCTATTTCTATGACAGATTATTTTCTTGCATTTACACAAGTACGATCAGTTAATGTGCATGAGTAATTTTAAATATACGATGTCATATCTGATTCTATAAAAATAATAAATCTGAATAATTATAAAAATAATAATTTTCTCACAAATTAAAAATGAAATTCATTGTCTTAAGATTTTGTTTTCACAAACAAGAAAAAAAGTGCATAACGAAACCGATGTCCACCACCTACACTCATACAATCGAACGCATGTTTTATAATCTACAAGATACGTAAATATTAGTATGAGTAATAAAAGAAAAGTAATTTTAATAATTTATTGTAATATTGCAATATTACAAACGTATACCAGTAATTATGAGTTATTCTATTTATAACAGTCTAAAACTAGAGTTCTCTCACTCTAAAATAATTGAAATTTCAGTGGACGATTAATAAAAACGATAATGAAAAAAAATTAAATAGCAAGCGCGGCAGCCTCAGAAATACTGTTGAAAACAGAAACGAATTATTCTTGAAGTGTTGTACTCTTTACAATATCACGTCCACTGGAGTGTTTAAGCTCAGTGAATGATAACGAAAGTAACAAAAACTCAAATTTACATTATTGCTTATTAATGTTTCATTTGTATGCAAAATTATTTTGCCTTGTTCAAAAATTGCTCTCATTTATAACATCTTGATTGTAAATTTAATTCAGTAGTTCTTTGATGCTGAAAAATTTTTGAACGGCCTGCGAAATCTGTCTCACGTGGAAATTTGGGATGAGAAGAGATTGGATGCCATTCTTATGATCTCAGTACTTAAATGGTCAGGTTATCCATTAAATCAAATTGCCTATCATTATAAGCCTATATTGCATGCGAAGTGACGTCTTGCATCGGAAGGTCGCAAGGCCATTATTAGGTACCGGTAATAGGAAAGCAAAGTGCCGTGAACTATCCATATAAATGAACTACCGCCCAAGTACCGCTTATGAAGCCATTAATGCACCGAGATCGAGCCGCAAGGACACAGCGCGGTCGGGCACTGAAAGTAGGAAAGCTCAAGGGGTTAACGACACTTCGTAACTCCGTGATCAATTTACGCCCTCGCCACGCCCTCGAGCGGCCACGCCAGTATCGCGCCACCGCCCTCGCTCTGCCCTCGCCACCGCCACGCCACCGCCCTCGCCACCGCCCTCGCCACCGCCCTCGCCACCGCCCTCGCCAGCGCCCTCGCCACTCGTCCTCGCCACCGCCCTCGCCACCGCCCTCGCTACCGCCCCGCCCTCGCCACCGCCCTCGCCACCGCCCTCGCCACCGCCCTCGCCACCGCCCTCGCCACCGCCCTCGCCACCGCCCTCGCCACCGCCCTCGCCACCGCCCTCGCCACCGCCCTCGCCACCGCCCGCCACCGGCTCCGCCACCGCCCTCTCGCCACCCCTCGCCACTCCACCCTACGCCACCGCCCTCGCCACCGCCTCGCCACGGCCCTCGCCACGGCCCTCACCACTGTCCTCGCCAACGCCTACGCCACCGCCCTCGCCACAGCCCTCGCCAGCGCCCTCACCACTGTCCTCGCCAGCGCCCTCGCCACAGCCCACGCCACCGCCCTCGCCACCGCCCTCACCACCGCCCTCACCACCGCCCTCGCCGCCGCTCCGGCGCCGCCCTGCAGCTTCTCGTGGGATCTTCATATTCGCGGCCCGGGGCGGTGTGCGATGGGTTCCTCGTCCACCCGCCTCCGCCAACGCCATCCCCAGATCCACTCCCACCTCCACCCTCCCCCTCTCCCGTCCCTGCCCCGACGCCATCGCCAGCCAGGGATTCATTAGCCCGCGCTGCCCCTCAGGGCTTAGAGAGAGCCGCGCGAGTCGTACTCGCTGCCGCCGCAACCTCAACCTCAGCCTCCGCCGCACTTTCCTTCTCGTAACGGGGCCGCCACACCGCTACGGGTGACAGTCGGAGGGCCGTCCAGCCAGCAGCCGGTCGGCCAGCCGGGCGGGCGGGCGGCGCGTCGCCGGATTATGTATGAAGAATGTGGCGCGACGCACCAAAAAGAAGGCGGCGATGTCACGAGTTTGGTTCTCGGGTTCTCGACTTTTTCGTCTCGCCAGATGAGTCCATTATTCTGCCGGCGGCGCGCGGGGCCGGCAGATGGGGGCGGCGATAGCGGGGGTCCGGCGGCGGGGACAGCGTTTCCGCGTGCGCCCCCGGGCGCCCGCGGCGTGCCCCAGGGGCGGCGGAGGGGGCGCACTGTTCCGCGCGGACCCCGCGATTAATCTCGTTTCACCCGCTCTGTGCGAGCCGGCCGGTCGCGGCGCCGCGGCGGCGGGGGCGACGACCTCGTCGGGGCATACGAGCGCGGGAGAAGATCCGCCGTCGCCGTCGACGAACGCGCTCCGGTGTCGTCGGCGACGCGGCCCGAGCGAAGGGCGACTGCGCGACCCGTGGACCGTCGTGACTGGGACGGCGGCCCCGCACCACATCCCCATGCCCCAGTTGCGTGTCCGTGAGCGTCACGACGACCGCTTCGGCCGCTCGTCGCCGAGACCTCTCTCGGGGACAGCTGTTAACGTTCGCTTTGTGTGGGAAGCCGCCTGTGCTGGAGCTGCCGCCACCAAACTCCGTCATTAAAACGACCGCCCGTCCTGCAGTCTTTATTGCTACTCCCACCGCCTCCGGTTCTGGCCTCTCCCATTCTCTTTTTACATCGCAATCTGCCTCCACTTCCACTTGCAGCGTTCCGTGTCTCCTCTGCATCTAATCATTTTCCTCCATTCGCTTTTTTGCTGCTTTTTTTATGTCAAAACTGTTGTCTATACAAATACTGGCATTATTAACAATTGTTTTTTATAGTTGGGGATTTTATCTATATTATCTTCGCGATTCGATTGACGCTACACCTATCCACCCAAATGCACTTGCAAGAGATTCGAACGCACTCCCTTCTCGACGATATCACTTGCGAACTGCGTCCTTTCACGCCCGCGCTCCAATCGCAGCGTTCGCCCTCGCTCCCGCTTCTTCTCGCGCGGGTCACCGCCGACTCCTCCTCCGAGTGGCCGAGCGGCGCGATCGCGGCCGGAGCCGGCAGGGCACGGCGCGGCGGAGACGCGAGTCGTAATTTATGTAAGGCGGCCGTGAAGTGCGCATGTCCCCGCGATACGCCCCACGATAAATGGTCGACTGTCATCCGGCGGTGCTCCGCGCTGCTCCGCGGCGCGTCCGCGCGGCCGCCCGTCCGCCCCCAGGGGTGTCCTGTGTCCCCGCGGGTCGCCGCCGCCGCCGCCGCTTCCGCGTGCCTGCGCGCAGCAGTAACGGTGCCCGCGCTGCGCCGTCGCGGCGACATCGCCGCCGCCGCCCCTGGGCCCGCGTGACGCCCGCCCCCGCCCCCGCCCCCGCCACCCCCGCTCGCATGCGGACACATGTGAGAGAGGCTGCCCGCTGCGCACCCGCCGGGCAACGTGCTGTACCGCTAATTGGCGTCGCGCACCTACGCGAAGGCGTTTCTCTATGCCTGTCCTACGAAAATTATTTTTACGATGGAAGTAATTTGAAATTGCCTGAATGTACACTCGTGGAAACATAAAATGAGAGCCTAAGACGTCCAGAAACAAAGAAAACAACATAAACACTTGGCCATATTTTCATGCGAATATTCGATTTGATCGCACATCTTGTTTCCATACGATAAGCATTTTAGCAACGGGAAGAAGGCATAAACTATCAAATTACTTGCTTGTTTACCCTCTTTACTTGCTTATTATTTTAATTATGCTGTGGGCATATACTTGAAATACTTGAATTGGGACAGCAAAAGCATAATTCTTATCTTTATTTGAAGAGTTCAGAATATTTAGTTTTATGCGTGATATGTGACAATCTGATACGTTCACGGTAGGAAACTCAGTTTTTTCTTTCGTTCTAAAATGTAAAATATAAAAACGTTAATGTAGAATATTTTAATGAATCCTATACATTGAACTTAGGTAGAACTTTGTCAAAGGTCAATTAACTGCTCTTAAAAGCGAACGAACAGCAAAACTTGCATTATACATTTGTACAAAGGAATTCAATTCATTCATTCATTCTTGTTTAACTGCAGTTATTTGACCTCAAACAGATACGTGAGTAATTTACCCCACATAAAGTAGTAAATGCGTAAGTTTAGAAAATGTTCATATATGTGTGTTTTCTGCTCACGCCTACAATCTTAAAGTTTCTGCTTTTTATGTTGTGATACATTTGTGTTCATTCAAGGCACGGTCTCTGGTGTGTATCTCGTACGTAGCAGATGAGTATTAGGGCAGCCTCCGAGAATCATGTCTATATACGTGTTCCTACTCTTGTAGCACTGACGTCTCTCGGAAAGAAAATATGATTCAACAAAATGGGCGACATCCTCATGAAATAAAACATTGTACAACAGAACGAATACACCGGAAGCCTGTTTCAGAACTTAGAAACTAACCGAACGATTGAAATGAGCTGTTAAGAATTATTATGGATGAATGTACTTGTGTGACATGCAATGAGAACGTTGCTTGTGAAAGAAACGAAAGCCATAGGGAAGTAGTCATATACTCATCCTCTCATAAATGTATTAACACGCCTACTATTAATTATTGAAATGGTCACATCTTAGCCTGAGTTAGAACCGTGACACCGCTGCAGTAAAAGGGGTGTAAAGCAAGAAGGAAATAATAAAGTGTAATGTAAATTTTTCTAAAAATCTGCCGATTTAACATTTGAATCTATTTATTAGACATAATTTGTGTAGAAGACAGATATTAGGACTCAGGAGGGTCTTTGATAAGAGCTCAATGTCCACCTCTCCCCCGAGCCCTTAGAGATCTCTCGCCTAGAGGCAACCGCAGCCAGCGGAGTCACTTTGGTGGACTTTCGCACGATGCGTCGGCGACGACGCGCGTGGGAATTTCCGCGTCGACATTCTTCGATCCGCGTTCTCGCATTTCACTGCGCTCAAGTGCAGTTTATCTCCCGGGAGCAATTACCGACCCATGTAAATGTCCCTCGCGAGAGCGCGCAACGGCTGTCCTCGAGCGGTAACCCTCGGACATAAATGGCGAGCCGGCGAGTGCGACAACGCGATACAGATTATGGCTGTCAAAGAGAAGCATTTGATGGAAATTTATGACGTTCTTTGGCCCGCCATACGCATGTTGACTAACCCTACTCTCAGATTTCACCTACCGGGCTCGGCATTCTTTCTGGCATGTATATGGTTTTGAGTGAATGTTCAATAGGAGGGTTTTAGTGGTTTCATTTGAAGACTTTTGTTTCTTGGTTTTTACAATACCATACACGTCATATATTTCCCCCCTACATTTGCAATCTCGTAGCCAATCGCTTGGGCTCTTAAGGACGTTGGTAGATACAAAATAGGGAAGTAAACTCTTGGATGTTCCGTAACCTATAATGTACTGATTCACCAACGACACAGATTTGACAGAAAACAGCAGAAATAAGTAATCAGCGCATCCTCGAAGATCTTCACCTGCGCAAAGACATTGGCCGACCCAGCTTGTTAGCTGATCGCGTAAAATCGATTAAAAATCATCGCCGACAAAACTCGAACCTAGGATCTTTCAGTCTAATAGTCTTGAGTTGTGTATTCGCAACCCCATAGATTGTTGCTTCCTGTGATGTAGACCATGGGTTTCATTAAATGATGACTACCTAGAGGTTTATCAGATACGAAAAGTGCAATCGTCTTACATTAGAGTCGTACAAAAATTGACAGCACAATATTAGTTTGTATGATGGAAAAAAGCTGTATAGTTTGCAATTAACCCTGAGGTCTACGAATAGAGAGTTCAAATTTACATCGCACACATTGAAACCACGCAAATGGGCAATAGTTCGGAAATAAACTGATCCCATTATGCGAGAAAGCAAGCAGCGTATTGCGAGCCGCTGACAGCACGTGCGCAAATGGACGCGGCGGTGGCTCTGGAAAGGGAGAAACGCGAGGGCTGGGCCGCCGCGGAGCGTCGTCGGCCGTGGGACGGACAGCTCGCGCCCAGCGCGGACGGCGTCGTCCCCGGTCGCACGCAACGCGGCGCCGCCGGCGTCGGGCGTCGAGCGTCGGGCGTCGGGGCACGGAGGCGTCGCCACGCCGAGCCGGCCGCCGGGGCAGCGTGGGAAGCCGGCACGGCACGGCACGACACGACGCCGGGCGACGCCGAACCCGGGCCCTCCGCCGCCGGCTTCGCCCGCCTCGACACACCCTCAATTAAAGTTACGAGGACTCCATTGAGAAATAATTAGCAAACAATTTCTCAGGGCTACCATTAAGGTAGCTTTATTACCGGCGTTTATCCATTAGCCACCAATTTGCAATAACTGGCCCGTCTTAGAGCGCTCTGCCATTAAAGCAACGCATCGCCACTCGTGTAGTCCTCGGCTGGCGCGGACAAGATGCCGCGTGGCGCCCCCCATAACGTTAATCACACTAATCTTTATGGAGGCCGCCCGAGGTGGATGATAAATATCCCGTGGCAGATATGGGGCGGCGCGCCGTGGCTCGGCGCGAAGGAGGCGAGCGAGCGCGCGGGGCCGGTCGTGGGGGCGGGACCTCATTGGGATGCATTGGACATCGGCCCGCGCGTGACTCGCCCGCGCCCTGGTAAGTGCTCGGCCAATCTCGCGGGCGTGCAATCACCGAGTGACCGAACAACGGCGGCCGAACGCGGAAAGAAATCGAATTGTACGTATGGAAATGGCCGGTTTCTCTGGGACGCGCGGCTGGCGGCCCGGCATTACGGCGGTCGCCCGCGGCCGCGGGCGGGGCCCACGGCGACACAGGAAGCAGAAAGAGGCGGAGCCCTTTCAGAGGCGCCACTTACGTCTTTCTCTCCGTTCGTCTGAGGCAGGGCTTCGACCTTTCGCGGTGTTGATATTGTTCTGTTACAGGTGGTTGAACAACACAAATTCCGGGTACGGTTTTTGAATTTCGTTATTGATTTTTTGTTCAAAGGAAGTGGAATAATGACTGAACACATGAACACACTGTTCCAAGCAGATGACTAGAATGTTCTGTGAGTTTTCATATGAGTGAATATATGAATATGTAAAATTAAATCCACCGTTCTATGTATTTAAGGTTCTGTCCAGGTTATTTTGATTTCCTAGAGAAAGGATTATAAAGAACTAGGCAATTTGAATTTTCGACGTTCTATCACTCATTATCAGCAAGTATCGCACGCATATTTACAACATGCATTACATGATTTAGGTATGGTGAAGGTATTGCGGGTGAATGGAATTAAATTTGATTATTTAGGAAACAGCTTTACGCATAATTTATTTTATTTCCTTAACTTTTCATTAAGCGTGCAGGAATTAATCAAGAACTTGATTGTTCTTCCTTCGTTTAAGACAAAGTAGTGGACGTGGAATGTTGAGATGTTCTCTTTTACAAAAAAATCACACAGAACTGAGGAAAACGAAAGAGTGGTTGCGTAATAAATGGCTTTCAGGTGTCCTAGTGATATTCACTGTCTGAAAGATCAAGAGCTGTTACTTAGTATTCTCTCAAGGTTTTATACGAATATTTCAGAAAGGTTTTTTGTAGCATATTATAGTTCAGCGTCTAAATAGGATTGCGCATATTATTGCGGTTCGGTCAGCATACGCGTTTGCTGGTGTCGTAAGAAACCAATCAAACTGTGACTCAACGAAGTCGCTCCAATGCGGAAAGGTATTTGTTGGCACGTGGAGAACAAGTGTTTTTCTTCTGTGAATAATTTAAAAGAGAATAGGCTAAACACTAGTCTTCTTAATAGTGGTAGGCAACAAATGCCAGTTTAAAGTACGTGAAAGGTAGAATATTGACTTTCCAATATTTAAACCCTAACGTTTATTAATAAATAATCTGTACAAGATGTAACAACAGACAGCGTAACTAAAGTATTATGGATTGGACCCTTAAAACGAAATAACAAATTTTATTGAAGAAGTCAGTATGATTACTGATTAAAATTTTTTTTAATGTTTCTAAAACATTTTTTCGGTTTAAATTGATTGAAACAAGCGTCGTATCAATCGAAGCATGTCTCCTACAAGAATTTTTATAGAAGTTTACTTCAAAAAATGAAAATCATAGAATTTATTACTGGAGTGTTTCTCACAATTGAACACTTTGTTATTGTTGTTAATTATTTAGCAACATTCCTTCTATTTTGAATTTAAAAAGATGAAAATAGGTAAATAAATACAAATTGCTTCGATTCCAGATTGACTATCCCACACGATGTCACATACGAACTCGTCACCTTCTTAAAATAAATAAAATTTTCATACCAACATATTTCATTCGTAGGGAAGTACAAGAAAGATCCAGAAAATGTAATTGATTTCTAAGTTGGACTTAGACTTTGACAGATTATGCAAGTTTTAAATGTCGCTTACATTCAGTTGTTCAAAAAAAGTAGTTTCTATTAATACAAAATAATTAAATAGATTCGAACGTTTATTTTAAAAGTAAAAATGATTTTATATTGGAACCCACTGCCAATGGCCAGGTTCTGAACGCGAGTGTACGAACATTTTAATAGCGCTAGGCGCGCTCCTAGTACTACGGTTAGCACAGAAAGCTTAAACCGATCTTAATTGGCACAATATCAAAGCCGTTTTAATGTACGACATTCTGCGTGTTTCTGACCACCCGTTCTATGGAAATGTGGACCCGGAGGGGATAAACATACAAAAATAGAATGCAATGGAAAGATCAAAATGTATCATTTTTTTATTATGACCTCAGAAGATTAACTCATAGCCCCTAAAAGAAGCTAAAAACCTACTTTTAAGGAAGGGTCGGATGTGCACCTATTTCTAAATTGACCACAAGCGTGTGTTGCAGCGTAAAGTTACGGAGAGCATTTACGCTTGATCTCTGCGAAACATTCAAGGAACCGTTTCTAACAAATTATAAAATAATTGAGATAGACTGAAGACAACCTTTTTCTTGCCAATATTATCTCCTCCCAGTTCAATACTGTTCCTCCATTTTTCACTGATAGGATATTTCAGAAAAATAAAAATTGTTTTCCTGTCTGTCAAATTACTAATCTACAGAATTATTCTCTTGTTTATTGGTCACCAATCGGCGACCACGAATACTTCGTTTGACATTTATGAACAGAAATTAATCCCTGAGCTGTAGGGAAGGGATGCACAATTCTTCGAAGCCAGTCAAAAGTTGACTTCCGGGTCTTGTGCCCGGGCGCGACATCGTGGAGGAGCATACCCTAGCATTCCAGGACGCTACTACTTGATGGTATATCATCAATTTAGAAACGTAACAAGTTTCTTTAGTCTCAGTTTTCCTGATTCCCTTGTTCTCTATAGTCAAAATTCTCTGAGAAACTCCAAATAATGATGGTCATGAATTTGTATTGACTTTGAGAACCCTCGTGTGCTTCCGTTGCGTTGATTTTTCTTTTGTTTTGTTTCAGGATCCCAAAAATACATACGTTTCATCTCCTGTGACGATTTGAAGTATAGAATTTTCCGGATCCGACCCAAAAAGTCCCACGTTTTCCTTCCTCAATTCCGTTTGCCATTGGCTTTAGAGAGTCGTGAGCATTCTGGGAACCCATAGTGAACAAACGTTTACCATACTTAAACGTCCATGAAGTACGCTCAAAACATTTGGCTCAGACACTTCGACCTCTCTATCGTTGCCTCTTTGATATGCTTACCATTCATTACAAAAACGTCGATTTTATTGCACATTTACGAATGAGTCACTTTCACAGTTCTCTCAGATCGTGGATTGCTTTCGATTTATTATCTGCCTCAACTAAAGTGCTTAGATCAGTGCTTTACCTGGAAACGGCAGGTGCACTATTACCAAAAACTGACAGAATGCGTGAATGGATTTCATTTGCTCCGGTGCCTGCCTTTGTGAGAAATTTGAGGACATACCCCAAATTCGCCTGATTTATGACAATTTGAACATTGCTCGTTACCTATGACTCCGCGATTTGTGAACACATTGACATCAATTTTTGAATAAATCAATGTTTAGGCATGTCTGAACTCTTAATATTATGCGCTCTACGAACTGCAACCCAGTTAGGTAGAAAACTTATCTAGTACCTTCCGTAATCTACAATACTTAACATCTTTCGTCTCTGAGATTTCGTCCCAAAGGTTTGATACACTGCTAGTTGTATCCAACACATTTGCTACACAGTAGCACCCTATCCAGCAAAAATTCATTTTTTTAATCCATGATGTCTTATAAGACGATCAAAACCATTATATTTCCTTCCCCTATTATAGAGGTGTAATACATACCGTTTTTAAAGCAAGGTCAGACATTCATTCGTAAAAATGTTTTGTCAGCTTGGTGATATTGAATATAGTTTCAAGGTTTTGTATGAATGATCTGACTCGTGATTGTTTTACACACTATTTATGTGTAAGATCTTTCAATATTGCCTCAAATTTTCTTAAGATGAAGGTTTCGAAAATGATTGCTCGAGCCATCTTAATAATTGATCTGAAATAATGACTACCCAACGCTGTGTTAACTGTCTTTTATTGGAACTTCACGACAAGAAGATCCTGAACCACAACCGCGTTCCAACGTTGTCAGTCCGGTCTTCTTCGAAGAGACACGTCTGGCCAATTTCACGAACCACAACTCGTTTGGCAAACCTTCTGGAGGTCGTTTGGACAAGAATGCAACAGCTGGTGCAAGTCTTTCTTCTCCATGGCATCAGAGATTCCTGTTGTCTCATTGCTCATGTTCATATTTAGTCTGAAAATACACTACAGTAATGAACGTACATGAAATCTAAAAACCGTGTAATTTCTGCATTCTTCCAAAATTAAATCGCAATCAATTTTTCATTGGTGGTATTCATACTGTAAAGTCATAGTTTGGTAAGATTTCTTACAGATTTAAATATGGCGGAGTCTACGGAATCTATGTAGTTTTGGAATACGATGACGCCGCGAAAATATCTTGTAATAGGTATTAACATAATTGGTATCTTTGACGTATGAATGAAAGGCGGCGATAAGGAGCTTGGTCCGACATTTTTTAAACTTTATGTCGTCTCTTTGGACCATTCGTTATTTGATATTAAGCGTTGAGTATTCCGACATTTCGAAAGGAATACGCTATAGACACTTTAGTTCGAGTTGCGTACATTAATGTTTAGTAATTTGTCGTACTAAAATAAGTCTAGTTTGTTGTACGCGTACGCGTACCAACAGTAACAATTGTCAATCAAAACACAGTGATGGTGATTTTCATAGAAGGGTGCTGAAATCGTAATTCCATGTTAAATAAGTGATATGATTAATGAATTTTGATTTTAGCGTAAGAAAATTCTAATTCATAAAATACCTAATTATAATTGGCTAATAAAAAAATCCAGGATTGCATCTCGAAAATACATAAATATCAAATAATTTAAGCTTAATTACTTTTCTCAGAGAATTATAGTTCAATTCACATTAGGTTTCATGTGTAATATATAGTGTTTTCTTCCATTTCCGGCATCTCTATATTCCTGTTAACGTAAAACATACCTTCGACAATTCATTGAAACAACAAAGTCTCGAACTACAACATAATACGGAGCTTAAATCTAAGTGGCCCCTCGATGAATTCAAATTATCTTCCACACACCAAATACCTTCTTTCTCTTGTTGAAAGGAGTGTAACGAAATATGCGTGGTCAGACGGCAGAGCAGGCCTCATGGCCTGAGTCTCGCCACGTAAAATAAGGCAAATTCAATTCAATTCAATTCAATTCACTCACTGGCATGTCTATCAAGATCGATCGTTCATTGGGCCTAATGCTAGTATTGCCATTGCCAAGAGGAGGGAATCTGTCGCAGGAACCTGTGGCTCTAGATAATGCGATAAATTTAGAAAAATGTGACGAGAAAGAAATGGAATGATCAATGAAAAGTCAAAGATCAAATACTGCTCTTTTATACATCTTGTCCTATGGTTATAAAAACAATTCAAACGATGGTATATATTGGAAGGCGCAGTGGTAGAACGATAGAATAAGCATCTGTGTTCCTGGCTCATGAGAAAATGTGATATTAAATTCCATGAACATATTAAAATTATTAGACGCAGACAGTATTGACCTGAGGACAAGGATACACCATAAATTCGTGTTGACTCTTTGCCTTTGCCAACGCTTCGATTCCCTGCGCAAGCTCTTAGTGACGGTTGAAACGAACAAACAAAAAGAGATAAAAGAGATAAAAGAGTAAAATAAACATGAATGGAGGAAGAATGAAAGAAGGGAAAGAATGAAATGGGGAAGAGGGGGAAAAGGCGAAACGCACGTACAGAAATCACAATGATGTGCAGATAAACAATATGGGGAAGGAGTGAAGAGAAGGTACTGAAAGAAAATCATTAGGGATAAGAGGGAAGTAATAATGGTAATGGGAATTGCTATAAGCATATACGAAATGAAAAAAAGAGCAGTAGTGGCAACAAAAAAATCACGAGAGACGGAGGGTAGTGGTGAAAAACCGATTGATTGTTTCGTATTTCCGGACGCATCAACTGCTGTGATGGTCATTCGTCCCGTAAGTGTAGTGAATATATTATTCCTGGAGGTGGCGGTGTTCTTCTCCCTCTCCTCCTGGATGGAGAAATTAGGCCCCGATCTACTCGCCGGCTTTCCGGGATTTCCCCATTCAGATATGTTCTTTGAGCGGGGCACAGTCCCTGCAGGGCAAGCTCTAAGCTCCCGACTGGTCCGCCAAGATCTGTAGTAGTGTAGTGCAACTAAGGGTGTGTAAAGGGTAAGGATAGAGCAAGGAAGAGGAAGGAAAGGTCGCGCGCGGTCTATGACACGTTTATTAGGGTACTACTCCGGCATTCGCCCGGTATTGATCGGCGAAACCTCGGAAAACTATCAATCACAGCTATCGGCCGCTAGAATTGTCCTCCAGACAGCGGTTGAATTCGACCAAGCTACGAATCTTGCCACGGCCGAGCCTCGAACCTCGGACCTCCCAGTCAGAAGCAGAATGGTGACACCGGTTGCCACCCTGACCCAGCTCAGCAGGTGATGACCCGAAAGAACGGTGAGCAGGCTCGTGAACAAGACGACGGGAACGTTGCCATCGCCTGGAGGCAGGTCCTGACGACAACGGCGACGGCGGCGGTGGTCTTCGCCCCGCCCCAATCGCGCGCTCCATCTCCGCGCCTCGCGGTCCCGTTCGCCGCAGGCCCGGCAGCGACCGCGAGGACGGCGAGCGGGCGATCTCGGGCGATAAGCGCGCCGCCCCGCCCCCTCGGCGCAGGTGCGAAGCGCGGGCGATCGCCCGGCGCGCGCCGCCGGACGCCGCGTAATTGTTTCATGACACGTTGCGCCGGGAAGGGCGTCATTTGCAGCCGCCAAATTGCATACGGAACGGGCGCCCCGGCGAAATCGGTTTGTCGTAATCGCCGGTTGATTTGTTATCTTCGATTTTCAATTCGCTAGAATTTTGCTTTGGGAATTGAAAAATTATCGGAGCAGTCAGTGGACCATATCACACGGACGCGTTAAAGGATGTGCGATTAATATCCTGCGGAATAGAAGCTGAGTCTTAGAGTTATAATTCAGAGAGTTATGCGAAAATAAGTGTCATCAGGCGCAATTTCTGAGAGAGAAGCTTGCAATAACACTCGCCGCCGAAAATTCGACACGTTTCATCACCGCGATTTGGGGCAACTAAGTGATGAAACGCCTCTCGCTATTTATGGAAATTGAAATGTCGATGTGGGCGATAAGCCGTAATTCGAGTTGGGAAACTTTCTTCGTGCTACTGCAGCGTGGGGTGTGGGGGATAAATATGCTGATGTCGCAAGTGTGATCGTCCGACACGGTGAGTGAGTTTGCGCCGAGGAAGCAATACCAGGAGCGCACAGGAGTCGGAGTTCAATGAACCAGTGCTCTCAAAGTTTATGTATGCTTCACAGATGCGTGAAATAAGTCCTTCGAAAGAATTTCTATGGTAAACTAGATTGTGATTTACTAATGTTACTTTTATGTAGGGCGAGTCATTTGACGTGGTAAAAATTCACACTACAGTCTTTTCCTCTATTAGATGAACATAGAATTGTCATTTTCAGAGAACGCTTCTCAGAACTTTCTTAACAATTTCACATCTTCTATAAGACCGAGAAGGTTGCGCTTAAAATGAATCGATGCGGTGAAGATATTTCTAAGTATATTCGAAGACAAAATATAGTTTTCTCGGGTAGAAATGAAACACTAAAATTTATTAGTGGACGGAATTGGGTGCAATTTTCGTCAGCCCTGTTTTGAGCGCGGCGCCGAGATGTCTTCAGAACCTCAGCCTGCCTGCCGTCAGAATTGCAAGGTACTTGCTACGCAAACAGCAATAACTCCTTTCCGCGTCTTCGAATCTAAGAAATAAGCATGAAGGTCCGAAGAATTACAGGCTCCCAAGAAATTGAAAAAATAAATAAATAATGAAAAATCAGACCCTCATGGGCTTCAGACTGTGCGCTATCTTTCTTTCCTCTACCTTGACCTATGATCCCTAACCCGCTACTTACTCACTCTTACACTTTACTGCTTGTACTTCACTACCACACATGTAGGCAGAGCATCAGCTTGTCCGCGGCTTGGATGGTGCCCCTCTGATGGAAGACACCTGGTTGGGGAAAACTCCGGAAACCGATGTGTAGGTCGGCGTCAGTTCTCACGATTCATCAAGGCCGGTTCACCGTCACCTCCCGCGATTAAAGCATGCACTACACTAACGTGGCTAATTACCTCGTAACTGACGCGCCCGGAAACGCTAATCTATCAATCAAACGCATCATACCGCACCGTAAACGGTGAATGTTAACACGCAACCTTGCGTTAGGGAATCCTTTTGTATTTATACGCGTGGTCACGCGCAAAGAGACGCTACCAGCGGGCGGGTGACGCCGCGGGCGCTGGCGCGCGCGCGACGCCGGACGCGGTAGTACATCAGCGCAGCGGCTACTACACGCGGCGCAAGGCGGGCGCGCGGCGCGGCGCGTCGCGCGGAGCGGCGCAAGGTGGGACGCGCATGATGCACGGCGCCCGTCCGCCGGCCGAAGGCTGCACTACATCAGCCGCCGCCCCGCGCCGCATTGTCTCGCTCGGAGACGCTCGCTCGCTCGCCGCTTCGCCGCGCCGACCAGTGGGCCAAACGCCACTTCGCCCGAGCCAACCACTCGTACAGAACTCGCTTTTCATTCAACACTGGTTTAATTACAAAATACACTTCTTGGAATTCATTCTGGTAATCCCGTATCCCCCAGTGTATACCTGCACACGCGACTCCGAAGAAACTTGATTTGATGAGCTCTTTAAAAAATCGCAGATAAAAATATAATGCAGGTTATTATAAATAGGTCTTTACCACAACTGATCACATTCAATATACAGAATCTTCAAAACAGACTATGAATAACATCCAGAAACATTAGTACTATGTCTTTCTTATAATTATACTGGACTATTTTTGGTCTTTGATTTTTAAAGATAGAACATTTTTAATATTAATATTTATTACATAATACATTGCGCAACGTTTCGGAAATTATTTGTTTTCATCGTCAGGCTTAGTTGAAATAAATAAATATATTATTTTAACAATGGTTAGTTATAAACAGAAGATTTTTTGTTAATGCACACAAATCCCACACTAAACCGCATCTTGATAAATACTCTATGAAAGGAAGTAGTCAAAAAGAGGTTGAGTTCAGTTAGACAGAAAGAAGTCAAGAGAAATATCCCAATTTTCAGAAAAATTATTTAATAATCCATCATATAAACTAGTAAATTTATTAGATTCTGCCTGTGTGTTCAAACAAGAAGATGTTTTGGTATATAACGTTTCCCATATTATTCAAGGATACAAGAATTTTTCGTGGGCTAAAATTTGTATATCCGACAAATTTACGTTATGGGATGTTGTAACTCTGTGTCGTGTTAAAGAATTTTCTCTATATGCTAGGTCTCTTGTGTTTCTTTTTTGATCAATTATTCTTTTGTTCAACTTACGTTTAATTTGACCAATGTATGATCTATTGCAATCTGTACAATTGATTTGACATACTACATTTATATTATCTAATTTCTCTCTAGTATCTTTCAAATGTTTTACTGTATGACTTACTTATCTCTCTATTTAGTAGTTTAAGTTTAAATTTGGTTCAAAGTTCTTTTTTAATAATGTGATTTATTTGGGGGATATAAGGTAAACATATCAAATTATTTATGAATTCTTCACCTCCAAATTGTGTGGCAGTATTACTGCAAGATTTTCAAAATTTAATAAATTTTATTCTTTAGGAGATAATTTTTTTATGAATTTTAAAGGGTAATTATTGAATTTTATTATCTCTAAAACTTTACGTAAATTAGAAGTATGGAATCGGAGAGACGACGACTTAATCGCTCTGTCAACTAAATTGCAAACAACAGACTTTTTAATACTAAAAAGGTGTTTAGATTGGTAATTCAATGTAATACCAGAAAAAACAGGTTTGTTGTGCCAAGTTGTTTCAAACATTGTATTTTTATAAAAACTGTCACATCTAAAAAGTTTAAAGAACAATTTTATATAACTATAACTACAATATAACTGTTCTTATATAACCAATATATCGTTTTTGTTACTTCATGTCAGTAGCTTCAGAATTTTAAGTTAAAAAGCAATAATGAATTAACTGCCTTGATCATAACTGATTTACAATACCATGATTCTATATAGTTTTTGTGAGTTTGTCTTAAAATGCTTTCTCATACAAAATCATATCATGTCTTCTCTTTCATCAGTCTGTTCTCAAAGTTGTGCATTTGTGCTTTACTCTTTCCTGTACATCTCTTTATTTGTCTTGTTGAATTTCTCCTGTCATCCTCGTTCTTTTGCATCATTCACGATTGTTTAATTATAATATACCCCCATTATTTCAACGTTTGCGTTCCAGTAACTGAGTATTACCGGCCACTGCGAGTGGCGGGGGTGTGGATGGGGGCGGGGCAAGGGCTGTCGCTCGGACTGCGCCCCCCCCCTCCTCCGACCTTCCGACTCGCGCCAGCTGCGGCGACGCCGCGGCCGCTGTTTTGTGCCCCATTATAATATTATTCCGAACCGCGCAATAACTCTTCCGCCGCCTATACAGGGCGTTCCACTGCGCCCTACACGATCGAGGGCCATTGTCGGGAGCCTTTTTTATCGCTTTATTAGAGAAAGTGGAGCGCGATGCTTTGCTTTGCGTCGTGCTTGGCGATACAATGTAACGAGGAAGCCAGAATGAATATACAGCAAATATTCCTTACTTGCTTAGGATTACTTTAAGTCACAATTTCGGATTCTTCATAAGAATATCTCTTTCTTCAAAATTTCACTAAAGATTGCAAAGGCTTATACGGTGTTTTATAAAGGGACGTAACTGGCATACATGTCAAAACAGAGAATTTCTGGGAAGCGTAAGGACCCGGAGAGTTCGACGAATTCATTTACTCAATTTTTTACAATCTTAAAACATAAACGAGTTAAAACTAATCGCAAATACTACTCGCAAAACGTGTTGCCCTATAACACGTAATCATTGTGCACAACTAGAAACCAGTGCATCTTAAGCCCTCCTAACCTTTTTTCTAGGTTTCGGACGTAAGTGGCCGAAGTTATATTGCTTAAGCCGTATTCTACAAAATTAGATATTTCGAGCCCTTCTATTACACTTTTCAAGGTTTTGCTCCTCGGAGAGGGGTTGCTGGAAAATTCGGGGAGAAATGTGAGGAACATGTAGGAGAAAAGGCGGAACAATTCAATCACACAAGTGTGTCTTTCTGTTTGTTTATAAACGCTTAGCAGTATCATAATGTTTTCCCACGCACAGTAGCGCGTATGGACTGAAATGCCCAGTTCAGAGGCTAGCCGTTTGATGTTGGCACCAATAAGAAGCTATTTTCACTATTAAAACAATAATTTACGAAGTGCGGAATGTTCGTGCAATTCCAACTAATCAAATCATAAATTTCACTAACACTCTTGAATAATTATAATGTTGGTGACTATTTTGAGCACTGAGTAGTGTAGTATTATAATATTTGTCTTGTGATTCATAACAATATAATTGATGAAAATTGCAATAATTTTGCTTGCAATAAATGGCCCAATGTTGAAAAATAATTTGAAATATTTTTGTGGGCAAACAAGAAAAACGACTAAGTCCGCACAACAGGATTCCTTATTCTTCATCAGGATCAGTAATAAACGTCAATCCAATCACCCAAATCAGTAAGAAGGTATGAATACATGTATGCACTGAAAATATTGGAACCTATAACAAAAAATAAAATCACAACAAATGTCCAGTAAGCGTGAGCTAATTTGAGAAAATTAATCTAATAATGGAAATATGAAAAAATTATTAACAAAATACGCAATAAATATTTATTAACTTAACATTGAGAAAGAAAAAACAATTTACAATTCGTGTGAATTATGATTCAATAAAGACAAATGCATTCACATTATTCATTTTACCACTTACTGTTTAAATAAAATAATTAAACTGTGATTACGTAAACAAAATTTAGTAAAGTGAAACAAATGAAACATACGAAGAAAAAAGCAGGAAAATGGTTAAAAAGAAAAATATGGAGGAGCGCCTTTTTCTCGAATATCCAAAGAAGAAGTGAATTACAAAACTCTGGTTATAACAAGATTTCAGATAGCAAATTTCAAATGAAAAAGGTAAGGTCTGAAGAAAATTTGATATGAAAGACTTACAGTTATTGACTAATTGTATTTTTAAATCATGGTTCTGCCTCGGGATGGCGCTAATACGTTTCATAAATAGCATCCTCGATAAATTAGCGGTCCGCGGTCTAGGAAGACGATGAGGATGGTGAAAATTACGACTACGACTATATTGATGACTCTTATGATAGCAGTGACGATATCGTTGACCATGAAGGTGACGTCGATGACGATAACGATGACAAAGGTGATTGATGACGATAATCACAGTTTTGACAATGACAATGTTGAAGACGATAATGAAAGTGATGACAGTGACATCGAGCGTTCGGGGTCGCCCGTTCCAGCACAGCTCTCCCCAACCGCCTCGTCTCGCTCCGTCCCCGCCTTGCGCAAACTCCTCGCAAAAAGACGCGCTATCGAAAGCGCCATCTCAAGCGCAGATGGCGCCCGCGAGAGCAATCTTTTTGCTGCCGCCACCGCCGCTGGCGCTTCGGACGGTGCCATCCGCATCGCTCGCCCAAAAGTCTCAGCCTTCAGTTGCGTCTCTCTTGAACAGCTCCCAAATAATAATAATAATAATAATAATAATAATAATAATAATAATAATAATAATAATAATAATAATAATGTCTTTATTAATGGCGAGGCTCAGGCCATAGGGCCTGCTCTTCCGCCTAACCACTAAGTCTACATTGATGCAGGGTAGTAACATATGAGAGGGGAGGGAAATCTGTACATTTACGTCTGGTAGTGCAAAACTAGGGACCATCCCGGCATACGCCTTAAGTGATTGAGTAAACCCAGGAAACCTCAATCAGGATGGCGGCTTAGGGCCGAACAGCATCAAAGTATAGAAATGGAAGAGAAGAGAAAATGAGAGAAGGGAATCATAAATGAAAATGAAGTAGAAAATACGAACGAGAAAGAAGAAAGGAGAGAGACTAAAGGGGGACAAACTGTACATTTATGACTG
This sequence comes from Teleogryllus occipitalis, assembly GCA_011170035.1. NCBI lineage: Eukaryota > Metazoa > Arthropoda > Insecta > Orthoptera > Gryllidae > Teleogryllus > Teleogryllus occipitalis. Next base: position 171,662 of record BLKR01000275.1, read on the forward strand.
GGAGTGCAAAGCAAGGGACCATCCCGGCGTACGCCTGAAGCAATTGAGTTCGGAAATGAGGCAATACAATAAATGGAATGTAATGTGAGTGAGTGGAATGTCGTGTAAAAGCAAACGATTAAATTGTAAAAAACAATATTTTGGATATTTCGAAATCATGATGTGCCATGCTTATCAAAATATCGCAAATTAGAAGTTTCGAATGAAGTGATAGCATTATTATTTCTACAAATGGATATACCATCATTATGTGAAATCTTTTGTTTTCCTCAAAAGTGAAAACTGTTTTATATATTTTGTTGTACAGTACAAGTCCTGTGAAAAGTTTTAAAAGCACACATTTGTGCATCCGTACGTAGTGTCGCGTCAACTGCTCTAGTCATTTGTTCCTTTGACGTAGTGAATGTTTTTAATCCCGAAGTGTCTGTGTTCTGCCCTCGCTCGATAGTAAGATCCGACGCCGACTTACAGTAATATAAATGTGTAAGGGGGCAGGTAGGGAAGGAAACATCTCGCAACTTCTGTGGCTAGTTTGTAATGGTATTCGCCTGGAATGCATCGGGGAAGCCACGAAATTACCAATCAGAGCAGCTGGCCGCAAGGAGTCTCTTTTAGGCAGCGGTTGAATTCGCCCTAGTTGCAGCTAGTATTGAAAATCCCTCAGCGTCGGTACTCGAAGTCGCTACAGGGGCAACTGCAATGCAATCTCGGCGATAACTCAGTCGGTTTATGTGTCGATCCATATTTTATGACCATCTATTATAACTTCATCAACGAGTCGGTATATCATGTGCATTGTACCTAAGTTTTGTGGCTATTCCTAAAACAAATTTATCCGGATTTGGGGCAAAATTGAAAATCTCACAATGTAGTACTATTATCCTCGCATGAAAAACGACATTCGGATGTGAATCTTAAAAATTAAAATACTAAATTGATATTCTACACAAACGTCCTATAAGCCGCAAAAAGCTCCCATTTAACCAATGAACTAGTACATAATTTTCAGAACACAACTCAGAAATCCTAACATATTTGACTCTACTAATTTAATTAATTAATTGTAGTGAGTGTGCAGATGTATTATATTACACCCCATCAAGTCTTCAAAAATTACTCGTGTACTCGCTGCCAGAAATAGCTAGGAATGGAGGTAAAGATCAAATCAAAGGGATAGGGATAAAAAAATGGGATTTCATTAATCAAACGATGTACCAAGAATCTTTGACACAAATCAGAAGCCAAATAATCACAGTGTATTTTTTGACTTAGGCATATTTACACGAGAAAGGCTGAAAAATTGTTTCAGAAAAGGCAAGAAGGTTCAGATTGCTTAATAAGAGAGGTTAAAATATTGAAAGACGTATGTATTATAATAATTTTCATTTTCGATTGGAGTGCATATTTACATAAAACAAATGGCGAAGTTTATTTTTTAAAGGTAACTTGTTTGCCTGCCACATACGCGCTCGGCTGACCTTACATTCTAATCAAATGTAAAACAATTCTAATCTAACAAATTATTTTTCGAAAGATTTTAATGTATTACATAAAACGGTATTTAAATATTTTGTTTGCGTGTTAAAAATGGTATACACGTACAGGGTATTCAAGTGTTCGAGATAAATTCCATTCTTTCTAATCACTAGACATCCGATATTTAAGAAATTGCCTGTTTTAATCTAATGTACATTTGTTAAAGCTTTTGGTGTAAATGTAAGAATTATGAAAAATTAACAATTCTGACGGATATTTATTTTGCTTACTTTCACGTATATGTATTTTAAGATGTATTGAATTTTTTAAGCTTTTTTCCTTGAAATGTATTTCTATTTTCTTCTCGCCCCGCCTCGCCCCGTTGAGGAGCCTATGTTGAAATGGAAATGAGTGAGGTTTCTCTAATGCATCCGATATGAATCAACGTATAATTTATTTTTCTTTTAATTTCGCATCGTAATGAAGGTGTTAGTGTTTAATGATTTTGCATTCATATGTACTTCAACAATATTGGCCAGTGGTGTTTTTACTTTTCATATTGCAGAATTAATGAATACACTATTTAATCTCCATCTTTTGTCCCGTTTTCCACTTGAAATTCTTGGGATGTGAGCTCTGTTAACCAACCTTGGCAAACATGCATTTTAGTGAGTATTACACGGGATGCACTGACCATCCGTTTCACTAACGGTATGGAAGATCTTGGATTAATTCTTGAAGGGGATTTCCGTCTTCAAGAGTTATAATTGCCTTGCTGTCATGGGAGAATTCTTTTCAAAAGATAATGTCCACAACTCTTCTGTACATAACGTTTCCGTAGCAGTCAGTTCCACACTGTAATCATGAACTTCCGCGTGTTTGTTGTCCCTACAGTTAACCTCGATTGAATAGTACGTAAGAAGTAAACATCGTATGGCTTTACCTCAGTATAAAATGGACAACAAATCCTGATTTTTTTGTTTACTGCATAGCAAGAAATCTCGGCTCAATAGCTTTAGTTCCGCGAGCAGATTTTCAACAAGACCAAATCTTCGTCGACAAGCCTTTCCCGTCGTTCGGCCCTTCCCCTGCCCAAGATAATGATGATTGAGAATAATGTAAAGAAAAAATAATGAAAATGAAGTTATAGTGAATTGCGGAATTGCAGGTAAAGTAAATGGGAGAACAAAGACACGAATCATGTTCTCAAAAAACTTGCACAGGGATCGATCGGAATGTAAACCACGGCACCGAGATGTGGAAAGAAATGATGCAGGTAGACCCTAAATATTTTAAGGTAGTTAAATAAAAGTGATTTACATGACAGAAGATACTGTCAAATGGAAATGAAATATTTTACTGAAATAGAATATTTATGCGAAAGTTGAATATTTGCATCTTCCAACAAATTCGTAAGACGTCCTTTAAGAATGTAAAAAAAGATGAAATAGAACTAGTTCTACAAGACTGGCGATTTGACTAAATGTTTCTGATATCAAATTTCGATTTACTGTAAGTTGATGCGCTTTTCTGTATTATGTTTGCATCTCCTAGAGTGCAGAACTAGAAGTTTCCTTATCCCATACAATATATGTGAACATATCGAATGCATAAATGTGTACAGATGATATCTAAGCAGTAAACTAGAAGTGTCAATAGAACAAAATGAAAATATATTGGTTGAACATTTCTTCGAGATTCGTATTATTTTTATGTCTGCATATCTACCGAAAGCCAATAGAATTCATTTTCTCATGAGGTTATTTTTGTGAAGCAATACCGATAAGTTAGTTTTCCCTCCTTTGCCCTCTAGTCGAAATTAGACCTTGGTATCCTCAAGTCTTCTGCCTTCTCTCCTTATCCCATACAATTCTCTACGATTATAACCTCTCTGACAGCATCTAACGATCTTTTGTTTTAGCTCTCCCTAAGTCACCCCATCATCTATATCCATTGTTTCATTACAAGCTCGAGTATTTGTTATTTTTCAGTTGCCAATGCGGTTTCGATGAGGTAAAAAATTCTAGTTCGATGATATCGACAGCAATACGATGAGTGGACGAGACCTAGAAGAGAAAGCTTTCCTGGAAGCAGTGCAGCTCTTGCATTGGCTGGAGGCTAATATAGAACGATTTTCCTAAGGATGAGCCAAAGTGACAGCTAGTGTGGGCAACATAACTGAAGGTTCTGTGGTCGCCGTGCCCTTGAGCCCATTACACCCCCTTCCCGCATTCGTTCGTTTGCAATTGGCTAACTAAAAATGACTTCGACGCATCCTTTTGTGATATCCTCGTCCGACAAAAATAGGGGGTCGCGCGGGGAGGGGGCGGGCGAGGGGGCGGGCGAGGGGGCGGGCGAGGGCGCGGGCGAGGAGGCGGGCGAGGGCGCCGGCGAGGGGGCGGGCGAGGAGGCGGGCGAGGGGCGGCGAGGGGGCGGGCGAGGGGGCGGGGCGTGAGGGGTGCGAGGGAGCGGGCGCAGGGGGCGAAGGCGAGGGGGAGGGCGAGGGGCGGGGCGAGGGGGCGGGCGGAGGCGGGGCGAGGGGGCGGGCGAGGGGGCGGACGGGGGGGCGAGGGGGGCGAGGACGCGGGCGCAGGGGGCGGGCGAGGAGGCGGGCGGCGCGGGGGAGGCGGGCGAGGGGCGGGCGAGGGGGCAGGGGGGCGAGGGGGCAGGGGCTAGGGCGAGGGGGCAGGGGCGAGGGGGGGCAGGGAAAGGGCGAGGGGGCAGGCTGAGGGGGCAGGGCGAGGGGGCAGGGGCGAGGGGGCAGGGGCGAGGGGCGGGTGAGGGGGCGGGTGAGGGGGAGGGGGAGGGGGCGGGCTAGGGGGCGGGCGAGGGGGCGAGCGAGGGGGCGGGCGAGGGAGAGGGCGAGGGAGCGGGCGGGGGCGGGCGAGGGGGCGGGCGAGGGGGCGGGCGAAGGCGCGGGCGAGGGTCCGGTCTCCCGGGGCTGCGCGCGTTTCGCGGCTCGCGGCTCCCCGCGGGGCGTCCCGCCATGACAGCGCGGCGGACGGGTGGGCGTGGCGTTTCGCCCTCCGCCGTCCGCTCCGTCCGCGGAGATGACCCCGCAGCTGCCAGCGCCACCGCCACCGACTCGGACGACGCGGACTGGTTTGCGCGTGACGTCACGCGCGCCGCCGCCGCCGCCGCCGCCGCCCCCGTTGCCCGCGGCCGCGCGTAATTGGATCCAGATTGCGCGCGGTGTCGCCGCGACGCCTCCGCCGCCCGCGGCCTTCGCCACGTCGCCGCCCGGCGGCCGGGGAGAGTTCCGGGTGGTCGCCTGGAAAGTGATTGCCTACGATGAGCTCGGATGACGTGGACACCGGATCGGAATACCATCATGTACTTCGTTTAGTGCAACACTCTGTACAGGGACTCAGGGAGAATGCAAATTTTCACAATATTCTGAGCAAGTCGACAATTCTGTTCGTCTTCTCTGTTACCTCCAACATAACCTACAGTCTCTTCTAGCTACCAGATTCCCTTACTTGGTATAATATTTCAGATTCTTCTGGTACCATACTCCTACCGGGATGTTAGCGACCAATTATAGAGAAATAAAACTTGATTGGTCAATTACGAAAAGACGAATGATGATGTAGATTATTTTAAAGGATACATACTGGTTTGCACATGCATTCCACGCCACAATAATATGATAAAAAGAGCTGTGCTTTCCGCAGGAATCGAACCCGCAACTCTCAACGTAAAACGTAGACAGGTCATCGCCACAGTCCTCTGTCCTGGAAGGACCATCAAATTATTGAGAACTTACGAAAAGGTGGCAGTCAATAAATAATTTGAACGTAGGCTGCTGACTTTGGTTGAGGAATTCAAATCTCTTTACACGAAGATGTCTGAACTTTATTTTCACCGACGATAGTTTATTTATAATTATTTTACAAATGAATCTACACTTCTAACTCTGAAATTAAATGTTATATCAGTTTCTATAAGCATTTATACGTATAAATTATAACAAAATATTCAGGCTGGCATGTCATAGTGTGTCGTATACAGTGCAATGTACACTATGTATTCTGAAAAAACAGAAATCTCAGTCCATTTTGTAAATTATGAAATGTTTTATATAGGGGAATAGATTGTAAGATTTGCCTCGATTTCCATCTAACATCCCATTTAGACAATAACATTAAGAATTGAAGTGGTCTCTGAATTTGGTCTTAAATTAGTGTAGTTGTGACACTTTATTTAAGCCGTAAACACCTGATGTCTAAAGATCTAACCACCTCATAGATATTGTAGGGTGCTTTCCTTCTGCCAAAATTTTATAGTTTATAATTTTGTGGATGAGTCAACCCAAGAGGAAATTGTTCTAGAGGCAAGCAGTAACATCCATTTTAGGGTATTGTGCTAGCAGCGCGGTCGAACCGAAGTGAATACTAAAAGCACACGTATTCTACAATATGGCTGAACTTAAAATGCTTTTGAAATAGAAAACTAATACTGGGAGGAACTGTTCACACAAAAAATTTCAGTGTATAATAATTACATCGACTATCGCACATAATCTCAGAGAAAGTTGAAATGCATTGTGCAGACAAGGTAATAAGAAAAAATTTCAAGGCTTTAATCACAAATTTTTGTACCTTGAAAGACAAAGAATTATTGAGAAAATAGATGCAATTTTTCAATGCTCGTAGATTTAGGAATCTGCCTAAATATTAAAAAGTGAAAATAAAATATGTATTCATACAAAAAAATTAAAATGTGAATATTATAGCAAATACATTATACAATTTGTCTGGAAATACTATTAATTATTTTCTAGGCTTGCAATCTCAATCATTTCAAAAAATGCAGAGTTTGTCTCGAATCAATCCAAAAGAGCTGCCTTCATATTCCCCATGCCTGTCTATTTCTGGAGAATTTTTGCATGAATATCCATATCTTTAGTTAAGTATTACGTTATAGGTTAGCTAGAAATAAACTAAGAAGAAATGTTAAACTTCAAGAGTACATAGGTCAGAAATGATGTACTACAAATTGTTATGATACAACAGTTAGTATCGTGGTTAGGAACGCATTTCAGGTAGGCAAATTAAAATAGAAGATTACATAAAAAGTGTGCGAATCACTTTGCACATGTTGCCTGTACTATTTTTAACACGCCTTGTATGCTGCCGAGGTGTTTCACATACGCTTTGTGTTGTTTTGCGACCGTTTCGAAAGGTTTTGGACACTTTTAATTAGGAAGCAATATTTAATTTATATTGTGTCGCATACGGATAACAAACACTAGAAATGCTCATGGCGTACTAAAAATAATATTGGTTGTTACCTCAGAAGACTTGGATAATTACAGGAAGAAAAACATTCTTTATTGAGAATTTAATGAAGACCTCTAAATCCTTTGTATTTAATTTAGTTCTTAGGAAGACATATTCCGAGTGTGTGTAAATGTAGCTGGACGGAGCTTCCCGCAAATCGCGCGGCTGGGCGGAAAATATATCTGTGAGACGCCGCTCCAGCCCGGGCAGCCGGCCTGCTCCGCGGCGGCGGCGGCGGCGGCCGGTTTGGGCCGGCGCTGCGAGGGCGGCGAGCGGGCGCCCGGGGCGGTGCGACACGCCCGGGTCGCGGGGTCAGGCCTACTTGCGCAAGGTGGCGGCGGATCAGGGACAGGTGGGCGGAGGGCCGGCAATAATAACCTGTCCGGGGCCTTCCTGCGGTGCAGCGCGGCTCGGCTCAGCGGCGCCCACTGGGCCCGAACGCGGTGTGAATTACTCTCGATCAGCAATTGGATACATATGATGAGAAAAACATATTAAAAATCTAAATTTTATTTTCGTTGTTGAATGGGGGTAATGTTAAAAATTATTTTTTCTTCTCAGAAATAATTCGGGTTAATTTTGTCCTTGTGTCGTATTCTTATTACAAAAGATTAGTTCAAGTGTATTTTGTGGTGTTTAGTCAAGTAGTTTGTTTGAAAAACAAGCATACTATTCAATTAAATTATTAGCTATTCACAAGGCATTGTTAAAACTATTACTCTTAAAAAATATAAGTTATCATTTAACTTCATTCCTTGTTAATGAGTTCATTTAAGGATTCATATTGCGCATTATATGAATCTTAGCCAAATTTTGAAAATTGCACTGAACATATTAGTTATTCCAGGCGCGTAAAGATGAAAAAGCCCTATAACCGCGAGGTCAGGACTAATAAGTGGTGAAGTAACCTATGGAAGTTGTAAATTTAAATAAGATAATAATCTGATCCCCAAATTTCTCGCCGGAATGATTATAATATTCATCACACTCCACAAGTGACATCGTAAAATCATTCCCCGAAGCTTCAAACTGACATATAGTGGTTCGTCGGGGACTCTGAGCAAGGGCCCCGGCCCACTGTGTGGCGTTGGGAACGACCAACTGGACCCGCGCTCCCCCGGCGCGCAGGGTCGTCCGAGTCACGAATGGCGCCCGCCGCCTCCACCCCCGCCTCCGCCTCGCGTCAACCGAGCGGCCCCGCGCCGCCACTCTCCTCCGCTCCCCACCGCGCGAGATCTGATGCGTCGATAAGGGCGCCGCCGCCGAGGTGCTGCGTAGAGCTCACAATGCCGACATAACTCGTGAAATTATACACTGCATCGAAATATACGATTTCACGTTTAAAGATCTCCATCACGGGAGGTGCAGAACTCCACTTTGTTTTTCGTTCCGGTGAAGTCGAGCAAAGGCTGTCCCCGCAGGCCGGCCCGGCGAGGGCGCGCGCGGAGGCGAGCTAGCTCCCCTGCCAGCCGCGGCACGGCGCCGGCATGCGGCTCAATTTCGAATGCGCTCACTACGATTAGAGGCGTTTACCTCTCCTTTGGCGTAATTTTGTTTGCGATACATCGAAATGGAAGCGATTATTTCGCCGACACAGGTCAATTGAATTCCGTCTTGACGTAACGTAATGACGGCGTTCTGGGTATTTTAGAATGTAAACGTGTTGACCGTCAAGGTTTTCTCATTTCTTTCAAACGTCTGTTTTCCGATATAAGTTACCAGGTATTTCGACGTTCATGTGTTTCTGGTTTACCAGAAAAGTTTGTTATTAGCTTCCACATGCAGTCTGTACAACGTACAGTTTAGAGTTTTCTTGGCATTCACTTCGCAAATTTGTTCGTTCGTTGTTTCGCACCCGTTCTTCCAGAATTTTATTTACATTCTATAGCTTCTCAAGAAACGGAGACAAAAGGCACCGAATCTTCAATCGTTCTGCAGGTTCATACACATGTAAAGGCAGGAAATGTATTAGAATGCAGGTGCTTTTTATCCCGTTGTCTCCTAAGAATACGCGTGTCGGTGACCAACGTGTTTCCCATTCATCAGTTAGACTGAAGCTGGGAACAAAATCAAGTGATCTTGTTCCATTCAATGAACTCCTATCCCACTGTTTCCTCCGTGCCGGATATCGATAAATATCTTGCGAATTTACGTACAGCCTTTTATTCCCATTTTATTCAGCTGTTTCCAGAAGGCTCCGCGGCGAGCGCGGTATCTCCGCGGGGGAATCAAGTCCGTGGTGCGCTTTCTTCTCCATCTCGGGGGATCGCTCGGCAGGACGGTCCACTGGCCGAATTATCTGATTGTGGCCGCGCCACAATGCGGCTACAAATGGCCCTTCCAGCGTCGGAGACACTTGAGCGCTGCGGCGGCCCTTCCGCCGAGGCCCCCACGCCCGCCTGCGCCGCGCCGGCTGCTGCTGCTCCGCTTCCTGAGTTGCCACACACGAGAAACACGCGTATCCGGCCGGCAAATTCTAAAGTGAAGTAAAAACTAAAAAAAATAATTCTTTAGAATAATAATTGATGTCATTGCAAGCCAACTGTCTCATTTTAACGATTATCTCTCTTTATTCCTTTTTTAACCTATCTGCCTTTGTACATTTGTTATTTCGCGTATTCTGTCTTCAAAATTATGTTTATATTTTGGCATTTTATATTTGCGTTTTTCTTAAATTCTGTTTTTATTAAAATTCATAATATTATGTAATATATTAAAATTTCAATCGTAATATTAGTATGTTGTTATTTTTTACCACTGAAAGTGGCCGCTATGTGACCGAAAAAGCTTTCTGGATCATAAAAACCTACGACAATGCAACGCCTCATATCTATTTCTATAATTATATAACTTTCTCTGTACTATATGAATTACGCCGTATAAACGAACCTATACGACAAAGTAGTGGTACTAGAACAGCACATACTTTCTCGCATTATTACAAAATTTTTAATTTTTTGAAAATTCAGAGAATTTAACGAAAATGAGACCTGCACCAACATTTTAAGTGTCCCTTTTTATCCATGAAAAAATTGAAGTGTCCCTTTTTATCCATGAAGAAAAAATTTCAAACACTTTTTGAGAAAATGTTTTTTTTATAAATCGCCTTAATTTCAAACGCAATGCCTCGAATATCACTGCATTATTAGAAACGCTATCGTGGATGAAACTTCTCATGAAATATATAATTGTCTAAAGCATTTGGATATGTTATACGTATTTGTCTAGTTTGGTTTTCATAAGTCCAAATCATCAGGACGAAATCAACGTTCATGTATTCGACCTCATTCGCATTCGCGACAAGCGAAAGTCCTTTTAGTCAAACGCAAAATCATGATACAGATCTGGCCTGACATGCAGGGAGAGTTTCTCTGCCCTCTAGCTTGTTTCTGTCTCTGATGCATCCGTCCGCATTACTACATTGGTTAAATGTTTATGACCATTATTAGAACCACTTACTGTCCAAAACGTCACCACAAATACATAGGTGACTGAAGCATTTAAACACGCTGACCTTTTTTTCCTCTAGTTTGACTTTCATAAGCCCAAATCTTGTGCCTCAAGTTAACATTCCATGCATTTGACCTCATCCGACTGAGAAACAAAGGGCAGTGCCCAGTGTCGAACATGAAGCTGCTAGACAGATCTGGCGAGGCGTGGGGCGGGTGTGTTTGCCCCCTGCTGGTCCCGCCCGCGCCCTCTCGGACAGGTCTGCTCGGCCGCGCTCCACCCACCGCCCGCCCGACCGTCCGTCCGTCCGGTGGTTCGTCCGAGCGCGTGGCCCGGCCTCGACCCGAAGGCCGCGCCCGCGACCGGCCAACTGTTGCGTTTGCGGCCGCTGAACGGGTTCCCCGCGCCAAATTAAAGGTTTCTTCTGGCTTGACCTCTCGTCCTCAACTCATTTGTTCTCGATTCCAAATGGCCGAGGAGAATCGTGGCGAGAAATTTACGCGTGAACGGGGAAGTGTGTAATCATGTTTACAAACAAAACTCTAGACGCAGCGAGATGTTCCGTACATTTCAGCAGTTAGAATACGTTCCTTCACAGCACCAGTTGCGCGGTGTGTATTTTCATCGAGTCGCAGATCTTCGGTATCACTTCCATCGCGTTTACTATTACTTTCACGAGATTAACGTACAATGTGAGTCAGATACGGTATTCTTGTGTTCTCTGGAAAGCCAGAGGCCATGGAAAGATGTTTCGTATCTAAGTGAAATGATCAGCGATGTACAAGAACATTGAAGAAATAACGGTTACCGGCAGGTTAATACACGAGTATTATAAAAAGGGGAGGGGTATTTGAAGTGAAGGGTAGGTAACCTCGAGATGTCAAGATGATTTTAAAGAAATGATAGGTAAATATACGAAAATAATATGAACAATTTTATTCCAAACAAATATTAAATAAGGTTGAAGACCGTATGGAAAGTATGGTATATAAAATATACAAATAGAAATATTGTCGAACACGTTAAGATAACAGACAAGTGCTATCTATGTCCTACAATCCTCTCAAACCGCTGCTTCAGTCGCTGTCTGGAGGAGAATCCTAGCGGCCGGCTGCTCTGATCGGTAGTTTTCCGTGGTTTCTCCGATCAACAACAGGCGAATGCCGGAGCAGTACTCTACCAAACGGGCCACGGACTGCGCGCGAACTGCCCTTCATCTTCCTTGTCCTATCCTCTCCCCTTACACACACACACACACACACACACACACACACACACACACACACTTACATTAACATGCACTACACTATCACATATTCCGGGAGACCAATCGGGAGCTTAGAGCTTGTCCCGGCTAGGGTGGTGCCCCGCTGGTGGGAGAGTCCTGGTTAAGGGGAAACCCCGCTAGCCGACGGTAGGTCGGCGTCGGATCTCGCCATCCAGCGGGGGAAGATCATCGCCATCTCCCGAGAAAAAAATATGCACTTCACTAACGGGACCAATGACCAAAGCAGTTGACGCGCCCGGAGACACGAAAAAATCAATCAATCAATCAATCAAACCGCTGCCCCTTCTGTCGTGATTTACTGCTGGGTGTCTGCCAATGATATTCATAAGCGGAATGTAATAATAATTATTCTGACAGCTGGTCTTATTTTTTCTATAGATAGATATTCACTATTTGTATGTGCTGTGAAAAAAACAGCTGCGTTCCCCCTGAGTTTGTGCAGCTCTGCGTGTTATGAGAGAATGTGTGCTCAGGAAACAAGGGCTCCTTCAGGCACGAGTTCCATCGAGTTGAACGGGCAGCGAAACACCAAGTTAATGACATTTCCCACCCCCTTGACAAGTCCGCAATGCTGTGCGGGACAGTGCCTATTCTTTCGGGCACTAGTTCGTTGTCAATGAGAAACAGAAACCCAATGTGATGCGGAAGTATGCCCGCGGAATGCAAGTATAGTTAACATTGTTTTCGAACTTTCTATTAAATTTGATACAGACGTATCAATGTATGATGATTAAGTTAAATGCGTTTGTAGCACACTAAAGTTAGTCATTTTGTTCATTATCCATGCTAATGTCACCTGGTGAATTACATCGAAAACAACGTTACCTCTATCATTCTTTTGCTCGACAAGACGGCTCTGAACCTCTCGGAAGCCAATGATTTATATTATTACAATCAATGAGATAATCATCGCCTTCGGGGTCACTCAAAGCCGCCTTGCCGTATTGTCATTTAGAGCTTATGATGAAGCTCGATTTTTGCGGAAATGGTTTTAAAAATAAAATCTAAATACATTAGACATTTAAAAATTAAAATTGAATTGGAATAATAATAATAATAATAATAATAATAATAATAATAATAATAATAATAATAATGAAAATATTTTAATGGTGAAACTCAAGCCGTAGGGCTTGCTCTTCCTCCTAATCACTGAATCTAGATTAACACAGAGTAGTAACATTTAAGAAGAAGAGGGCAAGCTGGACGTTATATAACTGTATAATCGTAATTAAACTGATGTATAGATTAATTAGTCTGAATGTAATCTATTCAATTATATTTATTAATCAAAAAATAAATGATTGTGATACTAATTGCGATTCATCCCTAGTAACTAACTGACAAATAAAATAGATCCACAGATTGAATGCACCGGGACACAATGATGACCGAAACGAACTTCTGTTTTCCTTCCTGCGAACTGCCAGACCGATGAGTAGAGATCCTAGCAAGCAATGTCAGCATTGCGTGAGTCCTTCGTTGCAGCAAGGGTTGTTTAAGCGTTAGCGAAAACAGTGGCCAAAACCGACAAAGATTTTATTTTCTTTTTTTCCGGTGACTTTCAGTGCGTGACGGCAGCTAATTTTTTCAAGCACATATAAATAGTGAATATCTTTCAATAGAAAAAATCAGGACATATTTCGCCCTGATGGTGTTAAAAGGTGCCTTGTCGGATAAGGGAAGGCTCCAGGACCTGCTCTTCCGTTATAAAGGATATACTCTTACTATGGTATAGTGGAAGATACTGTGATGTTTATCTGTCCTAATGTGTTCTGTTATTGCCGTTTCAACAGTTCTTTCCACACAAGATAAATATTATTTTTCGTCCTTATGATAACAAAATTCCTCTATCAATACCGTACTATTAATTTTCTCTTTGTGAATCGTAGTTATTAAGTTTACGTTACTAACCCGGATGGAAAACGAATAACACGTGTTCGATGCTAACATCCTCAGCATCCTTTAGTTAGCGGATGGTCCCGAGTTCTGCAGCTCGTTTTATTTAACGTCAAAAACGGTTAAACATACTATGGGGGAGAAGTGCAGTATGTGCTTGGTTTCTTGAGCTCTGGGATGTCTGGTCTAAGTCATATAATATTATATTGAATTATGAATGCATACTCAGAAGATAGCAGAGTGTTTTAGGCAAGAATCTATACGCAAATATACGCTCCGATTTAATAAAATGTATTCGCAAGGACAAATCAGCTACAGATTTAGGCTATTATCCCGAGTGCCTTACGGGAATGTGTTAAGAGACTGCCGTGATAAAACGGAAAAGTATATTTGGAATATGTACTGCATTCCCGAAAGCGCTGAACCGGCAGCGGTAGCTCAGTGCATCAATTGATGTCACTGCAGCGCCTCTGACCGGGAGGTCCTAAGTTCGAGTCCTAATGGTGGCAGGATTTTCGACACTAGCTTTTCAGCTAGGTCGAATTCAGTCGCTGTCTGGGGGAGAATTCTAGCGGCCGGCTGCTCTGATCGGTAGTTTTGCGTAGTTTCTCCGATCACCACCAGGCGAATGCCGGAGCAGTACCCTACCAAACGGGCCACGGACCGCGCGCGATCTGTTCTTCTTCTTCCATGTCCTATCCTCCCCACTTACACACACACGCTTACACTAACATGCACTACATTACCACATATTCCGGGAGGCCGGTCGGGAGCTTAGGAGCTTGGCCCGGCTGGGGCGGTGTCCCGCTGGTGGGAGAGTCCTGGTTAGGGGGAAACCCCTCTAGCCGACGGTCGGTCGGCACCGGATCTCACCATCCAGCGGGGAAAGATCACCGCACATCTCCCGAGAAAAAAACATGCACCACACTAACGGGACTAATGACCAAAGCAGTTGACGTGCCCGGAAACACGAAAAAATGAAATGAAATGAAATCAACCGAAAGCGCTGAAGGAAACGTACTCAGAGAGCGAAGCTCGTGTGGGCGAGTGGCCGTCCAGTGTCGCGGCCGTTCCGGTCGGCCGCGCTCAGCCCGACGCGGCGCGGGCCGCGAGTTCCCTGAACCCGGCTGTCGCCCGGCGGCCTGCGAGGCCAGGACAGGGCGGGCGAGAGCCTGTGTCGCCCCACCGCGCCGCGAGGCTGCCCAGCCGCACCTGCGACCAGCGGTTCTGCGCTCCCTTGTGCACCGCTCACATTCGTGCTGGGCTTTTCAGCACCATGTGGGGTTGGGACCCGCCGTGGATGTCACTTCACTGGAGGGACAACTTCCTACTGGTGTCATTTAGTGTATGTGACTATGTGTGAGTGCGTGTGTGTATAGGGGAGAGGGGATGAGGATGAGGAAGGAATGATTGTTCACAGCACGTGGTCCACTTGCTAGGATACTTCTCCAGCATTGCCAGATAATAGGAGGAACCATTCTTCTTCTGGCACTTCTCACTACTGCCTAATTAGATACTGAGATTTCTCGGATCCCTATAGCACTGCTGGTGCTTTTTTCTAGATCATGGGGTACGTACTATTTCAGTACGAGGGATGTAGAAGATAGAATCGCGTCGTCTCGGACCCGTTTCGAAACCCATGTAGAATTGAGCTGAGCTAACCACAAAAACAAACGATCAGAGCACGCGTTCTTCAATATCTCAATCCTGGCTGTGTGGTCGTCCATTTAGATAGCTGCTGAAATAAATTCACCACGATTTGGATTCGAATACATACGTTATCAGTAACTCTAGAAGACCCGAATCCAAAAGTCATAAAGAAGAGAAAAAAGATGGGAATAAGACAATAAGAATGATAAAATAAATGAAATTAGAACATACTGGATATGTATTTTACATTAATTACCAATTTAATAGTTATGTATGCACCAGAGGTGTTATAAGGGTTCTAATCCATCGAAATGTGGTGAAAAGCACGTGGGCCTTGGGTCCCAGGACTTTTCGTCGCTCGATATTTTTAGAACAATTAACGCCGATGACACATACACGATTTTATTTTAATAATTCAGATTTACTAATTTACTAAATAACTGGGTTTTAACCTAATTCGTTTTCTGATACCTTGAACTTCATGTCTTTTAATATTTCCTTTCCGCAATATCCTTTCATAATTCCATTTGATAATTCCTCCATTAGAGCTACGTGGCATCATTCAAATTTTTTTTCATATCTCCCTCAGCTTGACACGATCTTTCGATCGGGAAAGTTACGCAGCGTTGAAGTATAAACTCTAAATCGACGGCTATAACAAGCAAAATCGTGTCAGTCAAAAATGAAAACAATTTGTTTCAGTGGAGTAAATTAACATAATTTGTTTATAATTCTACTATTCTTAACTGACAGCTTATTTCACCTCCTAGTCGCGAAAGATAGGCCTACTATTGCCATATGATATACTTCATCCGTTTCCTCACAATCTGAAATTCAGTCAAAGAAGTCCTTTTTGTTACAACCTATAAATGTTTTTTCATTCATTCTTCCATGTTCTACTTTCTTGAGGCATAAAAATTTGGGACAAATAATTCTGGATAGTAAATTGCTTTAAAGTCCCTGTCATAATGTGTCGTTTATAAGGCAGAGGAAGTACCGCAATTTGAAACGATTTATTCTTTTTTTGAGGGTTGAAGATTTTTGATCCATATTTTCAATTTATAAATTTAATAAAGGGCGTGTTTTAACACGATTCAACAAAACTTCATTTTGTCTTAAACATGTATGTAAATGTGACTTGTTCTAAGTCACTGTTATGAGGATATTTGCACATTTTGTATAAGAAAAATGCGGCAATGACGCATGTTCATGGAATGTATTGTTTACTACATTCATTCAAGATCATGAGTAATAACAGTTGATCACAATTTGCTTATTTTCCACTTCTGAAATATTTCTAAGAGAACCTCATTCCAACGCTCTTCTTTAGAGTGAAATCCCAATGTTAGAATTATAAACACCTTCGATATTTCAAGTCATCATAATAGCTTGAGATACTATCAGAATTTTATTGAGATCTTTGTCAACAACCTGAGCACTTACTGCGTCTCACGTACATAGTACTCTTTTTATATGATATCTAAGAAGAAATCTTAGACAATAGAAAGACAAATTTGTTCCACCTGGAAGTATCACTAATTTTCTCTTTAATTTGCTAAGTTTAGAAGATCACGGAAGAGTTTTGGAGTTCTACAAGGAATCATTCAATTTAATGCCTAAAGAACGTTTCACAGAGGAGAGCTCGTATTTTAGGAAGTATATTTCTTGCATCGGCCGACCTGGTGGAAGAAACTAATTCTCCGTTTTATTGTGCGACCGCACTTCGTCTTATCTTCTCTTAATTTCCATTTTATCAATGCCCAAAAAACACATCTTAGGCGTCACAAGAAATGCTGTTGGTTGCGAAGGCCGATGGCCTCATTACCAACTCCTGGCGAGAGGAAGACAAGAAAGGGGGGGAGGGGGCTATTAGTTCCGGAAGAGGAAAGGTTACGGAAGAAATGTGGAAGACGATAGAAGGCCATTATGAAATGTAAGTTTTAAGAGTTGGCAAGGCCGACCACAATTAAAGTTGGCCAGGTTTACTTATTTCTAGCATGAGAAATACGTACTTAAGAAAAATACGTACTTAAGAAAAATGCAATATTTTTGAGGGAATTGCTCTTTCGGAATGCGATCCTACGGTGTGCATTGCCAATTTTGATGAATAGATGTAAATTGAATTATGAAGTTTATATCGAATTAGACCCTATAAATATTAAATTTCATTGAAACAAGTGACAGTAAACAATAAATGACAAGCATTTTCTTGTTTCAGATTATTGCATTGGTGAATGTCGATTGCCGACCAAAAACACGCAATTGTCTACATACAAATCTTTGTCCTTTATACCTTTTTCCGACGCAATAATAATTATCAAAAACATAAAAAATGTTCTTAAAAATTTAATTTTAATCTAATGGGTTCTATTTTAGGGTTGTAAATTTATTATTAAAAGCAAAAGAGCTGAGTATGTAGGCCTTCTTCTCCACGATGTTCCTTTGTAATTTAGCAACGAAATAATTTCCAAATTGGGCAGTAGTCGCACTTCACTTTAGCGAAGGAATCGGAGTCTCGCCATTTCGAGCCTCGTTCTTGTGTTGCCCGCCGCCCCCGCTCCGCCCCCGTCATGTCGCGGTCGGGATCACCGCGCTCGTAAAAGAAAACGAGTATGGAATAACGGATTGCGGAGCCCATCGACTTGGGCAAACCAGTTTGTCGGGAGAGCGAGCGCGGCTGCGGGGGCGAAGGTAGCGCCCAGGAACGCAAACAAAAGAAGCGGCGGGCTCTGGAATGAATGTTTGTTAACAACGTGGCGGCGCAATGGTAGTTCCCAATTTGTTAGCTGCGTGGGGAGGCGGAGGGTGGCAGAGGAGGGTGGGGGCGTGTCTCTCTGTTGGGTGGGGTCCCGCTGGGCGATTCCACCGCGCCCTCCGCCACTGGCCGATTGCCCTCACCTTCCCCACGCCCCGCCCCGCCCCGCCCCGCCCCGCCCCGCCCCGCCCGCAGCGCGAGCGCTCCCACCTTTCACCGCGCGGTTTTGGGCAGTTCCGGCAGCGGATGCGGCCGGCGGTTTCTTGCTCGTGGGTGGCGCCGTGGGAGAGCGCGGCTTACGCAATTCCTACAGCCCAGAGAGCGATCGACCGTCATTTCGTTTTGACACCTTTTTCAGTTTGTTTCGTAATATATTGATTGTGAAAAGCGCGACAATCAATACCTTTCGATGCTTTCGGTTTCTGCTTCTTGCAAATCAAGGTTAATAGGGTTTCGTAAAGCATAGAAGATAAGGTTTGGCCTTATTTCTTACACTAACTCACAATGATAAGTATTTTGTGGAATTTTTAGAAATCGGTTTCATGTCTTTATTTTTGTTTGGAACATGAGAAAAAACAAGAAAGAAGACGGTATGACAATCTAGAAATTCTGTTTTATATTCGCCTTAAAAATAAAACGATTGCCTTAAGCGCGAGTCTTCTCTCAATCTGAAAGCCCGATTTTGCATAGTGCGAAAACATTAGACTTTCGTGCTGGTTTTTGACATTTTTTTAATTTTTATTTTTTCATAATTGTGATAAATATTAGTTGGGAGTACGACTTTATAAACGGTTTGGTATTATCATCCTCCGTATTTGGGAAAACATTTTGTTACATTGCTTCTTAAATATAATTTTATATTTGGTAATTCTGTGTTATCCGTTCTTTTAGAAATTACATTTTCTTTTAGAAATTGGCAAATTTTGAAAAACAATTTAAGATAGAATTATTATATTATTTTCATTTTTTCATAGAAGCAGAAAATTGTCCTTTAACCCAATTTAAGAATTATACTCTTTCAATTCAATGTTTTTGTTAAAATTGTCTGTAACTCCTAATGAATCTTGGGTCGGTCTCCAGTTAATTTTTCCTTCTTTAAGGACTTGAAAAACGTTCTACTTCACTTCTTTTCGACCTTACATAGTATATAATGATTATTACTACATTCTTTCTTTCCAGTAACGCTCAATCATCATCATTGAAAACATGATCTAAACCTAGTGGTGTGTACAATTATTTTTGAAGCAATCTTTGAACTATACTTTCCAGGCAATTAAGCTAAATTAATTTTCAAGTTTGCCTAACTATAATTTTAAGCAACTGACACAAAACATTCTTTGTAAAGCGAATATGGATGATTAGCAATGAGCAAGGGAGAAAATCTTTTTAAAAATCGTAGTTTGTAGGTTAAGTATACACCAACACCAGATTTGGCCAATAACTGGTAACTCTAAAACTCTATATCTTAGAATACTTTATGTTTTCTTAATTACAAATGAGTGAACGATAGTATTTAATTGGTTGGAGTTCTTTCGTTCTCTACGTCCACTTTTCATTTTCTCCATTTCATTATCCATTACATTTCGTTCACTTCCCTTTGTCCATAACCGATTGTTTCCCAGATTTTACGTTCATCAATCTGTTTTGTCCATTTTTAACTGTTTCTAAGATAGGGATAATCTCTCTGGAATATATACTCAAAATATATGCTGTGCAAAATATAATAAATGTTATACTCGAAATATAATCTCAAAATTAGTATTCTTAGTATGGACACATCGAAGGCAACCAATGTTGAATTTCAATGGATAATGTTACTATATATTCTCCACTCATTAAGAAAAGAGGACCGAAGAAGATTTATGAGGCAACAGGACCGAGATAATTGCAATGCAAGATACACGACTGGAATTGACTAGCTTGAATTCACTTACATAGCATCATTATTCGTAAAGATGGTACCTTAAAACATCAGGACAATGAAGGTGTTATGGGCGTAATCAAAAAGGTAATAATTAACACTAAGAGACGCGCAGGACGGAGTCCCAACCAACCTCTGGCTCAAGTCACGCGTGCAGCTCTTAGTGGAGTGCTGGATGACGAAGTTCTGAATAAACAGTAAAAAACACGATTAAGAGACGCGTACATCGAACACAGAATATAAATCGGGCATCAATTCCACGACCTCTGCAGAAATGAATTGTAGACAGAGACAAAAGAACTAAACGTAATAAAAAATTTCTTCTGCACGATTTTTTACAACTAAATCATATTTAGGATTTATTTACTTCAAACGTTTTCACAAAAATATTTAATGGTTCACACTGTGTCCTTTGACATATTTGTTTAATAGTTTGAATACGGTTTCTTCTTCGTAAATATAAAGGATTTCTTGATCTAAAGACTAACTTCTTAAAGTGTGCGCTGTTTGTGCGAAGAATATCAGAAGTCCGTTGCAAGACAACCGAATACAAAAAACTAGGGTTTATTGATTCTAATTT
The DNA here is from genome assembly GCA_011170035.1 of Teleogryllus occipitalis. Classification (NCBI taxonomy): domain Eukaryota; kingdom Metazoa; phylum Arthropoda; class Insecta; order Orthoptera; family Gryllidae; genus Teleogryllus; species Teleogryllus occipitalis. The sequence continues at coordinate 191,963 of BLKR01000275.1, forward strand.
CCTGATGGTATAAAAACAGTGGAACCTCAGAAGATTTGAGAATAAGAGTTTTAATGAGAATGAAGACAACAGAATGTAATATAACCGAATGATTATTTACTTCAATATGTGTCCTATAACCAGAGAAGAAGCCAGTGATCAAATATTTCGTTTTCGTCATGAAAATGTTCTTTTCCAATCCATTTACACGGATACCCAATGACACGGACAATTGGAAAATCTCAAAATCGTTCAATCTAATTTAAAATTACTTTATACTCTCATTCTCATAAAATAATGGATTTGATTGGAAAGAGTGAAATGTGAAAGATTGTGATAAGTCGACGGGGTCTACATTTGATAAATTAGATATGTGAGGAAAAGTCTACGGTAAGAAATTGTGTAGGGAGCAGGTGTCGATGCTTTTAGGTGGGTTTTAACTTCTCTGATTGTTCACAAACATGGTAACAGAACCTTTTAATATGCACGGAGTGATTTATAAAGTTTCTACAAGATTGTTGTGTCACAATAATCGAATTCTTCTAGTATTTGGTGAAGTCCGTGACTACTTGCGGACTACATAGTTATGAGGACCAGTTAGCAAATCAATAACTAATGACTGGCGATTCCCCTCACAAGAATTATTACATTAAGCTGGAATGTTCGCCCATCATGTGCCGAAAGTTCAAATAGGAAATGTGTCATATACCGTAACTAACAGTAGTACCCTGCCTTGTCATTCGAATCACATCAGAATATTAGGAAACGAGGTAGACAAGTGATGATTCATTATCGAGAAAATGCAGGTTATGAGCTATAATACGTTCTTGACGGATCAACTGTTTGAACACTGATAAACATAATGATGTGTAGATGAGAATGATGATGTGGGTCCTTTCAGGTTAACACATGCATTTTAATGATGCCATAACTACCAGCCCATATTGCCCACGTTGTTTAAATAATGACCAAATGAACCTTTCGTGTCAATTTCAATATGTTATCGAATTTGAGAACACTCGTATATATTAGAGAGTATAGCAGGGTTAGTACAGTATTTTATCATTAATATTATAGCAATGAACACGAAAGCAAGCGTAATAGTTATGTTTATATTTAAAGTGGCTTGATATGTATAGAAAGTAAAATTAGCAAACTCACGTTATGGAATAAAAGAACACCATTAAAGTAAAGACATAACAAGATTCAGCGACCATTAAACCACTCGCTTTCACAGCAGGTAGTACAAAAGCGTGAACGTAATGGTCCATCATCGTTCACAATGAAGACAATTTAGTTCAACACGTTCGCATTATTATGAAGAAAAGGAAAGTGTTCGGTACATACATTTCCTCCTTGTGTCTCCTGCATCTCAGAGTTGGTCACTATAGTGTTCAAGTCACTATCATCACAGTGTTCAATTCACTAATAAAACAAATCTGTGAATTCCATACAGAATGCAGATTCCCAGAAAAAAAGCAACTTCTTGTGATGAGTGATTTTGGGGGCAGTCTTGGGAACAAGTTCTTTTTCTCCATGAATACTCAGTTGTAAATGTTCAAATGTCAAAACAATTCTTAAGTATATTTTCATAAACAGTGTGTCTGTTAATGAAAGTTCTAATAGTGTACGATTTTGTTCATACATTTTATTTTCGATATTGGTATATACGAACAGAGGCGTCAGAAAAAGAGATCGAGTTGAGGAGCGACAGCACTGAAAGCTGGACCTGTACCTGAACAGGGATTCCGACTGTCCCTCACGATCGGCTCCGGATCGTGAGTACATCGATGCAATCGCGCATGCTGTTTCCATCGCGGCGATGACATGGAGGAAAAGCGGGGCGCGAGGACACTCAACACGAAGCGGAGGGTCGCGACTCGAAACCCTCGACTGCGCGTCCTCGTTCACCCGCGGGAACGGTAAACGTCTGCGGCGGCGGCGGCGGCGGCGGCACCCAGCGCTCCCACGGGTGCAGAGTCCTTCGCGCCGACCCGTTCCGCTTCGCACAGCATCACGCTGTCATCACACCGCCCCCCCCGCCTCGCATCTTCACGCCCCGACAGACGTCGCACATCAAGTATCCATTCGGTATCACTCATGTCCTCTAGCCTACCTTCGTGTTTTGATACGTCTTCTGCCGCTAATAACAAATAATCTGACATTTGCGACGTACCTCTTGAAAATATTTCATTTCTTTCAAAGCGTGATTTGTAGTAGTCACGCAATACTCATAATTGTATTTTTTTTTGTTATTTAAGGTCACATTAACATGTAGGTCATTAGCGACCATTATTGGCTTTAACGTTATGGTAATTATGAACATGAAATGAAATGGTGATGATAAAGAGTGAAAGGACGAACACAAATACAACCATGTCCGAGGCGGGACTCGAACTGCCTTAGCGATCTATTCATGATGTTGAAAATGTGAATTCAAGGTGCTCGTACTTGCAAGAAAACCTTGTCAGCTTATTTTAGCTGCCTAACTCTTAGACAGTAAATATCTTCGTGAAATCGATTTGGGCAGCACTTCGGCTCGCATGTCTTTATATTCGTATCTTTCCTGAGAACAGTTGGTAGCTTTCAGCAAGAGTTCAACTCGGCTGCGGCGGTGCCCCGATGGGGGAGGTAGTCCAGGATAAGGAAATCCCCTGAAGCCGACGTGTATGCATCTCGCCATCCAGCGTTGGAAGAATATCGCTACCTCCCGTGATAAAAAAGACATGCGCTACACTTCCAGGTCTAGTGATCATAACGCTTTACCCGCCCGGAAACACGAACCCCCAAAGCCGTCTTATAGTTGGGTTGCTGGATCTTAGCATCCAGCGTGGGAAGAATATCGCCACTTCCCTGATAAAAATCTTGCACTACATTCATGGGACTAATGAGCATACCAGTTGAAGCGCTTGGAAACACGAAATAATCACCGGGAGCGGTAGCTCAGTGCATTAACTGATGTCATTGCAGCGCCTCTGACCGGGAGGTCCTAGGTTGGAGTCCTGACAGCGGCAGGATTTTCGACACTAGCTTTTCAGCTAGGTCGAATTCAGTCGCTGTCTGGAGGAGGATTCTAGCGGCCGGCTGCTCTGATCGGTAGTTTTCCGTGGTTTCTCCGATCAACAACAGACGAATGACGAAGCAGTACCCTACCAAACGGGCCACGGACCGCGCGCGATCTGTCCTTCCCCTCCTTATCCTCTCCCCTTACACACACACTTACACTAACATGCACTACACTACCACATATTCCGGGATACCGGTCGGGAGCTTAGAGCTTATCCCGGCTGGGGCGGTGCCCCGCTGGTGGGAGAGACCTGTTTAGGGGGAAACTCCACTAGGCGACGGTAGGTCGGTGCCGGATCTCACCATCTAGCAGGGGAAGATCACCACCATCTCCCGAGAAGAAACATGCACTACACTAACGGGACTAATGACCAAAGCAGTTGACGCGCTCGGAAACACGAAAAAATCAATAAAAAAACGAAATAATCAATCAATCCATCCGTCCCCCGACCTGGCTCCCTGCAACCACTCCGACATGCCACTCCAGCGCGCCGCGCATCGCCTCGCCTGGCATGGCTGGCGTCTGCGGCTGCAGCCCCGGCGAGCGACGCGCGCGCGAAGGCGAGGGGCGGGGCGGGGGTGGGGGCGGGGCGGCGCGCCAAGTGGATCGCGAGAGGCGCGCGTGAGCCGGTCATTCGAAATGTACATATTAAGGACGCGGGCGCGGCGCGGCGTGATCCCCGGAGGGCCGCGTTCGGGACCAGGCGGACTCCGCCGCCGCCGCCGCTGTCGCACGGTGGGCAGAGGGCCAAATCTTCATGCAATCGCTTTCGGACGTTGCCATGGAATCACTATTAAAATGCGTCGTTGCCGACAGAAGAATTGCCATATTGTTGTCCCACAGAATGTGTGGTCTTGGAAACGACATTGCTGATGAGGTGGCTACACATATTCTCGGAAGCTATTATATTCAAATGTTAATCAAATTGAACATGTCCTAAGTAGGTAATAATAATAATAATAATAATAATAATAATAATAATAATTAATAATAATAATTGCAAAATCAATTATGTAGGACCTGCTACAAAAAATGTCACCAACATAAACAGTTGTTCAGGTAATTTTCAGTTTTACTAAAATAACAATACATTATATTTTAGTTCACTCGAAGTAAGTTGGATATATCTATGTGAGCTTTTTACTACAATTCCTCCAAAATGTCTCCCTGAAATAGACAATAGTTTTCGTCCAGGTCAGAATTGTCACTGGCCCACTGAGCTCAGCCGCCGACCCTCTGGAGAACGCGGCGTCGCGGACAGCACCTCTTTGAGACCTCTGTAATTACCCACCTTGATATGGTAATGCTATCGCTTCCGGATAGGGGTGTGTGTATGTGTAAGCGAGGAAGAAATCGCTTCGCTCCAGGAACAAACGTTTCGCAAGTATTTTCTTTTTGCATAAACGGCGTCGGCGGCTTCATAGCCTCGGGTGCTAATCGTGCCACTCGCACACGAAAAGTCTGTCCTTGGCAGAGTACGTGTCATTTCACTTTTGCCTTTTCCAAATGTTCGCTTAACTAAATGTCAGTATTTCTTACAATTAGTCTGCTAAAGCAACGTCTATTTAGAAAGTCAAATAGAATTGCCGGCAGTTGAAGAAATATTCTTTTACCACCTAAAAGTAAATGAAAAGGGTGTTTTAACTTGAATTCAAGAGAATTCAACTCTTTATAACTTATTTCACTCTGAATTAGATACTATAAATTCATTGTTTTCTGCAGCATAGTTATCGGGTCAGTAAAATGTAACATATATCTGTCGTAAACAAACGAAAATCACTTTGAAAATACCTTTCGGAGAACACTACTCATTAAATTATTCCCCTATTTTTTGAATTTAACATAATGATAGCGAATTTAATGTAGATGATTTTTTTTATTTGAGGTTCTTTTCCAGCATTATTGATCCAATGTAATCGTTATTGATGAAATTATATTTCAGGTATAGCTTAAAAAACTAGGCATTACTGGATCATTTATTATAATCATCCATAGAATCCATCCACCATCCACCTGAAGTACATACCGTTGCTCTGGTTTTGCGTGCACATGCTTCACATTAACATCGATAACTGCACTTCCTTCCCATCTTTAGGAAAAAACATGAAGAACAATCAAATTTACAATTTTATTGAAGATAAATTTTAATTTGTAAATGACAAACTGGAATGTCCTCCGGTGCCCTGGTCTATATCTTCCCCATTCTATTTTTCATACCCTATTCGCCCTTTATTTCTACTCTAGTGCATCTCCAACCCACTCCACTTTCCTCATCGTGGCTCTCGCTTTGCCCCGCCTCGCTCCGCCCACCTTCCGCTTTGGTCTGACCCTACCCCAACCCCTTGGATTACTTCATTCACAAAAATAATTCAAATACTTTCTGTGTGTGCTTCTCTATTTATCTTTGATACCAACGCCATTCCGATATTCAGAGAACAACAATACGGGGAGGGGGTCCACACCGGACCCAGAACATAAATATAAGTGAAAAATGTTTACTGCTTGTTATCAGTTGTCTGTCTTTCAAATACTTTACGTAATATAATTTTCTTGTAGGAAAATATATTAACCAGAATTACTACATTTTAGAATGTGTATACTCATACGCCATCTTGAGTTAAAACGCATGTGTTTCGATTGTTCTTACGGTCGACAGACTATTAAATCCTTAACTGACCTCGAACCTTTAAAATGGCTTTTCATTCCTCTAATTCGGTCATTATAACAGTTCAGAACCATGAAACAATAATGCCAGTGTACAGGTGGAACAACTAAGTGTTAACACCCCCGGTATCTCCTCAACCGTGCAAGATTCGAAGATGCCGTCTGGACAGTCGATTGCATAAACAGGGGCTACTTAAATACAGCATTCTTCGTCTTTGCACTATTTTTTACTACGAAGATATAAGGTCAACTTTGTTTTTTTAATGGAATCCTATGCTAAATTTTAACGTTTCAAAAAGACGATTTCAAATGGGTGTACATCTTCGTATTTACGAAATTGTGTGTTTAGAATCGTATTTTAGAAATTGATGTGTTTTTGTAAGGTATTTTTTCCATTTAAGCGGCGATTTTTCATTCGCCCTTTCATGTTGACTAAATGGGTAACTTCCCGAGTCCGTCGTTCAGACAAACGCGATCATTTACTTGAGCACAGTAACAGCTACTTTCTTCGTTTCCTTCGTTACTAATTTCGCCGAAAGATGTCTTCATTTAAGGAAGACTCAAATGCTGCATTCAAGATTCCGGAAAGTTCTTGTCTTGCCACACAAATACTATTCTGTTATTTTGACAACTGTGACAATATACTCTATAATAAGTTTTAAGTAAATAATTCAAAAATAAATGAGCAATGTCCCGTCAATCAGAAGAATCAGAAGAAATTAATGCTCTAAGAAACTGGCAGAAGTGCGCTATCATTACCTACCGGCGCATTTTTGTACCTTTTATACTTCAGGCCTCCACCCTGTTACCTACTCTTAGTAGGTGGTCTTTCAGCGTTTGTAGAAAGCAGGTAAAACCATTCACAAGATAGTTCTTTTAGTTTCTCAGCGTGACCAGGAAAAGGTCGAATAAAAAAGTGCCACTTCTGTGGAAAAATACGTTATAAAAACATCAATTTCTAAAAAACGATTCGCTTAAATACGAACATATACACATATTTGAAATTGTCTTTTTAAGCCTATTACGATACGCTAAAATTTAGCATAGGGTTCCATTTAAAAAACAATGTTGACCTTTCATCTTCATAGTAAAATATAGTACAAATACGAAGTATACTGCACCCAAGTATCCCCAGTTTATACAATCGAGTGTTCAAATGGCATCTTCGCATCTTACACGGTTGAGGAAATACAAAGGAAGTTATCACTTAGTCGTTCCACCCTATATAATGCCAGCTTTTATCTTTAACCACGCATAGAATGGAAGAATGTTTTTCATCGATTAGTTATTATGATGTATTATGAATTATGATGGAGGTATGATGGCATGAGAGGCAGGAGAAAAGGGAAAACTCCGAGAAAGCCACCTGGGATCTCTCGTTATCAATCAAAAATTCCACGTGGGTATAGAATGCTGCTTGTACCACAACTGGAGCTGCTTCTTGACAGTTGAGGGACGCCTCTCCTTGTGCATGGTGTCCTACGTAGCTGCAACGCTACGCACCAGGAAGGACCCCAGCCGTACGGCTTCTGCGGCAACGGCCTAGGGCGGCCATCCAACAGGGGGCTGCGGGCTGCGACCTAGGAGAAGTCAATATAGAATCAGCCGTCTCTTCGCTCCTCCTACATGCCACTAAATGCCAGAGCTCCACCTCCCTTAACAAACAATGCGTCGTCCACGTTTCCGCTCCAAATTTTATGTAGCTTGCTCAGTACTAAGGGCACTTCTTCCATATGAAACTTTATTTCGTCTTTGTCAAAATCTCTTCCTTTAACCGGATTGGCCGTATTAAAATTACTTTGGTATGCTATAATTTTCTCATCAAGGTGTCTAGGTATTGTATACTCTCTGAATTGATAGCAGTCCCGGCATGCTCGCACGGGAAATTTGTACGCAGTGATTTACCTCTACCTCAAAACAGTTTCATCCCAACGGAAACAATCACATTAATTATAGGGCCGTTCAGTCCTCAACACAATAACAGGAGAATCAGTCAACCTCTGCTCAAAGGACTGGACATGGAAATGGATCATGCCCAGTTATAATCTGCACCATTGTAGCGGAAGGTTTAAAATGGGCTATGTCTCGTTTAAATTTAACTATGGGAATAAACATAAACGTGCCTCTGGCGGTGTCTGCCTTCTCCCGTCTGTTGTATAACGACGTTTATTGTATTGTCAGTTCTAATTCTTGTCCGACCAGTCAGTGTCGTCTTTTAATTAGATATTTTTCGGAAGTAAGCGGGTCTCTCAGGTCAAGAGACAATTCCGCTGCAACATGTATTGCAGTAGTGGCAGAGGTACGATAGGCACCCACCACGGCCAGGAGAGCAACTTTCTGCGTCTTAATAAGTTCTCTTTGCAACGTTTTCTTAGAATCCATCGCCTCAACTGAATCACACATTACATTATCACAATACATTATCACAGGTATGAATGCACCGTTGTATTTTATCCTAAGGGATATCCCTTAGTAGTTTCCAACCTTTTCTACAACATCTTCACATTGCCTGGTCTGAGAGAGATCGTTCAATTGGTAGAAGTGTTGCAGAGACGGGCCAACTGCTTCCGCGTGGTCCTCGCACCGCTCGCCCAGAACGCCCCCGCTCCGCCGTCCTTTTGTTTTGATTGATTGATTTGTTCGTGTTTCCGGGCGCGTCAACTGCTTTGTTCATTAGTCCCGTAAGTGTAGTGCATGCGTTTTTTCTCGGGAGATGGCGGTGATCTCCCCCCTGGATGGCGAGATCCGGCGCCGACCTACCGTCGGCTAGTGGGGTTTCCCCTAACCAGGACTCTCCCACCAGCTGGACACCGCCCCAGCCGGGACAAGCTCTAAGCTCCCGACCGGCCTCCCAGAATGTGTAGTAGTGTAGTGTATGTTAGTGTAAGTGTGTGTGTGTGTAAGGGGAGAGGATAGGACAAGGAAGAATAAGGGAAGATCACGCGCGGTCCGTGGCCCGTTTCGTATGGTACTGCTCCGGCATCCGCCTGGTGTTGATCGGAGAAACCACGGAAAACTACCGATCAGAGCAGCCGGCCGCTAGAATTCTTCTCCAGTCAGCGACTGAATTCGACCTAGCTGAAAAGCTAGTGTCGAAAATCCTGCCGGCGTCAGGACTCGAATAAAGGACATCCCCATCAGAGGCGCTGCAGTGACATCAGTTGATGCACTGAGCTACCGCTCCCGGTGCGTCCTTTTGTTTCCGCTGCGGGGCGCGCGGGCGCGGCCTCTTGACGGAAGGTGCGTGGTAGTTCATAAAAGTGCGGGCGATGGAGTGCGTTCCAGGAAGCCGGACGGCGAGCCCGCGTCCGCGCTGCGGCCAGACTCCAGAATGCGTATAATGGAGAGAGGAGGGGATTTATTGCCGCACTATTTCCCCGGCGAGCTCTTAGACACTAACCAGCCAAAAGGACTATTAATTATTGCAATAAAACGTTTACCTCACGTGCTAACACAATTCGAACCAGATGTTTCTGGAGCAGCGGCGCAAAAAATCACTTAAGCATTCTTGGGGCTGAGGTGCAAAAACACTCTACGTCGTAACAGCCATTATTATAACGCACTAGTGCTAATGCATCACCTTTGTCTCACGTGGGACGTACGGTAGCGCTTTGTCACAAAAAACAAGCTTTGTACCTTCACTTTCGGAAATTCTGGACGAATGTGTGTAACAAGTTGCTCTATGCTTCAGAGTTTTCTGGGATATTAGTTTACGACAAAACGCTGATTCAACAGACCGCTATGTTCTGACTTTATTTAACACATTGATAAGACATAGGAAGCAATTTTTCATTTGGTCATTTTTAAACGTGGATTTCAATGATTCAGAGTTGGTAATGACGGATGGGAGGCTTAAAAGTGATAAGGAGATGGAGAGTTTTCTAAATGAGAGAGAATTACAACTGAATATAGAAAATAGTAAGTTATAGTACCAATAAAAACACAAATATCCTTTATTTTTGACAATCAAAAGGTCATTAAAAAGTCTTCAATCCACAATAGGACGTTTCGGGTGTGATTTCACGCATCACCAGGTGTTTACATAAATTAATTATTGGACTTGTTTTGAAAATTTGACATATCTGAAAGTAAAAATCACAAACGTTTTTGAAGATATTGAATACAAATTTTAAAACAAGAAACAAAAAAATTCGACTATAAGTGAAAATTGTAAGTAATCAAATTTAAATTAGATGGAAGAGAACTTACCAAAACATATTTAAATAAGTATATATCTTGTTTCAAAACATAAAAATGTGTTTTAAAATGTTCTTAAACGAATGATAATTTCATAATCTATAACAGGAAAAGTTCCTTCTGTAAGAGCAATCGTCCACCGGAGAAAGTATTGTAATTATGCATGGGGAAACGGCGAATTTTCGACAGAAAAACCCTTATTTTCGGGTCTTTGTAACAGTGGATAAATCTTGTTTCTGTATATAGCAAATTAATTCCTGTAAGACGTTGTGTAGTGAGAACCCATGTGGGTTCTTGATACCCCAAAAATCGATTGACGGCAAAACGTTTGTCCGTGGTCAAAGCTAGCACCATATCCGTTTGGGTGATTTTCTCCACAAAATGATCCTCAATCGTTTTAAAGGAACTCGAAACTCTCAGAGTTAAAGCGGGTGTTTTGATTTTGGGAGTTTCTTTACATGATGCCTCAAAATCATTTTCAAAATTACTCAAACATTGCTCTAAGAGAGCATCAAGGAGGCTTAATGGTGCATAATACTGTAGTGAATCGGCGTCTTCCTACAACTACAATATTGAAGACAGAGATTTTTTCCCTAAATGTTATCTGGTCTTGAATAAGATTTATAAGATCCTTTACGATGTTTTGAAAATATGAGTAGTTTTTGCGTAATTTTGTGTGAAATATAGGCAATTTAATTTTTTTTAAAACAATTCTTTTATCGAAAACGGCTCCATTTTTGTTTTTAAATTTTCTCTTCATGTGTATCACAGAACGGTAAATCATTCGGCATTCTGAGCATTCTTCAAATAAAAAAAAACTACTTTTATCGAAAGATATTTTAAACATGAACAATTATTACGGACTACTGTCCATAAGAAATCGAAAAAAGGTTTTTTAATTAAAACATGATTAAATCCTAAAATAAGTTAACACGATATTATACGTCCGGAGATAACACGATAACAATTCCAGAAAGTGTAATTTGCCGTGCAAATACCATTCATGGATACTGTTTCTAAGCCCTCCGCACTTCACCTCATCGCTACAATGGAATGCGGCTGTCTTCTCGAATCTCCCAGGAAATCACTTTATGAATAGCATCACTGAGCGAACATCTTATTCGTCACGAAATTTTTTGATTGACGGTGCCGCGGATAAGATTTTTGCCCCCTCCCCGGCACTCCCCTTCTCAGAACTCACGCCCCGCCCCCTCAGCGTTGTCGTTAACCACCCCCTCTCTCCGCCCCCCTCGTCACAAATAACCCCTTCCCCGCCCTCTTGCTGTCCCTGCCTTCGCCCAGCCCCCGCACTGTCCCTGCACCGCCTTCGCACCACTCACGCCCGCCCCCGCCTCTTCTACCTCCATCGCCTCTACTCCCGCCTTCCCCCCCCTCAGCGTCGTGCGATCGTTCGGGAATACCGAGGGGCAATTTGAGTCGCTTCGCCGGCTAACGGCGCGATGTGGCGCGCCGCGAGCGGAATTGCTATGCAGCGGCGGTGCGGCAGTACGTGTGTAAACAGGGGGGCACTCGGCCCCACCGCCCCCGCCCCCGCCCCCGCCCCCGCCCCCGCCCCCGCCCTGCCCCTCTACCGCTGCTCCTCGGCGCGGACAGCGTCGCGAGGTCGCGGGTCGCGCCGCCACCCCTACCTCCTCTTCCTCCTCCTCCTCCTCCTCCTCCTCCTCCTCCTCCTCCTCCTCCGCCTCCTCGCCAACTCGCCGCAGTAAATTCATGTGGACAGCCGGCGGAGCAGGCATTACCCTGGCGCCCGCCGCTCCGCTCGCAGCAGCGCTCCAGGCACGCTCACACGCCCCGCGGTCTCGCCAGCGACGAGCTGGAATGGATGGCAATTTCGCACATTCTATTTGCACGGTTGCGTTGGTAAATATCTGTGGCGAATGCGGAAGGTTGGGCAAGCTGAAACCTGATTTTATTTTTTCAAGAAGCAGGTCTTTCCGGGTGGGAAAAGGGACACACGAGAATGACAGTAAGAAGGGACGAAGTAGAAGCGTGAAGGGAAATGGAAAACCAAACGGATTGCGTTTGCATTTCAGGATTTGATCAAATGTATTTTTTACTTCTTTTCCATACTTCAATTTCCGATTTTTTAAGACAAACAAATTTACGAATAATTTTGTCGAATCTTCATATTTTTAATTTGCAATTATACATGGAATGGAATATTTGTATATACTCATGATATTTTTGCCATGTGTATCACACACTACTTTTTAGACAGTCTCAATAACTTTCATGTAATTTAATTCCAGTATACAAATAAGTTAATTGGCTATTGTGTCACACTAAGGACAGTAGTAGCTGACTCGGGTCCTCGCAGTCAGCGTGATTGCTTTCTATGGCGCGACCTCGGGTTCGATTCTCAATCGTGCAAGATTATAATGTATGTTTTCCTTGCAATGCCCCAGTCTAATTATTTTGCTGTGTGACGAGGAAAAACTCATTTTTCAGATTAAGAAGACCAGAATATGGCAAAGGGATGCCTCTGTGCTAACCACACGTACCTTGCAACCCATGGCAGAAAGGCCTGGGACGCTGCTGGTAGGCCCAGACTTCAGAGGTGGTTACGCCGAAAGACAATAGCTGATTCGGTCATACGAAATTAATTTGTTTTCTTTGTTGCATTCATATTTTTAGCTAAAAATTTGTCCATATCACTTTTAATGCACTACTACTAAAAATTGAACCATTAGCATGCGGATTTTACTACAAGTTGTTTAAAAAAATTAAACCAAATTTGAAGACATTTCTTTAAGAAAATTTTCAAAATATTGAGGCTTCATATACAGTACCCCCAGAAATCAAAATATTCTTTTCACAATTCCAGGACTTTAATTTTATTCAAATTGATGGAGGATTTTCAATTTTGGAGAAAATAATCTGAACGGATTCGGTGCTAGTGTTGACGGCTAGCCGGCCGGACTGACGGACGAGCGTTCGCGCGTGGATGCTGCCTGCACATCGTGTAAGAGGAAGTATCTTATAAACTGCATTATTCACTTTTGCAGTATCAAGGCCCTACAAAACGATTTTGTATGTCGAAAAAACATTTTTTCTTACATTTTTAATGCTACGCATGTAAATATGATGCACTTTAATTATATACATTACAGCATTCTGGTTCTGGTAAAACTTACCTCTTCGGGTAAACTACACCACTACTGCTAAAAAAATATTAACAAAAAATATGTCTCAATATTGAGTTAGACTCCCTGTATCCACGGTCTGTTGACGTTCGTGTTCTCTTTATTCAAGAATAATGAATGACGTTTTCCTTCTTACCCTTGTTTAGCACTTCCTTTTACATTGATCATAGATAGAGTTTGCAATGAGATAGATACGCGTTCCGCCACAACTACGGGCTGCATTTTCATAAACATCCCATTGAGAAACTGTGGTTACGCTTTCGTCTGAGAAGATTTTTGACAAGACTAATTGTTGGTCTGCTTGCTTGGTTACGAGCAGACAAGCCATATTCTTTCCGCCCGCTCTCATGAATTCGTGAAATGTTGTACCCGTGAAAATGTACACAGTCGGTTGGGTTTTCATTGATCACTAAGGAAAAGCTCGAACGCGATACCCTTTCGCAGCCATCGTCAACTTAATTTCTAGCTTTCGCATCTATTACGTCGCACTGTTGATCAATGTACGGTTTACCAATTCCCACATTTTCAGTAAATATTTCATCTATACTTCGTTCTACATTAATCAATTGCTAATAATACCCTTATGTTATACAGAGTAAAGACAACAACACAAAAAGCTTCATCACTTTTGACACAAAATAAACTTTTTAAATTCTGATGGTACTTCTCGATACTGACCATTAAAACCAAAACCAAAATATATCTGAAATTCATATAAGCAATATTACAGTATATGAGCATTTCGTTTAGCAATACGAAATCTATCAGAAAACCGATATGCTCATATGATTGAACTATTTTCCAAGGATTGTTATTTCGTTTTTCTTTCATTATTTATTTACGGGAAATGTTTACATGACAGTGCAAACCTGCACGATCACATGCTATTCACGCAACTTGTCTGAGATGGATTCAACATTTCCTCTTTCTGGAAATTACACGTTTACATTCTTCAGGTATGAGGGGGACTTTTCACATCAGCGACGAACATATTTTGAGGTAAATATTCCAACTGAAGCATTCACTGAATATAGTTAACTGTTCCCTAATATACGTAGGTTTACATAGCTATGAAAATAATATAATTTACAATAACCACAATATGCTCTGCGAATGGAAATTATAGACTTTTATCTAAAGTGGTTTTTCGTAATTTTTATTAGTATGCGTTATATGACATGTGTTATATATTTTTTCTATTTTACTATTTTTCCTATCAGAATGTACAAATCATTTCTACAAAATAATGTGCTGAATATTAACGGTTACGCAAAAATGATACTAAAAATGTAATATCGATCGATTTTTTAATAATAATCATGGTCTTCCAAAAAAATCGTTGCTCATTCATTTACAGTACTCTTAGATCTCATGCGCATTACTTCACGTTAGACTGGTAATTATTATTCTCTTTTGGTGGCACATTTCTGAGCATCCTGGACCGAAAGATGATCGTTGTCTTAATTAATCCTCAAGCTGCTAGAAGCGGATAGAGCAAGCAGAGTATCGGTTTGCTTCGGCCGTCAAGCACGGGCGCCACGGGATGACCATTAAATTTGGAATGTTATCTCGGAGTGGCGTTCGATCTCATTTCGCATCGCGAGGAACGTGTAATTAAACGTAGCACTGGCCAGAACCATAGCACACTGGCCCCGCACTGCGCGGCCTGCGCGGCACGGGCGGCCGGCCGATTGTTTCGGGTAATAAAAGCCAATTTATTCCTCGGGCAGGTTGCTTCGCCCTCTCATTTTCCACGGCTTCCTTCACTTGCCCTCTTCGGTTCCCAAGGTTGCTGCAGCGGCGTGCTACACCTTGAGACGCTCGACTACCAGCTATCTCGAGTCATTACGTATACGCCGAGTTGTTAACTCACACTCGATTTGGACTGGTTGCAGCATACATAACCGTTTTATTCTCTAAATGATTCGTAATATATTATTATTTATTATGTTAATGTTTTCTTTTTTACAAAGGCGAAAAGAACGGCATTTCTCGTTACAGGAAATGCGCGTGGTAAAATATTATGACTAGTTCTCTCTAAAATTTTATAATATGACCGTTATTCTCTACAATGTTTAGAATTGAGGATGCACTTACTCTTTTAAAACATCAAAATTTCCCCTAAAAAACTGAAATCTCTTGTACTTAAATAGACTCAAAAGTATTAAGAATAACTTTATCATTATGGAATAAACACTTTACCTAACATAAAAACTAAGTTATATAAGTGGAATATAAATTGTATAAGCTAACGTAAATGAATAATTAAAAAATAATATTGCTGGTGAGATTGATATCTTGTAATAAATCGAGAAAAATGAGTATGTTGTTTATGTATATAGGTTGTGTAGGTATCATTATTTGTAGGGTGCCAGTCATAAAGTTATGGGAAGTTATGAATAATAGTAATGTAAATAAAATCGTAATATATGCGGTGAAGGATTTTTTTATAGATCAAAAGGGAAAAGTGAAAGTTGGAAAACAGATGACCCAAACATTTCCTATATCAAAAAGGCTAAGGCAAGGATGCTTTTTGTCACCTACCCTCTTTAAAATATATGTTAATGCGGTGTTACAGGTATGGAAAAGAAAATGTGCTGGGATGGGATTACAACTTGATAACACAACACTCTATACCCTATAATCTCGCTGATAATCATGTGCTGATGGCCCAAGAACAGGAAGAATATATGACTAGGATGATAAAAGAAGATTATGAGAAATGGGAACTAAGCCTCAACCTAGAAAAAACAGTATACTGGACACTAGGTAATAGACATGACGTATTGACTAAGGAAACTGGAGAACTAATAAGAACAACAGAGGAAATAAAATACTTGGTAACAACAGTAGGGAAACAGGATTTTTATGGAAAGGAATCTGAAACCCGACTCATTAAAGGAAGAAAAGTTTTAGGAGCTCTAAATCCAAAGATGTGGGATCCAAATATAAGTAAGAAAACGAAAATTAGAATATATAAATGTATGGTTGAAGGTGTTAAATTGTATGGAGCAGAAATATTACAACTTCCACAACAACAGAAATGAAAATTGAGAGCCCTGGAAGTGAATTTCCTCAGAAGAGCGGCAGAATATCTAGAAGGGAAAGAATTAGAAATGAACGGGTTAAGGAGATAATGAATCTGCAACAAGATATTATAGAGGAAATTCAAACGAAACAACTCACTTGGTATGGACATGTACAGCGAATGGATGAGAAAAGTCTCCTCAAAAGATCATTAGAGTGGCAACCAAGTGAAAGGAGAAAACGAGGAAGACCAAGACCAGGGTGGACGACCAGATCAGAAAGATAATCGAGAAATGGCAATTACCTTCTGATTCCTGGAGGAACAGAGAAGACTGGACTAGGCGCCGAAAGACCGAAGTAGCGGTTAAGAAATCGGCAAAAAGAAGATCTTTTAATCGCGTAGCAGTCGCCATCATTATCAGAACTAAAAATATATACAAGACATTATTTCACAAATATGTTAATTACTACGACAGATACGCAAGCAAACTGGATCGTACCATCACTTTCTCAACAATTATGTAAGTCGCTATAAATCAGTTATAGACCTTTCTTATTAAAATGATTTTTGTACGATAGTTTTTCTCATAAAAATATTATTTTTAATTCATCTCACGAACAACGCTAAATGCTAAAATTGATGTTTCTTGGGGAATAACAATAAAAGTATTCCCTCTCCATCTGTACATGTAAAACTCTGGACAGGCATAGAGAAGAGTCGGTCTGATTATTGTTTTGTAGAGTATTGTTGCTGTTTTGTATGGAAGGTATTTATTCCTATTAATTAGTGATTTTAGTTGATGAAGTTTGTCTTTAGTTTGAATTATTTTGGTGTCTATGTGTTGTTTCCAATTCAATCTGGTGTCCAAGTGCAGTCCTAAATATTTAATGGGTTTGTTTGGGGGGTGCAATGGAATGGGCTGCGCACTGGGTCGTGGCGAATATTCAAGCGGCTGTCGCAGGGCGCGTCGCGGCTCGAGTCGCGGTGCGCCTAGCGTATGTCCACTCGCGTCGGATGCAGAAGGGCGAGCGACGTTTGAGATTTCTTCTAGCTCGAGGTGGAAGGGGATCGCGGTCGGGAAACTGGGTAATTTCTGTTTCTTGTTTATTAAATGAGGCACAGGATATTTTTTGTAGTTATTACGTATGTATTAGAAATTGGTAACTGAAAATTCATTTCCACTTTCGCTGCCAGACCCCTTTGAGTACCAGTTTGTAATACTATTAAAAACATGTCGATGTGGCACTCCTACCTGGCGAATAATTCTTTGGGATGCAAATGGTGTGATAATTTTCGTTTTGAAGTCTCCGCTAGAGAGAATGACTCGACTACGCGCAGACGACCAGAATCGACCAGACTCAGAATCGAACCAAAGAACTAAAAAATGAAAGGTAGTTATAAGGAGTGCTCCGACGAGGTCTGCAGTCAGATGATACCACTAAATAAATAAAACTATCATCAGATAATCGACATATTTGGACGAAAAGTTCCCAATAATGAACTATTATTACACAAGTTTTCTTTGACCATTATTAATGACAGCAGAGTAAAACATTTAATTTTACGAAGATGGAAAAATATTGCGGTACATGAGGCGTACATGAAGTGATTCCCTCGGATCACAGAGATTTCTACCAAGTTATTCAAGCGACACTTATTAGAAAATCTCTTTCAACAAGGAAACATTTATTTAATTTGAATCTTCAGATGTAGCTCAAGGTATCAGCTATTGTCACTGCAGTGCCTCTGATGTGGAGGTCGCATCGTCGTTCACAACGAGATATATGTAGCAGCACTACATATATCTCGATGTTGCGTATTTTTTGGTTTCTGATTTAAATATTAATTCCCTAAATAAAGCAGTGTTGAAACCAATAAAAATCTAAAACTGGGATTGACAAAACAATTTTTAATATTTAAATTTTAATAATTCAGGACTTAATAAAATAGTTCGAATTCGTTTACATTTTGTCTCCTGATAACTGATCTTTGTAAGAGAACATCACAACCACCTATTATGTAGTTGGAATTAATTTTTAAAGCGTTTAAAGCTTTTTTTCTTAAGACCTTAAAAAACGCATGCAGTCAATCGAAAATGCATTACGATTTCTAGTGATACGCAAAAATATTTCTACTAAACATACATTGGTCATACTTTCCCATACATATTTATTTGAAATGTGATTATAAAACGTAATGAACAATAAATTCAACGTTTATCATGTACTTTATGTTTACTTATTTTGGAACAAATTCCAGTGAGATAAGGATATTTTATAGTTTATATACAAATTATCGTTCTCTTACTATTTATCAATTTTTAAAATAGCATAACTTTCCAAATGGAATCTGCTTTGATTTTACAATTATTTGTAAATGCTGTAGATTACTGATAGGTTAAGTTGAAACTGGTGCTCTTCAAGTTCTGAAGTACCTCCAAAAATTTATATTTCAATAATTGCATCAAAAATGTTCTAATGACGAGGAACAGCAAATGAATGTCTTATTTCATTGGTACATAATAGTCTCTGTACTTTCCTGGATCTCTCCTATATTTTGTTTTAAGGAACGGGTCTTAGTCGCACATAGCCTGCAGACAGCCTGCATTCTGCGCCAGTGGACAAGGTTCTTATTAGATACCGCAGTCCTGGTTTTCGGGCTGGTTTAGTACTCGCGTCGTTTTAACTTTTTGGTAGCGTTCTAATTTTTTCCCCAATCTCAGACGTTCATTAACGTGCCTGTGCGTTGTCAGTGCTGTGACTAGTGGATTACTACCGTGCGATAAAAGGATTTATTGAATCCTCATTCCCATGGACTTGTCTCCGCAAGCGTGAAACACCGATGTGTAGTCACGCAGTCGTCTTATGAGTTGGAAAATATGCGAAGGACCAACCGCGGAAACTCAAGCTTCCAGAGGTACTACGTCAGCAGGCACATTCCCGAGAAATATAGGAGGAGGAGCAGCCGGGTCATAACGTTGGCGGCGGCTGGGGCTCGAAGGCGCGGGAGGAGGCGGGCCACCTGCAGGACGACTTGTCACCTGCCTGCACCACTCCACTGCCTCCACGACCCCACAGTCACTCCCGCTTCGTTGCTTCCTCTGGCCTGGAGGTTCTAGAATAGCATTTTCGACACTGGCTAGTCAGCTGGATCGAATTCAGCGGCTGTCAGAGGAGAATTCTATCGGTCGACTGCTGCGATCGGAAAATTTCCGAGTTTTCTACGATCAATACCAGGCGAATGCCGGAGCAGTACCCCTAACAAAGGGGTTACGGACCGCGCGCGATCTTTCCTTCCTCTTCCTTGTCCTATTCTCAACCCTTCCTTACTCACCCTTACACTTACATGCACTACACTACTAGACATGTAGCGTAGAACATGGGAGCGTAGAACTTGTTCCGTCTGGGGCGGTGCCACGCTGGTGGGAGATACCTGGTTGAGGAAAATCCCCACCAGGAGACATAGCTCGGCGCCAGATCTTGCCAGCGGCGAAGATCACCGCCACCTCCCCCGATAATAAACACAAATTTACTTTAGCAGTGGACGCGCCCGCAATCAACGATCAATCAATTGCCCCCAACGCCTCCGCAACCTTACTGTCCTAAATCCACTCCCCCTCTCACTCTACTCCAACCACCCTGAGAGCCATTTTTAGTGACAAATTTAATTCTCAATCCCCCGCCTATATTTTAGCGCCGTCTTGTCTGTAAACAATCAATGTCACCACCAGCGATCGCTTCGCCGCCCCCCGCTGGGGACGCTGACGGCGACGGCCTGCGGTGCGACGTCGCCGTTCGTTCCGCGTTGGGCAACGGAACGGCACCGCCGGCATACGTAATCCGGAGGGACGCTCCGTGGGACCGCCGCTGCAGCCGCCGTCGCCTCCGCGTGTTCGCCTCTTCCGTGTGCCGTTTATTGGGGGCTCTGGTAATTGCTTCTCCCGGGCGGTTTCCTGTTCGGCGCGGCCGTGACCCGCCGCGCGCTTCGAATAAATGGCCCCCGGCGCCTTTTGATACCCGCACTACATGGCTCCTCGGGGGAATTTCTCAGGCGGCAAAAAGACGCTGCCGAAAGCGCGCCCGCCCGCTGGCGGAGGCGGCGGCGGCGACAGCGAGGCGACCGCCCACCGCCCACGGTCCGCGCCGGCTGCGACGAAGCGATTAGCTAACACGTCGCTGGGGTTCGCTCCTCGCTTTTTCCGCATGGGAATAATCTACGAGAATGACTGGATCCGTTAAATAGTTTGCCGCTGTCGCCTATTTAAATGTACGGTTAAAACGTTCAAGCAGAAATCATTTGACATGAATATTCTGATTAAATCGTACAAGGTATCGGGCTAAAATTAAGCTCGACAAGAGATGCTTGTAAACAAGTATTTTCTCTAGTTAATAGTTTCGGTTTTCTATACTGAGGCTTAGCGATATGAGGAAGGTGTTTTGAAGCTTTGAATCAATCCACAAATTTGTTTAACTAAATATAAAGCTAAGAAACATCGATGTAAAGCTAATCAAACAAACATGATATTCGAAATACAAGAAACCAGAGTTTAAAATACTTTTTTTACATGGTTTAATTTTCAAAACCTTTAATATACTCATTTTGGGCACTTTTTATTCAGATTTGAGAATAAAAAAATGTTTAACAACCAACCATTACATTTGTATCATACTATATTTGTTTCAACTAGAATACCTGTTTAATTCAACAATAGAAATATTCCTTTTTTAATTTCATTTCTTGTTCGACATTTCTGCCTTTCAAGGACGTTCATATATGATTTCAATAACATTATAGAATGAACCAATCTCAGGTCTGTCAGTACAATAACATGAAAATAAAAAGAGAGAGAAAATAGAAAGAGAGAGAAAAAGAGTCGAAGAGAGAGAGAGAGAGAGAGAGAGAGAGAGAGAGAGAGAGAGATTCCTACACTCAAGAGACGCGTATATCTGAAGAATGAATGAAAATTTCAATGACAAAGTCATTTCAATGAAAATCATATCAACGATCGAGGAATTAGCAACGTGAGTTAGTACTGCACTAAGCTCTTGATTCGTCTCATACATTGAGCAGTCACATTACATCCGCTTTTGACGCTATTCAATCGGGCTCAATTCGAATTGGTCAGACACAGTGCTGAAAAATTTCATTTACCTAGTTTATGAATGATTTCCTCGGCCGAATTTCTTGATCCCGATTCTGCAGTCAAAGACAACGGAAAAATTTATATTCAAACCGTCATTTCGTGGCACAGTTTCCTCGTGCGAGAATAACTCAAAGCTAGAAATTAAATCACATTGAAGACGCGTTTCTCCGATGGTTCTTTTAATCCATTAAATACGTTTATAGTTCCAGTCGTGTTGAAATCCGAGGAGGACGCTCTCGCTGTTAACGCTAATTGGGACATCTCTAACACGACTCCCCACTCTACTGCAACAGGAGAGTGGACGTTCCCCAGAAGACTTAAGGATGCGCTCCTCCAGATGTGTGCCAGCGACCCGGTTGAGGCGCACACACTTCTGGACGCTGGAGCACTCAGTATTAACACGACTTTAAATCAATTATTTACAACGAATATTACTTGGAGAAAACATTACTTTATCTTGTAACAAGATAATTGGGATCAGCAACTTAAATCTTAACAACACTACATTGGACTCACTCTCTCACATCAGTGTGTTATCGTTAATAAATATACATTCAAATGTCTCTGTAACTCACTAACGAGCTTTAGTCTGCAGATAATAGGGATTCTTAACAGAATAATGACAATCATCGTGAAATACGGTTGGGTTAAATAGTATCCATGCTAATCTGCATGTGTTCAATTAATCAAATTATCAAGCGAATTACTAAAATAGGATTTGCACATGAAGTTTCAGTGAACGTAAATATGAATCGATTAACTGAATTCAATAGTTATCCAATTTTGTTAAAGGTTGTTTGTTGTTAAGGCCCTTTATGAGTCTTGTGACATTTACTCTATAGAACAAATATCCAATATACATGAATTGTTGGGAACAGATGATAGTTTGAGACAATCGATTAGGTATTATTGCCACTTTTTATAATGAGCTAATATCTTTAATCCTAAATGTACAACATATGAATGTAAAATCAAAAATAACAAAAAGGAATTTAAATAAAATGAAAACTTACTTTGTTAATGTATGAGGTTTAGTGTGTTTTGCATGAAACATTGCAACAGTTTGCAGGTGTATCATCAAAATAATATTTTTCAGATTTTTAAACGTATTCAAGTGTGATTAAAATAGCTTTATTCAAATGTGACTAAAAAATTAAAACTGGGGGTGCTACAACAGTACATACTTTCTCTATTCTCTGGATGTTTAAATTGTATGGTTAAATGTATGGTTAAATTGTTTTTTCAATCCGACTAACTTTTCAGACATCATTCAAAAAAATGCAAAATATATATATGTAATCAAAATTACACAAATACTACTCATATTTTGAAATATGTGTCTTTGTATTTGTTGAATATTTAATTTAAAAGTTCAGATTTCATTAAGACAAAATATGTGTCTTTAATATTGTAGTTGCAGGAAGATGCCGAAAGAAATTTGAACTTTTCCAATTCAACGGTTTCAGTGAAATACAGAACTGGGCCATTATTTTAAACAGACTATTGCAGAAAAAATTGAAGCTATTTTTGAGAAAATTTTGAAAATGTTAATCAGGTTTCAGTAAAGTTCCTTCAAAAATCAAAATGTTAGTTTCAAATTCAAGAGGCTGTGACGTAAGTCAGATCCACTAGGGAATACAAGGTTTGGTGAAAATCCTGTGGACATTTAGGCGCTGGTCTGGTTCAGACAAACGTTACGTTCGGAAAAAAAGAAGGAAAAACAATATTAGACATCTTTG
This sequence comes from Teleogryllus occipitalis, assembly GCA_011170035.1. Taxonomy (NCBI): domain Eukaryota; kingdom Metazoa; phylum Arthropoda; class Insecta; order Orthoptera; family Gryllidae; genus Teleogryllus; species Teleogryllus occipitalis. The sequence continues at coordinate 214,944 of BLKR01000275.1, forward strand.
AAACGTATATTTCCGTCAAAATTGCGACATCGTTTGCAACACTACATACCTTTGTCTATACTACGTATACGATAAAATTTATGAAATAATATAATATTAATGGTGATGATAATATAATAATAATAATAATAATAATAATAATAATAATAATAATAATAATAATAATAATAATAATAATAATAATAATAATAATAATAATAATAATAATAATATCCTTATGAGTAATATGGTTGAGGCTTATGACCCGTTCTGCCCCTCAAGGCCCTTAGGGCCCGTTCTGAGCATCACAGATACAACCTATACGGAGTATTAAGGACACAGCGTTAAACAGAATGTCGGGGAGAAGATGTTCTTAAGAAAACTATTCCCCGTTGCTTTGGGAGTAATCGTGTTTTGAACCCGGCGAGTTCAAACAAATCAACATGAGCTCCGTCATTCGAATACGAGCCTTAAAGCATCCAGTCTCTTTCAAGCAAACCGATTCTCCGCAGATTCGTCTTTCAGAATGTAGTCCGGCCTCCGCAATACATCTCAGGAGCCACGACCTGTTGAGGTATGGATGCTCTTTCTTCTCCGTAACGGGGTGACACTTCCCCGGAAAGGACTGGACGCCTCCGCTGCCGTCTGGTCGAGACTCGCCTCAGCGCCGGCTCCCCCCTGCCACTGCCCTCCGCCTCCGCTCACACCGCCTCTCCTATGGCCTGCTCCATCTTCTTATCTCTCAGAACCTTCTACCTCCTTTTCCGCCCTCCCACCTTCTTCCCATATCCTTCCTTTCTTTACATCCTCCTACTTCCTCTTTAATCCGCTTATTTATTCTTACACCTTGCTGTCTACTGTGCTCTACCATGCTACTATTTCGTCTTACAATCTCCCACCTCGCATTACCTTTTCCTACTTCGTCTTACATCTTTCTACGTACTTCCCCATTATCCCACCTCTTCTTCCCTCGCACTAACTCTTCTTACCTCGTCTCACCACGTCCTACCTCGTCTTACATCTTTCTACGTACTTCCCCATCATCCCACCTCTTCTTCCCTCGCCCCAACTCTTCTTACCTTGTCTCACCACTTCCTACCTCGTCTTACATCTTTCTACGTACTTCCCCATTATCCCACCTCTTCTTCCCTCACCCTAACTCTTCTTACCTCGTCTCACCACGTCCTACCTCGTCTTACATCTTTCTACGTACTTCCCCATCATCCTACCTCTTACCCCTCCTTGCTGCTCCTCGTCACTTAATGAAATTTAAAATCTCCACCGTCCACGAATTTTCCCACATGCTAAACTCTGTGACAGGTACTTCTCCCATTTTTGTTCTTCATTTTGTCTTGGATATTTCTTGCCCTACTACCATAAACGTTATCAACCAACGTTACTTCCCAGACCCTCTTGTTGCTGCATCGCTTCCAAACCAAGTTTTCTCATGTTCGTACCCACAACGTCACCATTTGTGCTTCCTTCGCTTGTCCCGAAGATGTTGTCAAACGTCCCCTTTCCGTCGCCATTGTCAGCATTGTGTACGTCAGCCAATTAAGTGTGGTTTTCCTCGAATGGATTGACCAACTCTGTAAGGCGCCGACGCCTCCGCAATCATCGCTGCGACAACCGCTGCCATTGTTGATGTCCTAACAGCACCAGAACTCCTTTTTCGTTTCTATGCAACGTAACAATATTTATTGTAGTGGAGGTCGAGACTAAGGTTGGAAGGAGCTGTTAAGTTAATTTTTTTCGACACGAGTCTTGCCTCTGAATGCACGGAAGCTTATCCAAAGCTACGTTCAAACTGATACAAAAAATTGTATTTATTACGCATAATCCGAACGCACCTAGAGTAGGAATAATAAAATGAAAAGAGGATTTGTTCTCTATAAGTATCTTGGTTAGGAATGATTTTGGTTTCTTATTTCACTTTTAAAACTTTTCATTAAAAATTTCGTTAAAATTTTAATTGTTTTCTTCTCTTCGATGGCCAGCATTTAGTTTGTCTATGTACTTCGTTTCTTGTCATTTTAAAACGAATATTTAATTATTTGCTACTATTCTTTCAACTTTTCGGCGGATTTGGCTCAGTGCCAACATAACCCTTATCTCTGCAGCGACTCTGCCCAGAAGGTTCCAGGGTTTGAGTCTCGACGGTGGCAGATTTTGGACATTAGTTATACAGGTGGGTCGAATTCAGTCGTTGTCTGGAGGAGAATTCTAACGGGAGACTGTTCTGATCAGTAATTTTCCATGGTTTCTCCGATAAATACCAGGTAAACGAGGGAGCATTACCTTAACAAACGGGCACGGATCGTGCGTGAGATATTTCCTTCCCCTTCCTATTTTAATCTCTCTCCTTACACACACACACACACACACACACACACACACACACACACACAAGCACTACATCTGCACACAATGTCAGGAGACCCATCGGGAGTTTAGAGCTTGTCCCGACTAGAGATTTTCCGGTGAGGGCGAACCTGAAGGACAACATTTCGCCTTAACGCCGACGTGTGGGTCGGCGCTTTACCTCACCATCCCGCAGGGGAGAAACCCCACCACTTGCCTGGAAAAAACATTCACTACAGTACCAGATGTAGTGACCATAGTACTTGTGCACGAAAACATGAAGCAATCAACTTTTTTCGTATGCTGTAATATCACAAAGAAATCCATTCTGAAAGTGTTTTCAAACATCAACGAATACCTAACCTCGCCACTGGACTCTACCAGCAGCAGCGTCTAGGGCAAGACGGTGAGTGTGATCGCCGGCGGGGGGGGGGTGGATTAAGCGTGCGTCCGCCGCTGACCTCCGTACGTGTCGGACAGCGGCCGGCCACCGCCGCCACCGCCGCCACCGCCGCCACCGCCGCCACCGCCGCTGCACGCAAATGCCACCTCATTTTGTTTCCTTTCTCTCCTCCCGCCATTATGAGATACTGTTTGAAGACACGGCGCTCGCGGAGAGGGCAACCTGTTCCCTGAGGGAGCTGATTGAGGGCCTGCGCGTCGATCGCCCGCGCAGTACAGTCGCTCCCGGTCGCTGCGCGGCGCCTGCGCTCTTGCACCGAGGGATTCTTCTCATCTGCGTGGTCCAAAATAGGGTCCAAGCTGCTTCGATAGTTTTGTGGGAGATGAATAGTTTCTGTCCGGTGTAAAGAGGTCATTTCCGTTGTTCCTCGCCTTTTAGAACTTTAGAGAACTCTATGTATTATTCAATCATTATGAACAAGCCGTAAATTTGGAATCACGCTAGAAAAACATGACTTTGCGTTTCTTTCTCTATCCAATTATACTTGTCGACAGTTTCAATAACAATCCCAAAGCCTGAAACAGTGTGTGCTAAAACCAGCCAAGTCCGAACTGCTGTGGAAACAATTTGGGCTTCCTAGATTGCGGGTGCTCGCACTGTGAGGCGCCAGTGCCTTACGCGCGTCTGCACCGAGCGTGCTTCGGAGATGTTAAGACGTCCCATTGCTCGGCTTCGATACTTAGCGGGTGGCCAAATAGCAGGCGGCGACCGTCCAGGATGCGCTCTCCCCTAAATGCCTCGTTTTTCATCATTATAAAACCCGTTAATAACTGCGTCTTCTATACCGAAGGAGATAGCGAAATGGAGTTTCTAAGTCCCGATAAGATCTTGTTCGACAATCCTCTCGTAAATTGCGCAGATTAATCAATTCATTTCCGGTTCTGTATGGAATTCTTTGAGTTGTTTAATTGAATAATGAGTATTATCATTATTCCTGCGTAATTGTTTAATTATTATTGTCTATTATTACATAACGTTAGCTCACTTTATTTTACGAATTAAGACTAATGCATATTTACTTTAAATATCTTGTTCATATTATTCGCAGGAGCATTCATTGCAGCATAGTCATAATAGATGTATACTAAAATAAGTTTCAAGAATCAAGAACTTGTGACTGAACAACCAAGGAGTTAGAAGAGACAATACAAGCTTGTACACAAATCATAATGCAGCATTCAAAATTTGTAATCTTTCACTTTTTCTGGTTTGTATTACACAAAATTGAAAAATTGTTACATCGGCAATTTAACAATTCTAATGGGATTTACGACAATAGTTAATTTAGAATGAAACTTAGTAAATAATACATATTTGTAATAGTTTACCTCATTCGATGATTCTGGAAGTTTCAGATTCTTATTATTATGAGCAACACTTCTTTAAATGAAATACTTGACGTTAAAGGAACAGTATATTTAAATATCGTTTCATTTTAAACGAAACAAACCAATTCTGGACAATGAACTGTCTTCTTGGAGCAGTTACAATTACCTCTACATTGGTGGACTTGTTGATAAAGTTTGAATTGGAGTTATTGCAAGAAATGTTAGGTCAATTCCTTGGGAGCATATGAAAACAAATTGTTCCTAATTGACCAACGCCCTGATGTGTTCTTTAACCCTACAATAGTCACGGCAAATTTTGAAACGCCAGTACTCGCGGTAGACAGAGTATCCTCATAGAGCGAAAAGAGGAACAACGGAATTAGGGAAATTAACTAAGCTATGAAACTATATAGAAAATTCTTGGAAATGTTATAAATTTATTTTTAAAAATTAATTATACCGGATGAGCAATACTGAAAATTATTTGTAGGGATAATGTCAAAGTTTACGTATCAAATTCTCTAATCTAATATATAAAAATTAATATTCGTATTTTATGCGCTGTCTTACTATTCATTCCATTGCGATTAAACTTTGTCAACTTATTTCTGGTACTTGCGCAAAGAATATAGGCGTAATACAATGGGAATGTGCACCTGTGTGTTGCACATAGACGCGCGTTGATAATTTTATGCATTTATGCTGACTCAAGCTCAAGTTCATTTTCTCCGAATATTCTCCTCCTGCGATTGTGAAATATCGGTCGGAATTATTACTTGAAGGATATCTCGGACAAATAAATTAGATTTCTCCAAGACAGTGTCATAGCGAAAGCATGACCAAACTTGAGGGAAAACGTTTTAACAATAGGATACTTGACAACCACGTCCAAATTAGGACATAAAATAAACCCATACTCGCGAAAAAGTCATTTATCTATAAACATTTTTGCAGATCGTAGTGTAAAACGTAACTATCAATCACGTGACTAGTGGCGTGTGAAGTGTGATACATTACCATAGCAAAGCATTGCAGGTTCCCTAGTTTATGACAAAACTATCAAATATATTTATAAAAATAATGCAGAACTAATTACGAGATTAGCTTTTTATTCGCTTTATACGAATAACCACAATGTTCCTGGCTAATATTGTGAGCAAACGAAGTAACTCCCGTGAGGATTCCCAAACCACTACATTGATGAACCGAAACGAAAGCACACTGTACGGTACGTGGGCGTTTCAAACCCGCGAGCCGGAGCGTCGTCGCGGACGGGGCGCAGGCGCGGGCAGGACGCGTGGCGAGGCGTCGGGGTGGACGCGGTGGACGCCCCGGACATCGCGGGCAGCGGCGCGATGCGATGCGGCGATAAGATTAGGCCGCGCGCCTGCGTTTGTCATTACCCCGCGGAACCGGTTCACGGGCCGCCCAAAAGCCCTGCGCGGCGCGGCGCGGCGCGGCGCGGCCGTTCGCCACTGGGATGGTCACGATGCCCACGTTGACGACACCGCCGGTGACGATGACAGTGCTAACTGTAACTGCGATTGGGAGGGACTGTGGTGACGATGGTGGTGCTGACGGTAGCGGAAGCGGTAACTGTAGCGGTATTAGTGGGTGTGCTTGTGGCGGTAGCGGCGCAGGTGGTGGTGGTGGCGTGTGAAGGCACTGCAGGCAGTGAGAGTGGCGACATTCCGAGATGTCCGGCTGATGGGCGATAAGGTGGCGGCCCTCCGCTGAATGACCGCGATGGAGATCGCCTCTGGCGAGCAGGGTGACGACGCCTCTAATCTTGATTTTTGATGGAATTTTGGTCACTTTTTACAGATGACCAGCAACCTTGTTCTTATTTAGATCGAAAGGGGAGATACGTGACACTGACATTTGATTGTAAGACTTCATAACAAGTTCCCTACACTTTTTGCTCGAGTCGTTCCAAATGACTTCTTGACCCTGAATTCAGTTGTGCAAGGGAAAGGAGTATGCAGAGCATGTACATTAATAACGATAACAATTTCAGTATGTGTTAAAACTAAAAAATGCTTCGAAGTTTAAGAGAGACTTTTCTGGTAAAACAATTATTTTTGTATAAACTGTGAACTTTTACCCTTATAATTTTGAGGGTTATTTTGAAAACTATATCATCCCCTTGATAGTTCTTAAATTTGGATTAATATAGTGTTATGATATACCAGTGGATGCCATTTTTTCATTTGGTGTTGTGTTGTACAGTTTTGTTCTTTCTTTGAAGAATGGACGAAGGTACATGAGAACAAACTTGTAACAGACTCAAGCAAAATGCAGATCCTTATTATAGTATAAGAGTAACTGACTGGATGTCTTGACAATGTAGGAAAATACTTATCTGTCGGGTCTGGTGGGAGAATTAATATATGATGTATTATTCGAAACACGTCTTGAAAATCAAAAACATTCATCAAAAATTCCCATTATGGATAAACCTTCTATCTCATTTTTGAAATTCGTATCTCACTGTTCATTTTGTATTATTATCACAAACAGATGTTGAATTTTCAACTGCCATTTCTTCATCGATTAGCCGCAAAGCGTTACAACAAATCATCAGAGTTTATCCTCAACCTGGATCATGTAAGGAGAGGAAAGACCTGGAGGGGAGTCGAGAATTCTGACCAACACTTTAGAGAAGAATGTCGAAGAAGAACCAGAAGAAATAAAGAAAAAGAGTGAAAACAAAAAAGTAATTCATTATACCCTCCGTCAATGAAGAGAAAGTTAACTTAAAGACGTTTATCTGATGAAAACAAATATGAGGGCGTGAAGGTCACTCAAGCTGCTTCTGATATGGACCTACTGGTACATGACATGGATGCAGAAGATTTGGAAAATTCTTCTATTACAATAGGAGATTTAGGTGTTAATTGATTTGAAAGGGAAGAAATCGGTGGAGTTGGAAGGGTAGGAATTATGTGGCACAAATAATAAGAATTAAAAAGCAAGGAATGTTTCAGTCAATTTCTTAATGGGTAGTCATTTGGGGCGGGGCAATAAAAAGTATTTTAAATAGGAGTATTAAAGATAAACTAGCGCACCCGTGCGAAAACTCTCGCATGTTAAACCCCACCCTCTCTCCTAGTTTCCCATTTCCATATTAAGCCTATAATATATATCCTCCACTTCGTCACTGGTTCTATATGTCTCCTTGTAATTGATAACAACACAATACATCCTTGTCAATACAAAACTACTCTTATTCAACGTTTTAGTTTCGAGCAGATAGGTTCACCCATGTAATTCAATCGCGTAAAATATCAAGTAATTAGTTTACTTTCACATATAGTTGCAGATTCTACAGGCTCTGAACAGGTCGGGTAGAATCGGGAAGCGCCGAACCAGTAAAAATGTAATGGAATGTTCAAGAAGATCTCATCCTATAGAATACGGTGTCAGGAACTTTTTATTTGAGGCCTTTGACCCAAAAATTTTAGTTCTTAAAGCCCTAGAACGCTTTGTTTAGGAGTTATTTCATGATATAGTTTAAAAAATCCGGTCAAGTTTTGCGGGTTGCATTTGACGTGAATTTTTCGATGCTTTTTTGTAACAAATCCTTCATATTTTTTAAGTCAAAGTGCAATTCTTTATGAATAAGTGAAATTATCCTTCTTTAGAGACCTCATTTATAAAAATTGGTTGCTTGTGAGCGCCGCAAAGGGTATAGTATATACTGCTGAAAGGATATAGGAGACGATAAGTGATGTAAAGTTGAAATATCTTCATCCATTAAAAATGCTTCTAAAAAGCCAAACTACTTTCGTTTATTATTTCTCATACTATAATATGGAGTTGATTCATTTCATAAAGAAAATAATAAATATATTTATTTATTAAAACCATTGTTGAGAAACTCATGTACGGAGCCCTTGTCCTTTGAGAACATCTACGGGACAAAAATTAAATGAAATTCCAAAATTATTTCGAAATAGTTTTGGTAATGTAAATGTAAAAGTTATTTCACACTAGCCTATATATATATATATATATATATATATATATATATATATATATATATATATATATATATATATAGGCTGATTTTACATTTTTAAATAGTTGAAATTTAACAAAAGTATATAACCAAAATACTGATCACTGGTGCACGAGTTTTCCCCATAAGCAATCATTTTTAGGAATAGCATATTCGTTTTTCAACATAGTGGAAATTGATTGCATTAAAAGTACAAAGTCCACAAGAACAAATGGGAAGATTGTTTCAAATATATATTTAATTTGGATTTTAAAAGATACAAAATTGTGATTTCCTTCACCCCACTTTCCGGAAAATAACGAAAGAAACGACAGCTGGAATTCTTGATAGTTTTTATTTCAATGAGTATTCAAGTCATATCTTTAAAATTATTTATCAGAAATGGGAATGAAATACTATTGTTCTGTTTTAAAATGTACGCTACTTAATAATATGAAACATTGACTTGTTGGGAGATGCAAGGATGATTCGCTTACAGAAGAACAATGTTTTGCATTTATGTCACACAGGATACTTTTTGGCTCAAGTTAGAATTATGTGTGCCTGACGTCGTGTAGAAATACAATTCACTGCTCTTTAAAGAGAAAAGGCAATGAGTACATACCGCTGCGCTAAGAAATTCAAAAAGCACGTTCTCATTTATCAAACTGAACATTCCAGAACCGTGTTGTGTCAGGTGAGAATTACACGAACCATAATATCTGTTTTAGAGAAGAGTTCTTATTCCCGAAGGCTCATCTGATGAATAGTCTTCAAGATCGTGACCATCTTCTTAAGTCCAGGATTCAAGCTTTCCCTCCGCAATAATCGACGACGCGCATAATCTACACCAAAGCTCGTTCCTCGCAGGTGGGCGAGAGCCCATGTTGTATCACCTTTCAGGAACAGTCGTACACCATCTTCACAAAATGTTGCCAAGGTAATGAGGCCGAATGCCAATAATGCAGAATCTACAATCACATGCGGCGATACACGAGGGTGGCATGATGCTCGTGTTTTCTACTAATGACATTTAACGACAGACATTCCAAACGTGTTATGCAGATGTGACAATAATCCAAGATTCGTAGCATCGTGTAGAACTATGGGTCAGTATCATACCAAAGTTCTTGCAATTGCAATGCAGGTTTGTTGTAAATCATTTAATCATGATTCCAAAGAAGTAATTGAAAGAAGACCAAGAAAATTGACGATCTTCCCGAATATAGGCGAAGTGATATAAGGCAAAGTGATAAGTAACGAAGGATAGCATTTGGTGGTCGATAAAGATCAATACAAACAGTACTAATTGTTGCAGTCATAATTTTGGTTTAGTTTGCTGGGAAACTGATCTATTCATCGGCACGTATGTGAATGCATGTATCCGCAGTACATTATTTCATTCCGTTTCACATAAACAAAAACTAGTTGATTTGTATAAACAAAACTCACAAACTAAAATACCTTAGATGGTCAAATGTTCAAACATGGTCACACAAGATTGAACGCCATGTTGGTAGCGCAATGATTTTCGAACAGAAACTGCGTTCAATATGTCATGTTCTCTGTAGTTTGTTTAAAAATAAAAAATGTTTGATAATCGTTTAGACACAGATTTCATGATCACATCCTAAAGAACTTACTGCGTTTTCTGTCGGTCAATAGTGTACTACGTCACCATTGTCATCGCCTATGGAATACCGCCCGTGGGAATATAGTCATTCTGATTCCATTCCATGGAGTCATCCCATCTCATCCCGTGTGCTGTTCGGGCATAGAGTTCCTTTGCGTCGCCGTCCCCGACCCAGACATTCTAGCGCGAGTTGCGCCTGCCCGCGTCGCTGCGTCCGCGCCGCCGCCCCCGCCCCCGCCCCCGCCCCCGCCCCCGCCACGCAGGCCGGCGATTGCGCCGCCCGGCTGACCCCGGCGCGGGAAATATATGGGCTCGCCTCCGCCGACGTCCGCGTCGTAACCGCTTTCATTGCTCCTAATGCAAATCCCGCGCTCCGTGCGGCAACGATAAATCCTCTTATAATGTTGCCGGTAATGAAAGGAAACGCGGAACACGGCTCCGCTGCCGCTGTAATGATGCCCGGTCGCCTCTTCTTGTTTCTGGAAGCAGGCCGCGCTCGGGAGGGGCGTAGTTAAGATCTGGGAGATCGTGTCTGAAGACGTACATGAGACGTACTTCGTATTTTCATGCGGTATGCGCCCTTCTTCTTATGCACCGTATGTGCATGACGTCGACGGGAAGTATTCCATGATATAGGGTTATGGCTCGTTTGACAAATATTCGTACTAAGCATAAATTACATTCTGGTGACAAGAATAGTTTCATACTTGGAAGCGAAAGAGACCAAGCCAGGATCGTCTTTAAGATTATTTGACAAGTTACCATTCCGACACACCTATTATAACTCTGGAAGCCTGGATTTAACTCACAAGAAATATTGTTTTCGTATAAAACAATTTTTCTCTCTAGAAAATACGCGTCGTTAAAATCCACTTGGGATTGCAGGATTTGGTCTGTAGGATTGCATTTTACTTGCTTTTCGTAACATCAGAAATTGGCAAATAATCTAAACGTTAAATCGACTGCTACATATTGTAACTCCTTTATGATTCGTTCAATATACATTGTAATTTGAAGACATCTGACCATTCTTGATATCTCTATAGCAAACTCACAAGATATACAGGATCTTTAATAGCAACACTGGAATTTTAGTTTGTCCAATTTTTCTAATATCATTAAAATATGTTGGTCTAACGCTAAGAAGTAGTTCGAAATTATTAATCTTGTTTTCCTGGAATCGTAAAATCTGGAAATGTTGACTGTACAGAATGAAATAGAACCTGGTCACTAACAAGGCATATTTAATTCCCTTCCAGCGCAAAAACATGAAACGGAGAAATCTCGCAGTTTGTAGGTGGCCTGGAAGGGCTCACAACCTCCACTTTGCCAACGCTCTGGCTTGCTTGCTTGCTCGCTCTCTAGTGTCGACTTTCCGAGAGACGCGCCCGCGGGGAGTTTCTCTGTGCTGCGCATATGTAACGTGGCGGCGGCGGCGGCGGCGGCGGCGGCCGGGGTCCGGCTGCACGACACGCGGAGGCCGCAGGGAGACGGTCGCGAGAGGCCACACGGAGAGCGATGCACGTCGTTTCAGTGGTCGCCCCGCGGCCGCATTCGTATCCCACATCGCCTTATTCAGGACTGAGACACTAATTTTTGGGAGAGTCGTTGGCGAACCCCTTCATTACTGTTCATAAGGGAATTTGATGAGTTTTCGTGGGCATAGTTCCGCATTTCACCTTTTAGTATGCATATGAATGGCCAGTAATTATTTCGTAGTGAAAAATTATTTTCTAAAAGAATACATGATTTTCTTGGCAAGTTCGACTTTTTTCGTGGCTTTTATGTTTGTGAAAATGTTTTACAAGTATATTTCAAGAATGCTGAGTAGTGTTTTTTGGAGGACAGAGATATTAAAGTGAATTATCGTTAAGTTCAATTTTAGATGCTCTCCCTCCAAAGAATTTTGTCGTCGAGAAATAGATGCTGCTTCTTTTTGAACGTCACTGTCATATTTAATCTAGCGAGATTAAAAGCTGCATCACGATATTTTTTCTTATTAAAGTAAAGTGTGCTTTTCAGACCCTAGAGCCAGATTTGGAAACAGTCGTTACCGAACACTTTTGTCATATCGCCTTCTTACGTACTTTATGAAGATTCAAAAATTAGTAAACACTAGTCAAAATAACATTACGTACACCATTCTACTTATATGGTGATTCATACTATGTTAATTATCATCACCACCATTGCCGTTTCCTTTTGAGTGCAAATGTGTCGGAAGCTCTTTGCACGTGTCAAAATAAACATGTTATCTGGAGGAGAATTTCTACATATAAAAGAGAGCTTGATTTGTTATTATTAGCACTACTAACTTCATATTTAAAAAAAAAGACTTTCGGAATTTTATGGAGTGTTTGGAGAATTTTCTGACAAGCTAAACAATTTTGAACACCTGGAGACATGAACAATGGAAACAAATGATACAGGAAGCATCATTTCTGGCAATGTACTGGAACTGCAATAAAGGATAGAAGTGCATAATGTGGCCTTTATTTTTGCAAAGACTCAATTATTTTACTTTCCGCTAAAACTTAAAATTCCACAGAAATCAATCTGAGAGTTAAAAAAAGGAAGAAAATGCTGACGTGAGGCAGACTTCTAAATCGCAACTTCATAGAGTTTTGTTTGTTTATAGAAACTTTTAATAAAATAAAAACTGGTAAACTTGGCTTGGTAACAAAGTATGAACATCAAAAATAGTCCTGGTGCTTTTTGTTTAGGTTTCGGTTAAAAGCGGAAGCTTGTGTCCCAACCCCGCCCCTCCTTTTGCACGACGGTAGGAGGTGAACGACAATTGGGCAGATCGCGACGCCCAAACGTCGGCATACGAAGTAATTAACTGTTTTAATGACAGCGCTCCGCTGTCGAAAATCGCATTGGACTTCATTCTCATATTTAGTGACACGAAAAACGAAGCGCTCGAATTTGTACGATAAATGATAAAAAATAAATGTCTTGAATTTCTCCTAATATGCAGCAATTTAACATTACTGCCATTTAGAACTTAAAGATTTTGCCATTATGGGATATTGCCACTATATTCCACGTTAGTTTTGAGCATCCAGTTATTCTAGCATTTCTAATAATGGTTTAGGGAAAAAGAAAAATATATCGATTTCGCCAAAATAACGCCCAGAATAAAATCTGTGAGGATCGGGACATCTCCGGGACAACGATGGTAAATGTTCTTGCTGCAATGGAGGCTATTTCCAGTCCAATGCGTGAGTGCCAAAAGCGCCGCCGGGGTGCCCCGTCGGTGGGCGGGCAGCGCCGGGCCGACGCGCGACCTAACGGTGAGGCCGGTGCGCGGGTGTCAGCGGGAATTCGTCACGTCCCCGAAAGCGGCTGCCGCGAGGCTGCCGGTCGCCGCTCGTAACTACTGTCATTACCGCAGCCTCCTTCCCCGCGCGCCGCGCCGGCCGAGATGAGCTTCGGGATTGGATCTGCATCGGCGGCGCTTTCGCAACACGCCATCAGCAGCCGCGCGCGGGCCGGCGCGCTCTTTGCCGTCGCCGCCGCCGCAGACTTGCCGTTAGCCTGGACCCGGCGCGGTCGCCGAGCCGAGCCGCGCCGGGGACCGTGTTGAAATGGAAATTACAGAGACATCGGGACGCCAGGGGAGGGGACTGTCGAACTCCGGCCGCCGGCCTAGCAGGGGTGCGCCTCGCCACTTTCACGGGTCGGCGAGCAACGCTCCATACACTTGCACGCAATGCAACATGGAGACTTCAATCACTTAATTACGCTGCGAAAGTCTCCGACTTCGGCCCCTAGGATGTTCGTTGTTACTGAATTTTATCTTGAGGCAGGACTATTTTGATGAGTGAAAGAATAAATGACGTTGAAGAGGGAATAATGGATTAATGAGATAGATACTCACAAAAGCATTACATCTCAGTCTACAACAAATTCTCATGATGAACTCATGTCATACATAGAGTTCGGAGTAAAATTATTGAATAATATTTGCTTTCTATCCGAAATTAATAACGTCAGTAAATACTTCCAATATTACTTTCGCATTCTTTATTGTAAAAATAGTCAACAATTCTTCTTTTTAAACAGGTACAACTTCTTTTGTGAAGTAATGTCGTAATTATTTCTGTGGTTTTACCGATTTACACATTGCAAAGATATTTTTTCGCAAATATGTGCAATAAGGTTTACGAATACCAAAGTTCATTGGAAAACTTACGGCTTATCGAGATTGTCTCATTAAAATGCGCCATGAATTTCACCTAGAAATGAGAACAACTAAAATTAATACACAAAAACCGTTCAGAATTAATAGCTGAAATGAATCCAGTATCAATTGTATATTTCACTAGATATCTTCGTCATTATAGCCAGATCATGACACTTAGAAGCGAGACAGGATTGCTTAAATATTAGCAATTTCGTGAAACAGGTTTAACGAAAATAGCTATGTATAACTTTAGCATTTCCTGTAGTTTTTGAATGGGGCTAATTAATACTTGTATTCATTTCTAAATTATCATTTGTAGTTTTTGAGATATTGAGGTAATTTTTTTTTTTAATGGAATGGTGTGTGTGTGTGTGTGTGTGTGTGTGTGTGTGTGTGTGTGTGTGTGTGTGTGTGTGTGTACACACACACACACACACCATTCCAAGTTACGTTATAATCATGACGAGCGTAAAAAGACGAATCCAATGATATACATATTGTCATATATTAAATAAGCATTTTCTTGAGTAATTTTGAATTTTTTTGTGATTCGTTTTCAATGGATATTGTAACGCTTGTGTTAGCAGGGAGAGCGCTGTACGACCTTGGCTGATGAACTGGTACATTTAAAATATACGTTTAACACGAGTCCCAAAAAATCACAATTACTCAAAATATTTATATCTAACACATGACAATATGTATTGGTCTTTTTTGGCTCGTCGTGATAGATTAAAAAATGTGTATATTTCCATTTGAAAAAGGTTACCTCAATATCTCTTAAAATACAAGTGATAACGTCAAAACGAATAATACTTCAATTAGCTCCATTCCTTCATGCACTTTCGTTAAAACTGCGTGCAAAATCTTCAACCATTAAAATTACAGGACGTGCTAAATTAACGCGACTCATCCTGTATATACACATACCCACAAATGTGTGTGTGCGCGCGTGTGTGTGTGTGTGCGCGTATGTGTGAATGGGTCCGCGTGTGCGAGTGTGCTGTGTTCGTGCATGCGTGCGCGCGCGTGTGTGTGTGTGTGTGTGTATGTATGTATGTAAGATATTAGCAGTGTGCAATAACGGACTGCAACATTGTCCGACAACTTGTTACCTATTCAATCAATTTACATGCTCCTTAAGAAATGGTATATTGATAATGTGAACTGGCAAATAACAAAACATAGTTGTTTCTCATCCATACCCACTATATATTTAATACATTAAGGGTTTTCTTTTAGAAAGGAATTTGAGCACTCTACTTATACAAATTTCGTAATTTTTCCTTTGAATAAAATGGAGTGGGCCCTTGATGTTTTTATTAATAGGTATTGTATCTGAAAACTAATAGAATGAACGTCACTCTTCCGTCAGTATTCATTACGTTATATTCATGATCAAGTACATTGTGTCCTTGGAATGTAGTTGGTTTTGGCAGATTTGTTGGGCTGTTGCAATTATTGATATATATAAAGAATTCGATGTTTTGGGAGGTTATAGTTCGTTCAGTGAAAATAGAGAAGTTTCTGAGTTAGAAGATTGAATGTTTTTGAATTCAAATATTAGTGATTGTATGTTATGTCAAGCAACCATTTGACACATGTGCCCCTTTACGAAATATTTTGTGTTTAGCATAAAAATGTAATGCATCACATAATTTAAAGTAGATTGTAGAATTCCTTACTAAAGTCTACTGCAACATACATGTACAGATAGTGGTAAATATAAAACATATCAATTACATTTTCAGATATATAATTAATTCTGTTTAGAGTGAATAGTGATTGTGAGGTTCACAATTTGTAAATTTCCCTCATTTCATATTAGTCTTGGAGAATAAGAACTGAACGACATGTAACAACAGTTTGAACTTATCGATTTTCCTTAAAGTGAGTATGTTGTTCTTCTCTATTGTAACTTTTCTACAGTTCTTTCGTGCGATGTTATCGCAGGGGTTCAGTTAGTTTAAAAAATTTCTACAGAATCGGTTAAAAAGACATTATTAACAAAAAATTAGATTTTAAAATTTGACAACAGGATAACGAGTAAATATATTTTCAAATTATTCATTTCCATTCTTCTGGAAAATGTATAATTTATTCTGGACTGGGGAGAAAAGGAATGACATTGGGGAAGATTACTTCATATAACTGTGGGTACCTAGAATGAATTACTATGTGCTTTAAACGACCAAGATGTAGATTAATGATCAAGTAGCAAAATATTTTATAAGTTGAAAATAGATTTACCATTTTTTAATACTTTATGTGAGCAAAGATTTGTATTTTTTTTAAATAAAATTTGTTCTTTGATAAGCATTTGTAAGTGGCATGATTAACGCTTTAATCCATTTTGAAAGGGCAACTTCATGTTTAACTTCACAAGTCATGGCTTCAAAAATTTTCGCAGTTTAAAGTGAGACTTCCTCAGATTTTTAAATCGAACGGAACGACGTGACGTACAGTACAACATTAGTTTTCAAAATTATATACTCAGTTTTTGAGATCTCTGAATGATCCTGTCTTGTAACTATAAACTGAAATGATCTTTTCTAAAGAACCCCTTGCAAAATACTCAGTGGAATTGTAAAGAAACGAATTCCTGACACCCAAATGGCACAGGTGACTATCGAGATTCACTCTTTTCGCTTTGAAGCTCTTCTACGAATCACTGGAGCGGTATATAACCTCAACGAGGTGCCGGAGAGAAAGTTTTTAAAGTGTGGTAACTTAACCTTTAAATATAAATCGTATCCGAGTTTCCTTGCCTCTACGCCACTGTTACTATCAAGTATAAAGTGCAGAAACAAGATGATAACAGGTCTCCGAAATAACAAATCGCGAAGGAAACTGCGAGAAGCCTTAATCGAGAGGGATTTGGTGAAATTGCTTTCAGGCGGTTAGCTCTTCAATTCTCACTCACATCAGTGGCTTTCCTAAATGTCCCTAGCCTTATCCGGGCAAATTGAAGCTTCTTTATGTTTTAACTTAGGAATGCTATAGTTTACTACTACATGGAGGACGGGCGCTCATATTTTGGTCAATAGGTGGATGTTACGAGTGGCATTTTGCACAACGTGCTTGCGGTTACCATGTGGTGTTTCTCGAACATTAACACTCTTCCATCCTACTTTCAACGCTCGTTGAGTTTGATAATACAATATTAGAAGACACAGAGTGTAAGTATCTTCCCATTTCTTCGAATTCCAAACTAATATGCAATTGATGTATTGCAGTCAGGGATCTTCACACTAGAAAGACACTTGATTCTTGCTGTAGTAACGAAAATGATATTTTAGTTATTAACTCGTCTTCAGCGGATTTCACGAAATATCATTCGAATGCTTGTTTATTATTTTCTACAATATTATTTTCTATTAAAATGTTTATATTTTTGTAATCAATAAGAAAATCGTAATGGCATTTGAGACAATTTCAAAGTGTTTCACCTTCCAATGATCTATTGACCTTGGTTAAAATGTTCCTATAACTTAACAATATTCTAACTTCAAAATTACAGTTATTTTCAAAATTTTTTTATTGATGACAACTTATTTTAGGTATTACTGACATCTCTGAAGTTTATAAGTCTTGTATAGCTCAGTTTTAACAATAGTTATTTTCACATCAAAATAAACTTCTTCGAAAATATGTTTTGATTATCTTTTCTAAAATATAAAATAATTTAAATACTTACTAAAACTTTGTATCTGTTTAGTATTTTGCAAAACTAATTTCCTATCAGAATCACTAAAGTTATTGGAATACAAATTAAATGTCTATCAGCATTATAAATTGGTTAGTATTTTTTATCAATAAGAAAATGTTTTTATGGTAATTGCAAGATTATTTATTTTCCTTTTAATAAACATTATGTGCATCAAACGAACTACTATAAATGTTCAAGATAAAAGTCGAAGGGTCATATCATATTTTTCTTCAAATTTGAAAACAAAAGACTAATTAAGATTGAAAGTGAAAATGCAATTCAAGGTGCAACCCCAAATTCCGGAAGGATGTGTGTAGAATTTTTTTAAAAAACAATTTGCAAAGATACTGGATACTGGAAAGACAAAACCTATAGGTATTTATTGTAAGAAAAATAGCGCAATTTTATAACACATTTCATTTTATGATGCCCCTCAAACTACAAAAGAAGACAAATGACCCATGAAATGTGCATTGACCCACTTGAAAATATATATATTGCATCCAGACTAGTCGCCGCCGATTCCACGAGTTGAAACTTAGGTAAATAGTGTATTACTTGACCGAACTAGAAATTGAATACTTCTAAATTTAAAAACCTATATTTTTGTCATATTGCAAGGTATCAAAATAAAATTTTGGTATCAGACCACCTCTATATTTAAACAAATACTGGTGCTACAACATCACATTCTGCCTCGCCTATTTCCATTTTCTTCTGCAATATTTGAAAATTCGGAAAGTTCAATAACTTTTTAACTGTCCTTTACGCTATTCGAAGAAAAAGTTAATACTAAAAAATTGAAGCCATTTTTGAGAATATTTTGAAAATATTACTGACCGTTGATGTAATTATCCCCGAAAATGAAACTATTCGTTTCAAACTCAGAGGGCATCGAGTTCCTTTAAATCGATCAAGGAATATCAATTTTGGGGAAAATAGTATGTACGGATTGATGTGATAGTATTGATAATAGGCAGACGTGTACCCCGTCAATGGATTTTTCGTCATCACGGACCAACGAAACGTAGGTTATGATCACGCAGCGCGTTAGTTATATATTGAAACATGCCCACAAACTGTTCACAATTATAGGGCGTTTCGTCGTAACCCGTTTCCGAATTTATGTTAACATGGGCGCCAGGAAAAAGGTTAGGATATAATTTTAGCTATTATTGCTTCAAAGAAAACTAAACATTGTCCCGCTAGCTGAGTCGATGGGTTGCGTCTGAAATAATCGCTTTTACCTATTGATAGCTGATTACCCGATCTGCCATCCATACAGAGTGGCGAGGAATCTGAAAACAAAATTTTATCTAGCTCGAATTGCCCAATGAAAATCTTTTTTTTTCAAAAATAAACTTAGGATTTATTGCTTATTGCAACAGAAAGACTGTCCTTTGGTCATGACCTTGTTCGAACCTTTATACTGCACTATACTTCGCGCTCTTGATCGACGTCGCCACGAAGGACCATCATCTCTTCTCCGCGGTGATGCGAATTCCAGGGTCAAAGTACCGCGTTCTTATTTTCTGTTCTTCCACGCGAACCTTGCCGAGCCACTGATCCGCACTACTTCAAATATTTGTAATTCTAGTTCGATTAAACTTGCAAAATCATACCAAGTTCTTTACGATTACACAGCGGAAATGTTTTAAAGTTCCACAAATTAATTACTCGTCCAGAATATTTCTGAGTCCAATCATATACGACTTCTCACAAGTTCTAATTTCTGCGTGTTGTAAAAATAATTAAAGTCCAAACTGTTCGTGAGCTATACTTTTAACACACTGTTAATTATTCGGTGTTCCAATTACACAAATTATCTATCCGCGAGCGACCCGCACAGCGCCACGACATATGACAGGATGTTTATTTTTTTATTGCTGCTCAGCCCTCCGGAGCTCGGTTTCCCCTTTGCACTGTTTTTGTCTCAAAAAAATCAGACATACTTCCGCAGTTGTAGACTATCGTTGCTCTCTCCAACCAATCCCCAAATCATTTTCAAATCTGACTAGCCACGCCGTTACTTTCAATGCCAGATGAATATTTATTTATCTTGACAACGATTTGGGCGCCGTTGCTAAGGCGCCATATTCCTATTTAATTACCCTAGCATTTCCACCCTTTACGACAAATAACATTTAATAAAAGTGATGCACACAATAAATATATATATATATATATATATATATATATATATATATATATATATATATATATAGGAATTTAGGAATTTTTCTATTGAAAAACTGCCGTACAGTACTTTGTCCTTAGTAGTAAAAGTAATGTTGAGAAAACGCCACCACGCCGCTGCTATCTGTCCATCCGGCCAGGCGGCCGCTGTGCTCGGGTGGCGTCCAGCGTCGGCGGAGGGGGCTGACCTTTCGCCTGGCAGCCTCCCGGGCGCGCAGCCCCAACCCCTCAATTTCCTCGCTCGTAAAGATCTTATATTATTCTCCCCGCGCGCCTTAAATTATTTTTATGGCCGTATGACGTCAAAAATCGAAATGTCAAGCGATCCCTGAGAACTCACTTTTGAGTTATTTTGTTGCGCCTTTTTCTGCGTGATTTCCGCGGTACTTTGAGTACTCGTGTCACGAAAAACCTTGTAGATCCTCAGTATTTTCAAGTGGGTTGCTTTCGTCTAATAAGCGTTTTCTCATCACCTTTCACTCTCTTCCGTACAAAATAAAAAATTAAACAAATCCGAGGAAAAGTACTATGGATGTGGGAGTACAGTTTTTCGTTTCTTCCACATCCCGATTTCTCAGTAGCTAATAAATCATTTCAAATCTACCACAACAGCATAACTGTACATTCTCGAATTAATTGTAATTGTTTTGTAGAATAGCTGACTCTATGCGAGTAACACCTCATACATAATTTGAAATGCTTAACAATACGAAATATGGAGCTTAGAAACAAAACTTCAAAAATTTAATTCTTTGATGATTTAAAAGTTTAAATGAAACTGATTTTTGGGCATTGGATTCAGTAAATTGTGCTCTAGACTTACAATGTTCAAGAGGAAAAATTGGCCTTGTGCTACCTAGGATTCAAAGAAGAGACCTTCAGAACTGCAAGCAACTGGTATATATGTAGAGCCACGTAGACTTACTGCAATACGGTACTTGTATCAATGTTCCATGCGTTTTGACCT
The DNA here is from genome assembly GCA_011170035.1 of Teleogryllus occipitalis. NCBI lineage: Eukaryota > Metazoa > Arthropoda > Insecta > Orthoptera > Gryllidae > Teleogryllus > Teleogryllus occipitalis. The sequence continues at coordinate 235,769 of BLKR01000275.1, forward strand.
TTCAGAACAAAATGTCCAAAAATGATGCGAAAACTTGAAATATTTTGAAAAAACTGAACATCATTTAATGGTCTAATTATGAAAAAATATATTGCATTAAGGAAAATCTCAATTCAGGAAACCGTCTAAGGTAGCTCGTAGTATCAATTTATGTTCCTCTGACCTGTGTCTCTGCCTCTGTCCCTCTGTGCCTCTGACCAGATGTCCTAGGATTTGAGTCAGACGGTGGCAGGATTTTCGACCACTGCTAGTTAGCTAGGGTCGAATTCAGCCGCTGTTTGGAAGAGAATTCTAGCGGCCGGGTACCCTGTTCAGTAATTTTCCGTGGTTTCTCCAATCTACGCCAGGCGAATGCCAGTATAGTATTCTAATAAACGAGCCACGGATTGCGCGATCTTCTTTTCTCTGCCTGTCCTATCCTCGCTCCTTACACTCGCATATGCACTACTCTACTGTGACTGACGGGAGACTAGTCAAATGCTTAGACCAAATGTTTGTCCCGACTGAGGTGGTTCCCCACTGTGGGAAATACCTGGTTGGGTAATGTCGATTATTTCGAAATGTGTTTAATATCTATGTAAGCCTGTGACATATACATACCTCAATAAACAACTCTCATTACCGCATCCCATTTCGTACCAACAAGTATTCCATACTGCACGGAGAATCAGCACGAATCAAAGAGATATTATAACTAACTAGATGTGCTACAGAATGGCACAGACTTACTCGCAGCATATTTTTTCTAATTTCCTTGGTGTGGACTGGCTTTAAGGTCTTGCTCCATTCTCTGGCCAGCTCCCACCTATCGACGCCAAAGAACATTTTCTTTACATTTTCTCAACTTTTCGGTTTCCTAATAGTAGAACCGAAATATTACTTGAAGAATATTAAAAAAGAGTAAGATCTCATCCAAAATAGAAATTTTCATTGATAATTTTGAACCCGTTTTTAAGAAAATGGCGATTAAGCATACTGTAAAACTTTATTAAGTTTTCGAAAAACTTCATTTGAAGTCCCTTCAAGCACTTCCACTCGCAAATATAATAATGTATACAAAATCGATGAAAATGTGCATATTAACGGCGTGAGAGATATTTAAAAAAATTACATGTGCAATTTTTTTTAAACCAAAAGAATACGCGAAAATTAACTATACTTTATTTTTAATTAACTTTAAAATTAACTTTTAAATTAACTTTACTTGAACAGTGTAATAAGAACTATCCATTGGAGAATTTCGAAGAAAAATTTTGAGCCATTTTAGAGAAAATGGTGTTTGAGCGTTTCTGAAAATTTGGAATTTTGAGCCAATTTTTACAGAAAAAGTCTAGTAGTGTCAATAAATCGCCTCTAAGGTAAACATTACCGACGTGGTAGTCAAGCAAAAAAAAATACATTTTTGTAATTTTTGAAAAAACAAAAGGGTAGAGCAATATGATGTTTATGTCATCGGATAGGGGTGGTTAGGCACTAACCCTACCAGAAATGTAAAGAAAAAGTATGGAGCCGTTTTTGAGAAAATCATGTTTTTTAATTTTTTAAATTGCAAATATTGCACGCTCTATTACACAAAAACTACTGAAAGTTTCAAAATATCTACATGACTTTACTGAAAGAACTATTTATGAGTAACAAATTTCATTTGAAGGAAAAATCTGTGTCTTCAATTTTATAGTTGTAGGAAGACACCCCCCCAAAATTCAAACTTTTGCAATTTTCGAAAATACAGAGTTAACCGTGAAAGTGGTATCTATACCACCTTTATAAGTATATTTTACTCTATTCTTACAAGAAATTTAAAGAAAATATTTGCTGCCGTTTTTGAGAAAATTTTGAAAATGTCGGGGCGGGGGTCCCTATTACAAGCATTTGTGGCAACCATTTTCCACAATAATAGCTTCACTGCAGCTCATGATTTACCAGTGTTCAAATTATAGATTCATTAACACATAATTCGTCATTATTACACGCCATGTACCACAATATTTTTGTATTCTATTGTATACACTACAATAAGTTTGTTCTTTAAATTAAGTTTGTCCAATATGTTTGTTAACTTATTTCGGTCCCATTGCTGCTTATGTGAGATCAACTAATACTTCCCTAGATCCGATAAAATAAAACGAAATGAGTTATGGTCAAATATCTCGCATTATAATACTTGATATTCAACTGTCATTTCCACTTTAGCTTATAGGTAAGCAAAAACACAATTTCTCCTCATTACTTTTGGCACTCGTCACTTCACTATGCACGTTAAGTATTTGAAAGAGTATTTGCAATCTGAACCACTTTTGTTTTAGTAATATTCTATACACATTTGCTACACATTATACAAATTACTATTCATCCTTGGCAGTTAATCCAGTCTGGTTCATATCAGCTGCTTTTCTATCCAAACATGTTTGGGAAAGTAGTACAAGGAAGCGCCGTAAGGTAGCTGCACAAGCTTTACGGTGCTACCAACGTTATTCGTTTTGCGTGGTTTAATTCTTAGCAGTCGCCACAACTGCTTTAACTCTTAACAGTCGGCCATGGACCTGTTATTTTTCAACTGTTATTAATAACAGCTATTACGAGTCAACTGTTATTGTGATAACAGTCATTGAAGAAAAGCTGTTAAGCATATCTCTAATATGTACATATTTTCCCAATTTTAAGTACATAATTATCCGGGCCCTAATTATTACTATAAAGAAACTTCACTAGAATAATCTAAGAGAAGAAAAATAGAGGATTACTAACGGAAATTTCAGGTAATTTGTTATACTCATTCTAAAAGATTGGGGAGGAGATCTCTTTGAATTCAACGCTTACTATTGTTAGTTGATATTTTTATAAAATGCCATTTTCAAGTTCTGTAATTCAGATAAATAAGTTTGTAAGAGAAAATTTCAATTTTAAAGAAACGCAATTTTTTTAGTAGAACGAATACTAAATGTACTCAGAACTGTTCGAAAATTTGATACTGCTCATCTCCCATGCATTAAAAATTCTTTTACCCATTAAAATTACAACTTGAAAAAGTATGTGTTAGATTTTGTCCTTTAATAAACCGTGTTATTATATTAAATAGAAAAATAAATTCATTCTTGAAATTTATATTTAAAATAAATATGTATGTTAACATTCATTGTTCGACTACGGAAAATGTTATCGCATTTCACTCATTAGTATATTTTGAGGCCCTTGGCGCATCTAAATAACATATGGTGATGAGATTAAGATTTTGACCACTGCGAGTAAAGTAACGGAACGTGATGAACAGTCAGCTCATCAGTATTGCCACTTTCTAATCGTGTCACATACTTCCTCTAACTAATTAAGCCCGAATTTAATAATCTTTCTGCACTCCCGCTCACGGACGACTCACTTTCTCCTCAGCTTCTTAGCTCCCGTGACTTACAGACAGGATGAATGAACACGCTTGCTTGTGTGACGAGTAGGCCTGACTCGCTGTTTCTTTGCTTTTTGATGAAGCCTAATGGATTGTCAAATGTCCTCAAGATAAAGGATGGAGGTGCATTAAGAAAATCACATAGCCGGGTCTCCGAAATGGGCACGGCCGGCGAAGAAGGCAAAAACGCATCCATTTGGGTAACGACCAGCAATTTGCACCGGAGGTGACACGGGCACCGCCACAGAGGACGCCGCCGCCGCCGCCGCCACCGCCACCGCCACCGCCACCGCCACTGCCACTACCGCCACCGCGCGCTGTCAACGCGTGCCGTCACTGCGCGTCGCTGTTACCGTCATCTGCCACTGCCATCGCCACCGCCGTTGCTGCCGAATACCTTGGGCACAAGAGCACGTCTTTGGATAGTTACTGTGACGGAGGCAAAAGGTAGCAGCGGCCCGCGTCAGCTGTTGGGCTGCCTCCGGGAGGCTGCGAGGGTCGCTCTGTAAACAAATGTTGCCGCCCTGGAAGAATTATCGTGCCCAGACGAACACTGGTTGCGGGATGACGTTCACGAACTACGAAGTCTGACGACGGGCTGGAGCACTTAGATGAAGTGCAAAACCGCTGGACGACGATCGACGAATTGTTGAAACATCGAAATTCCGCAGTTTTGTAATGCGACCGAAACAAATCCTAACGATTCGAATTCGGTTGTCGAATTGTTTACCTGATAAGTTTTCACAAAGAACAACAAAATAATATACCGGTAGCGGTAGCTCAGTGCAACTAACATAACTGCAGCGCCTCTGACCGGGAGGTTCTAGGTTCGAGTCCTGATAGCGATAGGATTTTCGACACTAGCTTTTCAGCTAGGTCGAATTCAGTCGTCTGGAGGAGAATTCTAGCGGCCGGCTGCTCTGATCGGTAGTTTTCCGTGGTTTCTCCGATCAACACCAGGCGAATGCCGGAGCAATACCCTACAAAACGGGCCACGGACCGCGCACGATCTGTCCTTTCTCTTCCTTGTCCTATCCTCTCCCCTTACACACACACTAACATGCACTACACTACCATATATTCCGGGAGACCGGTCGGGAGCTTAGTGCTTGTCCCGGCTGGGGCGGTGCCCCGGTGGTGGAAGAGTCCTAGTTATGGGGAAACCTCACTAGCCGACGGTAGGTCGGTGCCGGATCTCGCCATCCAGCGGGGGAAAATTACCGCCATCTCTTGGGAGAAAAACATGCACAACACTAACGGGACTAATGACCGAAGCAGTTGACGCGCCCGGAAACACGAAAACGTCAATCAAATAAAAAACAAAATATATACATTAGTAATTTCCAAAGTGCCCGGAATTTGAAGGAAAATAATGCAACCTTAGGTCATCTAAAATTTTTTATGATTTTAGGAGATTCACAGGACTCGGAAAAAATCTGAAAAGAATTAAAGATATTGATTTTGAGTGAAGACTGCAAATATTAGGTTGTGTTATTCATTCTATTCTCATACTGCGCGTACATTCTGAATTATCACACTCAGAGAGGTACTTCTTGCAACATATCTACCGTTACGTGACAGGAAGATTCGAAGAAAGAGAGCATATATATTGCTACTCACGTGTTGCGCAATGAAACCTCATTTTTTTTTAAATTCTTGGCATGTAAAGACTTATTCCACTGATTATTTGTCTTCTGTATTATTCTAAGTGCATTATACTACTTAGAATCACACAGAAGACAAATAATCTGTGGAACAAGTCTTTACATGCAAAGAATTTAAAAGAAATGAGGTTTCATTTTGCACTATACTACAAATACTGTACAACGTAGTATATTATTGTATTGCAGTATTCCTGAAGAATATTCTGGTTTAAATATTTAAATTTTTGCAATACTGTGCATGAGTATTTCATTTGTTGTTACGCAGTGTATGTGCCACTTTTGGAAAGTCGCTTTGGGTGATTTTGTTCTGCGGCATTTTTACTACTCCAGGCCACTGGTTCGACTTAAATGTCTTAAGTCAGTAACTGAAGGAGTGGGAATTTCATCACAACCGACACAATAGCTTGTGCCATTTATAAGGCAAGAGATACAAGGGAATGGACTTTCCAGAATGGAATGATATCACACAAACTTTGCCAAATATGCACAATTGTAATCGCATCAAATTACGCCAAGACTAATGAAGTTGGCAACTGTACTAATTTTATACGAAGGATTTCACTAGCGGAACCCGGCAGACGTTCTGCCCTTCATCTCCCTCTTCTCCTTCCCTCCCTCCCTCCCTCCCTCTCCGTCTCTGGGTCTCTCTCCGTCTCTCGGTCTCTCTCCGTCTCCCGGTCTCTCTCCGTCTCCCGGTCTCTCTCCGTCTCCCGGTCTCTCTCCGTCTCCCGGTCTCTCTCCGTCTCCCGGTCTCTCTCCGCCTCCCGGTCTCTCTCCGCCTCCCGGTCTCTCTTCTCCCTCTCCGTCTCTCTCTCTCCGTCTCTCTCTCAGTCTCCCGCTCTCTCTCCCTCTCCCTCTCTAAGATTCTTGCTGTGAGTTTTAAATTATGAGTGAAAAAAATCGTAACAGAAATACAAGTACACAAAACTATTGGAAACCCAGTAATTTTTAATATTTCGGATTAAATACGGAAGACCAAGAAACTAACTAAAAGGAATGGTATCACAAAAATTCGCTTTGTCTACAAGTTAAGAGACGTAACCATATTTTTACTTCTTCTTCTTCTTCACTTCACGGATTAGGGAAATTCCCTGTTCCGGCTTCATTACACCATCTCTGTCGTGGACGGCCAATGTCCCTTCTTCCTCGTGGTCTGTACAGAAAGGCATGTTTGGAAATCCTTTCGTGAGACATTCTTCCTAAGTGCTGTACCCACCGTGATCTGTATTCATTTACTTTTTCATTGATAGAAAATATATTAAGTTCCTTTCTTATATCTTCGTTTCTTATTTTGTCCATTAGGGTGCAGCGTTTTACTCTCCGGAGGAATTTCATTTCCGAGGCTTGTATCTTCATTTTATCTTGTTTTCTTAATGTCCATGATTCACACCCGTAAAGCAGTTGTGGTACTGCCATGACTTTATAAAATTTTAACAGTGTCTCTTTTCTGGTCTTATTGCGAAGATATTTGTTTATTGTTCCACAAGTATGTTGGAAACGTAATTTTGTTTTCATATCATCACTGTAATATGCTGATACACTGTGATATCACAGCCCAAATAATTGAAATGTTTCACTTGCTCTATTACTTTGTCTTCTATTATTATTTTAGTTCTGATAGGATACTTGCCTCTGAATGCCATCACTTTAGTTTTAGAGACAGATATTGAGAGACAATATGATTTGCATATTCTATTTAGCTGGTACAAGGACTTTTGCAGACTTATTTCATTCTCTTCTATAATTATATGATCATCAGCATACAGAAGTGATTGTAGAGGTGTATTTGGATTTATCCAAATACTTGGTTCATTTAAAATTTTCCATTCTCTTAGAATGTTGTCAATATAAATATTAAACAATGTGGGGGACAAGCTACACCCTTGTCGTACCCCTCTGTTTACTTCTAACTCTTCTAACATTTTGTTCTGAACTTGTAAATTAATGCTTGTTTTGTGATAGAGGGATTTAATAACTTCTATCAAGTGGAAAGGATAGCCCCTTTTTCGAAGAATTTGCCAGAGAAGTTCACGATTAACTCTATCAAACGCTTTTTCATAATCTATAAAAGCTATGTGGGTCTCTAAATTGAACTCTCGTCTCTTTTCTATTATTTGGTTTATGGTAAACACATTGTCTGTACATGATCTTCCTTGCCTGAAACCACTTTGTTCTTCCAATAAGAGTGAATCTTTTGACCACAGATTGACTGGATTGATTTTGTTCTTTGCAATTGTGTAATCTCCAGAAGGGAAGAGAGAACAAAAAGTAACGGAGAAGGGTTTAATCATGTACAGACAGCTCTGTCCTCAAAAGGGATCAAGGCCATACACAAACATATCTCATGAGCGAACAAGTCCACAAGCATCAATGATAATATCAAAAATCTTTACTGGTATCATCATCTTTTCTCTTTGATATTTTTAACACAACCTGACAATGGAGACTTCACATCTACAGAAAGACAATACACGACCATGCTGTCATGTAGTCCAGGATAGCAGGTTTCCGATTTGATAGAGATTAGTGTCAGGAGGGAAAAAAATAATGAAAAGGCAGAAAAGGCCTCGAATAAGGAAGAAAAAGGCAAAATGCCAAAAATTGGCATGCTAAAATAGGCAAAATGAAAATCTACCAAAACAACTCCAGAAGTACAATTAAGTAATTCCTATAGATATGTCATAAAATCAAAACAATTATTAAAAGGCATTTTGCCAAACTTCCGGGCTCTACTGATCACTAATATCTGATTTGCCAACTCGAATTTTGCCTGAGAACATGTTTTTTAAGCCTGTCATTCAGTCGCTGCTTCAAGCAGGTGCAGAACATTATTTCCCAAAGATTAGCACCAACAAAGGAATTAAGCAAAAGTTCTATTTCTTCATAAATTAAAACATTTTAACACATGTCATCTTCTGGCTGAAATGTTAGTTGTTAGAGGATAAAGTTGCAATATTATAGGTAAAATTTTTGTATGTGAAACTAATATTTGTGTTTAGAGGCTTAAGACATACATGAACCTGTTATCAAAACTAAACCAGTACTTCCCACAATGCCCATTTTTACCACCATTTGACTCAACTGAACTATCAATGTAATATATTGTATAAATTGATTTTATGATTTATCAGCTTCTCCAGATGCAGAACCTGATCTCAGTGTAGCACAGAACCAAAATGAAGAATTCTGTGTGATGTTCAAATCTAAGCTCAATCTACATAGGTTAATGTATGGAGCAGAAATGGATGGAGTTGAAAGTAGTGATGTTGTAAAAAATTTGGAAGATCTTCAAGCAGCTGAATTCATAGAACTGAAAACCAACAGGAAAATCCAACACCCCAAACAAGCTGAAAATTTCAAAAAGTCAGTTGCCTCTTGAAAATTTTAAAAATTTCAATTAACCCACAATATTTTTGTAAGGTAGTATGTATATTGCCAACATTCTTGTTTAGGTATAAACTTATCAAGTGGTGGTGTCAGAGTTTTCTGGTTGGGATAACCAAAATCTGGTGTGGATATCGTGATGATCATGGTGTCATTCATCAAGTTGAAAAGATGCAAGTTTCAGACTTCCCCAGAAAATCAAAAGTAAGTAAATATTTCATGTGTGAATATAAACAAAATTCTTCTCATTTTCTGAATGATTCCTACAGGGCATCTGGGATCCAGCTCTGTGCATGAACTTCTGTGATCACTTTCTAACATTTGTTCGAGATGTTGTTAAAGAAGAAGAACCACATACTGTGTGGCAGTTCCAGTGGTCTCCTGGAGGAGATATTGTGGGAACAAAAATTCCAGGACCATCAGAATTCAGCTTCTTACATAACTGGTTTGCTGATAATGCAAAGAAACATAAATAATTCACCACTCAGCTTTCATATTTTATAATCCTTTAAACATGAAGTGACACAAGGTTAATGAAATTCTAATTTTAAAATGCATATTTTTACTTGTAGTGATGTTGAATACAAGAAACCTTAAAACTGATAGTTCTCCGTGCAGTCTGTGTACTTATTTTCTGAATTTGCTCTATGGCTGCCATCATGAGCACATAAATATAACTATGTATAATTCTTTTGAAAATGAAACAGTTTCCTATAGAAATAATACTAAGTAAGTCTATTATCTACATCAGGGCAGAACTGAAAATAAAACAAGCATAGGAAGTCTTTCAGTGTTAAAGGCTGAAGTATTAAGAATTATTGTGAAGGAATGTATATATTAAGGAAACTTTTGATAAAATGAAGTCTACAATATTTTGAGTATTCATTTATTCTAACCCTTGAATAAAAAATGTAATGAAATGCTTCTACAACTCTTCTGCTGCCAATCTTTTCTTTCAAATGATTTCAACCAAATGTACAATTTGATAGGCAGGTAAGTTCTGTGAAGTTCAGAAATAATGAAAATACAAAACACATTCTTTATCGATAATTCCTACTGTTGAAAATGTACAGGGAAATATATCTTTAACAACAAAAAAGGTTTCATTTGAAAAAGTTAGAAATGCATTCGTTCGCATTATATAAAGATCAAAGTATCCTGAAAGGATTCAATTAAAGATCCTATTTTTTTTAATTACATATTACGAACTTATGCCCATTGCACTCTTAATTGTTCTCATCTCTTTGTGAGTCATGGGTTGTAGCGTTAGTCCTGGAATGGGATCTTTGTGTTCCATGTCTTGAAGAGCATTGACCTTCACTTTCAGATTACTTCTTAATTTGTTTATTTCAACATCCAAATGCATTTGATCTGAAAAATAAAATGTAAATATTGAGAGACCTTTATTGTTACATTTACAAATCTACAGCATGCCTAGCTATTCTCTTTAAAATCTGAAATGTTAAAAAAATTGCTAACCTTCACATGAGATATGTAATTGGCAGTTATTCTGTAACACAGCTAGGTTTACCCGATTGAAAGGCAAGGTTAACTATGACACTTCTGAATTGCCCCATTACATTTTTACATATTAGAGCTTCATAAAATAATACAATTACTGTAGTTTTGCTTGACAGTTTCTACTAGTATTGCAAATAACAGTAGAGAACTTGTATATTCATAAAATTCAAATCACTGATAAAACACATTTAATTTTCTTATGTGCTACACACTAATTACTGTACCTTCCTTTTCTTATACTGGTCTGTTTATTTAATTAATTTAACTGTTTAGGAAACAAAATAAGTTTTGCTTCATTTATAATTGTAACTACGTATACGTAAAATAAACGCTTAGATAAAAACTATTTAAAAAACTAAACAATAGATCTGATCAGAGTATCCTGATTGCCCAATATACTACTACCTTATAATGTTCACTACACTTGTCGTAATTGAATACCAATGAAGAGCATGATATGTGCAAAACAGTGTAAAACTTGCTAGACAGGTTGACTTTCATTATATTTACAACTAATTGAAAGTTCCAATTCAGGAGTAAAATCACATACCCTTTTCTAATGCTCTACTCGCTTGTTCTCGGGGCAACTTTATGAGTAATGATCCTACTGCCATCCATGTTTTATCACCAGCTCCATTCTTTAAGGCTCTGAGAGCTTCTCTATTATGATTTCTCCTTTTGTCTAAAGCCACAATTTCTTGGCGGTCAACCAATATTTCTTCTCCCAATTTTTCCACTTCACTCAAATACTTGAGGCTTTTCTTGGGATCCTCCAGCAAGCCAAGATCTGGAAAAGTTAAAATGTTTTATTCTTCTGATTTAGAGCACTTTCACGTCACTTAAGATTTATCACATGACATAAAGTTCAGTTGCAACAAATTTTATTAATTTTCAGGTCATCTTTTAATTGCAAAGAATTTTGGATTAAGTGTCAGTTCTCAACCAATCAAAAAATCTCGAAAAGAAAATTTGTATTTTGCACAGACAATGTTCAGTACAATATTACTGCCAATTATTGGGTAGATACTTTGTGCAGATAACTAGACTTGAGACTTTATTGTTATATTCTTTTGGCAAAATTGACATTTTTAATATCTACTTACAGAGGCCTAAAACAAGCTTGTATGACAATCACTTGTTTAAGGTGAGCACCAAAATCCCCTTTTTGTTTCCTTTTGCCAGTGACTAAAATTGCTAATTTATAGCTGTTTGTAATTTTCTTTATGGACATAAGAAAAAGCGGTTTTTATAATGTACTATTTTTCAATTAAATTAACTACAATGCAGTCAATAAAAAAAACCCAAGCTTATTTTACTGAGAGCTTTTAAGGTGCACAGAATAACACTGTCTCAGTGCTATCAAAACATGTGACCTTTCCAGCAGACATTAGAGTGATGTACAAATATGCCATCACAAACTAAAATGTGAGTATTTGATTTTTGCCAAATACAAACAAGCTTGTATGGGACCTATGGAATGTTGTATGCAACTCTCTTAAGCACTCCTTTCACACATTGAACTTATATTTGCTAATATGATATTTTCTAATCTTTGATAATCTGATATTTTTTTTATTCAAAATTCAAGTAGTGTGTGACTGCGTAGGGATCACACTTTTGAAAATGTGCACAGAAATCACTTCTCCCCATAGCATGTCATACAGAGTTTTAACTTTTTTTTGACGTAAAATAAATAAATTTGATCCTGTAACAATAAGTTGTGAAAAGTCATGAATTCAGAAACTGTTTTCAATATGTGATCAAAATCATCATTAAAATTGTCTAATGTTAAAGTAGGCTCAGCAAATACTTAATTTAGAGACCTGTGAATCAGCAATGTAACCTTCTAACACATAAAGCAATTTTAATGTTTTTAGGTTGTTGCAAAAGGGAAGGACAAAGAGGAGTTAGAACAGAATTAGTCAAATTTACTTTGAAAATTGGTAATTATTAGACATCGGATGTTTAGGGAAATGCCTATTTTTTTCTGGAGAACTTATTTAAAGGCTGATAATATATGTCGACGAATCATGACAAATGATGACATATGACGAAGTTTTATAATGCTTATTTTTGCTTATTTTGGCATAAATGCCTAATTTTTGCATATATACGTGTTTTAGGACTTTTTTGCCTTTTATTTATTATATTTATAAACAATGCAAAGATATCGGAAAATTGGCGATGGTCCAACGTGACCATTGATTACGAAACCTTCAATTCACGTCTTGAAATTTAAAATTATGAGAGAATTCCTGAATGTATACCAACTGATTTTTTTCCATTTCCCTATTTCATAAATACCAGCCATAATCTGAGAACATGGATGATTGACAATACACCGAGGGAACCGAAATTTTAAGTTGAAATAAATATAAATTCCCAGAAGGTTTCAGTGTTGCTAGTGTTGGACTGCTAAAATATATGCCAGTCACATCGTTCAGATATCCTTCTCCGCATTTAAACTGATTTTGTCTCCCAGTCGTCACAAATTTGAAATTGTGATCCTTGAAAAGTGACTGGTAATATGTAAATATTACTGGTCAATGGAAACTATTAAGAATAAAATGTAGAAGAGTTGTAAATATGTAAATCTAGTTTTACATTAAAATATACTGGTTATGTGCATTTAAGTTTACAAAATAATATAGACAAAAATTACAATTTTTCCGTTTTATTGTGTATGTAACTTATGACAGTGCCTTTTCTCTCCTTATTCTTGACATTTTCAGTGCCTTTTTAAGCGCCTAAAAGATGATCTTGTAGTGCCTAAACATCCGATGTCTAGTAATTATAATGGAAATTTATTTTTATCTAATAAATGAAAGTGTTCCTTATAATCTGAAAACTTCTGTAATTATCTTACAACATCAAGGCCTTTTTTAAAAATTTTCTGTACATGTATTCACCATCCTCTTTCTTACGAAAATGATTATTGTTCACAGCCTGTAGGAAATGCACTTCATATTTTAAACACATGTGAGAAATAGTTAAATCAGCATGATACCTTTGAATTGATCACAAAATAATTATTTGCAGTTCACACAATTCAGTTTGTATTTAGATAAAACATATGTCTTGTGCATTTCCTGTAGAGGAGAAAAATGCATTTTCTACCTGGCCTCTCAAATAGATAACTTGTCTTGGATGAGAAAGTCCACTGCATAATGAAAAGGTCAAAAATTAAGTTCTCGTCTCAAAAAACGTTCTTTTCTTCTTTCTGATGAAACTTGGGATTTTATTGATCTTTTTTGTTCTCTTTTAATCTTTGCTTCACTTCGATTCTTCGCTTCAACAGCACGTGTATCATGAGATTTAAAGTGAGTAACTCTCGCTACACCTGAATCAATGCCAAAACCTTTTCTGTCCCGTTTCAAAATTGTTTTGGGGGGAAACTTTGTTCCAGAACCTTCAGGGCCCAACCCTAATTCTTTATTCCATCCGTTTTTTACCATCAGTTCAAAACCTTTGTTACTGTCTGGAATTCCATACCAAGTAGAATTTTTGCGAGGATGAGTGTTAAACAAATGCACTGTTGAATTTTTATGAAGCCTGCTAGGACTCTCTTCAAAATGTTGTTTACAAACATCACAAAATATTTTATTCATTTCTTCATGTGTTGTTGGTTTTTCTTGCTTAGATACACAATTATTTTGATAACTCTTTAGTAAAATGTGAATTTCACGATGTTTCTGACGCTTTGCTAGTGATACGCAAGTGTTCCCACCTCGATCTTTCACTGTTGTATTTGCTCCACTTTCTAAAAGGTATTTTACCACATTAATTGCTCCCGCATGAGCAGCACACATAAGCATTGTCCAACCAAATCGGTCTGTTACATTTAGTTCTTTCACTTCATCAAGAAGGATTTTGATACCTTCAACATTGTTGGCAGATGCTTCTTTCATTAGTGCATTCACCCACTGATTTCTGTCCAAATGTTGTGTAGGTGCTTTCTTGGGTACAACAGGTGTCTTTGAGGAATGCAGATTACCATTGTCAGGTACTCTAACGTTCAAAGGTGGGTCTGCTAACACTTCTTCGTAAACCGCCCGAGAGTCTACACCTGACAAACTGTATGTGGTACTCCCAATTCCGGAATCATCATAGTTTGGCCTGCTTTCATGAACGAAGCGTTTGTACGGATATGCAACTGTGGCTAAGGCTCTCCAGTTAGGATGGGAAGACATTTCCTTGTCACTCACCATCAGCTGCTAATCGTGACATAGTTTACCGCGATGCACCCAGCTTGTCTTTTCCAATAACGGGCAACCTTACGCCTCTGGAAGTCTTAATGCCAACAAATTTCTTCAAAAGTTTTCTTACAAAACTGAACATTCACGCCAATAATGGTCTTAAAAAGAGTATGATCCTCTGTTAAATCTGATGCAATTCAATGTTACTGTACGTTTACAGAAAAAAAAATAAAACTGCTTTCACCCCTAACCTATTACACATTATGCTTCAGTTTGGAGCTGAATTAGTACAGCAATGGTTACCAACCTAATTCGAAATACAAAAACACTTCACGATTGAAATATAACACTATAAAGTTAATACATAATAGCTTATTTGATTTACAGGGGAAGACAGGTCTTATAGTAGAATTTAATTGAGCATACTTCTTGTAGAGTTTGTTGCAAACAGAAACAACTATTCGAATAGACATTTAGATTATTGATGGTGTGACATCGTAGGGTCACTTGCAAGGTTGCAAGGTTCAACCCTGGTGGCGCACGATCAGGCTCGAAGCCAGAGTGCCACGACCCGAAGCTTTCCGAGTTCCCGGCGGAGCCTGTCGGCAGGCAGTCAATAAAAGTATGTGGGAATGAAATTTTGTCTGTCATTCCCTCATCGTTGTTATTGTGACCGGTGTTGTTTCTCGGTGGATTTCAGTAGCTGGTGTAGGTGTTAAGATAAGGTTTTCGTCCTTGTACTTTACACTGGGGGCGTGACTTAGCAAACGGGAGGTAAGAATTTGAAACATTATCAGTAATTTGACGTACTATCATGTATCGTTTTTGTAGAGTAGTTTCAAGTGTCCCTAGTCTTTATCGCAGCCGAATTCCTGTTCATATAGAAAAGAAATTGTTGTCAACCGCGGTTTACAGTCGACCGTAGGTGCATTGTAATATCTACTTACTTCCTAATATAAAAGTTATTAGGTATCGAAATTTAATAAACAATGCTCGATACGAATATTTATCATATTCAATTAAGTACCAAGATCTTCAGTCGGTGACATAAAAGTGAAATAATAAAATTTTGTATTTTGTTATGGATTACATGTTATTTAAGATTTGCTTTTCAGAACATTGAAATTTAAGTTTCAGACTTTTTGTTTATAATTTGATATATCTTATGCTGGTATTTTTTCCCTTGTGTAACAATAAAATTGAATATCTAGATCGCCTACAAACTAATTAATATATTACTTGTATTTTTAATTGTGAAGCCTTAAGAGCTATTCAAAAGTTAAGTGATAGACATTTTATTATGACAATGTGTGTACAGTTTGTGAGAGTTTTCATAATTGTAATAATATTTTATTGAGTCACATATACAATTACAATCATGTATGTGGATGGAGTACAATTACACACATCATCTTGATTGCAGAGAGTGAAGTTACATTTACATTATTTTTCTTTTTGTACTGTGCGTGTATATTATTGGAGTTCTTAAATTTATTTTTCAGATCAGAGATGGTTGGTGAATTAAGATTTGATGGCCGTGTGGTGGTTGTAACAGGAGCAGGAGCTGGTATGTTATTAGAATGAAAGCCCTCAAATAGATTCCTGTAATGATTTGTTGAATCTTAAATTTTCTTCTAGAAGTTCATTGGTGAAGGGAAGGTTGTGAAAGAGCAATCAACCTATTATATGGTTTTGAATTTACTCGTTTTCACCTATTGACATCTGAACAATCAACAAATGTGTATTCCATAATATAATCCAAATTATTGTTAATTTTCAGGTAACTGAAAAAATGAAAGGTTTAGTTTCTATTTTGCCATCTGTTAGAACCTCAGGTTTATAGCAATAAGAAGAAAATTACCTAGACTATAAATTTTGTGCATTTTAAAAATTTGTCCAGTTATAATTGACAGAATTGCAAAATTAATTGTGCATCTCAAGTCTTTTCAGTTTATATTATTGTGTGTTGTGTTAAACTGTAGCATGTGTCCATAGAGCAAAATTGAAACCTGCCTGGGATTTTTTCCAATATATTTGATCTCGGGTATTTAGAGCAATGTTTTAGTAACGTAATGTGTAAAATTTTAAGTATCTATTACAGAGGTGCACAAGCGTCCGATTTGAGCCCCTTCTTGGGGCGCTGGAAAGTCTGCGCCCCACGAGAACCAGGGAAGTTGGCATAATCCCTGACGGCCGGCCTGTTCCTTCACTTTTCTGGTCCTTAGATTTTTCTTTCAGAAATAGTCAGTCAGGAAGTTGAACTGAGAGTGGAAACCATGGCAGGTACCGAACGAAATGGAGTAGTTGGGACTGCACGGGTATTGTCAATGTTCGGAGCCACTTATGTGTGTGAGCAATTTTTCTCACTTGCTGTCGACAATGCGAGTGCCTATGGCAAGAACACTCTCGCCAATTATTGATTCTATCATTTCTTTAAAAAATGTGATTTTTGTTTAATAAAAATGATATGATTGTGCTTCTCGAAATACTTTGTACTCTTTATTATTATCATCTCAAGCTATGTTTCTATTTTCTTTCTTATATAAATAAAATTACCAGCATTGAAACATTTAGAAAAT
Organism: Teleogryllus occipitalis; assembly: GCA_011170035.1. NCBI lineage: Eukaryota > Metazoa > Arthropoda > Insecta > Orthoptera > Gryllidae > Teleogryllus > Teleogryllus occipitalis. The sequence continues at coordinate 252,513 of BLKR01000275.1, forward strand.
TTAAAGTGTATTACAACCAGAATTAAATTTATGAAGTGCGTATAATTATTAACAATGATGGATCGTTCTTAGTATTCTGTTATTTTTATTTAAATTAACATTTTGTTCTTACAATCTGTAAATTACAAATAGTTTCAAAATTAGTTGCAACACGAAGTCAGTGGAAGTTGGTGGGGCATGGAAGGGCTACCACTGCCGTTGTGGGGCGCGTCGCTGGGGCCCTTGTGCAAGCCTGATCTATTACAATATATTTCAGTTCACTTATTATACACTTCAAATTCTTATAAAATTGATGCATCCAGTACCAAACCATATTTTGATAACTGATAAATCTTCTAGTTGAATTTTACAATTATATTGTTGGGAGAAGATTTGGATTAGTTTTAAAGGCTGAGGAGTTAGGTATATTTGGGAAATGTTTGTAGATAAACTTTTAACACTTTTAAAATGAAAATTTATTCATTATTAGAATTTCATGAGCTAATTTTTGCATTTTCAGTTTTGATATCCTTTTCTGTCGATTTACTTTGTGTAGTGAGTGATTGCACAATTTGTATTGACCATTACCCTAGTTACAAATATTTGTTGCTTTAAAATTCTTGTATTTGTCCTGTTGCTAAATCTGGTTTTATTTTTTTCTATAACATATTCTTACTTTTCTGTTGTAGGTTTGGGAAGAGCATATGCCTTGCTTTTTGGTGAAAAAGGAGCTTCTGTTGTAGTAAATGATCTGGGGGGTGGACGTCACGGGGAAGGAAGTAGTACCAGAGCGGCAGATGTTGTCGTGAATGAAATAAGGAGTAGAGGTTAGTTGGCGCAAACAATATTGAGAGCTCTAATAGGATTGGAAGAATGCTGGGGTCAGAATTTTCTTTTTGTTTGGTTTTCAAAAGTAAACATTGGATTAAAAAAAATATTAATTTTAGAGATTTAGTTCTATAGCCCTCCCCGACTATAAGCCTGAAAGAATATTTGCTAGTCCTGATGGCAAATCATTCTGCATCTGTGGAGAAATTGTGGGGTGGGAGATGTGTCTTTGGTGATTTGTACTGATAAATCATTGTCTCATGAGTCTTTGTGCTCATCATGTGATGAGACAGACAACATAACCAGAGAACTGCCCATCACTAATCTACTGCAGTTCTTTTAGTGTTCATATTGTTGATTTCAAAATTTGATTCTAGTATTAACTTTCTTCAAATTCACAGACCCTGATGCTTCGGAGGACTATTTAGATTTTACGAAGTTCTTTATACGAAACACCTGCAGCATCTAGAAATGTTATATGAAATGTGTGAATTAGTATATTTAAGTATTATAAATGTAAGCTTCCAAGGCTTGAGTCCGTATCTTCGTGGCTGTCCAGGTGACGCTTCATCATTGGCTGGGAGGTCGGCATTTCACTTGTCATGTCACAGGCTTCCTCAGGGCAGTGAGGAAGCCTCAAGGCTCGCAAGCCTCAGGGAGATTTTTTAAAAATCTCAAAAATGGCTGTAATTTTTTTTCTCAGATACAGCAATGTACAATTGCGTTTATAAAAATGATCAGGTACAATTTTTGGTGAACTCTCTACATTTTTGAAAATTAAGAAAATCTTCCTACAACTACAATATTGTAGAGTTTTTATTTAATAAATATTTTTCTTAAAAATTAGATCTGTTAATGAGATTATGTACAATTTTTTTTTAGTACGTCCCTGGTTTTAATGTAATTTTGTGTGAAATAAAGGCAAAATTAAAAACAATATTTTCTCAAAAAGACTACAAATTGTTTTTCTCGGATAGTGTGAAGTACACTTATAAAAATGGTGCAACTTTCATTCCTGTCTCCAAATTTTAGGAAATTGCAAAAGTTACAAATGTGAGAAAGCAGTTGGTTTTCTAACATCTTAATTTATTCATTGATATTTGGTAAATGGTTTAACCATGTGTTTCAGTTACTTTTTTAAGAAAGATTTTACATAGCATTTTTTATAAATTGCAAGATAATGTTCATGAAGTTGTAGCACAATGATTCGTATGTTTCGAGGGCAAAACTTTTTCAGTAACTTTTGATTAAAAGAAAAGCTTCCGTGTTCTTCCATTAACAATACATACAGAAGGATGTTTGAACCCTTATATGACACTGTTCAAATTTTTTTTTTTTTTCAAGTAAAATGTAGTTTCAATAGTTAGTGTACCAAATTAACACTGAAGTGAGAGATATCATTTCTATAAAAGCCTATTTAAGAAAATGCATCTTAGTTTAAATTCATTAAAATTATGTCTGAACATGTAATTCAGATTATTATTAATTTCTTTGTTGATAGGTGGAAAAGCTGTAGCTGATTACAACTCTGTTGAAGATGGTGAAAAGATAATTCAGACCGCTATGGAGAATTTTGGTCGAATTGATGTGGTTGTAAACAATGCAGGCATTTTAAGAGATAAGTCATTCCCGAGGATTAGTGATACTGATTGGGGTGAGTTGAAGTACAAGTACGTTGCACTTGCTCAAATTTTACTTCCTTATTAGTTTTCTGAAAATGTTTGTGTTGTATGTGAAGTGAAGTCAGTGATGAGCAATTACGTTATGATCTCCTACCTCATATGATGCAAGATCACTTTTGACCACCCATGGAATCACAGCCCACAATGAGACATTGATTCCATGAAGTTACAGAAGTTTTACAGGGCTATCTGATGTAAGTGCTCTTGTTCGTGTACAGATGAGTGATGTTGATCTAGCACAAACCCACTTCTGCAAGTTGAGTAACAAATGTTCAATAGGGTTTGTATCTGGACTATTTGGAGTCCTTCAGAATTCTCACTGTGTGGCTTAGAGCGTTGTACGGTTGGAAAAGGGTGTTGCCCGAAGGGAATGCTGTAAACCTAAACAAATGAACTAGGTCCCCAATAATGTACAAGTATTGGGTAGCTGGCAGTGACTATTATACTCGAATAATTGGTATGAATTGCCCTGCAAACATCGCCACTTTGCATCACTTCGTCTGATGTATCTCTGCTCAAGAGTTTACTGGGATCATAGTCTCTTATAGGTGGCATACCCTTACTCGACCATCAATGAAAAGAATCTGGTTGTGAAACTTATCAGACCCGATGACCTTTTTCTAATTGTATACACCCCAGTGTCAATGACTTTGTACCCACTTCATGCTCTGCTGTTATTGGTGTGCATTAGTGTTGTAACTGTCTTCACCTCTACAGCTCAATCCACAGTAGTGTTTGATGAATTGTGTGCTGTGAAACATGATCCTGAGTATTACCTTTGTACATCTGTGTGATTGATGAACTGTGGCCTTGCAGTCACTCTGAACAATGTGTGACAGCTTTCACTGCCCTTTTGCATCTATGTGGCGTTGTTCTTATGAGCTTGGACATTCTGTTGTGTCCCCATCATTGCCCCACTTCCGGTTCATGCTGAGAACACCTGCACAAGAGGACCCAATAACACCAGTTAAAGAGATGTGTTGAATCCTAGATGCTGCATCTAGGGTCCAACATGTGTAAACTTGCTGACATTCTGATCTGTGTTGAACGCGGTTAGATTGGCCGCTTTTCATCAAGATCACCCTTTTCCATGTATCACACCTTTGTGTGAACTATTTTTACTTTCTTGTGCTTAAGGGAAAGTTATGTGATGCTGCACATAAAAACAGTGAATTTTTGACAGAAAAGCTCTTTATTGTAGGGTCCTAGTTACAAGCAAGTGGATAAGTCCAGTTGCTACATTTAGAAAAAATCCTCTAACATGTTCTGTAGCCAGAATCCATGTTTTATGAGTCCTTGATACCAAAATATTGATTGACGGCATAACATCTGTCCATCTGTCTGTGAAAAACGCTAGACAATTTTATCTCTTAATGAAATGTGTTCATCACAAACATCTTCAAATAAGGCCATATTGAATTTTTCGAAAACATGAAAAATTTTTGAGTAATTGGATGTCAAACTTAATCGTGCTATGCTGTGCTTCGTGATCATAATTTTTCGTGTGTTTTGAGGCAGTTGGATACTACACAAGTTAGAATGTGTATATTATTTCATATTTTTTTGTTCGTTTCTTACATTGGAGCTTTTGTTACACATTTACAAATTAATCTTTTACAAATTATTTAAAACCTATTTGAAATATGAAATAAAGATTGCTAGCCATCAGTCGAATAGTTGTGAAAAAACAACTATTCAACATGAACTAAACAACTTCATAATTGGTAACCACTTGAATTACATTCTTCTGCCTGTCAATGAGAGATAAATTACAAAATAAAATCCATCTTGGGGAACATTTCAATATTAAGAATTTATGTACATAGTGTTGAGTATGTCATAGTGACAATATATTATTTAACTTCGAATTGGATTTTAACTAACAAAAAATTTTTATCATAAATTTTAGATTAATTTAGCTGTTTTAAAGAGCAGAATTGGCGAACCTGCAGTTTTACTGAACATTGCATAGTCTTATAATTATGTGCAATATTTCAGATCTAATTCAACGAGTACACTTAAAAGGAACCTTTAAAACAACACAAGCTGCTTGGCCACACTTTAAAAATCAGAATTTTGGACGTATAATTGTAACAGCTTCAAACTCAGGATTATATGGAAATTTTGGACAAGCAAATTATAGGTGAATATTATCTTAATAAGATTACAAGCTTAAGTTACACCGTATTGTTGAATGTGATAAAATGTTGAAATCTTTAAATTTTAGTGCTGCAAAAATGGCAGTTGTAGGTTTGAGCAACACACTTGCGATTGAGGGACGGAAAAACAATATACATTGCAATGTTATTGTTCCAACTGCAGCTTCACGTCTTACAGAAGATATTCTTCCTCCAGGTAATGGATCTCTTTCAACACATAATGTATTTTGAAGACATTATTAAAGTTAAACAACATTATTTTAAAAATAATTATTTTATCTGAGCATTGTTTTCTTTAGAATTTTTTGCCGAGTTGAAACCTGAATTAATTGCACCAGTTGTTGTTTGGTTGTGTCATGAATCATGTGAAGAAAATGGATCTATCATTGAATCAGCTGCTGGTTGGGCAGGCAAATGTAAGTTTTGTTGATTTGTTTTGTTGATTTGTTGTATTGGTTTTATTTTAACGTTTTTGGACAAGTATTGTTATTTCTTGTTCTTCAAATATCAGATTTTGGGGTAATCATGAAGTAAGAAATTAACATTTGCAAATACAAAATCTATATCAAAGCTATAAATTCATTTTTGTATTATTAACTTGTTTGACAGAATAAATTTCGTAAATATTCTTTCTGGAATTCAGAAACTGTTTCTGGATATTTGAAATACTTTCTTTGTCCGCCACCTGTGATTTTCGTGAGCTTTAAAAAAAAATTAAAAAGAATTCTGTGGAGCACTTTTAGAAACATTTATTTTCTTGATCATATTTACATAACACAAATTGACATACTTACAGGATTTTTCTTCTTTCTAATGGAAAATTATTAACTTTTGTGAACATTTTGGTGGTCAATGAATTCATTTGACAATCCTTTTTTTTGAAAGGTCATCTTGTACGTTCTCAAGGGTCTCTTTTACGCTCAAAAATAACTGATAGCGTGTCTCCTGAAAATGTCCAGAGTAAATGGGATAAAGTTACTGACATGTCTAATGCAGTTAGAATGGAAAGTATTCAGGTAAATATGTTTTCCATGTTTTGCATACTTTTGTGAATAGCAAATTTCCTAAAATGTTTTTTCCTTCAAAAGTATCGAAAGTTTGAAATGTATTTTTTGTGTAATAGTGTTGAGATTTGAAGATTCTGTTTAGTAGTATGCTAGTCAAAAATACTATATTTGACTGTATACAAAGATATTTTTGAAATTCAGTATTTGAAGTTCATGATACCTAATAAATTTAAACAACATAAAAATTCAGAAACAGGCTTAAAACAAATATCGAATCTTTTTATGCCTTGAAACAGGAGGCTTCTGGAGCTTTAATGACTGCCCTAGAGGACTTGAAAACTGGCAGTCAAGACACTACAGATCAGGTAAGAAAATTTGAAGGCATTCATTTACAATGAAGATAGTGACTTTCTCATTTTTCTCATTTATTTTCTCATTTCTATTTGTTTTCAGAACACAGTGGTTGAAAAATTCAGCTTTACAAACAGAGATCTTATTTTGTATGCTCTGGGAGGTAATGCAACAAAGATATAATGGAAATTTGTTTCTATTTGAAATTAATTTGCAAACTAATTGTTCAATAAAATTCACAGTGGGAGCTTCTGTAGAAAGTTCTGGAGACTTCAGATTTCTGTATGAAAATGATGAACAGTTTGCTGCCCTTCCAACATATTTCATAATTCCTGGCTTATTGGCTTCTATGGGATCCAATTTATTTGAAAACGTTGTTCCAGGAAAACAAGTAGACCTTTCAAATGTACGTATGTTGTGTAAAATGCAATAAAACTTTGTAGCTTGTGAACCTATGTTTGATACCTTACCTGTGTGTATGCAGGTGCACGATTACAATTTTTGTGTTGCATATTTGAAGCAACTACATATTTTACATTATTTCTAGAAGTGTCGTAAGATTGAGCTAGTGCAGTATTTACCATTTCAGGTGTTGCATGGAGAACAGTTCTTGGAGATCCTTGAGCCTCTTCCTCTATCAGGAACTGTAACGACCTCTTGCAATGTTGTAGATGTGTTAGACAAAGGCTCTGGAGCTGCAGTAATTGTAAACAGTAAGAAGTGTTTTTGTTATAGTTTAAAATTCTTCTATCAAACAGGGTAAACTGACTGTGTAGCCTCTAAACTTTCATTTCCTTAGCTTTTAAACAAGATTTTTGTATCCTTTTCATTTCCAAATTTGTGATCCATTGTCTCGTAAGGTAGTCTTTTAGTTTGCTTTCTTATATTCTTGTTCCACAGGAAGTGTGCTAGTTACCACCCTTTCTTTCTAATTTTTTTCAATGTCACCATGATCAAATCCATCTCCACTAAGAGACATTTCTAGATATTTACATTCCTCTTCACTCAAACTATACTTATTTCTGTTTCTAGATTATTTACACATTTCTTGACAATCTTCCTTATTTATTATGAGTCCTCTTTTTATGTTCTTGCTAACTTTTATAAAATATATTCAATATCATTATCTTCAGACAGAATGACCTGGTCATCAGCTAAAAGATTCCATGTCTGCTTTTTCTAACAGTCCCACCCTTTTACTTTTAAATAGGTTTATTTATATATTTCTTCATTTTAGTGGACACATACAATGAAGCTGGAGAAAAAATAGCTTTTCAGCAAATGACTGCATTTTTGGTTGGTGCTGGTGGATTTGGTGGTAAACGCAATTCTGATAAGGCAATGGCCACAGCAGAACCTCCATCCAGGCGACCTGATGTTTCAGTGAAACAAAGGACTAGTGTTGATCAGGTGAGGTTTTATCTATAGCTTATTGAAAATTAATTTTCATGGTTTAAGACATTTATGCGAAGCTAAAAAGTGCTATTAATTTTGTAAAAAGTAGCACTTTTAGTGGAAATTAGTGGCGACGTGGCAATAATTTTTTGTATTTACATGGGAGGAAATTTGAAGTGTTCAATTCAAATTTCTTGTAGGGAAATATCATTGACATGTTGAAAAACAAGAAGAATATGAAATATATTGTTTAATTGCCAAAGTATAACATGAACATGTGTTATATTAAAGTTTATCTGCAAAATAATTTTTATTTTCTTGTCATACTTCAGAAGAAATAATATTGTGATTGTTTACCAGAAAACCTCCTATCTTCGGGCCTTGTAACAAAAAAGTGGATGAATCTATATGTAGAAAATTACTTCCTCTAACATGTTATGTAGTAATCCGTTTTGGGGGTCCTTAATGCTGAAAAATCGATTGATGGGAAAAGGTCTCTCTCTGTCTCTCTCACTCTCTCTCTCTCTCTCTCTCTCTCACTCACTCTCTCTCTCTCTCTGTCTCCCTCTCTTTCTCTCTGTCTCCCTCTCTTTCTCTCTCACTCTCTCTCTCTCACTCTCTCTCTCTCACTCTGTCTCTCACTCTCTCTCTTTCTGTCTCCCTCTCTTTCTCTGTCTGTCTCTCTCTGTGTGTGTCTCTCTCTCTCTCTCTCTCTCTCTCTGTGTCTCTCCTCTTCACAACCTCTCCAATTTTTGTCTTCAAAGTTTTTCCACAGAGAAAGGAACGCTTAAATGAATGGCATATATCTCATTTTCATTGAAATTGCTGGACTTTTGAAAATTGCAAAAGTTAGAAATAAGGCGAGAAAATAAGTTATGTTGAAGCACCAATAGTTTGCTTGGACATTCATTTTCAGTTAGCAACAAGCGGTTAATGTTTGACAGGTTTTTACTATTGAAATTGAAATCAGTATAGACTGATTTGATCAAGTCACTATATTAGTACTCCTGTTATCATCTCAATATTGAATTAAAATTGGAAGGGGGGGAGACTGTTGTGCAGTATTTTTGTATTCTAATTTTTTTCAATTTTTTTTTTTCTACAGGCTGCTTTATATAGATTATCCGGTGATGTGAATCCCATCCACATTGACCCAAATATGGCTGCTTTGGGTGGTTTCTCAAAACCTATTCTCCATGGCCTTTGCTCACTGGGATTCGCAACAAGACATGTTTTGAATCATTATACATCAGGTGATCCTTCAAAATTCAAGGCCATAAAGGTATTGTCTAATTTTTCCCATGAGAACAACTTCTCATATTTGCAGATAATGAAAATGACCTCTGAAATGCATTATCACTTGTGGTATAACTGCATGTCACTGCCCATTTTTAGACTTTGTACCTTCTTTGATGTGTTTTTTTGGTTTCTACATTAATTTCATTATGTAATTGAGTTCATCTGCCAAGCTATCAATTCTTGTTATTGTTATCTTATCTGTGGTATCTTATTTACTTTGCTGTAGGCACGGTTTGCCAAACCTGTCATTCCTGGTCAGACCTTACAGACAGACATGTGGCAGGAAGGAGCAAGAATTCACTTTGAAGCTAGAGTTGTAGAGACAGGAACCAAAGTAATTAATGGTAAGTTTTCGAATTGGTTTAAAATAAGAATTGAGAATGAATTTTAAATGTAGTAGTGAAACACTGTGAACACAATATGAATTGAAATTTTTTCTGCTGAATGCATGTGATTTTCCATTTTAGGAGCTTATGTAGACTTGGTCGATGTTCCATCACCTTCCCGCAACTTAGTATCAGCATCTGACCTTGCCAGCAAGGCAGTGTTTGATACTATTCAAGTTAGACTTGAATCAAACATTGAGAAATATAAGAAGATTAATGGAGTATTTGTGTATCAAATTACAAAGGGTGGAAAGGTTGCGGCAACATGGAGTGAGTACTTAGCTATTTAACTCTCCATCAGCCATGATGCATTCTTAAATTCATAAGAAACTTTTTTTTCCCATAGGAATGTGCTTATTTTATATTATAGCTGGTAAACTTTCTACTTAGACTTGCATCTGTATCTATGGGCTGCCTCTTGTCTTGAAAGAGAAACCCAATGATTGATTAAATGTTCTACTGATCTATGAAACTCAAGTAATGTGATTGTTTTAATAACAATAAAACTATTTTAAATTCGTTGATGTGATTAAGTAACAGTAGTGATAATTTCACAAAATCTGTAAGGAGCAATCTTGACTCCACGGGTGCGCTTATGTATGAAAAGTGTTGGCAACTAATCACACCTCAGATAGCTTCAGCGACATCAGGGGTCAAGGCTATGTATGCATGTTGTTATTGGCTGGAAAAAAAGGAGAGCTCCTTCATTCACTAAATGTTTCTGAAGATAAGAGTGTCCGATTAGCTGCCAATGTTTTTCATACATACCTCCATCATGCCTCCAATACTGGAGTTCAGTATCCTTTAGACTTCATTCATAACTTTGAAGAAAGATGAACCAGAAAAAACTGGAAGATGTTAACATTTAAAGAATAAACAGTGAAGAGTAATATTAATTGAGTGATTGAGAGACAGTGAGAATGATTGTATTATTAAACAGGGATTTCTTTACTTTTGAACCTGATTGTATTCACGACTGACAGTTCCTGTGTATCGTGTGAAGAGTTACTGCTATTAACACGTTAGTAACATTATGAGTGTAATTACTGTTGAGGCAAGTTAAAAATCGAGGTGGAGCAGAGTGGAGATTTCTAATTTGGTCAAGACAGTAATAACACTGTTCCATTTCGGGGTATGTTCAGCATTTTATCAGTCACCATAGAATCTCACGATTTATTTGAAAATTTACAACATTACTGCGATAGTAAACAAATGAATTCTGTTGCTGCTACTTGTTAGTATGATATTTTGGGGCGTTGCAATGTATCTATTTAAAAAATATTCATATGCTGTGGTTCGAGAAAGATGGATTCAGATAATTCTCCTGTACCTAAAAAAGAAATGATGTTCAGTGAGGAAGTTTGTGCATTGACATTCAGTGGTGACACTTGTACATTGCCAGTAAATATGATTACTGGAGAAGAGTTTCATTTGGTGGAATGCCTGGAAAATGAGTTTAATTTAACTAACAAATTTTTCTATTTATACTATTAATAATATTTCAATTAACAATTGCTAAGGATGTCAAATGTCTTAACCTACAGGTAGGTACAAGTGCACTTAACAGACTATATGTACTACTATGAATAATATTGCAATTAACAATAATTATTCCCAAAACTAATAAGTAGGGGGTGGATTTTAAAGAAATGTTAATTTTGTTTCTTTAGAACAATGCTGTTTAGTGTAGAAATTAATTTTATGTCATGACAAAAGGAAATGAGCAATTTTTGTAGGTCATTTTTCGTCTATTTTGGTTATTAAGTCATTTTTTTACTCTTTTCCGTCATTTTTAATGCATTTTTTGCTGATTTAAACAATTTTAATATCATTTTAATGGTACTTCCTTGAAATAATATTTACAAGATGCAAGAAATGCTCTCCACAGAATTACTGAGTATTTTTTTCTATTTCTTTGCTCAGAAAGTGTAATGTCAACCATTGTGATTATGTACTCTAAGGTACCTGTTGCACCCATCAATCACCACCTTTGTTTGTTTGGGGGATTTCAGGATAATTAAAGACAGATTTCCTGGTATAGACAGTTCTCACCAACAGGTTGCGAGCTGAGTTCACTTGAACGAATGGAAGAAGCGTCCATTACATAAGTATCAAATCCAAGAGCTTGGTATGTCCATCCGAATTGGTTTTGATCACATTTTTTTACGTCATTTATCTTTGTTTTTAGAGCATTTTTGAAACCTTTTAAGAGCATTTTATTGATAATTTTTGGTGACTATTTTAGGTCCTCAAAATCCACCCCTACTAATAAGTTACTTTTATTCTGAATTGTTTTAATTTGATTTGTTTTGGTCATCACCATACTTTTTTTCTTAACAAACATTTGACTTGAATCAATGGTTGTTCATTTACAATGCTAAGGATGTTATGAAATTTAATATACAGGTGCACTTAACAGACCTGTAAGGTTGCGTGTTAACTGGGGTTAAAGACATGTGATTGATAAATACCTTAACAACCGCATACCAATGGGGAGAGAAGGTTCAACGACAGACCCAAGTTACAGTGTCGTCATTTAGGACTTTGACTATTGAAACCTTCTCTCCACTCGTATGTGATACTAGTTTTGTCTTTAAACGCTTGTCAGATATTTGCAAAACAATTCAAAAACCTCGCCATGCATATTTGCATTGTGGAAAATCCCCCTGTTCTCTTACAGCCAGCCCTACTTATAAACACATAGCAAACTAATTTTCAATCTGTTGACATAGATAACAATTGTACAATTGGAACAACATAGTGAATGTTGAAATAGTTTTTCAAAAAAAGAGGTGATAGTCATCTGTACCCCTGCAAAAAGGACCAAAAGTTCAGGAAATGTTCAAAATGGAATGCCTTAAAAATCTGTAAATATTATATCACAAACGTGTTGGAAGTTATTGTAATAATATTGCTATAAACATGTAGCCATAGTTCTTCAATAACTATGTTTTAAAACAATGTGTATGTTTTAACTGCATAGTAGTAAAAGTAGTAAGTAGTGAAGTTGAAGATAATGGGTTAACAATCGGTTTATTAGATTCGTATAAATCCAATAACTGGACCAATGAGTATATAACCAATAACTGGCAAATAGTTGTGAAACTTACATTTGTTGTTTCTTATCATAATGTAATGTAATCTTATTGGTCAAATGCATCTCAAACACCAGTAACCATACAGGTTTGTTAAGTGTACTTGCACCTACCTGTATGATAAGAAATTTAACATCTTTGGCAACATAAATAAACATTCATTGATTCAAGGCAACTGTTTATTAAGAAAAAACATGGTGATGTACAAAAAAAATCAGAATAAAAATCTCTTATTAGTTTTGGGGATAATTATTGTAATACTTATTTATTTTCATATATAGTACAATTATTTCACAAAAGTAGAGAATTTATAAAATAAAATACTCATAAAAAAATCCACAGTAAATTTCCTTTCAAGCAAAGTATTTTAAATAATGTTCTTTCATACTCTTCAAAACCCTATTCATAGATGCAAAGTAATGTACATTTGTTCATGCGAATTAAATTACAAATAGAACATTTTCATTATACCACATACTTCGTTCCAGTGTAGACAGAGGGATCATAGAATACAAATCATATGTATAAATATTTCCATTAATTAAATCATAAAAAATATTAATAGAACAATTAGAAAAATGTATACTTGATAAATTAGCATAATTTTCCTGACATTCCACCAAATGAAACTCTCCATTCTTATCATATTTAATGACTATGTGAATGTGCATTTCAGCATGGAATAATAAACCTGTAATGAGGTTGCCTTATGTGCCTGTAAAACGAAACATAAGAAGAGGTTTGTCTTTATAAAAGGGAAAAAGTGTAAATTAGCGTATTAAGTTCTTAAAACAAGCAAGCATTACATCTCCTATAATCATGTCTATGTGCTTTTGGCTTTTCTGGGATCAAATTCCATGTGGCTTCTGCAACTGCATCTAAAATTTCTTTAGATACAGAAGAGTTATTCGCATATATTTCTCTCGAACCTTGGTAAAAAAAATATTACTTAAATAGATGTATCGCATGCATCACTCCAAAATGTCTTGCTAACACGTGGCTACTACAGAATTCATTTGTTTACTATCGCAGCAATCGTGTTACCACTATGTGCCACTTTGATTTTTAACTTTTGTCCTCTGCAGTAATAACACTCGTAACATTCCTAGGTATTATAATAGCTATTTGAGTGTCAGTTGGGATATACTAATCTGTGGGAAGATCTTCAGTGTTGAGGAAGCTTTGTATTTGGAAAGCCAGGTTTTCACAAAAAGTTGGTTTTGTTTTCATAAAATTCAGATGTATATGCACAAGAGAGGTGTGGCAATGTAAATATGACTTGTTTGTCAAATTTTTTTTTTTTAGATTGATAGAGGCTGTTTTAATTTTTTACTTACAAATGAATGATTATTAGAAAATTGGCAATGGTGATGCCAAGAATTGATAAAAATGATTGACAGATTTCGAAATAGATGCCATTATATTGACAGAGGATGTAGAAATCTGTGAAGCTCTCTTAAGTGATGGAAGCACTTCATCCTCAAATGAAAAAGAACAATGAGATTTTGTGAATATTAAATCCAAGCATTATAGAATGTAATATCATATCAGATTTCATGCATATAAAGTAATTAAACATGAAATGACTTAATAACATTTTGAAATCTTAATCCATTGTGTCAACTTGTGCATAAAATGGTCATTGAAGAAGAAAAGCAAGCACTTAAGACTTCTTGCATTAGAACATTTTCAAATGAATTTGAAGAAACCTTTCGAAAATCAAATGTGTTTAATATTATATCGTGTTGTGAAATGCTTTCAGAATGATGGTTTACCAGCTTAAGACCTTGCAGTTTTAGAATTTTCATGTAATTACCTCATTGTCATCAGTGGTGTGTCTGAAACATGCCATTCCTCAGAATTACTAATATTAAATTTTCATGTATGGTATTATTTTAAATTCTAGCTGTTGATTTGAAGAATGGCAAAATGTATGAAGGAGACCCCAAAGGAGTTAAAGCAGACACAACTCTCACTGTTGATGATCAGGACATGGTTGATATGGTGAGTATTACTGAGGAAAGCATTTATAGTTAATGGCCAAAAGAACTTTTGTATTTATTTCTGTTGACTTCTTTTCCTTTTCTCTTAATTTTTTTGCTTCTAATTCTCATCGATGTAGCGTAAACTTGGGTAATTAATTTCTCTACAAATTATTGATAAAATTTTAAATCTATTTGTTTGCTGATTTTTCTACTAATTTCATGTTGGGTTAGGATTAAGCTGCGGGTTTATAGGCACAATAAACTGTAGAAATTGGCAGGCAAAATAGGCATTTTAAAAGGTACTATATATTTTTCTTACTCTTGTTTAGTTAGACTTGTGTAGCAAGTTTCTGAGTAAACATTGTATAGTAGTAACCTCTGTGGAATGTTTACTTTAATCATTGTCCCAACAAATTCTTGTAGAAATCCCTTTAAATCATTGTTGGGTAACTTCAGCAAAAAACGCTAAATCGCAATAGCTAAATTTTTGTTGGTCATTACATGTAAGCTTATACACTAATGTTCCACAGTATGATCTTTTTCTTCATATTTAATTTAAACATAATCGTAAAGAATGTATTGTTTGTTTTAATCACCATGCATCACACAAATGTAACTAGTGGTGTTGCAACAGCACATAGTTTCTCGCAATTGTATCTACAAATATTTCAAAACCTGCAATATTCAAAAATTCAGAGTTCAGCGAAAATGAGACCTGAACCATTCTTTTAAGAGTCCCTTGTTCTATGTGTGAAAAAAATTTAAAGAGAAAATTTGTTGCGGTTTTTGAGAATGTTTTTTGTATTTTGAATTAATTTCAAGAAGATATTTCCCAAAAACTTCGCATTTTTACAAAAAATTTACATTACCATTTTTAAAGATCTGATTTTTTACAACATATTTTGTTGATAACAAAAATCTGTGTTCAATAGCGTACTTTTGCAATTTCAAAAATAATATTTTGAAAACACCAATTTTTATACTGTCCTTTGATACATGCGAGGAGAACTTTTTAAGAAGAAATTAGAAGCCATTTTTAAGAAAAATATTGTTGAAAAATTCGACACCAGTGATTTTGCAGAAGGAAACAGATTTATCGATAAGATGTTAAATTTCTCTTTACTCTGCAGGAGAAAAATGAAAAAGCGTACATTTTTTAAAATATTTGATTAAGGATAATTTTATTTTGATCAAGAAATACGAGAATAGGCAACACTCCAGCATTTAAACACAAAATAGGCATTTATTAGAGAGGTTGCGTTTATAGGCACTATAAGATTTGTGTTTAATACTCCTAATGCCTCGAAATGAAGAAGTAACTTAAAAGATTGTGTTTTCCGTTGAAGGAAAAAAATAAGCAAAAAGACCCAGCTTAGTTAGTGATGGAGACATTGACAGACTTATATATTGCAAGAAAGCAAAGTGCAAAAAATATGATGTGAATATTATGCATTTGATTAATCATATCCAGACAGGTTTAAATTTCCAGCCACACATTAGCATTTCTGTTAATAGAACTCTTCTAATTTTTATTTTGTAATAAATGACCATATCCAATTATTTAGTGGAAAACGGATTAATTTAAGAGTTTATTTATTTAAATCTTATTCAATAGCTGTACAGTAAAGTGAAACTTCGGCCCTGTAGTGTACAATGTTCTTGGAATTTTATGAGATTACAAATTGGGTCTTCCATTTTGTTAAAAAATTTAAATGTATAAAATGATAATAAATTCTTACTCTATTTTTTTCATTAAATATTCATAATTATTTTCTGTGAAAGGGCTTTTTGGTGTTTGTTTTTTTCAAAAACAAATGATTCATATTAAAACAGGCGTTCCTGACTAATTAATGTTAATAGATATTGGAAGGTCCTCAGCGTTTTCTTCTTAAAAATGTTATCTCAATTAGAATTTTTTTTTTTTTTTTAAAAAGTCTGTGCCAATCAGCGGCCATTCTCTATTACATTCACAATTATTGCATAATGTTTCTACTTTTATTCTGATCCAAGTAGTGATGTAGGACATTTTATGTATTTAAATTTGAAACTTAATCATGTCATCACTCGCACTTAGTTTTATATTGTATTTTCTGAAGTGTTTAGATTACCTGATCTTCAGGAACAGTGAATCACTTACTTTCAGGGACTTCTTTCTTGATTAACAAGCTATGTCTTCTATTTTCAAGTTACACAATCTCTTTTGTGAATAAATTTAACCATTTGCATTAAAATCAATGCTTTCATAATGTCTAGTTGCACCATTCTACCAGCTTTAACGTTGCAACTTTATTTTTATCATATAAAGATATTTCTTGCTTTCGCAAATTGTAACTTCTAGATCTCTTCCTCATTCCAGTGAAATGCTAAATCTTGGGATGAAGGTCCTTGACTGGAATGAAGATTCCAAAGAAATGGACTACCACAATAGAACAGAATAATAAAATGTATTTGCTTACAAAATAATTGTGCTTGTTTCATTCTTAGATATTGATGAAAATTAATGTTAATAGATATTGGAAGGTCCTCATACTTTTCTTCTTAAAAATGCATAATTTACTTGATGTATTATAGTTCATAAATTTGGTATGGAGAAAAAACATTTGAAATTATTTTTGACCTTGTTTACCTTAAGGATCAACTAACATGAACTTAACACTATTTTAATTTCATTTCTGGTAGTGAGTTTTTGTGTCCAGTTATGTTTGTGTCATTTGGCTCCCTTCTAGGAAGTTACTTAAATGTGTCCTCAAAATTATAAGATATTAAAAAAAATTTTATTCCTATTTTTACAAACAGGCTACTGGAAAAATCAACCCTCAGGTGGCTTTCATGAAGGGCAAGTTGAAGGTGAAAGGTAACATCATGCTGACGCAGAAGCTGCAATCTCTTATGAAGGAGGAATCCAAGTTATAAGACTATTTCTAAACAACAGGAGTGAATGAATGAGTAAAACTAGTTTGTCCATGTTTCAGTATGTGGGGATTATTGAAAATGAAAGTTTTTATTGGTGTGTATGTATATTTTGATCAAATTTTGTACAATTTAAAATATTGTCCATATTCCATCTTTGACTGATATGTAACTTAGTAAAGTTAATGGAACATGATTGGTCTTGTGTATGCATTGTCAAATATAACTGGGTGTTGTTGGTTGTTGGAAGTTGGTCATGATAATATTCTTTACAATTCTGAATTGTATTTGTAGCCAGTATTTACAGAATATATATTTTTACATTTTCATACATTTTTTTTCTTCTGTATTCAATCTGAAGTGTTATTTATCAGAGGCAAGTGATGACAGAGAGAAAGATGCTTGCATGATAATGCAATTTCAATGCAACCCAAACCTTCTCATGATGTAGAACAAATTAACTATTAGGACTAATTTTCAAAAGTAAAGAATTGTGACAAATTTCTACGTTGGAATATTTGAAATGCACAAGATGCCTTTGATATAATACACAATTTAGATCTTATCCATTTGCAATTTGTTTCCAGTACGAAGCTGTTTTCACATAGAAAATTATGATTTAATGGAATAGAATGTTCCTAAGGATCTGACTATTGTACTTTATTTCACTAAAATTTGATAATTTGTTATTAGACTTTAAAAGTACAAGAAATTTTACTTCAAAATAAAAATAACATCACTCAAAAACAAACAAAAGAATTGAGTAATTGAATGATTGTTCAAACAATAGAGTTAATTAAGAAAGCATTTTACTTGTTTTAAGATTTAATTTGCTTATAAGTTTCATTCTGATCAACTTGAAAAGAGGGTTTTATAAGAGATGGCCAAAAATATATTGACAAGTATGCGCTAGAAATTTTCCAGCTACAAGCTGTCCTGCAGAACTGTTGAGTTTAAGGAAACAGTACCCAAATCTGGAATATATGTTGTAAAATTTTCATATCTCTGTTCTGGAAGAACAATAATGCAACTGGAAATGGCCGTTTTACAGGAGAGACTAAAAATAAATCTTTTACATAATATTCTGAAGTATCAATTATGTTGGACGTTGGCCAACAACATAACTAAAACTATGTCAATGTTCCCGTGTGCACTTGGTGTTGTTAATGGATCTATCAGAGCTCTTAAATCAATATTCTTGTAGAACAGCAGTGTTTTCAGTCAACTTCTGAAGCTGTCAAAGTCCAGTTTTTGTATTACTGTGTTTACCCGAATATAAGTAGTTTTTCCCCCCCAAATATCAAATTCGAAGAATACGGGTTGTCTTATATTTGCTGATTAACTGTTTTCCTAGTCTGATACAATTTTACATAGCTTTTCTATGCTTGGACTTCTTATTTCAATGTTGACGTGAAGCTACATAAAAAGATCACAAGTTTCTATAACACATAACTAATAATTATATTCACGGTTGCAAATTTGCAGGGCAATTCAGACCAGTATTTTTTAATGGGCTGCTGAAGAGAGATTCTCAAAGAAATGGCGTATCAAGTGAAACGCAATGTGAAAATGAATGAAACTTGTAACCAAGACTTTTGCATGAAGAGATTGATGTCAACACACCGACTGTTTAATGCTGGGAAGTGGGAATCTGCGTTTTGCAGGTGGAACTGACAATTCACATTGATAGAAATACACATGCATTCTACATTTAATCTCAGAAATGATAAATATTTTTTAAGCAAAAGCTTCCCAAACTTGGAAACTGCTGCTAACTCCAATGTTATCCATGAAATGGAAGAAGAGAGATGTACATAGGGGTTCCCAGAGCAAACCAGGGACCTCAGGTAGTTGATCCATGGGGACTCATTTCAAATAAAATATTCCCTCCTCCCCCTATTCATAAACAGAATTCATTTCTCCACACATCAGGAATAACTTACAGCATTAAATTTGGATTATAGATGAATTCATTTTTTATTTCTTTTGAATGAAAAAAACATAACTTAATCAGACGAACATTAAAGTAAGTAAATTTTAAGTATCTTCTGTTAAAGAACCCACGAGCACAAATACAACTGAGGCATGAAGAAAATGTGGTACACAGGGAATTCAATTAGCGTGCACCAAACAAATGCTATTTCAATACACATAGCGAGTCGACAAGGGAGAGTTGTGCGAGGAGAAAGTGGACCTACTGATGTAAATGCCGCCATGCACTTTCAGAGATACAATATCCTGAATCACTAGCTTATTAGGCAGGTTTAAACACATGAAGACACTGTTTAATTCGACTAGTATCAGTGCCATTTGAAAACAATAGTGGCAAAGCACCCACTCAGAGGCATTTTGAACACTTATTTGACTAATGCAGCATTGTAACCATAAACATATCAGGTGATAAATGTTCACCTGTTCTCCATTGGGAATGCAACCAGTTATCAGTGTATTAAAATCAGGAGGTAACCTGTATCTATTTTTATGTTGAGCACTCAATTTCAATATAATTATCAACAAAACAATGGCAGTAAATAAGTGGTCAAGAGTCTACTTTAGATATAGAATTCGTTAAACAATAATTATGGACAGTTTTCTTAGAAGAGTGTAAGCAACATTCAAGTGTTTTCAGTAAATCCCTCTTAAATATTGATCTCTTGGATAGTTAACAGAAAATGTTTGTTAAAAAGGTTAGACAAGATCATATTGAAATACTTGACTGCAAGCTCACAATAGATTCAACAATTACTGACAAATGGAAGGAAGGCTGGCACTGCCTACCCTGATGAATATTACTAGTTTAATATATTTCATAATAATAAAATGAAATGCCTCTTAAGATTTTAATATAGTATTATTCATCTGGAAAAGTATAACAAACATTTCATTATTGTGGCACAAGCCATATTTCCATTTCAAGTGTTTTCTAACAGCCTGTGCACCATGTGATATCTCATTTCCCTTCTTGCAGAGACATGCGCCCGCTTGCACATCTCTGCAGGGTGCCCCTCTGGGTAGGCACTTACAGGCACTGCCTTGCTTCGCACCATATTCTGAAAAAACTCCCTGTAGTGTGCGTAGAACAGTACAATGCTCTGTCCATGCTTGATGCATGCGTGTTGTGCTTAGGCCAGCGATTTCTCTCTCTGCAAAAGATTCAGATTTCCACTCCCGCATAGCATGTGTGTTTACAGTTTTGTCGACAAGTTAACAAGTTGAGAAAGTGATTATTATTTGGGCTAGGAAGTATTTATTTTTTCCATTTTAAATTAGTATGCTGCAAATTCTTAGTGTAACTTAATTTTTTATTTGTAAATCTGATTTTACATTAATATGACAGATACAGTGAATGAACTACTGTGTACACTGTTTTTTCGTCTTTTAATCTCTGAATGTAGTAAAGAGAGAAATTTTGGACAATTGTTGACCTACTTTTGTGTTGAATATAGTTATACATCGTGCTGGCGAGAAAATCCTTCCTGGTATGATTCACACAAATGGCTAACAGATAGTGAAGTTAAGAGATAAGCTTTAACAAATGCAAGGGTATTGAATTTTCTTGCATTTTTTCTCACCAGCATGATGTACAACTGTATTTAACATAGAAGTAGGTCAACTATTGTCCAAAATTTCTCTTTACTACATCGTTAAGACAAAAAATCAGTGTAAGTGGTCATTCTTTCACTGTATCCATCATAATATTAACAAAATCACATTTTCGTATTAAAAAAAAGTAACACTAATAATCCACAGATTAATAATTTAAAATGAAAAAGTAAATACTTCCTAGCCTAAATAATAATCACTTTCCCTGCTGCTTAACTCCTCCCTCCCCCCAACAAAAACACGCACACTAACTATTTTAGCTATAGAAAGGTTTCCACTCTTCTGTAAAAATTGCCCAGTTGGACCTTTTGGAAATGAGCATTTAGGTTTTTGCTGTTTACTGAATGGTGGAAATTACATTAAAAGTTGTAAAAATCTGTATTTAGTTTCTGATACCTTAGAGAAACCTTAACACATTCAGACTCCTTTCAAATCCTCGCCTAGAAACAAAATATATGTAAAATAAAGCAAGGTATGTTAAATATAACTTAAAAAATTGAATATGTTTACATGTCCGGGAGAGTCTAAACAACTTAGAAACTTTTTTTGTTGCGGTTCACCTCTAGACCAGTAATGAAACTCGTGCTGACTTTTAAGGCTTCAAAACAAAAATCCTTCTAAGATGTCTAATCTTATGAGCGAATAGATCAATGTATTCTTGAGCTGCATGAAAAATGCTGTATCCTGCGTCTGATCCAACATCTTTAAATTTCAATGATATTGACTTATACTCCTTTGAAAAATTAATTAAAAGGAAAGCAGCAGTCTTTAGAAGTGCAAATAACACTCCCACATCTGGTGAATCTTTTATAAAATGTAAATACATTATAACAATGGTAAATTATATCAGAAGAAAACTACAGATATTTCAGAACCTGTCCATGAGAAGTATGCAATGCCAAGGAGGCCGGCAGATGGCAAGAACTTGCTTCTTCAAATAGAAAATTTAAAAAACGTGTTTTCCTTATCAGTTTCCCTTCATAAGCTGTTAACTTGCAAGTTTGGAATAGATTAAATGGCTCATTATTACATCCAATTTTATAACTCTTCACTAGCACTCTTCCTCCACTAGCGAAAACGATTCATTATTGTATCCAATGCAATAAAAGGGGATTGCAGAAGTCAATGAAATACGATTAATCATATATACATATGCTTAGAAAATATTAAAAATGGCGATTGGATGACAAAACTTCTTACGCACGGTAACAACCATTATACGATCATTAATACACTTGTGAATTATCAACTAATTTGTACACAATGTCTTTTGGTCAAAATATATAATTAATTAATCAGCACCTTAATAATCTTCAAAAACATAACTTCTCTGCTTCTTGCAATAAGTGAAAAAGATCGGGAGATAATACAAGACAATTCTATAAAAACAATTTTATTAAGAAATCTGATAAATAAATTCACAACCATTTAATCCTTTGATGTCTTCTCTTTCTTATGCTTACTAAG
This sequence comes from Teleogryllus occipitalis, assembly GCA_011170035.1. Lineage (NCBI taxonomy): Eukaryota > Metazoa > Arthropoda > Insecta > Orthoptera > Gryllidae > Teleogryllus > Teleogryllus occipitalis. The sequence continues at coordinate 274,659 of BLKR01000275.1, forward strand.
TTTCTCATATTTGGACTTGCTAGAATACCATAACAGGAATGGAATAAGAAGTGAAGGCAAAGTCATAACAGCAAAAGCCATCCAGTCCAGCTGCAAAGAAATTAAAAATTAGGGAAGAACATTTATATGTAAATGATTATTAAAAAGCAGGATATGAAAATTACCACATGAGGAGAGAACTTCTTGTCATAATCTCTGAATGCGATAATGAGGCCTTCTCCAGGTTCACTGGTAACGGCAAGCTGAAGCTGTAGAAAAAACAATAACAAAACAATAAAAGTTACTTTCAATTTTACTCAAGAAAAAATTAAGAGGGCATGTACAGAGTCATTACCTCTTTAACCTCCTCGGATGGCCTGTAATTGATCTCTGCAGCAGTAAAATTAAAATACCCGTACTTTCGAGGTCTCACGACAACAACATGGGATACGTTAGTGCCAGGGGCAATACGATCTAATTTCATATTCAGCTGACCACCAACAACCGCGAACGCATCTGGATGAAAGCTGTTGTCTATCAACTGGACGCCCAAAGCGGCACTATTCCCCACATTATAGAGAGTATACTGAAATGAAAATGAATTAAAAAATTCAGTCACGATGCAGTCAATATATTATTATAATTTAAAAAATGGGGTTACACTTACTTTTACAATAATATCTTTATCTTCGACCAAGTACTTGTTCAAAATCTGTTTCGATACAAGTAACCGTGCTCCCGTTTCTTCCTCATCGTTTCCAGAAACGAATGCAAGAACTGCTAGAAAGACTAATAATAAATTCATAATTGAGTAAACACTAAAAACTATTCCACGAGGAAATCCAGAACCATTCGCTTCTGAGACAACAACCACGCTTCACTACCAGTACAGGACCATTCAGGACATGGAACGTAGGAAGACACATCACCAATGATCACAGGGTGGGGGAATCTGGTTTCATGCCAGCTGATGCCAACTCACCAGCAACGTAGCGTGCTCGTTCTGAGCGCGGATTATTCAACTTGCGATTACTTATGTTCGTATAAATTGGTAATTCGCGAAAGAAAAGTTCTTATTTCTCTATCATTAACTCAAGGAATAATTATCAAAATCAATTTTAAGCTAGTGGAGCTACAACAACACATACTTTCTCGAGCTAATATTTGTAAAGGATACTTAACTCCTTTGTATATAATAATACGCTAAGATGACAGCTGTTGTCAGTTTATATACATTTTTATAAAAACCCACTGACACAAAATCCCGAAAGTGTATTACCATGGAAGAATACCGTGGTATTATTGCTGAATAGGGAATAATGCCTCGGTCCTGCGTTAAAGAGATTGAAGTTTGAAGATACAGAAGTTCGCATGTTATGACTAATTTGAGGAATCATGCGCACAGGTAACCCTTTACACACATTATGGTGCAGGGGAGAATCCAGTCGGTGTTTGGAAGGGGGCATCATAGATTTTTGTTAAATTATGCATTTTTTTGTTATTATATTGTATATTATTTTTATAAAGTACATTACTATGTATATTTTTTAATAATTACATAATTATAACATAAATATTTAAATCAGTTTTGCCAAATAAAGGAAGGTAACAAACGAAAACTAGGCTTTAAGGGGGCATGAACCCAATGCCCCCCGCTCCTCAATCCGCCGGTTCCGGTGCACCACTTTATCATAGCCGTGGTGGAAGTTACTTCCTCCATGATCATAGCAATACTCGGAAACACTGCATCCCAGAGCCTGACACATCAATAAGCCCGTCATGACGGAGTATATTGATGCTTTAACATGCAGTTCAGGAGCTGGCTTCCCCGGAGAGAGATTACCGCCACCTCTCACGATAAAATACGCACCACACCAGGACTAATGACCTTAGCAGTTGACGCGTTCGGAAACATTAATCAATCAATCAATTGAAAGTTCACTTGTATTAATTGTATGAAGATCACTGCACACACTCAACCAGAGCTTAAGTAGTTAGTTGAATTAAGTAGTTAAATTGTTGGGAAGGGATTCTGAAACTCAAGAAAGCGTGCGCAGATGATTTTCTCCCCCATACGTCACATACAGTTTTTGACTAAATAAATAAAAGTAATATTTAATTGTGGCAAATTCCAGATACCATTTTTAAGTTAAAAGACTAATTTCAGCTTCGTGTAATTGCCCACAAGATTTTGACGGACAGCTTATTACAAACATGTACGCGTAGGCTTCCGCGGCTCGAGTCGATGACTTCTTCGCTGTTGACGAGTCAATGCCCTGATGAAGCCTGCGACATATCAGGCGAAACCATAGACAACAACTACAAAGAAAAAAGAACATTACAAAGAAAAACATATAAGGAGCATTCAATATAGTAAAATTGTAAACCTCACCACTTGGTTTTAAATTGGTAATACACGATTTTATATATATATATATATATATATATATATATATATATATATATATATATATATATATATATATATATATATATATATATATATAATCAGATGTTTGTAATAAGCTGTCTATCAAAACCTTGTGGCGAAATATGTGAATCTGAATTGAGGTGAACGACAGACAATTTTCTGTATGTGATGTTTATAAAAGACTAAATGTGCATGGAAATCATGGATGATTAGATGGATGTTGTTCTATGATGAGACCTCAGAGTCCAAGGGGCCTCAAAATTTATTAAACAAAATGGCAACTTCGCTAACATTTTTTATAAAAATATACAAATTTAGAATTAGGAAATATTTTATTTATAAACGATTCTTATTAACTTTTACATTTCAAATTTGAATAACATTATTTGAAGGCATATTTTAATTAACTTTGAATAAAAATGTTAAAATCTTCAATCTCAAAAATGTTATTGTTGACAGAAGAAAGGGGCTCACAAAAATATTTTAGCTGTGGGCTTGAAAATGACAAATCCATCACTGTGTATGACACACCACCTGTCGTCCAGATCTCCCCCCCCCCTGAATTCCTCCTTGTACCATTTATTATACTTCATGAAATTTCTGTCCAGTCAGAACTTACGAACGGAACAAAGACTATCTTTGCTCACACAGCACAATCTGAATACATCCTAAGAATGTTCCAATGGAAAACTTGTATTTTTCTGATTTGAACAGTTCAGAATGTAAATTCAAACCAAATGAAATGCCTTGTTATGGATCAATTATGATACTGGACAAATTAATACTTTTCCAGCCGGGGACATTAAACTCACTAGGAAGCCCCACCCCCCTCACACACACACCTTAATTCACACCTAGATGGTAATGATTGGACTCAAAGGTGGAATAGACTTTAAGGATATCCTGATCTTTTTGGTAATCCATCCATACGCCAATACTCTTTTAATCCTGATATGTCAGGAATATCAGTATTAAGGCTGTTGGGACATTAATACATAATTAATAATACATTTTTGTAATTTAAATCCCAATATTGTAATTAATTGTAGCAAATACAATGCACAACTCATTAGCAGAAGCTAACAGGTACTACTACTTTAAAATAAGATAAAATAAAATTGGTGTATATAAATTTCCATTTTTCTTATGGGAGGTTGTGAAAACATACTGAATCAAATTTAATGTCAGTTAAAGTAATATAATATTTATTTTTTCACAAAAACTGCATGTGTTAAAAAACTATGCATTTAAAACAGACATATAATTAAAATAAAATCACAGAGTAACTTTAAATAATTAATCTTCAATCAAGGCAAAGCTATGACCGCCACCAGCACTAACAAGAACTGCTTTGTAATGTTCATCAATTTTCACATGTGTTGGCTCAGTCACATCCATTTCTGTACCAATTCCACAATTTCCATGCTCATTCCAACCCCAGCTAACAATTTCTCCAGAATCTGAAAATAGAGCAAAGAATGCTAATTATTACAAATGATTTTAAAGGTATTGAAATAAAAATAATATAATAAATAATATTACATATTAGTGCATTATGATACATAGTATCAAATTATCTCTTTATTTCGCTACATTTCACAAATATAACATTGAAATATAATGAAGGGAATTATGAAAGTGATTATACCCAATAAAGCGATATTGTGTTCTGATCCAACAGCCAATTGTTTTACTCTATGAATATTGGCCATCTTATGGGGTTGCCAATTAACTGATCTTTCATATCCACAACATCCAAGCTGTCCATAAGTATTTCTTCCCCAATTATATACATCTCCATTTCCTAAAAAAAAAAGGAAAATTTCTCATTTTGTAAATGCACAACTGGAAGTGTGAGAATTATTACTTACTAGTGACCAAGGCTGTATGGGTCCACCCACACACAACACTGCACTCAGAAGGCAGCTGTTCATTTCCGAAGAGATGTATTTCAGTTGGTTTGAAAACAGATGGATGTAATGTAGGATCTAGGCCTAATTGACCATGTCTATTATCACCCCAAGCATACATACGACCTTCATCTGTTATTACTACTGTGTGATATTGTCCACATGCAACAGTAGTGACATTACTTACATCAGGGACTGTAAAACAAATAAGGATATTTTTTATTATGTCAATGTCTGAGTCAGAGTACATAGGTAAATGTTGTGTTTACTGATGTGAGGTCTTGTTTCTTCAGAAAGAGGGTGACTATCGTCTCCCATTAGACCTAATTGTCCCTTTCGGCCATTCCCACAAACTAATACATTTCCATTTTCAGTGACAATTGCTGTATGCCTCAACCCAGTTGCTAATGTTTTTACTGGTGGCAAAGAAAGTCTTAGAGGAGTTGAGGACAAAAATATCTAAAACCAAGAAAGAATTAGCTTAAAAGTGACATCAAAATCTGGCATAATTTATATAAAAAATGATGTATAAAGTGTGAATACCTCTCTCCTCTCTAGTCCAAGTTGACCAAAAGAATTTGAACCCCACACAAGTAATTCTTTTCCTGATGTCACAGCATAACTTGATTCCCAACCACAGCATATATGAGAAATTTTCAAGTCTTCCACACATGTCATACATTTCAGAGACAATGATGCAGAACTCACTGGCAAACCAAGTTGTCCTTTACTATTCCAACCACAAGAGAACATTCTTCCATCTTTATCAAGAACTAAAGTGTGACCACCTCCACACTTTACATCAACAACACGTGTAAGATTCAATCTCTCTTCCTCATCAGATATATTTGTAGGAAGTGTACATTGTTCTGATATACCTCCATGACCAAGCTGGCTGTATGAATTTGCTCCCTATAAAAGTTGATAAATGAAGTTTCAATACAGAGCTACTCAAAACAAATAGTGATTTAAATTCAATTTTCAATAGAAAAAAATAGGTATAATACTTAAATCTATAAGTTTAATTTAAAAGAATAATTCTCACCCATGACAACAGTTTCATCCTTATTATTTAACTGAGTTTTCTTATTTGTAGACACACTAAATAAAATACAATTTCTTATGCAATTGAAACAAAAGGAAATCATGGGCTCTACTCAAATGCACCAATATGAATGATTTGCCATCAAGATCTTAATTCATAATAAAAATACTGTCAGGTATTGCCTGATCTTTGAGCTGTCACTAACTGCAACTTTCCTTGTCTTTATTATAAAGTTGTTTTTCGTTTGTTTTTACTTTGTATTCGTTTGATTATTGAATATAAAATTGGGAAAAACAATGCAGCAAAGAATTCATAAAATTGTAAGCGAACTATAGCAGTGGTATTTGATCTTTCTGTTTCGTCAAAGGCAACTCAACGAAAAACTTCATTAACAAGCAAAAATTTCTGGTAGGACGAGGCGCGTGTTTCAACTCATTCTTCACAACCCCATTCTTCTAACCGCTTCATGCAAACTCATGTAATCATAGGACTCAAATATAAATATCACACATTTTACAAATACAGTTCTGATGTAGTAGACCATTCAAAGTGTAGTGCCGAAAACGGAAAATAGGTTAAGGGAAGTAATAACTTTTAAACGCCAAGGGCTTTACTAATGTTACGTTGAAGATTGTAGAAAAAAATTAATAAATATATAAAGCAAGACACGTGAATAGTAGATGGAAATTGGGATCACGATCTTCGTTGCTCAGTCACAAACAACGAGCAGATCATATGTCAGCCAAGATACTACAGAGAGCAGACCCGGTGAAACCAATGAAACGGTGTTACAAGGCTGGGTTGTTTTCCAATTATTCAGAGAGTATTATATCAATTGCAATTGTGCAATTATATTGTCACAATTACTTTCCTGACTTCAGTACAGAAGAAAATAATTATTTTTCCTTTAAAATTATTTATCCCCGGGCCTTCAGAGATCTGGATCAGAGAGTCCATACATTATTTTACATAGGCGTGGGTGGTCTGGATTATGATCCCCGAAACCATCCCATGAGTGCGCAGTATATACCACAGAGCACTCATACATTGTATGTCTATGGTATATACTCTCTGAGAGGAGTGCGCGTAAACACGAGTAAACATACACATCGAAGCACCCCAGGAACACACACCCAGAGGTGGCCCATATGCGTATATATAGCGTATACTAATATAAGCTCCGCATAATTTTATTATGCATCAACTGCATTGAGGAATATACAATTCTGTATTCCTCACTGCCAACTGTTTGAGCAGACCACAGAGCACCCACGGATTTGTGTCTGGAGCACTTTGGCAGCGCATCAATATATTTTATTTATTTATTTATTTATTTTTATTTTACGTCAAAAAACAGTTAAAAACTGCGTATGACGTGCTATGGGGAAAAGTGAATTGTGTGCACATTTTCAAAATTCTGTGATCCGTACACTAAGTCATATACTACTAAAATTTTGAATTTTTGAAAGGGAGAAAAAAAAACTCCCATGTAATAAAATCTATTTTCAAGGATAAACAAGCAATAAATTTTGAATTTTGAAAGGGAGAAAAGAAAAACTCCCATGTAAAAAAATCTATTTTCAAGGGTAATAAGCAATAAATTTTGAATTTTGAAAGGGAGAAAAAAAAAAACTCCCATGTAATAAAATCTATTTTCAAAGATAAATAAGCAATAAATTTTGGCTCTTATTACTTTCTGCCGCGACAACATGGAAACGATAATTTGAATAATTGTATTTCCCTCTGAATTCTAGAAGACGTGCACAGAAAATGAAGTTACATTTATGTCCAGAAGCAAAACAAGGGCCATCTCAGCATTTGCTCAATGGATCAGGGAAACTGGACGAAAAACCTGATCGAGATATACATCCATTTGTGAAATTAAAATCCTCCCGAGTAATAGAAACTATTTTGTATCGAAAAACGAGTTACAGATTTCATATAATAATCCTATCAACAAAATAATCACCCCCCACTCCCCTCGCATGTAGCGAAATGTCTCAAGAAATTGTAGAATTAAAATCTAGGGGTGACCCAAGAGCTCTTCCTCTTGGGAGCGACCATACTATCCATCGCTATCCGTAACAGAGACTATTATCACAGAGCACCCATGGACCCCATCCTGTGTATTTGTCTATGAGTATTATAACCGATCCGTAGGGCCTCCTACAAGGCTATATTATAACCCCCTTGGCCTACTATCGTAGGGGAAATAACGCAATGCTATATTTCTACCATGCATACTATCACTCTTGGGATGCGATGAGAAAGAAACCATGGTGAAGTACTAGCACTCATATTATACACGCGCGTTCTCTAGAGCCCCGGCCATAGACAAATAACCATGGGTGCTCTGTGGCCCCGGTATACCTACCCCCACTCATTTACTAACATTAGTTGAATTCAGAATAATTGATAGAAACAAGCTTTGTTGAGAAATTCTGATAATTAGAAACGTTTGCTCCCGAATAACAGAAAGTATTTTGCATCGAAAACGAGCTACAGATTTGATATAATAATCCTGTCAACAAAATAATCAAATCCCCCACTCCCCTCACATCTAGCGGCATGGCTCAAGGAAACGTGCGGAGGTAATACCATGACAATTATTAGACTGTGATACCATGGAAGAATCTCGTTCCATGCGCAACCACGGTTGTGGCCATCCATGACTATGGTTGAAGATCCTTACATCATCATGAACGGGTTGATATCGAATGGATTTGGCCACACATGGTGTAAAACAGGTGTAAACATGCAATGGGATTGGCTCAGTCACTGTGTAAACATGCAATACAATTTTATGTATTCGCCATGGCTCAGAGAGATGCTTGACATATGACAGGAAACAACAGGCTTACCACACTGAGAATTTACGCTGTTTTATCTTGGCGAACGTCTCATTCTCATTCCAGAGAGTATGTTATTGTAGCATGTTGTAGCATACGTGAATGTCATTAATCAGCTGTCAGTGTGTTCCTGCCAGCTTTATGACTACCACTAAAGTATAATTTTCTCTATGGGATGAAATAGGGCAGTGAAATATTTCTTCGTAAATTTATATTGCTTCTTGTGTTTGGAAGTATGGCTATTAATTTGGATATAAAAGTCAAGAGGGCTAATAAAGTTTATCATGAAGGAGTAAGTTCTCTTCTAACGCTTCATATTTTACTTTCCATTGAACAATTATTTATTTAGGATACATATACTACAAAGAGATAATGTCCTTTTCAGGAAAAAATTACAGGATTAATTTTAATTCAATCTCCATCTGATATAAAACATGATGGTATTTCTTTAACAATGGAAGGCACTGTAAATTTGCAACTTAGTGCAAAGAATGTTGGCATATTTGAAGCATTTTACAATTCAGTGAAGGTATATTTGAATGAAATTGTGTACCAATTATTATATAGTATTTTACTGAAGTTTACCAATTAATAATTTCAAAATGTTTCGGTTTTTCATTTTCAGCCTATTCAACTTGTTGGAATGACTTCAGAAGTTGCTCCTCCAGGCAAAATACCAAGTGGTAAAACAGAAATACCATTTGAATTTCCTCTTACTCCACGTGCAAACAAAATTCTTTATGAAACCTATCATGGAGTGTTTGTTAACATTCAGTATCTGTTACGATGTGAGATGAAGAGAAGTTTTTTAGCAAAAGATCTTGTTAAAGTAGCTGAATTTATTGTGGAATATAAGGTAGGATTTGGGTCATGGCAAACTGAATACCTAATGATAGATTGTTATTTATGATGCAAGTTATATTTAATAATAATATAGTTGCCATAAATGTAATTACATTTGTATTCTTTCTTTTTCATGATTTTCACAGCCGTCTGGTTCTGAGAAAGCAACTCCACATCCTGTGAAATTCTCTATTACTCCAGAATCTTTGCAGAATGTCAAAGATAAGAGTCGAATACCCAGGTTCTCAGTAACAGGTCATTTAGATTCAACGGTTTGTTGTATTACTAAACCATTTACTGGAGAGGTATGATTTTTTTTAGAATTCAATTAGAAAATATGTGGGGAATCCATTATGTTATAAGAATAATTGTAAGCATGTGTGTTTTAATTTTATACATATATATAATTCTGGTGAAAATCAACTAATTTTCCCAACAAATTTCAGCTAGTTGTTGAAAGCTGTGAAGTTCCTATTAAATCTGTAGAATTACAATTAGTACGTGTTGAGACATGTGGCTGTGCTGAAGGTTATGCCAAAGATGGTAATAATACTGAGTTTTTGACATATCATAGTGTTTATACTTGTCAAGATAATTAATTATTGTCTTTTTTGTTATTAGCTACGGAAATACAGAATATTCAAATAGGTGAAGGTAATGTACCCTGTGGAATTGCAATACCAATATATATGATATTTCCTCGTTTATTTACATGCCCTACTCTCTCAACAAGTAACTTTAAAGTTGGTGAGTTTTTCAAGTTTTATAGTACTCCGCGTGAATGTTAGTAACTAAAATATTTCCATGGTGTGTATTATATTGTTTTAACAAGAGAATCAAAAGGTTTGAAACAAATGGTTAATGACCTCTTAAGATTCATTTTATTAGTCTGAATCCTTTTTAATTTCTCATAAAGTGATAATTTCTTGATCTTCCATTATTATCTGTCTTTTCGGAGTTTCATGACATTGTCTTTCTATTACAGAATTTGAAGTTAACATTGTTATAATATTTCAAGATGATCATTTGATAACTGAGAATTTTCGAATAGTCCTGTCTCGATACTAAATGTTTTGGACTTGTCGAAGATATGTGATTGTTTATATATAACTACCTATTGCGCTATGTTGCAATTCAAATAATCTGCAGTTCTGTGCCAAGGTGCTCTTCAAATTAATGCAAAAGGTGTATTGTATGCTTTTCTTGCATTCTATTATTTCATGTAATTGGTTCTGTATTCCAACATTTTGCTGGATAAATTAACTTCCATTCTGTGTTCAAATTTTCCATTTAGGAAAATTATGTATTATGTTGGTGATTGCAAGGTACTGTGAGGTTGTCTCAGAAGAAGGAATACTTTTTCTGAATATCTGCAAAACGGTAGTAAAAAAAATGTATTCACTGTCAGTTACTGACTTGTCTGCAGCAGAACCTACTGTGTCAAACATATGTTGAAAAACTGTCATAGCATTCTCCCTAATATTCCTCCCGTCTTTCACATGCATTTATAGGAATTGACCTCATACATTTCTGGATTTTGAACATGATTCTAGTGCTGTTTGTAGAATATACAAGAAAGAGACTGTTTCGTTCATTTAAGTGCAAATTGGAATATATGTTTGGGTCTTGAAAAATGTCAAAATTAAAGCATGTGACTCTTTAAAATATTGTTGAAAAATAACGGAAGTCCATTTACAGTAATGAATTAAAACTAGTATTGTGAGCCATGTTCTTGCCCAACTTCATTCACTCTACCCTAATTTTGATATAATGGACATATTTTCAAAATGAAAAATGAAATATACCATGATTAAAGAAAGAAAAGAAATTGGAAGGTTTGTTTATTTACTAGGATACAAATCTCTTGCAGATGTGATTAATGCCTTAAATACAATCAGACAAATTATGTAGAACAACCGAAACGTGAATTTCCTTCAAACAATTTTCAAAATGTTTTTGATTACATACATAGGTCAAAACTTTCTAAGAAGCATGAGTGATTGAGGAATTGTCATATGGACCTTCGATATTGAAGAACAGTTTTTATTTTTACCTCGAATCTTCTGAGAATGTGAATGGAATGTCTCACGTGCATGGCTCTAAAATTTCTTTCACGCCTTCCACAAAGCTTATAAACTTCATTACTTTATTTTCAATGTCACATTTTCTCTTTCTGTTTTTCCTGTTATTTTTTGAACACTACCAATAATTTCTTGTGGCAGGCCACTTTTCCTTTTCTCCAAGTCTGGAACACGGGTAACACAATTCAAAGCATTGTCTTCTGAATTGGAAACAGATACACATTCTTCATTTCTCAACTCAAATTCCTCTGATTCATTTAGTCTAAGTAAGTTTTTTCTCTAACTGTTCTTGAATATCAATGAAAGTGTCAGCCCCATCATCTTGATGGAACTTTTCCACGAAATCCAAATGCAGAACATTATATTCAGATACAATTAATTTTATTCAGAAAGTGAACAAATAACCACAAAACCCATAGAAACTGAAGCAGCACACTGGAAAGAATATCCTTCTTGGTGTTGCAGAAACATTTTTTTCCCTTTAGTTAAACCCTCCAAAAGCTCTCTTCCTCGCTTGGCGAATTCAAAAAGCAGATTCAAAGAAAAGATGTCAGATGATGGAAGTATCAAATGCAAATATTATGAAAAATAATAAATAAGATGTTATGGAATAAAGAAACCAATATTAACAAGACAAAACTGCCAAATAGTAACGGTATCAGACTGGACTCGGAAAAGAAGAAGAAAATGGAATAACCTCGTAGACAGAATGGGGGAAGATAGACTGGTAAAAGTGACAGACAGATGACTGGAAGAAAGGAGAAGAGAGGGACGACCAAGAACATGATGGAAAGTGAAACTGTGACAGTGTGAACAACGTAAGAATGTGAATTTATGAAAGAGATTTTATGAAATGTCAGTTATTTTAAAACAAATTTCCTTTGTATAAAAACTGGCTACAGCTTAAAATAAAAGAAAGAAGAAGAAGGCAAATCAAAAACCTAAAGAATACTAAAGGAATGCGTAAGCTCTTGGTATGTCTTAAAGAAAACTACCTTCATTGGAAATGTCTTGAGCTAAGTTAGAATGTTGATATAGCAGTTTTAGCAGGAGTCAAGTAAGAGTGTATTCTTTCCCATATTAATTTCCGTAAAGAAATGTTAAAATGGAATGAAGGAAAGTTATAAAATAGGCTTGTTGAATCAAAGATACTTTGTGAAAACTTCTTTTCAATTGAGAGTGAAAAGTTTAATTTGTACAATGTTTTTTTTACTTTTATGGCATTAGATCATGTTCCAACAATATGAAATATTGTAGTATACACCGAATGTTTAGAATAGGTCTTTGTAGTATATTAAGTGATATTTCTTTCACTTAATTAAAAGCAAAAGCTTTAAATTATTAATTTTTAAATGAAAATAATTGTGCTGTCGAATTACAGACTAAGGCCATTAGTCAGATTATTTGCTTAGATTATTTGAAATTCTGCAAATTTAAAACTATTAGTTTTCTGATAAGATTGACTCTGAACTGATGGTTAATTTTTGTAAGCAGTTATTTTAATGAACTGAATGTTTGATAGATTTTTTTATGTGCTTTGAACCTGCTAAATTTTGGAAAAGATATTACATTTTTTCTGCTAATGCAAGGAAGTTAGCCCTTTAATATAATTCGAAGGGAAATAAAGAGATCCAAGTGATGGTTGGCAAGTAACTATGACAACATTGTTCTCTCAAACAATATTTCACAAGAAAAGAGAGAACAATAAAAGAAAGAAAGAAGTTGTAGAATGAGAGAGAAAGAATAGTTCACCTTGTAGTGGTATTATCCATGTGAAATTTATGAAGGGTTGATGTGTCATTTCCAGTTTTTGTACTTTCTTAGAGTTTTAGTTGCATTACGCACACCTTTTTTACAATTAAAATAGATTAACCTTGTGTGAAATGTGAGTTTATAGGAATATGTCACTGCAGTATGTCTGATCTAATGTTGAAATTGTTGCCACCATTTCAAGTGTTTTTTTGCATCATAATGGTTTGCATTAATTGAATGAAATGGTTAAATAGGAAATTGCAAGTGTGTAATTACAAAGAATAATGTGCATTTTTAATGAATTTGTATTATAATTCAGGTCCTTTCTATTGTGATAGTATCCTGCTAATATATAGAATTTTATGTAATTCTGTTTGTATATAATGTAATGCACACTATTAGGAAACACTAAGGAGCTTTATCACAGAACTTGAGTCAATGTAATTTACTTGTGCCCTATCACTTCCATTGGTGAACTTAACCTGCCCCTTCACCAGCATCTTTAGTTTTGTTTTTCCCTTTTCCGTCCGCGTTGCTAAAGCTGGCAACCTCAGGATTATACCAGACATAAAATCATCGCCCACGTTTGGCAAAACCTGACAAGACCTCGGCAACTGAGGGATATGACTATTAAGTCTGTAGCTAATAATGCCCTTTTTGGTCGTCCTTCACCCACTTTTTGTACTTACGAATGCCTTTGGTTTAGTCTGGTTATTTCATAAGGACATAAATTCAACGCAACTTTCTGACCTGATCCGTAGTGGATGCTCTTAATGGCCACAAACCTTTCCTAAAACGGATTAAATAGCCTATGTTTCCTACCAAGGATACTTTATTACCAGCATATACAGAGGCTCACAAAAATATTGGAACGGACAGTAAACTGAGTATATTTGCAGCATTGCATCTAGACTAAAGGAAAGCGGTGAATTAAATTATTACTATTTTATAAACGAGGTTCATACAATTTGAACATGCTGTGAATTAAACCATAATGACGTTAAATGAAGACGAAATTAATATTTTACTAATTATCACTCGAATTTTGGTTCAACAAAAATATTGGAACGGACGGTTGCCCGTCAATCATGACGTCCCTTCAGAGGGCAAGGAGTTGACCTGTGTCAACCGTCAAAAAAACCGTCTTGGGAACCGTTAAAAGTCTCGCTTCACTTGGTGTGTTTCTAGCGAGTGAAACAGTTGCAACGAAACGAGCAATGGGGCGTCGCGGCAAGAACACGACATTCAACCAACGTCAGCTGGTGGTTTATCACTACGCTAAAGGGAAAAGTTGCCAGCGTATTGCATCTTTGCTATAAATGAAGACTACAGTGTGGAATATGATTAAAAGATATAGAGATGAGGATAGAATTAATTTATGGCGGCAATCTGGACGTCCCAAAATCCTGTCAGAACGAGATTAAAACTATTGACAGAGAGGTGAAGAAAACCCCCCGAATAAGTGCTCCAAAAATTGCTGTATAGGTTGAAGAACACATGAAGAACAAAGTACACCCTAAAACAATTAGACGAGTGCTAAGGAGAGCTGATTTTCATGGACGTGTGGCAAGGGGAAAGCCTTTTATTACCAAAACAAACGGAAACAAAAGACTTGTATTCGCTAAAGAGCATTTTGACAAGGACGAAATGTGGTGGAATAGAGTAATCTTTTGTGACGAGAGTAAATTTAACATTTATGGCTCTGATGGTAGAGAAATGGTGTGGCGTCGACTGAATGCAGAGCTGCAGGAAAATAATTTGCAGACAACTGTGAAACACTGGTGGTAGTGTTTTGGTCTGGGACTGTATGTCTGCAAATGGAGGCGGAAAACTGGTCTTCATTGAAGAGACTATGGACAGATTTGCTTATTTAAATATTCTAAAACAAAATTTGAAAGTTAGTGCAGAACTTTTGGGTATTTCGAACAATTTTATGTTGTACCAGGACAACGATCCCAAACATACAGCCCATATTGTGCAGTTGTGGCTGCTTTACAACTGTCCCAAAGTACTCCATCCTCCTCCACAATCACCAGATATTAACCCCATAGAGCATGTATGGGATAAGTTAGAGAAAGAAGTTCAAAAAACGCCCATAAGATCCAAGGCACATCTCAGGCAGAGGCTGGAAGAAGAATGGAGCAAATTAACGACATGCTTCACAAAAAAAAACTCGTACAAAGTGTACCCAAAAGGTTAAGTGAAGTAATTAAAAGAAAGGGAAGAGCTACTAAATATTAATTTCAAAGTACATTACTAATTTTATGGAAATTAAGGTTGTGTTTGGTATATCGTTCCAAATCTTTTGTGGCGTAACAAGTGATACTACTTTTTTGATTTTACAAGATTAAAATTATATTTTTTTTATTTATTGAAAAGTGTTTTATGGCATTTTGTGATTTAAACTTAATGTGATGTTATATAATAAATCTGTTCACATTCTTTCTTTTTTGGTAAACATAAGTGTACTTTATTCTGAAACATCACTTCGTTCCAAAACTTTTGTAAGCCTCTGTATACTGCGGAACATCGATTTCGAGATTTCAACGGGAATACACATTTGGGGAGTTACGTGTTACCCCAAAAGTGGTTTTTATTTTCGTGTATACGTACGTACATTTTGGAGTAATGTACGTAGTGTATAGAAAGTAATGTAATGTTGCGGGTTAAAAAAACGCGGTTTTTCGACAGAAAAACATGTATTGTGGGACCCTGATACAGGAAATGATACAGATAACTCTTCTAATATGAAGTAAATTACTTCCTCTAACGCGTTGTGGAGTCAGATTTCAGAAATTGTGGGACCTTGAAACCGATTTTTTTTTCAAAATGTCCGTTCGTTTGTCGTCCATGAACCACAGTAGCGCCTAAACTATTCATAGGATTTTTTCGAACTCGCTATCGATATGGTCTCACTCGACGCTCTGCGATTTTGAAAATCATTAATTTTTGGGGGTACATTACATGAAGCCCCTACCACATTTTCAAAATTTTCTCAAAAATTGCATCAATTTTTCTTTAAAATTCTTGTAAGAATGGAATGAAATAGTGTTACAAAGACGGCATAGGACTAATTTTCATTGTTAACTCTGAATTTTCGGAAAATGCACAAGTTTGACATTTTCCAGCGTATTCCTACAACCACAAAATTGAAGATTTTTCCATTATAAGAAATTTTTTCTCCATAATCAGCACTTTCACTTAGATTATACGAATTTTTTTAAAATTTTAAATGTTAAGCGCAAAATTGTGTACAATAAGTCCAATATGAAAATATACGTAGTATATTAAAAACAAAAATTTCTCAAAGACTGCTTGAAAAAACAAAGTTACCTCAAATATATCGTAATATACAAGTGGTAAAATATAAATAAATACACGTGTCAATTAGCCCCATTCCCTCAACTACTTTCATGAAAACTGCATTGCAATAACTTGAACCGTTCAAAAGTTACAGGAGGTGCTAGAGTTACGTGACTCACTCTGTATGTGTGTGTGTGTATGTATATATATATATATATATATATATATATATATATATATATATATATATATATATACTAGCTGACCCGGCGAACTCTGTTCCGCCTTAACAGCCAGTCCCATCTTTTTCTCGCGTCGCACTCACTGTGAGAAACTGTACTATACTTGTTGCACTCGTGATAATAAAGCAATTGCAAATTTGTGTTTGTCTCTCAAACAAAGAAGAATTAAAAAGAAACGCTCTGATATTAAAAAAGATAATTAAAAAATCTATCTAAATATACTTCACTTCACTTTTTAACACGCTTTTATTAGCTTCATTTGTATCTTTGCTTGATTGCTTGCTTGTTTTCCGCTGCAGAACGCTTCTGCACAGAAAACTTAGGCGAAAAGGCGCAAAAACATACGAAAACGCGTGAAAACCTGCGGAAACGCACGAAAACGCGCAAAAACCCTCGAAAAGGTGCGAAAACCCGCGAAATCACGCGAAAACGTGCAAAAACGTGCGTTCTCACACAGGATCGCTGTCGAATGGGATAAACAGTATCCTATGTCCGTCTCCTGGCTCTAAGCTTCCTGCTCACCAAATCAGTACAGCCGTTCTTGAGTTATAAATAGTGTAACTAACACGACTATATATAGATATAACGGCGAACGAAAGGCGGCTATCATTATCGCCTTCTGTTATCAGTGCGGCGTTACAACAATGGGTTACAACAGGCAACAATGACCACTAACATGCGAAATCACGCGAAAACGTGCAAAAACGTGCGTTCTCACACAGGAACGCTGTCGAACGGGATAAACAGTATCCTATGTCCGTCTCCTGGCCCTAAGCTTCCTGCGCACCAACTTTCAGTCAAATCGGTACAGCCGTTCATGAAGTATAAATAGTGTAACTAACACGACTTTCTTTTATATATATATAGATAACGGCGAACGAAAGGGGGCTATCATTATCGCCTTCTGTTATCAGTGCGGCGTCACAACAATGGGTTACAACAGGCAACAATGACCGCTAACATGCGAAATCACGCGAAAACGTGCAAAAACGTGCGTTCTCACACAGGAACGCTGTCGAACAGGATAAACAGTATCCTATGTCCGTCTCCTGGCTCTAAGCTTCCTGCTCACCAACTTTCAGTCAAATCGGTACAGCCGTTCTTGAGTTATAAATAGTGTAACTAACACGACTTTCTTTTTATATATATATATATATATATATATATATATATATATATATATATATATATATATATATATATATATATATATCGCTCTCTCTCTCGCTCTCACTCTCACTCACACACACTTCCGAAGAACAAGTAAAACATTCAAATAAAACGCATTACATTACGCTTAGTACCATGAAATATTTTACAAAAACTGTGTTCAAGAATATAGCAGTAACATCGTACAGTATGTTTGGATACACTGTACAACAGTACTTAATACATTAAGAATATCAAAAAGTTGTTTCATAACGTAACACGTGAAAAGCAAATATTTAATGGTGAGCGACCTCTTCTTTGGAGTCTTTATGTCGCATGACGTCAGCTGTCTTGTAAGGAATGACACAGTGAGTAGGGACAGTATGAGAAAAGGTAGAATAACACAATCAAATATAAATTGTTGTTGTTTTTTTTTTCAGAAAAAATGAAATTGATTGTTTTGTATTTTTCCCGAGATCGTGGGTATCTAACAAAACCTTCGACACCTCTCACATGGCCATAGGCTTCTTATTTTTCTCTCAATTACTGCGCACATATGAAATTGGTAATGCAGATTCTAATCGGGGCAAGCAGCTGCAACTCACCAGCAGTGTATTCTATTTCCGCGTAGTGCATTCGATCCTCAGCGATATTTCCTTTATTTGCATTTTTCTGGAAAAGTACCAACTGTTTGTTTTTGTATTTTTCCTGGGGTATTGAGCACCTAACGAAATCATAGACTCGTCTCTTATGGTCATAGGCTGCTTTGTTTCTTCTCAATTTTTGCGTGCACACGAAATAAGTAATAAAGATTCTAATAGGTACCGCAACCTTCCATACCAAAGTTGTTTTACTTGCGTTTTTCGTGGTTTTACATGCTCCTATACGTAGGTACTAATTGTGGCGTCGCTGACGCCGACGCGTACACTGTTTCAAAAGCATTTTCATGTGTTGAAAATGTCTTTCTCTCTTCATTTCTTTCGTGCGTAGTTTTGTTCAAATATGTTCTTACAGTATCTGGCATTGAATGTAACAATAAATCGTAGTAGCTGATAATGTTACAATCCCCTTCAAAAATTCCCAACATCTAATGGCCTTGTATGTTACCTTCATACGGGATATGGACTGGTAATATTAAAATTTCAAAATTATAATTGCCGTAAAAAATACTTGGAAAGTACAGGGTGCGCCAGAGAAACTTACTTATTTGAAAAAATTCCCGCGCGGTGAGTTGGGCCGTTAGAGGGGCGAGAGGAGGCGTATTAGGAGGGGGAAGGTCCCAAGTTTTTTTCTCCTTCCAGTCAGTTGCCATCATGCTGTGGACTAGAGAGCAGCGGGCCTTCGCAGTCGAGAGCTTCTTTTCTAACGGTCGCTCAATTGTTGCTACGCAACGTGCCTTCCGCGCTCGCTTTGAAATTCCTCCTCACAGACAAGTTCCTGGCCGTAATTCGATTCTGTCGTGGGTTAGCTCATTTCGGGAGTGTGGAAGTGTCGCTAAACCCAGAAATGGACTTCAACGGACCATCAGAACCCCGGAAAATATCGAAAGAGTGAGGCAGTCAGTTGTGCGTTCTCCCCGCCGTTCGGCTCGCAAACACGCAGCTGCTATGGGAATTTCTGACACCACTGTTCGACGAATTCTGCATGAAGACCTGCAATTTCATCCCTACAAACTGGCTGTTGTGCAGGAATTAACTGAACGCGATTTTGTTGCCCGTCAAAATGCATGTGAAATGCTGATTGACAACCTGCCTGAAGACGCGGTCGTTTTTTTCAGTGACGAGGCTCACTTCCACATTTCCGGTTGCGTCAACAAGCAAAACATGCGTTATTGGTGTGGTGTAAATCCGCGTGAGCTTCACCAGAAGCCACTTAATTGTGAGCGAGTTACTGTCTGGTGTGCGATGTCGGTAATGGGAATAATTGGTCCTTATTTTTTTGAAGAAAATGAGCGCGCAGTTACCGTGAATGGAGCTCGTTACAGGAACATGATCGAGGAATTTTTTCTTCCAAGACTCGAAGAAATGAACGTTAGGAACGTGTGGTTTCAGCAAGATGGAGCAACAGCACACACAGCACGAGACACAATCAATTTGTTGCGACAACATTTCCCCGACCGCCTCATCTCTCTCAGAGGCGATCTCCAATGGCCGGCACGCTCTCCAGATTTGACTCCATGCGATTTCTGTTTATGGGGTTATTTGAAATCCCTGGTTTATGTCGATCGACCACGGACCATAGCACACCTCAAGAACAACATTCGCGACGCCATTGCCAACATACCGATTGATATGCTGCAAAGAGTGGATACGAATTTCAAAAATCGACTTCATCAGTGTATGCGCAATGGAGGTCGCCATTTATCCGATGTCATTTTCAAAACTGCATAAAAAAAAAAATTGGGATATTGTATTCTCAAATAAAAAAAAATTAAAACAATAACTGAAGTACTTTTGTTTTTATTGACCTTTCAAATAAGTAAGTTTCTCTGGCGCACCCTGTATTAATGATGGGAATAGAGTTTAGTAGCTACATTTTTACGATTTTTGTTAATATGCACAATAATGCACAAAGATCACCTTTAAACTGTTCTTCTGCGTTATTCTCTAATCCTAATATAATATCATTCTCAATTAGTGCCGAAAATTCTGTCGCAAAATCTTCTACAGTTGTATTTGATTCTTCTCCGGATTTGCTTAACACTACCATACTTTTCTCCCCTAGTTTTTGAAGAGGTTAGAACTCCACAAACTCAAGTCGTTTACTTTCACTTCTGCAATCTCTCTATTACTCGTTTCGTATGTAAATATATATAAACATTAAAAGCCGACTATTGTTTTTAGTTTTATGTGAATAAGTTGTTAAGTTTAATAAGAATAAGTTCTGGGTCACATCCATTTAAAAATTGGTATTTGAACACTTAAAAACGTAGAAGTGAGAAGTCGAACGTTAATTTATTCTCTAACATTTCTCAGTTTTGTTTTCTCCGTATTCACTTGAAATTCTTCAAATTTCATAAGTTCCAAGCATAGACATATAGTACTATATGTCTATGGTTCCAAGCCAATACCGTTCGTAGATTTTTGCGAATTTATTTTTAAAAGTATGGTAACAGGCCTTATGAATAAAAGTTTAAATGAAATATGCTGCGCGATTCACTCTTTTGTTCAAATTAACTTCTCTTGTTCACTTAAAGATGTCAACAACAGTGTTGCCAACGTCTTGAAAGAAAATTACGGCGTATTGAGCGAAAAATACCTTTGGGAACTGGTGTTTAATCAACGCCACCTACCTCGATCTATTTAGGTGGTGTTGGTTTAATTCCCGGCTTACTCACTAAGATCGCAGCCCCAAAACACGCAAAAAAAAGTTTTTGTACATTTCTTTGAATCTTCTGGCCGGATCCAAAAACAAAATATCAGTTCCCCATCAGGAGACTGGGAACGCGTAGAATGACACCTCGTATGTCTCCATTGGTGCACCGGAAGTGGTCTAGCCGTGAGTGACGGAACCACATATCCGCACATCTGCACACTTGAGGAGTTACTAATATAGGGATATACGGAATACTATACGTAGTATAGAAAAAGTTATGTAGTTATCACTCTATTATTCACTGTCTATTTATTTATTTATTTTACGTCAAAAAACAGTTAAAACTGCGTATGACGTGCTATGGGGAGAAGTGAATTCTGTGCACATTTTCAAAATGCTGTGATCCCTACACTAAGTCATATACTACATGAATTTTGAATTAAAAAAAGCAAGCTCTCATGTAATAAAATATATTTTCAAGGATAAATAAGCAATAAATTTTGGGCTCTTATCCATGATGTCCTTCGTCAAGGAATAATACTTCCTGCAGCAACAACATGAAAACGATAATTTGAACAACTATATTTCCCACTGAATTCTAGAAGACGTGCACAGATAACAAAGTTACATTTATGTCCAGAAGCAAAACAAGGGAACATCTAAGCACTTGCTCAATGGATCAAGGAAACTGGACGAAAAACATGATCGAGATGGGATGTCTACTGACGAAACCGGAAAACTGATTTTAGACTTTGCTTGAACGACTCTGACTTGAGTGTTCACACTAGCTACCCCTCACTGGGATTATCGCGCATCTGTTACCTGGAATTTCGGTTTCCTGAATATTTTAGCTCAATTGTTGAAAGATCGTAAGTCGTGCAGATTCGAGCCTAGTATTTCAGTGACAGCATAGAGCAGTAAAGCAGAGAAGATAATCTCGTGGATTTGATGCAGATGCTTCACAGTACATTAACACTGATAATAATGTATCCACTTGTCAAGCATCTTTTTGTGCTATAGAAATTATGAAGATGCCAGCACGAAAATGACAATGATGAGTAGAAAGCAGATAAAGAGCAGGCAGCAGATTACACGCACAGTCAAGTTTTCTGATGCTTTGAAAATGTAAAGGACCTACAAAATTTGGGGTAAATAAAAGGTAAAAAAAAAAAATCTTGTAACCACTCATGAAAATATTTTAAGTCCGAGTTTGCAATGGTACAACACGAAAATTTTACAAGTTCCCGTTGCACACGTAATGCGGAACTGTTCTAAGTTCAAGTTCAATGTTCACTCTCGCGAAATATCACAAGTCCCGATTTGATAATTAACTTCAAGAAAAACCGCGCAACCGCTCACCACCACGACACGAGTCGGAATGCCCTAATTCTCAGTCTGGTCCACACTTCAAAGCAAGCTGTGTTTTATTTCTCTCTTGTTTTTTTTTTTTTTCGCGTTGCAATGGTATACCCTCTGCGTATCTGCACCATAGAAACCCACGTCTCAGGACGAACTCGCGTTGCTACGGTGTCATCTGCGTATCTGCATCATAGAAACGCACGTGTTTTGGGATATCTACAACATATTGACCTTTATTTGATTAAATAAAATGTCCGTCATTTTTGGTATGTCACAATACATACATACATACATACACACACACACACACACACACACACACACACACACACACACACACACAAAACCCTCGAAGAAACGGCGACCTCCCCCAAGAGCGGCCAGGAGTGACTCCGGGAAGAGTTTCGCGTTCGAGAACGACTCCGGTAACTGCTCCGATAGGCGCTTCTGCAACTTGACTACCGCAAGGGAGTGGAGGCGCGGTTTCGGCTATGCCCCCAAATAGAAGCCACCGCAATGCAACATCGCGGAGCAACAACCAGTGAGGGCGGGACTACTGCTGCAACTGGATATCCCCATCTATCCAGAGATGTCAACCGCACAGGCCAGGCAAAGGTATTTTTGTCAACTACTTTTCACGCCAAATTCATGAAGAAAAAATAAATAAATTTTGGAAATTGATTTTCGACGTGATAACGTTGAAGTGCGGTCTCAATTTTTTCCCTTAAAACGCATCTTATAACATTCTATAGCTTTTTTTCAGATTTTTAAACAATGTACACGGTAGTGAAAAAAATTAAAGCCAATTTTTACAGTTTAAAAATTTGAATTCGCACCTAAATGTGATGGGGGAAAACGACATATGAACTCGAAATCAACGAAAGACAAAAATCTGAAAACGCGGAGGGACGGAATGTAGAGTTCAGGAGAAAATTGCAACAGTTTTGTGAATTTTTGGTATATGTTTGGTATTATGAAGTACTAAAATCAGTTTCTCTTTCCCGAGCGCGCGTTTGCTGGTGGAGCGCTGCGTGACCTTGCGTGAAGGGCTTTTACATTCAAAATATCCGTTCAACATGAGATGCAAGAAAGTCGAAATCACACAAAATATACTAATCTAACATATGGTAATATGTATATCATTGAATTCCTCATTTTACGCTCGTCATGATATACTGAAAAATATGTATAATTCCATTTGAAAAAACAAATTTACCTCAAATATCTCGTAAAATACAAGTTATAAATATGAAACAAATACACTATCAATTAGCCCCATTCCCTCATGCACTTTCGTGAAAACTGCATTGCAATATTGAACCGTTCAAAAGTTACAGGAGGTGCTAAAGTTACGTGACTCACCTGTATATATATATATATATATATATATATATATATATATATATATATATATATATATATATATAGAGAGAGAGAGAGAGAGAGAGAGAGAGAGAGAAAGAGAAAATATGTGTGTGTGTGTTGGATTTTGGAAACCATTTTGAATGGATATGTGGAGCAGCATTTTTGTGTGTGTGTTGCATTTTGGAAACCATTTTGAATGGCTATGTGGAGCAGCATTTTTGCTTCAGCAGGCCACCAGACTTCATTACTAACTTGCAATGCGCGCAGAAATTGAAAGAAAACCAAGCAGCCTCCAGCCATGTGACAGGTGTGTATGGTTCCTTTAGATACCCAGCAACTCGAGGAAAATCCAGAAACTATGAAACAGTTTTGTGATTGAAAAATGCAAGTATTTGATCATATTACGCCGCCTATTTTCATAATGCGCGTATCAACGGAGTTCTCAACTCTGTGCGTCACTTCTTACGACACAGTTAATGTAGTGCGAGAGCAAGACTCCAAGAAAAGGGCGTCCGTCATTAAATGTTTGCTATTTACGTGTTGCATTATGGAACATGAACTTTTTTATATTCTTGGTAAGTATGAAAATAATTATTATACTGTTTATATGTACTGTTATATAAGTTTTGTTTATATATCCACTGTATTAATGGAGGTTCGTAGACTCTTTGTGTTAAAATACTTAATTCATTGTAATGTTATAGAGTATATCAGAGTTTATGATAGTATTTTACTTGTAGTTCTTGAGCGGTGTGCGTGTTACTTTTTGAAAAGTATATTGTGTGGCTGTGTTTTGCAACAGTTTTGTTGCTTGCATTTTTCTCTGAAGAATTTTTGCTGCTGCAAACCACAAGTTATTAAATCAATTCGAAAATCACCTTGAAGCAGAATTATAGCTATTTTGAAAGTACTTATAAATCCCGAATAATTTTAAAGGGGTGTAAGTTCAAGTACCCCAAACAATCCGCTCATGAAATGTGTCGTAATAATTTCATCATTCGTAATGGAACGCCATTTTTGCGGGAACCAAGGGACGGATCATGTTTCCCCAGCACTCTTAGGAACGGAGTTTGCTTGTTCGGTCATGTGTGTGTGGCTGGTGTCACCGCCGCTTCTAATTCGTATATTAGATGCATACCCATGAGAATTTCCCCGCCGTCGGGGTGGGGGTCAAAAGGGCGTAACCAATTTGCGCCCCTCGTTTTCCGCGGTGGCCGGGGGGCGTGGCCGGGGAACGCGAGGGGAGACGTCTCCCCCGCGGCAAGGAGCCCCGGGCGGCGGCGGCGCGGCCCGACCCTGCCGTGTTTGTTATTCATGCTCTCGGCCGGCAATTTGCCGCCACTTCTCTGCCATAAATCACGGGTTGCCATGCACCCCGGGAAGTCCCACGTCATCGTCTTTAGTTCGCGCACGTGACGCGAGAGCGCAGGCGCGTTGTCGCGTGCAGGACGCGGTGCTGTCTCCTTTCGCCTTGGTCCTGAATGCATGTTCTGTATTTGTGGATTTATTATGGGCTTGATCATTGTTCTATTGGTATTTTACTAGTGTTTTATCCGTTTGATGTTTTACTACTGTTATAGAAATTACAGCTATTCATTTTTTTCAAAGGTTTGTTCTAACACATTTTTGGCAAAATTGATTAATTTTGTTCAAAACTGATTACTTTTTAAGTCTTTGGGTCTGACAACAACCTCCGAAAAAAAGTTAAATGTCACGGTGTGGGTGTATTTTTTTACTATTTAAAAAACTGGAGGGTAGTGGCGCAATTTTTCCTTCAGATTTGGATTCAGTGCTTCGACATACATAGAGAAACATGTGTCAAGTCTGTGGGTCTGACAACTTTTTTATTTTGTGTGCCTATGTAATAAATCAATTCATCCTGAAGTGATCATTGCCATTTTCATTTTGAATGGCTCTACATTCAAAACTGGAATTCGTGGCACGCGTAAATGTTTCTCGCGTGCGCCGCCCAATGCGCTAACAGTACTCTAGGAGTGGTATTGTTATTAATGTACTCGGCCTCGTCAGATGATCAAGTGTTTTGACACTCGGTCATGGTCGATGTAGAAGTAATTCAAATTCGCATTCATTTCACGAAGATTGGCAAACTTTTACTGAAGTTTTAAATGTTAAAAGCGAGAAAGAATTCAAGTTGAAAGGTAGTTAAGAGACTATGGTAATGGAAGTAGTTCCGAACTGTGGCGGGAAAGAAAGCTGCTAACTTTAAATTTCTATAAGTCACATTCTCTTTATTCGCATGTGTTTGGCTACAGCAGTCCACCAATATAATGTAGTATCCTGTGTACAAGGAAATAACACACACTTCCATCACATTTGGGAACAAATTCCATTTATCTTGATCACGTGAACGTGTAACGTATACTATTCAATATGGTGAGAGGGCTTGTAACAAGATGCTGGTGAGAGGGCTTGTAACAGAAATTACATTAGTAGGACGAGCTACAGCTTGTAACAAAAGAAAAAGAAAATTGTGTACTCACAACAATCATAATAGGTGCTGGAAATGTCCCCATCACTTGTTTTCCAGTTATCGTTTTGCTAACAACACAAATTTTAACTGAAGACGCTGGTTCGGATCGGTGCGAGAGACTTTTCTGGCGCATACTCGTTGCGGAGAGACTTTTCTGGCGCATTCTCGTTGCGGAGAGACTTTTCTGGCACATACTCATTGCGGAGAGACTTTTTTGGCGCATATTCGGTGCGGAGAGACTTTTCTGGCGCATACTCGTTGCGGAGAGACTTTTCTGGCACATACTCATTGCGGAGAGACTTTTTTGGCGCATATTCGGTGCGGAGAGACTTTTCTGGCGCATACTCGTTGCGGAGAGACTTTTCTGGCGCATACTCGTCGCGGAGAGACTTTTTTGGCGCGTACTGGCGGAGAGACGTTTCTGGCGTACATGATTGTACCCAAAAATTCTGGTAGACTATCCTTTGCCGATATAATTCCGACGTTACGTTAAAGTTTGCGCTTGCGCAAAGGCCCAAAAATATCGTTAGCATATGGTGCTTCACGCTGTGCAAAATCTTTCTTTTATCGGCTCACAGTACCGACGTCAGTATTGATACTAACACTCTTGATGTATCGGAAGAAATGCAAAGTTTTTCCTCTGACCAGAAGCCTCCAGCAGTGTCAGGGGCGGCGGCCCTCTCCGCAAGCGCTATTGATCACGCGGCGGAAGGTACGTGAGCGAACGAGCGAGCGGGCTCCCGCACGCACGTTGGAGGGTGAGCAAGCGAGCAGGCGGGCGCGTATTCGGGCGAGCGGGCGAGCGGGCGAGCGGGCGAGCGGGCGAGCGGGCGGACGAGCGGGCGGACGAGCGGGCGGACGAGCGGGCGGACGAGCGGGCGGACGAGCGGGCGGGCGGACGAGCGGCCGGGCGGGCGGGCGGGCGGGCGGGCGAACGAGCGAGCGGTGGCCGAGCGGAGCGGAGGCGGGGGCGCTGATCCACCGCATGGAAAATTAAAGACACTCGTGGGGATTAACGGGGCGGGGCATTGTCCATGCGCTCGGCAGAGAGGCCCTGCTGATGGCCGGGCGCGACCCCGCCCTCGCCGCCGCCGCCTTGGCCCGCGTTCCAGCTCTAAGCACTGCCATCATCACAGCAGCAGCAACTGTTCATGTGCATCGGACCCACGCAACGAACTTGGACATCGTTTCAAACTCGCCTCTTCCTGCGAACTTCGAACGCTTTATGAATTTCGCCACCACATCCACCACCATATTACTATTACCACCACCACCAACAATAACAATAACAACAACAATTCCGTCGCATCATTACAGCTGCATCCACCACCACGACCATTACTACTACCAGTACTAGTATCACTATCTCTATCACTACCTCTATATCCCACATTCTAGCAGCAACAGCCGCTATTGTACGTAGGACAAACATTGCGCACTTTAACAATAATTCACCCCATTTACACAATTCAATTGCTTTCTTATTTCTGTGTTATTTTTTCTTTGTGAAGAAATGTGTACTTTTCTTTGGTATATAATAAACCATTTACGTTTCTGGAGTGTTTATACTTTTCTGAATTGCAAATTTTTGCATAGAAAGAATATTTTCAAACCAAGGGGAATGTCAGAGCAGTACCGTAACAAACGGGCTATGAACTTTCCTTCCCCTTCCTTGTCCTGTCGCCATCCCTTACGTACATACACTTGCATACACGTCACTACTACCAAACATGTTGGGAGACCAGTCGGGAGTATAGACCTTGTACCGGCTTGGCGGTGCAACTCTGGTGGGAAATACCTGTTGAGGAAAATCCCCGCAAGCCGGCATAGGTCGGCACCGGATCTCGCCATCCAGCGGGGGAAGATCACCGCCACTTTCCGCGATAAAACGTGCACTACACTTACAGAACTCATGATCCTAGCAGTTGACGCGCCCGCGGTCACTAATCAATGATTCGAAACAGCTATTGAAATATTAGAATAAACATAATTAAATATGATTTGGCAAGGTACGTTCCATCACAATTGATAATGGAATTTTTCTTCCTGCCGTAGTTACGTTCTTTTACTCCTGACATTTATCTACAATTTTGACACATGTGGTCTATAACCACCCTACAACACGGAATTAGGGTTAGCGATTTATATACAAATAACAGGGTTTAAGTTATTCCATTTTTGATCTTAGGCTTGACCTGGTGGTCTGAAATAATAGTTTCTGGCTTCTTAGAATGCGTGTGTCTTTATGCATAACGGTCGGCTGTTCTCTAGCCGTCGCGTTAGGAACGTGCACGTCGTGTATAGGGGGTTGCCTAACCTCCATGCGCCGTCCACCAAGTTCAAATCTCTCCTTGTTAAAAATATTAATCTGTTCGGAAAGTTACAATAAAGACCTTAAATGTATTACCGGTCTACACATACACATGCACGTGATGTTTGAATGACTGTCGAGAAAAATGAAGGCACTAATATGTGCATAACTCCAAGTAGATTACGTGCAGAATACTTTCTAAGAATTCAATCGTAAATGCAGTAATGAATATTTTCGTACTCAACGCCATGTACTTTTCTTATAGGTCGATTGCCTCCTCTAATAACTGACCTTTTAGTTCATTGGAAGAATGGTGAATTTAGGCGATGATCAACGTTGAAAAAGTCTGATAGGATTATCCGCACGTAAGCAAAGGAGTGAAAACTATAGAAGGGAGCCCAAAGTGAATGAAATGTCCAAGCTAAGAGGCTGCCCCATATTTGAGATACAGCGCATAGCAAAGAGACACAGTGAAAATAGCGGAACGACGTGCTCTGATTTCCCTTAGTGGCTGGTTACGTAGAATTCGAATAATCTCCTGTCCCGGCGGCCGCTTCCGTCGCCCATGAGAGCAGCAAAATTTCCAACTCAATCCCTAATACGAATGCGGCTGCGGCCGTGCGGAGGTTGCCGGCGCGGAAGACTCCCAAACTCTTCGCTCCGAACTCCGCCCCATTGCGCGCCACACCACGCTCCCACTCCCCGCACCCACCCCTCACTCACTTTCCGCATCCAACCCACCACCTACCCCCTGCGCCCACCCTCTGCTCACATTCTCCCGTTCCTACTCTCACCTTACATTCCGCGCTCTCATTCTCCGATCCCACTCCCCGCTCCCACTCTACTGCCACGTTTTACTCGTTTATGTTCTTCGGTCTCTTGCTTCTCGGTCTTCACACATTTCGCACCGTTTCCCTCATACGAGACTCTCTCCCCGCTCTCTGACCTCTCACTCCCCGCGCCCCGTACCAAACGCCTGTGGCCCCGCGCGCCGTGTCCGGAGCCCCGCCCCCTCGCCCTCGGCATCGCCTCCCAAATGTCACGATTCTCATCCTCCCGTCCATCCCCTCCCCGATCCTCTTCCCCGCTACCCTTCCCTCCCCGCTCCCGCTCCGAACTCCTCCACCCCTCTCCCTCTTTTCGCTCCTCGTCCTGCTCCTGCTTCTTGTTCCCCTCCTCGCTGTATTTCCTTCCTTTTCCGCTCCTCGTGCCCCGTCGCTTGCGCTCTCTATTCACGCTGTACATCACCTGCGCTTCGATCCCCGTTGGCAGTCCTCCATTGCCGATATAGTACAAGTGTTAGTTCAGGCAACAGTTTCGTACCTATATGAAATTGTGCAATGCTGCACTGTAATTGTTTTTACTTTTTCATCTATTACTACTTAATGTGGATAAAAGTGTTTTAATGTTTCAGGAAATTGTATACAAAATGCAAACTGCACTACATACAAGATTTTAAACATTATGTTACTAATTTCCAATGCGCGCAGAAATTGAAAGGAAACTATGCAGCCTCCGGCTACGTGAATTGTGTCCAAAAACAATGTAACAGTTTCGATTGTGACTGAAAATGCAAAAAATTGATTATGTTGTTCCGCAATTTCTTATACATGAGGTTACGATCACTTTTTCATACTTAGTGCGTCTTAGCTGACGTCACGCGATATCATGGTTCCGAGGAAGAGACCACCAGTTATTAAAGTTTGATTATTTACTTGTTGCTTTAAGGAAAAGCAACTTTTTTATATTCCTGATATGTAAAGAACTGATTTAGTATATAAATATACAATACTACATTATTGTAGTGTTCCTGAAGACTGCTTTTGTTAAATTATTTCATTTACTGCAAGATTACCCGAGAGTATTTTATTAGTTGTGTTCTTGAGCAAAGTTCGTGCTACTTCTGCTTCTCGGTCCTAACATTCTAAGAGGCAGCCAATTGTTACGAGAAGTAACTTATAGTATTGACAATTTCTCGAATCTACTGAAACTTCTTTATCTCAAGTGTTGTCTTTCTGGGTCGAAGAAAGTTGGAAGCACTTCTGGCAGTTATTGTACCGCCGTGCTAATATTGTGGTTTTCATACGAAGGAAGAGGAAGGATCGCGCGTGGTCCGTGACCCGTTTGTTAGGGTCCTGGTCCGGTGTTCTCCTGGTTTCGATCGTAGAAACCACGGAAAACTACCGATCAAAGCAGTCGACCTCTGGCATTTTTGTCCATACAGCCTCTGAACCAGTATCGAAAATCCACATCTCAAGCGGTGTACTGTTCGGATTCTAAGTGTGTGTTTCAGTAGTTTTGAACTTAAATGTTGTGAAATAAGTTGATATTATGTTGGATATTAATCTCCATCTGATGTGAAGTTGGATACCGACCCATAGTAGAACTTGGAAGCTAATAAAAACTGGACTTGTTGACTGAAAGAATTGTATGAAGTAATTTATTGAAAAAAGATCTTCACCCTACCCTCTTGACTGAGAGAAGCCAGATGAATATTTATCTGCGCATTCAAATAATTTTGTATCCTCTGAAACGGGTGGGAAAGGGAAGAGCTGACTTGACCTAATGTTCTGAGATACTTAACTATGGTTAGCTCTAATAGCACTTGCTCACCATCTTTTTGCTGCCAGGTAACGCTTTATTGACGCGTCTTTTTTCCTCAAGTTTTTCCATGATGTGTCAGTTCTTCAGACAGCCCTCGATGCATCTTGCTCCGGGCCCCCAGTTTTCCCCATCTCTAGTTGTTTCTCTCCCCACCCTGGTGCCTCAGACCTCACTCGTCTTACCTCAGAGCCCCTTCTCTCTTCCTATCCCGAACATCATGGGAATATAGAGTACTCTGCCGCCACAGTTGGGAACAAATTTCATTTATCAGTAACACGTACATGTTACATGATTACCTACGCGAACTCTGCTGGAGAAACGTTTTCTGATATAACTCTTAACATAAATGTTTAGGTGGCTCAGGCATCATGTCGCTGAGCCTATGACTGGGAGGTCCTAGAGTTCGAGTCCTGACGGTGGCAGGATTTTCGACACTAGATTGTCAGCTAGGACGAGTACAGTGGCTGTCTGGAGGAGAATTCTCGCGGCCGGCTGCTCTATTCTTTTCCGTTGTTTCTTCAATCAACACGAAGCGAATGCTAACCAAACAAATGAGCCACGGACCTCGCAGTTTCCTTCCCCTTCCTTGTCTTGTCCTCCTCCTTGCACACACAATTACATGAACTACAGTATCACACATTCCGGGAGAACAGTCGGAGTTTAGAGCTTGTCGCGGCTGGTGTGGTGCTCCGCAGGTGGGAGATACCTGATTTGGGAAAACCCCGCTAGGCGACGTGTTGGTCGACGCAGGATCTCGCCGACAAGCGGTGGAAGATCACCGCCCCCTCCCACAATAACAAACATGTACTATGCAAACGGGACTAATGACCTTAGCTGTTCATGCGCCCGAAAACAATAATTAAACAATCTAACGCAACGTTGGAGGTCGCGCGTGCGCAGAAGTTGAAAAGGTGTTAAAATCGTTTACGATGTGATGCCTCCTAAACTCCATAAACTCTCATGGCTCTGTACAAAACTCTCCAATCCCTAATTAAAGTGTCGACTGAGAATTAGGCCCTACTGTCCTCTCTCTTGTTATCCGCCCTTGCCCTTTGCGAGTCCGCATGTTGGAGGCGGGGCGGCCCCTATCGTTTGTCGAGGGTGTGCCATTCACTCGGTGCGGACTGATGGAAGAGCGGATGGGCGGCTTCGGGCAAACAGCCACTGGCGAAACAAAATAAACCCTGGAAGATGCCTTGTAATAGCTAGTTCATTCGGCCTCGGAGTCGGGGAGGAGGGCCAGCAGGGCGTCGATGGAATTGACAAGTGGTAGTAATGGTTACAGTGCATATGGTGCAGTTAACGTGATTCTGATAGATCGATATGGCGTCGTCGATGTACGATGAGGAATATCATTCTTTTGCTTTGACAATGACTTACAATTTTATTTCGTATGTTTTCAATAATATTGGGCCACATGCTTCTTTCATTTGTTTATAATTAAATTATTTTGATCTTTTTTTGTTACGCTTCCTTTTTTATCTCTTATTTTGTCTTCTATTAATTTTTTTGCAAACAATTTTGGCACAGAATGTGGCCCACCCATTTTGCCTTTTCGTTGTTTATTGCTTCAATAATTTTCCTTCATTTTCCTACTCTTTGAGTTATTTCATGAATTCTTTTTTCGCTCCAGCGTACTTTCAACTTTTTTATCCACAGTAATATTTTTAAACTTTTGTGAATTTTTCTTTTTATTTTAATTATCCACAATGCCCTTTAATCCATTGCAACACTTCCAGGCAAAACATTTGACAAAACTCTTTCTCATTAATTGGAATACTTGCCGTGAGAGCATATATTTTACTTTTCGAATGTTTTCTTCTTCATTTTTATTCCACATCTTGATTCTGTGCAAATTCCATTCCATGATAAGCTTCCCTGTTAATTACGACTTGACTTGCTCTATACTCTCACCTTTCTCCTTTATGCTTAGAATTTTTCGTTCCAATTTAATGTCATTATTTTCCTACATAATATTCCCCTCTAAATTCTTGGTAAAAGTAATATGATTAATCCACGAGTATAATATCTTTATTTATAAATATATTATACTCGAATAGCAGAGAAAATAAAGTTTGTAGAAGCGAGGAACGAGGTAGAACTGCCAGTGAGTGGTCTGGATGATAGCACTAAAGATATGGGGAATGTAGGTGATGTAGTGGTACAATGCAACTACTTGGAAGTGGCTATGATTGTATGCCTTAGTAAAAAGAGGCAGTGATGTTGGTTCAGAGGATAAGGGAACAGATTTGTTTCGAATGAAGTTGATGAAAATTTGCAAAGAACGATGCAATAGACTAGCAGATGAAGTTACAAATACGATAATTCAACAAAAGAGAGGTCCACAAAGAGAATAAGCGATTGATGGCCTGGAACAGAACTGGAATGAAAATGATGGCAATAAGAATTGGAGTATTTGAGACCAGAAAAAGGTAGGGAGTTATAGCGGGAACTTTGGAAAACATGAACCCTGAAAGTAGTGGCGACCAGCCGCAACTAACTGGAGGTGGCAACTCCATCGAATGACGAAAATGTAATTTCCAAAATTTAGAACATTAATAATATATAATAAAACATAAGCAATTTAGATAATTCAATTTAAACTACGTTTAATAAGTCTATATTGAAACGTTATTTAAATACTTTTATGCGTAGTGTCCGTTCACGTCTGTATATTTACCTGCCACGCTCGTGGTTGTGACTTTGATTTCCAAAGAGCTCTTGAGTTTTTCTATTAGTTATCATTGAGACAATTGATGGTAATAGATTTCATTTAAAGAAAACAAAAAAACAAAAAGAAAAAACAACCAACTTGTACTCGCACACCAGCACTCTTCAACAAGCACTAGTGTTTGGACACGTTTTATACGAATAAAATGACAAATTTCGAAAATTTCACTCCTCTGGTATATATTGCAATAATGAAAAATCTTCCACAGACTCTCGTATTCACAACAACGCTTGCAGACTGCTGGCAGACTAGTTGCCGCGAGACTGTAAAGACCGTGAGTGACAGAAACTTCCTACTGAACGTCAACTTTACTCTAAGGAGTCATCAAATGTACATTTTGTATCAAAATACTTAACATGAAATGAAAATAAATAAAGATCATAGATATGCCATCAATAATTGACTAAAAATTCAATACCATCTACAATTGACTGAACTTGTGTACTTTCAATAAAACGCGAAATTCATGAAATTAAGTTCCAGCTAGTGTCAGACGAACACAGATAATTGGTATTCTCTTCGGACGACACGCCGAGCTTGGGGCCCAGACCCCACCCCTGGAAGAAGACTGCTTGCCGCCCTGAAGGCCGGAAGCCGTATGTTGAAACATAAGGACAAAGAGTAGAAGCAGTGAACACAGTAGCCAAAGAGTAAATCAGTAACAGAGCCAAGAGCGTGACATGCTGCTCTCCTAGGAGAACACCAGACGCCGAAAAGAGCGCTCGTTGGGTTCAAAATGATTTCATGCACTTTGATATGGCTGCAATATCCTGAATATTGAATGTCATTAAAAGGAAAATGTATATTCCTAACTTATTATAATATATTTTACGATTATTGGGGTTTGTGCAACCTAAGTATGATGCACAACTGCATGAAAGGATGCTTACTGAAATGAAGCACGCAAAATTTTGTCAAAACCGGAAAAGCACATACAATGGGCAATAACAGTGACGAATATCGGTGAAGGTATTACGTAGATGGGTTACTTTTTTGAAAGGAGATAGATAATGGTCAGTGAAGTCATTGCTTTGGAAAATGAGACCGACATTTTTTTATTCTATCACTAAACGGGTAATTGTTATGATTTTTTCGGAAAACAAATGTTCTTCGGAATTTCAATTTTATTTATAAAAACATTAATGGAAACATTTAAAATGAAAAAAATTCGAGACTTACACTCAAACAATTCAAAGATGGTGATTTACGAATACTATTGTATATTACAGTATTGCTAACAAAAGGGTCTGGCATTGGTGGGTAAGTTTCATGAAAAGGTAGAATAGTAGTGTGATGAATGGGATGGCTTCATTTAAGGTAGAAAGACCGTAATATGCTTCGTTCATTCCAGTGGGTGAATATTTTCTTATGTTCTAAAACAGTTGAGCATCGTCGAAGACCTCATCTCTCTTCGTAATGTATTCTTTCACCATTAAGATTATTCGAACGCTAGCTATTGATGCCTCGGAAATGTTATTTCAGTGAGTGCTGTTAGAGGTTAGGGAGAGTTTTTGCGAGTATTTTAGTTTCTTCCGATATCGTCAATAAATAAATTATTGTAAGAATTGATACTGATCATCTCTAAAAGCATATGAGAATATTTATATGACTTCTTTGGTAAAATATTCAAAGCATCTTTGCACGTAGAAGATAAACGGGAAACCCCCAATCGCCGAAGTTGAAAAAGGGCCGCTACTCTCTTTCCCCACCCTTTCACGTAAATTCGCAGTTATGGACTCTCAATCTAAGATTAGTCCTCGTAGAAATATTTATTTAAATAGAAAGCATTGGAGTGTACTCTTCTTGTATTCATAGTGCATAAATACATTGATTTTGTGCGAGCATTCTCCAGTTGTCGAAATGACACACATAATAGGGAATACTATATCCTCAGTATAAGCTAGAAATTTTTTTGTGAAAAGAGTACAAATCGTTTCTACAGGTTACTCACCGACCACGCCCCACTCCCCAATACGATTTGGCAGAAATGTGAATGTCGAAATAATCACTCACGTGACTGAGCAGATTATACCTCAAATCTTGAATATCAACCCACGTGGCACTGCTGCCAAAAAATATTCGGGAATATCAGAACCTCTTTGGAGGTTAGTGACGTCAACTGTGAGTAGAGGGGCCAGCGCCATCAGGTCAGGAGAGAGCGGTGGAGAAGGCAGCCTGGTCGGCACGTCCTCCGTCGGAACAGAAGCGGCGTTCAGAGGCCAGGCAGCGGTGTGGAGTCCGGACGCAGCTTTTCACCAGCCCCCGCCCCCCAATTAGCGCGCCGTCCCCACGGGGGTGATCGCCGTCCCTCCCTCCTCCCCCGCCCCTTCACCTCCCCCTTCGCGTCCGGCGGAGGCAGATTGCACGTCAGGTTTTCAAAATACAGCCCGCCCGCCTGCTCGCTCGCTCGCTCGCTCGCTCGCTCGCTCGCCCCGGACCGCTCTGGACCGCTCCACGCGGCGCGGAGAAAAGCAGCCCGCTAAGCCCCTAGCGGCGGCGGCGGCGGAGCGGGCTGCGGAGCACGCTTTGTCCGCGCCCTGACACATGTGACAGTCCTGAAGGCCACTGAATGGGCGGTGCGCCGCGCGATCGCGGGCGGGCGGGGGGACGGGCGGCCGCAGGCGGGGGATGGGGGGCGGCAGTGGTCGGGAGAACGGGGGTGAAACCTCCCCCGACAACGACGTAT
Organism: Teleogryllus occipitalis; assembly: GCA_011170035.1. Lineage (NCBI taxonomy): Eukaryota > Metazoa > Arthropoda > Insecta > Orthoptera > Gryllidae > Teleogryllus > Teleogryllus occipitalis. The sequence continues at coordinate 311,105 of BLKR01000275.1, forward strand.
CACGCGCATTCTCATGGAAATGCACGCGCTTTCATGCAGCCTATATAGGTTATCCTGCGCCCTTTTCCTCGGCTCGGCCTGTATATGTACACACGCCTACAGCCACGGTTTGTATATATACAATTCTCGGGACACGAGAATGAGAAGAGGGGGTGGGGGGGAGTGAGGAAGCGAGCGTAAAAACCGTGTCCGAAGGTTGACAGGCGAGAATTGCACCGGAGCGACGTTCCGAAAAAAGAAGTCTCGCGAGGTGGCGACGGCGGGGCGGGGCGGGGCAGGGGCGGAGCGGGTCGGGGCGTGGCGTGGCGTGGCGGGGCTCATCGCGACACTCGACGGACGCCCCGGGCGCGGGCGGCGCCGACACGTGGGGGGCGGGGAGGGGCGGGGCGAGAGGCGGCACCGCGGGACACCGATGGCCACTTGGGTGGTGACCGGGATGCCTTGTTTGAGGAGTGGATGCGACCAGCCGCTGGCGGGTGGACAGTATCTCTTGTAAAGGGACTTATACGTATTACGCGTTCCATTATGTAAAACGAACGTATTCTTATCGTACCTCTTGGAATGTAAAATGTTTTTGTTTAATTGTGTATTTGTCAGTGACGCAAAATGGAAAAGGAAAGCAAACTTCTTAAAACAATGTATTTTATTCGAGAGTTTATTCGCTTTTTGGTTCCACCTGCTGTTGGTTGAAGGCATTACCTTCTGGAGTGGATTAATTCCTAAGTATACTACGCACGTGGATAGGTGATTAGGGCACCCGCTGGATAGGTGATTCTCAATAATTTTTCTACGAAAATGTATCTGAGTTTATAAAAACGTAAAAATAGTTCGTAGCTATACTGATTTCCGACGCAAAAAAAATTAATTCAATTCAGATTTTAAAATATTAGATAATGCATTTTGAAAAAAATTGGAACTTATTTTAAAATATGTTTAATTATTATTTAAATATTAAAATTGAGACGTTCTAGTATTATAGGTGTATGATACGGAACTCAACGGGGAACTTTCTCCATCTTCAGTGGTACTTCTTTACCTATGTGTATTAGTGAATAATGTTCGGTGTACAATGTATTAAATACACTATTTGTACCTTGTTCATTGTGTTCTGATGACCTCTATCATACCTCTCTTATATGAATTACCACAAAGTTGTATTATAATCACAATATATAATTACCATAATTATAATTACCACAAAGTGTATTATAATCACATTGATTTTAGTTCTATATATTCAATATTTCAGAATTTTGGGGCTTAAGGGAACCTGTCAGAGTTTTGGTTTCAAACACGTAATGTTGGATTTTATGCTCAATTGAATCGGGGGAGTTTGTAAATCAAGTCAATAACGTTTTTAAATGTTCGAACAACATTCACGATTACTAGAGAACGGATTTCCATGTAATTATATGTTTTTACAGGAACTAGATACCCGCATTCGATAATATATTTTTGAGTTTACCTCACATTCTGAATGAATTAGAACTATTTTTATTTTACATATTTTTACATATTTTGGTATAATTACATATTTTTACATGTTTTACCTATTACTTCATATTTCGTTATATTTGAATATATTTATACGTCGAAACGGATCATTTCAGATGCGCATTTGCATTATAGATTACGGAATCATCTTTCTTAAAAATCAAATTTAATGCTGCTGGGCTTCTTGACCACCATATCTTTGTCATAATTCCTCCCCCGCTTACTGCGTACTCGGAGACAAGAATGAGAGGATTTCTGTGAACAAAAGTAATTTTAACCACGATTTTGCTCATGAATCAAACAGCACATTCGTTACTCGATAGGAAACTAACAAATATTTTCTACTGAAAATTGCCTTACGCGTTGTTCGATTGGGGGAGGGTAACCCCCTCCCCCGCGTCCATCACTGGCTGCACGGTACTACTATTCATTGGAACACTGGCTTCTCGTAAACATTGTAATATATACTATGAACGTATTTTGTATTTCGAATAAAATTCTTATGTGTGGTGAAATCTAGTGTAGAATTACTCCTGTCGAGGTAGAACCTACTTTCAGCCTCTCCGAATGCTTGTTATTGGCGACGTTCTATGCTCGGAAAATGCTTGTAGAGAACAATTTTAAACACAATAATGAATTTTTATTTTATATATTTCCTATTTTTTCTTACATTTTTTTGAAAAAATAACTACATATGTATGTACGTATTTTGCATTTTTTATTACAATAAATTCCGTTCCCTAATGATTACTATTTGGGGTATTTGTATACATATAGCTTGCTTATACATCTCCCCACTCTTCTGTTGAAACTCCCCTATGAATTTAATCTTTCTAAATATAAACCTTTTTTAAGGAATTCTTTAGTTTTATCGATTTATCAACGAGAACAGACACTTAGTTCAACATCTGACTCCCCAAGATCCCAGAAGGCGACAGACCTCATTGTAAGTGTATACGAAACGACTCAAAACCAAAGAAAGTTTCACCATTTGGAAAATTCCTAATAGTATATTTGTGGTTTGGGAAATTTTAAAGTTTGGTACGATGGGTGCTCTGATCTATTATAATGAGACAAGAAGAGAAGTATATAAAAGTTAGGGTTGTCTTCCCGAAAGTATGAAGACTTCGTTAGGATTGTATGGAAAGAGTACTGGATGGCGAAATGTTGTCAAGATATGAATGAGAGGGAAAAGTAAAATAAATAAATAAATTTAAAAAAGATAAAATTAAATTACGGAGAAATGTGCAGGTTATAATCTGGTACTCTGATAATTATCAACCTGTGTTACACTGTTCAAATGTTGCTAGTGTATGTGTTCAAATGCTGCTAGCCTAAATATGGTCAATTGTGACATTGTGAAATCTAGACTCTCAAGAAGAAAGTTAATGATTGGCTATGAGTGTAGGAGAAGAAGGTCTTTGTACCAATAGTTTCTCTAAATGCAATGATGAATAGAAAAATAACATATATGATGATGTAAATTTTATATTATTGGATATACAATATATATATCCAATATATATGGTAATATGAACTCTGCTGTTTTCTCAAATGTTTCGCAAGACATTATTCTCCTATTTCATATTACTGCCGTGAAATATCCCATTTTCAGGGTTATAGAGATGAAAGTGGATAGAACTTTTTTCTTCGGGAATTTGTTTGAAGTAGTTAGAAGATAAACGTGATAAAAGTCTTGGGCGCTAGATCTGACCTTAGAGGATGGGAGGGAATGAAACGGTAGCCGTTTTTATTATTATTATTATTATTATTATTATTATTATTATTATTATTATTATTATTATTATTATTATTATTATTATTATTTGTGTGTTTGTTGCTAGTATCTCGTTAACAATGGATTGTATAAAAATAAATTACTTTTAGAAAAATGAAAGCTTATAAAATTTGCCCCAAAATTATCTCTATTCAGTTGTTTTACTGTTTCTCATAGTTTTTTTTAAATATCCACTAGCGTAAATTGTCAATTTACGACAAACCAAATGCTGTGTCAGTTTTTAATAATATTCTGTTTCTAGCTAGAAAATTAATGAATGAAGGAATAATTAAATGAATGAATAAATGAAATTCAGAGAAGGTGGTCGAATTATACAATTGCAACATTTGTAACAACTGAATTTATTTTTAACTTGGGGGGCTAAAACAGCACGTACTTTCTCTCCCGTATTTTCATGCAAAATTACGCGAAAAGTACTCATATTTTCCGAAAATTGTGCATGATCTTATTTCAAAATCTATCTTTAAGGAACAGATTTCATTATGGGAAAAATCTCTAACTTTAATATGTTAATTTTACGAAGGCACCGAAAAAATTTTGAACTTTTGCAATTTTCAAAAAATTAGGGTTTTTAACGAACATGAGACCTGCGCCGTTCTCTTATACGTCCTTTACGCTATCCAACAACAAAATTTAATAAAAAACGATGGAGGTATTTTATTGAAATATGGAAAATGTCATACGAGTCTAAGTAAAGTACCCCCCAACATTAAATTATGGGTTTCAAATTCAATGGGCTGCGACATCAGCTAGAACGATTTGGGAATATCGTTTTGGACAAAAATCCACTGAACGGTTTAGCCGCTAGCGTTTTCACAGACGGACGGACGGACGGACAGACGTTTTGGCATGAATCGATTTTTCACTATCAAGGACCCATAAAACATGAATTCTGGCTACAGCGCGTGTTAGAGATTTTTTTTCTAAATTTATCAACTGGATTTATTCTCTTTTTCGTTACGAGGGCCAGGCAATAAGAGTTTTTCTGCCGAAAATTCGCCGCTTTTCGCACAGCATTACATAACGAGAAAATAAAAAGGTTTTCACACCATTGGAAGAGTTTTGTAAACTGTTTTGTTAACTTCAAGTGAGGAGCATAGGGATTTTGGTGAAGAGCGCATAATAAAAGTCGCAGCTGTGATTTCTAAATTGATGGAATTGCTTGAAAATCATCCTCCTTTCCTTACAAATTCAGTAATAAATTAATTTAAAATGTCCCATTTATTACATGCTTTCAATTTTTCTTATTGTAAAATACTTTCACAAAGATACTTTCAAAACTGGTCAATTTATTACATTATAAATTCATTTATCGTTACTTCAACACGTTTCATGAGTTTGCATTTGGAACAAAATAATGCAAGTCCTATAATTTTGTACTTTGTTATTATATACTTGAACCCTTTCCACGTTCAATACTGTCGGAATATTTGCTTCCGGGGAAAAAGTTACTCGTTTACTCTGCATGAGTGAGCCGGCATTAAATTTCGAAAACACGGCCCGCACTACTCTCCGGTGCGACGCGAAGCACATCCACGCGAATACAGATCATCAATCATTCGCAATCTGAATTTCGGGCAGTTTGCTCGCTACGGTAAGCTCATGATTAATTGCCGCCGCTGTTGATAAACACCAGGTGTGTTCTTGGACAGATGACGCGCGCCGCACACGCCGGTCGCCCTTCGCCGCCGCGCCTTCGCAGCGCTGCACTCGCCCGAGCATACGGCGGCACCTGGCGGCCGCAGTGCGAAGCACCAGCACCCGCGACCGGTCGCCATGGTGGATGAATTTCCAATGTCCTACAGGGGATTCGCTTGCATAATTAATCCCAGGCAAAACTAGTCATTCAGTGAAGGCGTTCACGATAATGTAAGGATTCAGTATAGTAATATTTAATATTTTGTTTTCTTGAATAGGATTCATTTCGACACACACATGTGCAGTATAAAATGTTCGTTTGCTATAAACCTTTATTAATGGGTTAATGCTAGAACAAATTTGAAAGGTCACGCGTCTTCATGAATTGCTCCTCGTGCAATATTCTAATTATAATTTACATGATCTATTCTTTTCGTGCAATATCAAGTTTTTCTACTTTTTCTGTTTTTTTGCAAGATAGACATTTTCCCCATGATACCATCTAATTCCACATGAGTTACTAATTTCCAGTACTCGGAAATTAAGGGAAAACTTTGAAGTTTCCAGCCGTGTGAGTGTTGTTTGTGATTTTGTAAGAAACCCAAGAATTCCAGAAAAATGCACGACAATGAAAGTTTCGATTGTGATTGAAAAATGCAAATGTTTTATTCTGTGTTTCCGTTTGTTCTCATACTGCGCGTACCGTCTATATTCTTATACTCAGTACCTCCGTGCTTACCACATAGCTGACGTCATGAGACAGTAAGACTCCAAGGAAGAGATCGCCCGCCATTAAATGTTTGCAATTCTTGTGATGATATTCTTGATACGGAAGGAACTGCTGTGCTAAATTTAATTTATTCTAGTGTAATAGAACAAGAGTATTTTATTTGTTGTTCTTAGGCAGTGTGCACGCTACTTTTTGTAAAACCACTTAGTGTGGTTTTATTCTAGGCGTACAGCATTTTTGTTGCTGCACGCTATTAGTAGTGGTACTAATCGAATGTGGTTGGTTCGTGCAGGAACATTTTGCTGCGGTTAGAAGAAAGGTAGTCTTACTAATGATATATTTTCGAAGTATTGCTTTTACCCCCTCCCAAAACTTTCGATTTTGTAGAAGTATTTAATCCATCCATGTTACCGAAATATATAGTGTATTAGATAGTCGAGTAAATTATACCATGATCGCATCTTCAGTGGCATTGTAAATAACATCGTTTAATAATATATTTTCAACAGCTTTCGAGTTAGAACGGTGTGATTGATTCATGAAAATACACAGAACTTCCCCTTTGCGAGGAAAGTTTATTTCATTTCGAACTCCAGTCTCGTGCTTTACGGCGATACTATTACCTTCGACTCCCCCGAAATGTCTGATAATTGTGCAGCTTTACCTCTACATTCTGTCCTCCCTACAATTGCTGACGTCTGCAGTACGCTCGCGGACACCTTCATCCTTACTGCAAACATAGCGCCCCTAACACGATAGTGGATACAAGTAACGTTTGGAAGCACGGAGAATACCCTGTGTGTGCTGGGCCCAGCAATTGCAATACGAGGCGCGAATTAACGTCACCATGTTCATCCAAGTTTAGAAATTGATTCTCGAACTGCATCGACAAGTGCGAGACCGAGGTAATAACCACAATCTGCATAGTATTACTCATGCCATGCATTCATAATTTGTGGATTAATGGTAAGGAACTAGCTGGTGTGCAACACCGATTTGCTTATCCTCAAGATAGCAGCTTACAACGAGGAATTATGAAGTGAAAACTATATCTACAGGTAAGTTTGTTTGGTGTTTTTTATGCTTCTCAATTATCGTATTAGGTACCATTCTGTAATATTAGAGGATGCATGATACATTCAAAGGGGGGAGGGTCAGAGTGAAATATATTTTTTTGAAATCGGGCTCACGTTTCAAAGTTCTTATTTGTTCCGAAATCTTTGTAAATGTTTTTCTCAATTTTTGTTCTTTATTTCTATTAATAGAAACTATGAAAAAACATTAAGTTTGAACTAAACAAATTTTGAATTTAATTAATTAATTAATTAATTAAAAAAAGAGTTTCCATGCGACTATAAAAATCAATAGAAAGTGAAAAATTACATTTTGTTGTAATTGAAAATGTTCGGGTGGCCCGCAACACTTGCAATGCACCTGTTCCAGATGAAATTCAAGATACCAGAGATAATTCATGAAAATCCCTCCTAGCAGCTTGAACTTCAAAAAGATATTGTGGGTTCATATATTTCGATCGCATAGTTCAGTTCATGAAAGTGCACTTTTATAACTGTATTATCTTTTGAAAATGCGAAAATTCCATTTGTAAAACTTATCTGTTGACGTGGATGAAATTTCTTCCGTTATCTTAAATTACGGTTTAGCAAAACGTACAGGATTAAATACATTGTCCTGTGATGACAGTAAAGAATTGATTAACTCGTTAATCCACGCCGGCTGGTGGTGCAGGTGCTTGGGGTTGTTGCACCGAAGTACTCGTTGCACCAAGGCTATAGGTTCGAATCCCGCGTAAGGCTAGGATGTTTTCAGTTGTGATTGACCGGGAGAGATGGCTCAGGACATCAGTTAATGTCACTGCAGCCCCTCTGACCAGGAGGTTCGACACTCGCAGGTTTGTCGACACTGGCTTGACAGCTAGGTCAAATTCACTCATTGCCTGGAGGAGAATTCGAGCGGCCAGCTGCTCTGATTGGTAGTTTTCCGTGGTTTCTCCGATCAACACCAGACGAATGCCGGAGCTGTACCCTAACAAACGGGCCACGGACCGCGCGCGATATTTCATGCCTCTTCCTTGTCCTATCCTCTCCCCTTACACACATACACACACAAACATGCACTACACTACCACACATGTCAGGAGACCGGTCAGAGATTAGAGCTTGTCTCGGGGGAGACAATGCCGCGCTGGTGGGAGATACTTGATCGGGGAAAAGTCGAATTCAACGCTGTCTGAAGGAGAATTCTAACGGCCGGCTGCTCTGATCGGTAGTTCTTCGTGGTTTCTCCTATCAACACCATGCGAATGCCAGAGCAGTACCCTAACAAACGGGCCACGGAATGTTCCACGTTCTTTGCTTCCTCATTCTTGTCCTATTCTCACCCCTTACTTACACACACACACACACACACACACACACACACACACACACACACACACACACACTTACATGCACTACACTTATGAGACTATTGACCAAAGCCTTTGACGCGCCCAGAAACCCGAAATAATCAATCAACCAATCATAAAGACGATGTATGTTAGGCTGCGAGTCTTAAGGGTTTAAGCAACGGGAATCTGAAGAGCTGTTTCCTATTCCGCGAAAAGATGCGAGCACCCAGACCGGATGACGGACTACCTATTACTATACGTACGATATTATGGAATAATTCACCCGAGACACCGAAGGGTTTCCTCGCAGCTGAGGTTGATGGAGAGGCTTAACCCTTTGCCCCCTCACATTAGTGAAACTCAGCCCTTTGCTGAGTTTCACTAATGAGTTAGTAATGTAATAACATGAACCGATACCTGCAGAAAGGCAACTAGTCCAAGTTTTCAGAAAATTTTTTTTATTCGCGGGAAGGGTTGTGAGTGAGTCATTGCTTCATTCAATACTGAAAGAAAACTTTGCCGTACAATAGCAAAAGTTTAGCAATGCCTTCAATTCTCCATTTACTGCAGATAGGGAACTAGTCCGTGAGAAGATCCCTTTGTGCAGTTATATTCAATGACATATTATTCGTTTTCCAATTAGAGGTCACTCGTTCTTGCCGAATGGTAGGGATTTTGGGATAATTAGGAGGAAGATGAGAAAGGAAGAAAGATATTATAAAGTGGATGAAGTTGTTAACCTAATAAAACATTTCTCAAACACGTTTTCCATTGTTCAGATGAAGGGGAATGATTTCGTGGATTACAGTTCATGATGGTCTAAATTCTACAAGAAAACCTATCTGAGCACTGATTCGTATGGAAAATGTGTTCCTAGGCACCTAAAAAACTTTTTCACTCTTTCAAAATACCGTGCATTGATCTTCTCAGCTGAAACACCGCATAGTGTTCAGTGCAACTTGCATATTGATGGCTTGATGCTGGACACTTTTAGGCTGAGATATTCAGTAAAACCTTTAGATCTGCCTTCAGAGAAAGCAGATACATGTGTACTGCCTATTAACACAAAAAAATGGTGACATCAAGGAAACATTGCAGTTTTGACATTTAATCACATTATGGCCCATAACAATGACATCTCATGAAGGTGAAGATTACTGAGCGTTTAGGCAATCCAAAATGTAAAATGGTTTTCTAAAATGTTTAACAAAGAATGTTTATTAAAATAAAATAATTTTTATGTAAAGTTATATTTTTAATGAAAAATAATTTAACTCAAGAAATCATCTTAAAATCCGTTTTCAGTAAGAAGGAAATATGTCCGAATCCAAATATAAATCCCTTCTCCTTAACCTTCGGTAATAATAGATTTTTATTCATAGGATTAAATAAGTATATTTATAATTATATAATAAAAAACCTGTAAGCAGAAAAATTGCATAAAACTGGTTTTATGAAGTTTTTTTGTGTCTCCTGTAAAACTGGAAAATGTAGACTGGTTACTTTTCTGCAGTTAGCGATTCGTACGGAGGTCGCTACGAAAGTTTTGATATATACTGTGTTGCGGTCCAGTATTACCTTTCCAAAAATGTGAGTCGATAGCAGTGTCCTTTCTGAGTATTGCGTGCAAGTAGGTATGTTGGTACAAGTGATGCCCAATAGTAGTTTAGTAGTACAGGCGTCATCCAGGCAACCATTGCGTTGGCGCGAGATTTGAACCTTGATATTCAGAGAAAAAGTACTCAGAACGGCTTCCTTAAGAGTCACTTCGTCGGTCTTGTATTACCTCTGAATAAAATAGATTTATCGTCTGGCACTAATTCTATTCGTGCCAATAACGTGACAGGATTGTCTTTTCGCGTTGCACTGTTAAAGTGTTCGATCAGTAACGAGCTTTTGGAATAAGTCTTGTGAAAACAGAAAAAAACCTACCATACCGTACTGTAATTTGAATGGTTTGCATATAATGTCTCTCAGGGCTTTACGTGAATTTGGCACATTCCTAGAAGCCTCAGAGGAGAAAAAAATATTTTCATCAATAAGCAAATCAACGTTCGTCTGGCTTGCCTCAAGCAAATAGGTTGCATGAAAGTATTGATTCCTCAATTATTTACTCAACACAGTTCTTTCAATAAACAGACAATTTTTATTCCTCCAGTTATACTGGAAATCAGTGTCAAACTTATCCAATGGAGTTTAGTGTCCGATAAAGATTCCCGAAAATGTGAATATTATAAAAAAAAAGGAGGGGAGATGCTTCTCCTCCTGTGGTGACACCCTTAAAAACATAATTATTTTATTTTTATATAAATTTACTAGCAAAGAAATTTAGTTTTAATGTAAATAGGATATGACACATAAAAAATGAATGCTAACATATTTAAAAAAGCTCTATATGCAAAACCTCAAAATTTACCAGTTACATCAATGTTAAAAGTTTGCGTTTGTGATGTACATTACCAGTCAACATGTCATTTCTCATCTTCCAGTAACGATTTAACTTAATTTTTGATGCAATTTCTATGCTCATTTTAACTATTTCAACCTTTTTGTTCCTACAAATACAAACATATTTTTTAAGAGGAGGTGTCCGGCAATACTTGTTTCCCTCTAAAAATAAACAGAAAATAAGGTTGTGACTTCTCTGAGCGGACAAAATCAAATTCTCATAGTTTTCTGAAAAATCAAGAGCTGCATATATTTCAGTAAGATGCCTTGTTACTTGAATTACAAGATCTATGGGGACTGTCCGTCGACGAAAATTTAACATTTGAAAATATTTTTGCGTACATACCAGTTCCTCAATATGTATAAACAATCATGCACATATCCCGAAAGCATATTCGCTATAATTAAATATAATATGTGCTATTTATTTTAATTAATTGGATAATGTTTTTTTAAAAAAATGAACATATTTTTTTTATTTAGTTTACTTAAGGTTACTTTATAACAACAAAGATCGTCAGCGACCATAATTAATCTCCACTTCACTGGGTTACATCACAAATTATATTACATATTATATTACAGAATAGTTTTTTGTGTTCTATCCTATCAATACCACGTGAATGCCGAACAAACGGATCACGGACCCCGCGCGATCTTTCCTTCGTCATCCCTGTGCCCTCTCTCCATACACTCCCCCCTCACACATATGCCCTGCACTGCCACACTTATCAGGAGTTTAGAGCTTGTCCCGATTGGTTGCGCTTCCCGTTGATAAAGATACCTGGTTAGGAAAACCCCTGTAAGCTGACGTATAGGCCGGCGCCGGAACTCACGTGCTAGTGGGTAAGGAACGCCGCCTCATCCCTGAATATAACTGGTGAGTCTAAGAACCATAGCGCTGGAACAAAATAATCAACCTCTACATTACATCATCATCACTAGAGGCCTAACTTTTAGGGGCAAACTTTTCCTAATTAAGTTGCTAAAATTGGTTCAAAAATAATAAAAATAGGTGCATGTTTAGGTGCAAAAAAAAAAAAAAAAAAAGAATAAAAAAAAATAAAAATCGATGCATGTTTACAAGGTACAAATATATTACATGATTTTATAGAATAGAATTTATATCATAACATGATAAATCCACATGAAATGTTAAGGGAAAACAGGTAATTATATACAACTACATTTTTTTTACAGATTCGCATCGTTAATTGTATCACTAGGGAACGGAAGGTATTGTAATAAAAACAATGCAAAATATATTCTACATAGACAAACGTTTTTCGAGACACCTTTCCGTTAATTTAATAACAACAATGAACACTACCCACAGGGCAAACATCTGGCCGGTTCTGGCGTGAGTTTTGCGGCCCTTTGCGAAGGGCCGGAGTCCCTGAAGTAAGATAGGCGGCGCGGTGCGAGAGGCGGGTAACGTGAGAGGGCGATGGGTTATAGGATTTGTTTGAAATATGTCATTGAGTTACTAACGGTGACAGAAGATGCGATCAAGCTCTTAGTTGAAGTATTGATGAGAAAACATCAGATATGCCATCAGAAGTGCGCAAACGTTAGACGTAAAATACCAACATACTAAATACATCAGAACTCAACCGTGTTCGCTTCGAAGCACCTTTGGCATTGGCAAGATATCCAGTAAAAAAGGCAGCTCTGTCGCGATAACTGGTAATGAATGACAATGGGTCTCCTTTACTTTTGTTCTTCTGAGATTAAAAATAGATACAGGTTATTTTGGAGCAAAGTGTAGCAAAAGAAAGTGCATGACTTGCACAAGCATTGATATAATTTTAAACAGTGTTTGTTCATATAATGTGAATATTTAAAATTAATCTTTTTTGTGTACAAAGTTTGAAAAAAAGGGGAGAAATAGGGCTAGAGGGTCTATTAAAATGCAGTGGTGTGATTTAGATGCAAATTAGCTGCCAGGAAAGTCACTGAAATGCTTCCAATTAGGTTGCATAACATGTTAGAAATAAAAACTGAAAGCTCCCAATGAGCTTTGTCTTTAGATGCAGCACCTACAATCCCGGCCCTTAATCATCACGTTCATCTTCATCAACATTCGTTTATTAATCTTTCTTTACAGCTCCAGCTGATGCATTTTCACGCACATCATTAAAAAAATTCTTCTTAAAACTCTACTCAATTCTCAAATATTCCTCTCCATTCATTTTCTCAGCTTTCCTTCCTTATTTACACAGATCGCCGTTCATATCCCCAATTTTTATACAATTTGTATTTACACTACTCCCCGATACATTTACACAACTCTCTGTTAAATTTACACAACTCTTCATACATTTACGCAGCTCTCCGTCCACATCTCCATCACTAATATGTCTCCACATTTCCCTATTAGTTGTCTAAAACTTCATTAAACATTACTACTTTCTCCTCCCTAAAATCTCCTATTCCTACATTATACTCCTGCTTCCCCTCTTAGTTTCTCTACCCTCTCCATTTTCCCCTCTTTAGTCTACGCTTCCAATATCATATAATATTTTTCGAAGACTCTTTCAGTTCTCTCTCTATTCATTATCCTTTTCCATCTGACCCTGCATCCCTAAATCACATGTTCCTAAGCCTCCGCACCTCCTTCACAAATCCTATATCTTCTGTCTTCTTGCTCCAGTAAAACACTATCATCGGTATCCTATTTCCACTGCCTTCATTCCTAATTCGTTTAAGGTACACTGATATACGGCCTTCTACTCTTTCCTTATAGAATTCATTGTACTTTGTCTAATTCTGTCGTATCTCTCCTGTCCTTACACTTCCTTGTGTCTTTCGTCAATAATCTCCATAACATAAACATTAATTAACAATAACTACAATGCTTTTCTCAATGTATTATGATAATTTACGTTTACGTACTTTACTTTCAGTTCAGCGCATTCAAGGTCGTCAACAACATTTAGCTGTTCTCCTCTAGCAACCAGGGAACTTTACAAACATAAGTGAAAACACTTCTAAACAATCAAATAAGTACTAAGTATTTTACTACTAATTATATACCTACACCAAGATCTCGTATTATGAGCGTCGTAATAGAGACATATATCATTGTGTGCTACTCTTTAGGTACCCTTTCGGTTTACTTAATTGATCAGCGTGCTCGCTTTCCATGACGAGAGCCCGAGTTTGATTCCCGGTCGGGCAAAATTATAATATGCGTTTTCCTTGCAATGTCCCAGAAAAATGTTGGTTCCCGTCTTGTTTGTACAGTCCATAATTTGCTCGAAAAATATTAATTTTAAGTGAAAAATTTATTCTAATGCAAAATATATTACAACTGAATTATTCCAATTAAATAAAATGTGACTTTGAAATCCTAGACGAAATGGCCTTGATTTTGAAATTCACCAGCACATTTAGTAGCTCGGGAACTAGTCGCTAGGAAGATTCCCGAGCGACTAAACGTGCTGGTGGAAAAATCAAAACCATTTCGTCCAGGTGTACAAAGTTACATTTTATTTAACTGAAATTATTCAGTTATAATATATTTTGCGTTAGTATCAATTTTCCACTTAAAATTAATATTTTTCGAGCAAATTATGGACAAACAAGACTGTTACCAACTGTATGTTGATGTGTGACGATGAGAAAACTCACTTCTCACGTTGAGAAGACCAGACTATGGCGTGGGGACGTCTTTGTGCTAACCACACGTACCCCCTTAACCCGTGGCTGCGAGGCCGGTACACTGCTGGTAGACCATATCTCATACGCGGGCTGTCACGTCAAGTATAGACAGACAGACAGACTCTTTACGTTTGTGCCAAAGAGTGCAAGGTGGAAGTTTGAAGGCGTCTTCTGATGACAGTAAAGACATGATTGTCATTCTTCTTCGTCAATTGCCTTGACTGAAAATTCAATTGACTTATCATTCGATTCTGAATTCTATTCTTGTCAATAACACTAAAGGTCAGTCTACAATTGCGATGACGCAGCGTCCGATCAGTGGCGAGTTCTTAATCTTGGTTCCTGAGCAGAAAAAAATCTTATCGGTATAGAATTGAATATTTTATTTGCGTTACAATGATCGTTTGTTGTAAATACCGATGAAGTACAAGGTGGAATTGAGAAGGTAATTCATCTCGTGGCGAGGGTAAAGAATAATAAGAACAAATTACAATCAGCTGTACTTGAAATGAAAATTCACGTAAATCATCAGAGACACCGTTTGGCACTGAATTCTTTTCGTGGCAATAATGCCAAAAGAAAGTCTACGTTTGCGGTGTCGCAGCATCCGATTACTTTGACACGAACTCTTTGACTCGATTCGTCAGGAGAAAGAGACAATTGCTGTAGTAGTCCGGCCCTATACCGGCTCGAGATAATATTGGAGACATTTTTATTCGTTTCACATTGCGTTTGTAGTAAATACCTAAGTACAAGTTTGAAGTTGGAAAGAAAATTTTGTATCGAGGACTGTAAAGATCTGATTTATATCTATTTTTTTTCTATTAACTTGTCACTTGGCACTCAGTTTAATTCGCGTCAGTAACGCCGAAGAACTGCAATAGCCTGTGTTCGTTGTATGGAAGAGTTCGATCAGCCTTTGGGATCGGCTACACGACAAAATATATTAAAATTACTTGTATTTAGTAGTAACACTGTTGCGGACTGATGCATACAATACGTTTTTGTGACTTACACATTGCATTCCCCGCAAGTTTCAAAGTAAGCATTTGGAAGGTCCCTTCTTGACAGTAGCAAAAAGACTTATTAACGTCCACGCGGGCTCTTAAGTGATCGCTATCTTAAGTGAAAATTCAATTGATTCATCAGTTGGCGTTGAATTCTAGTCGTGTCAATAGCACCAAAGGACAGTGAACGTTTGCGGTGTCGCAGCATCCGATCAGTGGGGAGCTCTAGAACTCGTCAACGCGACGGTGCCGTGGAAGCGGGGCGGCAGCGGCCGGGGCCAGGCGGGGAGGGGAGGCGGGGAGGGGGAGTGCAGGGCGGTCCCCGCTTCCACCGCGCCGCGCCGCACCCCGTCGCATTCTTGGCCGGCTTATCCGCGCGGCTCTCAGCCGGGACCTCGCCACCAAGATGGAGGCGGCTGCTGCTGCGGCCGCGGCGGTTGTTGCTCTGAGAGAGCTCCCGGCGGTGGCGGCCGTTGTTGTCTGGCGGCCGGGCTGGGCCGGGGCGAGCGAGCGTGCGGCCTCTCCGGGACGCAACGCCGCAGAATGAACTCGTCACGCGGACAGCGCAAAGGGCCGCGCCGCGTGTTTGTGGATCTCACGTGGCTGCGTTGCCCATTCAGATTCCCGGCGTGGGGGAATGCTGCTCTTCTGGCGGTGTTTTTGTTGGAGGGGGGATAGACGGTATACGGTATTCTGGAGAAAAACTACGGAAATGTTCACCATTTCCACATTAGGACAAATATTATTGTTGAATCGTATTTTGAGTGAGTTCTTTGAGAGAGGTTCTTTGGCCGTGAAATATTGTAATAGGAGAACACACTAAACAGCATTGTTTATTTTTATTTTTTTAACATAAGGGAAAGTAAAAATTGTATGCGTGTCTTTAGACAAACAAGCTTGATTGACAAGATTATTATATTATACACAGGTCCTCTCTTTGTATGTTGCATGTTTAAATGTTGGTTCTATTGTGCGCGTCTTTGCAGCTCAACACTTAAATTTATTTATTTATTTATTTATAAAATATATAATATTTATAAATATATTATATTATATAAATATATTATAATATTTATAAAATATATTTATAAAAATAAATAAACACTTAAATTGTATAGTTCTTCAGCATATTTAAGCGTGATATTAATTTTGGATTATAATTAGACTTTCGTTTTGTTACGGATAAAATGTTTTTTGTGAAGAATTTATTTTCATACATTTTAGTTTTTCCTGATACGAAGACACTATTGTAAATGACCCCACACCACCTACACTTCTTGAATTCGCGCCAAAATACAATATCGTTTCGTTTAGATAAAATTTAAGTCACTAAAACGCTCTCTTTTATCCAAGTATTTAGATGGTAATTTTCTTAAGAAACATTTTGAAACCTGTTGTAGGAGTGTAGCATTTCACATGGGGAGGGAAAACTCTCCGTTTAATTTTTCCAATTTCTAAGTCTTTCGTTTATTGCAATTGAATGGAATGTTGAAGAATTCCTTAGTCAATAACTACTCAATACAAGGTCGAAAATGCAAGTTTTTATTGTTTTTACTTCTGCGAAGTTTCCAATTCTTTCTAGAGAAAATTTAGATCGCGTAACTTACACCTTTAAGACTGCCTTGCTTCTATGGTAATAATTTTCTGCAGTATACCATCTGTCCCATTGTTTATGAATAGCTGCAGCACTACTAACGGAAGTGTGTACTATATCCGTATTGTTTTTGCAGTGGATGTTATCAACTTTTATATTTTCATTTTCTAAAACCAAAGTATATAGTGTCTTCGCAGATTATCCAACATCGTATCTAACGGATTCTAAGAATGAAAACGTATGAGGATGTAATATAGATAATATACAAAAGTAAATATGCGTTCGTTTTATTGAATTGAAATGTAATATTTGCTCAGGTATGGAAAGGTAAGGTAACATCTAATCGTGTTAAGTGCCAATATATAAGATCGGACATATTATTCACTTTTGTTATTCGAATTAAAAAAAACAACATTAGTACGTGTTTTTGCGAAAACGTTCAATATTTTGCAAATTATTTACTTTTATGAAACTCTTGAAAGGTTTCATATACTTTCCTGAGACCCTTCAGAATACGTTTGACATAAAACAAACATCTAGGAGTGGCTGTCCTCTCGATGCCCCTTACCCGTCAGGACGAGTGCCTTGGAGTGTTGTTGTTTCGCTTGTGTATTCAAAGAGTGTGCAGCTTGGAATACAAAGTATTTCCATTATACGTCGTGAGGGTCATTGCGCGTCAAAAGACATAATAATAAAGCGCAAACCAAAACGGCAAAGAATATATCTATAAAAAAAATTGAAACACTTTTTGAAAAAATAAAAACTTTCTCTGAGCTTCATATGTAGAATCTTTTAAAATGAAAACATTCATTTTCCATAAAATCCTATGTTCGGTGCACGGTTTAGGCGCTAGTGTTCCCAGACAGACGCACAAGCAAACAACCGTTTTTTGAAAACCTAATTTTTGGATATTGTAGACCCCAAAACCACGTACTTCCGTTAAAATCTTGCAGTCGACTGTTTACAGCATTACATAACTTTCTCTGTGCCATATATAAGAGAAAATAAAAACGAATGTATTGGAGAGTGTTTTAAGTGTTATATATTACCTACCTTCTGTAAAGTGCATTAACATTCACTCTCTCTTTAATATTTCCTCTTTTTTTCTTTTGAAAGAGAAATTAGAACTTTTTGGCATCACGAGGCATTTTAGTGCCCTGACGAGTGAGTTTAAAACTGCGTCTGAGAATCAAAAAGTGGTGCGGGTCATTTGATTTTAATGTGATGCTATTTTTCCGTAAGAAAAACGAAGAATGTTAAACATGTTTTGAATATTATGTAAATATTTTTGAACTCTTTACCTTAGTTATTACCTCATTATGCGCTGAACATCAAAAGAAAATGTGCTCCTCCCTCTCTTCCAATAGTTGTTTAGTTGTTCGAGATTGAGGAGTTCGATGCTCCCTAGCACGTAGTGTAAATGATAGTTGTCTCTCGTGTGTTCATATGAGGTTAAAAAAGTTTTTTTTAACGTTTAGATAAAAGCACTTTTCACAACACAACACGGATCACAGTCACTTCACAAAAGTCAGCGTGATTTTTATTCAAATAAAAATCAGTTGTTTATTCCCTATTGTGTCCAATATTGTTTTTGGATTTGGTGGGCTAAATTTTGGGGTCTTACAAGGGCAAAAGTCTTGACCATTTTCATCTTAGAAACTTTCAAATCTAACCGTATTTAAATTAATAAATCATTAGACTTGATTAGAATATCTTTAAGGAAAAGAGAAGGCATGCTGATATCGCTTAGAATGAAAAAATCACGCATTTGATCGAGAACCACGAGTATGAAATATATTCTAAATATTCATCCCTCCTTAATGAGACAATTTATCAGCTTTCTTAATCTGAATTTGAAGGTCTCAGAAGATAGTAAATTTGTCTAGATCTACGAGGTGGAAGTGGTTCACTACTGGCATAGGATCGAATTCCGAAATGTACTAGTCAGGGCCGTAGCAAGGCTGGTGCAGCCGATGCGCGGCACACGGGTTCCCGACATTAAGGGGCCTCCATTAGGACACCCGAAAAAGGTGCCAATGACAATGTCGGTCCCCATTTCGACTTCCTGGATCGTGGTCTCCGAGAACGTTGCTACGCCTCTGAAAGTAGTGTCATTGTTTTCTGAAGATTGCACAAGTCTGAATTGATTTCTTCAAATATTAACATAAAAGCGTACCGAAATGGGGCTTAACTCTATGATCTGACGAAAATGGATGGCTGAGCGTTTGAATATTTTTAATTTGTAAAGCACTGTAGGACGTAAATGCCGGAAGTGAATAAATATACGAATAAACTTCAATTTTATAAGATTGTCTGGCATATTTTTCTATTAGATCTAAAAGGATAAAAAAACATCCCGTTCAAGATGATCACCTTCAAAATATTACTTAAACAATTCTTTTTAGAACAAGACATTTAGTTTTATTCCCCACCACTAGAGAAGGCGGTTTAGCCCGTTGGTCAGTGTGCTCGCTTTCCATGTCGCGACCCCGGGTTCGATTTCCTGTCGCGCGAGATTATAGTGTGCGTTTTCCTTGAGATTTCCCAGTATATGTTGCTGTGTGACGATGAGAAATCTCATTTCTCAGGTTAAGAAGGATAGAATACACGTACCCCCTTAAACCATGACCGCGAGGCTGGGACGCTGCTGTTAGGCCATGACCCGTACGCGGGCTGTCGCGCCAAGTACAGTCAGACAGACTAGGGAAGGCAGGGTAGGGATTTTAATCCTTCCGAACATTCACTTCCCAGCATAACGTGAGTCTTTCATTCAGGTGCTGGGTCTGATCTCAACGCCCTGTTCTCTCCTCCGCCCGCCCAGAATATAAAGGGGTGATCCAATCCAGGTCGACCACACCTTCCACTCTTTACATGAGCCTGAGAGTTTTCTTCTTTGATGATCCAGGTGTATTTCCTTCACGGAATGCAATCAGGTGGAAAATGCTTGAGTTCAACTGATGAGTATTCAAATATTTGATTCGTGTTCCGTCACCACAATTATCAGCTGTGAACGGTTAAGGGACCGGACTCTATTCATGAGGGGTTTTCTTCTCGGTCCAATTCAGGGAGTCTTAGCTCATTGAAGTTGTGTAGGGAACCTGATGAAGTGAGGGCTATTGATATGAATAAGAAGTGATGCTTGTGTAATTTACAAGTGCATTTCAGCAAATGCTCTTCCGATTCTTTCCCATAGCTGAACTTAAGAGATGTTTTACGCCCAACTAATCAATTCGTTGGAATGCATATCAACCAGGCACACCAGTTATGTGAATCTTCGGAAATCTCACTAAAATTTGGGTACAATTCATTTGTTGTCCTGAATTTTAAAAATAAAATATACTATTCCATGGAATATTATATTCACTAGAAGTATTCATCACTAGGAGAAGGTGCTTGGATAAAATATTAAGGATACATTTCTATTGATTTGAGATTTCTCCGAATGGATTTTTAAGGGCGAAAAAATCCTTCATACGCCTTCCTTCGGAGGGGAAGTAAAGCCGGCTGTCGCATGTTAGTAGCTTAACTACTTGTAAAAGATCCTCAAGCCTAAATGAAGCCTCTGAGCTAAATTCAAATTGCCTGTTTCGTCGCCCAAGTAATACCTTCTTTCGCCACTAGTAGGTGAAAGGAGCGTAACGAAATTTGCGTAAAATAAATAAATATAAAACGTAAAATAAGGCATTCATTAATTCATTCATACTATTGGTAGACTACACTTTCCTTCAATGACATGTGTAAATTCTTGTGTAAATTTTTGAAATGCCTTAATAGAAATGTCTTGGTAGGTTGGGCGTGCTGGTTTCACATCTAAAGGAGGTAAGAAGATAAGACGTTCAATTGTCCTTGCGAAGAGGATAGAGAATAACGGTGGAAGAAATGAGGTTTGAGTATATTTACGAACAATACGCGATTACACCGCGGTAATATTGTCCTCTAAATCACTGAACATTAACCTTCAATTCAAACCTTGTTCTAGAATATTCATTTCATTCATATTTACGAAAACGCGCAAAATAAAATTTCCATTCTATATAATGTGTTTCATACTCAAAGAAAAATAATTTAAAATATTATTTGATCACAAAATGACTGTACTTTCCTCAGGTTCTAAGTCCCTAAAGAGCCTTAAGACACTTTTCGACCCAGCGATGCTGCGGAGAAAAATTTATATTTTTTATATATAATATGAGGTCCTTGGATCAATGATTCAAATCCGCGAGGCTCGCCGCGACAGTACATTCCACACAAAAGACAAGAAGAAGATCCTTACTTAGGGAGGAATAGGACCACGCAATCCTTCGCACCGATGTATTTTGTTGGTTCATTCTAACTACATACCTTAACTTCCGACCAGCTGGACAAACTAAGAATCAGTTTATAAATAAAATATTTAACATGAATATGTGAAATGTATAAATATAAAACATATTGGGTGTAAGCATATTCCGAATGTGAAAATATTAAAACGTATTTACCAGTTCTGAAAAGTATTGAAACAAACCTTTAAGTCAGAAATGACTTGCTTTCCCGTTTTCTAGATTTACAAATATTGTATTTTCTCCCATATGTGTTTTTACTTTTGCTAGGAAGTAATTTTTGCATTATTTTCTCAAATTCTAATATTTGAACTGGAATATGTTCAATATCTTCATTTTAAGGTTCTTTCCTTATCCTCTAAGTCATTAGATGATCATAAACATAGAATACAAGTCCCACTAAAATGGGACTTGTTCAGAACGAATATAACGTCACCGAATGTATGTCTTGAATGGTAAAGCGGTAAAAGCTCTCAAAATTAAAATTATTCTTAAAAGGAAACGAATAAATATTGAACTAACACATGGAAAAGGGGTGTGATTGCAGGTGTGATAATAAGAAAACTTGCTCCTATCGTCGTTCATTTTCTTTAACATACCACTAGCGCAATTATACCTTACTTTATCCACTCGTCTCCATTGATTACACACAGCAATTTAAAAGTTATAATTTAATCTCGTATTATATGATTTCTAAAATGTTATTCAGTTTATGTAAGTCAACTTTTATATTACGAAGACATTTATTTTAGGAATTATTTTTTTCTACTCTTCAGACCGCATCTCGCCCCAAACTGATTTCCATATTTTCTTACACTTTGAGTCATTCCTGTCCGATCAGCATTAGGCGTATCACATTGTCGCAGTTGCAGATGGCTATCAAACACTGGGACCTACTTTAGGCGGCAGACTTCTACGCCACAGGAACACAAATGTTGATCCCACGGCATGGTACATGTTTCAATTCAGGTAGTAATGATGTGGAAAAATTGAGCAACATATGCTGTATCTGCTACAATAGAGTTTTTCCACGAAGATAGGTTTTTGTTGTTGACGATCTAGGAAAACTTACTTTGGGAATGCGCCTATTATATTCAATTTAGTTAATGTGTTATAGAAGCTACCTCAGTTAAGTTGCGTATGATGAGTTGAGAGGCGCTTTCCATAGGGCCTTGAGCCTTCAGTGCGTTTCAGGCGAGTTGAGAGGCGCAATTTCCTTGTGTGAGGCGGCTCGGCACCTTTCTCCCAAGTGTCCCCGGCGCGGCTCGGCGACGCACGGAGGCTGCGTGCTCGCGTCAACCGACCGTTAGGAGCCCCCCCCCCCCGCTCCCCCTCGTCCCTCCTCGTCCCGTCCCGTCCCACCACGGCCGTCCTCGTCCCACCATTTCCAGCCCGGGACCTCCTCGGCGGAGTATCATCTCAGGCAGGCGCGCTCTGGGGGCGTCCCCTTACGCCCTCGGAGGAGGTGCGAAAGACGCGGCGCGCTCATTGTGCCGCGAGCAGCCATCTCTCGGCCCGCCCCGCCCCGCCGCGTCCCCCGCGGGCGCGCCGGAAAGGGGCGGGGCGATCTGGTTACGTCGCGCCGCGCCGCCGGCCGCCGCTCGCTTTGTCCCGGCCACGGATAGCGGGAATTGAGCGAGGAGGAGGTGTCGCGTGAGAAGGCCCTCCGGCGGAGGAACAGGGCGGACCCGGGGGGGGGGAGGGAGGGAGGAGGGCTTGCAGCCGCGTATGTAAGCACCTAAACGGCGCGTTGACGACTGACTTGTAACGCGGCGGTGTAATGCGATTTGCTAAATCTTGTTTGTCCGAGTGCTTAACTTGCGCCCTAAGTAGCGATGTCTACATGACATCACGTAATCTTCCTTTCGTTTCCGTTTTGCCAATAGAGTGACAATGAGGTGGCCCTTGTTAGAGGAGTTTCCTTAAACACGTAACCGCTGCGGCATTCTTTACGTTTTGGTTCTTCTTTTTTGTGCACTCACACTATTAAAATGCATTTTATGGCATTTCGTTACAATGTTACTCTTTTCAGAATCACTAATTATATCTCCCCTTGAGGACTTTCAAATAACATAAATTACATGAATTGTTTCATAGATTATCTTTACTTTTATAATTTCTAGTAGCATTTTTACTTGTCTCTCTGGTTTATCCAATTATTTATTTTGTCTCTGTAAGTTATCAATCCACGCACGCACTTACCCTCCATGCCACACTCTTTTTCTTCTCGTTTTCTGTCACAAGTCAAAACACAAATTGAAACTGAATGTGTGTTGCATGTTGTAATGTATGTTATATGATGATATTCATTTTAAAAGTTTGAAAATATTTTGAAATTGACGTGTGTATTTTTTTAATTTTGTAAATTAAAACTTTTTGACGGCAAATACATTTATTGTTCAGACCTTTGTACTCATGCTAGTTCACACATTACATTTTGCTTTCCTAACCATACTTCATAGTAATTCTTATGTATTAAATGTGTTTTTATATCTTTTATTCGCTTATTTGCGTTTAAAATTGTCTGGACCAATACAGAATTGAACATCCTCCGTAATATCAATATTGCAAATATTCAAAAAGCGATGGAGTGTACAGTGGATTAAACAATCCGCGGGATCTTGATTTTTCTTTAAAAAAAAACTGAATCTCAATCACTTATCTGCTCAGAAAAACCTATGAAGTGCAAGGAAGTAATTCTATTTTAGGCGAAAATTCATTTAACTACAAGACGTATTAAACAATTTTCAAAAAAACCCTGTTTTCTAATCCCCCTAACGCGACTTTTTAACCGTAGACATCAACAACTTGCGGGCTCGAATCTTAGATCCTTAATTTCTACTATTCTATGCGAATGTGCAAATGTCTAGAAATTAAAGCAGAGGAGAATATAACTCTACATGAAGGAATTAATTTCTATTTAAAATTTATAGGAATGACGAGTCCCAGCAGATGGATATTCAATGCTCCCAAGGAGTGTGAGGCAGATCATCAATTCAAACGACTGTCAAATGAACCCACTTTGTGACTTGGTGTTTGTGGACCAGTATGTATGCTCCCCATCTAATATAAAAATTGTTAAATTCATTTTTATTTTTGAACTTCAACCTCTAAGTGTATGTTAAAGCTAGCTTGAACACGGATGAAGCGTTCTTGTGTTCCACAGCTCACACAATCCACAAACAAAAGGAATGTGTCACCTATTCTTTTCCACGTGTTGGTTGAAACGGACAGCGCTGTGTTTGAGGCAAAGAAGCGCATGTCCCTACGCAACGCGTCCGCTCACGGTGTTATCTGAAAGATAATGAATGCTCTTAATAGTTTACTTTATTAGAAATAACAAGACATTACGTGCCCGATTTCCTATGAAGGAAGGAGGGATGTAATTTCTATCGTAGACATGGTGAGTTCCTACTGCTCTCATAACTTTTAAACCAGGTAACTGATTTTGTTGATAAACGTGCAAGCAAAGGATCTGTGTGAAGCTTCATGACGGTATTTTTAAACATAAGATTATGGACACAAACAAGGAATTCAAGAATTTAGGGATCCAAGGAATTGATTTAATTCTACGCAACAATCAGTTAAAATCTCAAAAAATTAGTTGATAAGCTGAAGGATAGAAATGTGTAGGAAGCTTTGCGGAAAATAATTAGAAATGTGGAAAGGAAATAAAAGAAGAATTGCAATGGCAAAACTGGGAACGAAACGAATCTCACGAAATGAAAATTACTCTCAAGAAAGGATATGGGTTAGAAAAAATGGAGTGTCAAATGCTTTGCTTGAGTTTTTCCAGTGTTGAGCAGAGGCGCGAACTTTTTGAAAATGGGATGAAACTAAATGCTTGAAACGTCTGAAGTGTGAGTTTAATCGAAAATAGGCTTTGGACAGAAAATATTAAAAATAAAGCTGTTTTAAAATGTGTAAATGTAAAAGAAGACTGTGGGAAATCATAGAAGGAATCAAAATCTGGAAAAGCAGTATTTTGAGAGAGGAAGAAAGAAGGAGAGAGAGAGGGAGAGAGAGGGAGAGAGAGGGAGAGAGAGAGAGAGAGAGAGAGAGAGAGAGAGAGAAAGAGAGAGAGGCGGAGAGAGACGGAGACAATCATAATACGAATAGCTTCTAGAAATGAAAACAAGAAAATGTAGCCCACGAATACAAATAACTTAAGGGAAAAAGAGAATAGAGGAAAAGGAAGAAGAAATAGGAGAAGGTGGAGGAGGAGAAGAAAAAGAAAAATCAATCGACTAGGACAAAAGGAGACTGGAATCCTGTTCAGGAAGCAGACTACTGAATGCAAATTAGTCATGTTGTTAAAAGTTAAAGGTTAAAATTCGAATCCATGAAAACATGATTTTCTCAGCGGCCGCCAAGAGGTGTGTTCACTGACGCACTCCGGCCCGCCGCTGGAGTCTTGCTCGCGCGCTGTCCGCGCCCGCCCAGCGGTAAATTAGTCCGGTAATCGCGTCTTTTTTTCTGTCGGTCGCGCGCTAAAACCGCGGGGCGTCCATAAAAGCGGCTGGAAAATTTATTGACGAGCCGCGTATTTTCGCGTGACGCGGCGCAAAGAACGCAAAACACGGACACAAACAGAGCGCGGCCGCCGCAGAGCGGATGAACGCTCGCCCACCCGCCCGTCTGCCCGCCCACCCGCTCGCTCGCCCGCTCGCCCGCTCGCCCGCCCGCGCGCGCGAATCACGCGATCGAATCGCGCGCAGATCACGCTGCAGGTAGGCAACGCCCCCGTCCTTTCACCCCTCCTCCCCCGTCCACCCACCCTCCCATCCTCCCCGCCCCGCCCACCCGCCCGCGCGCCACCCCGCCCCATCCCGCCGATCACCCGGCGCGCTTATTTGCGTTTTCGATGTATGAAACATTCATGTTTGTGTTTCCATAAGTTGCCTCGTAATTCGACATCCATTAGTATCTTTAAAATGTGAATCAAAAATGCATGAGTGTTCACACGGGCGTTGCAGCGCCAGTTGGTGTTAATCCTTCATCAATATGGGATGTTAAAGAAATACATTAAATATGTTTATAATGACATTTTGCATGTTAAGTAGGTTTCAAACTAAATGCAGGGAGAGGAGGATTAAAAAGCGTTAGTACGCCATTACACTGTCAACATAGCCCGCCATGTAACTAAAGAAGATTAAAACAGAACGAAATAAAAGCGTATATTTTACCAATGCTTCAAATATTCATTTTAAAAAATTACGTATCCTGTTAGGGTTTGGGCTTAATGACCGGCAAACCGCGCGTCCAGCGTCCCGTTAAGCTGATAATGAGGAGACGCGCAAACAGAGGCCCACCGCAACGCCCGCTGTCGCCCGCGGGGCGGGGTGGGCGGAGCCGGGCGGGGCCCAGGACCCCGGCGAAACGGGGTGCAGGGGGCAAGGTATTCAAGAATAAGATTGCTTCAAGACACTCTAAGAAGGTTCCGGTAGGAAGTGGCTTGGGGTGGTGGAGAATGTAGTTAGGAAGGGACAGATTAAGACGAGGGACTGATGTGGTGCATTTGGTCTTTTCTTGATGCACTATCATCCATTCAGTACTACCAAAAGGGAAAAATTCGCTCTTGTGTATTTCTTGACAATTCAACAAATCAACAATTTGATAAATTGTTTTTTAAATATAGATAAAATATAAGTGGGCAAAAGACACTATCCATTCAAAACATTAACATTTTACCTTAAACGTGACCATTTGAATTGGAATGCACTAGAGACTAACTATAAAGCGTAGAAGCGTAGTCATGAAATATTTTAGTTATGAAAAGTCGCAGATACTTATAATGCGCTAGAATAATTAAATAACAATATAAAAACTATAGGCATCATACTGATATTACGTATAGTGTTATTTAAATACCATCAAATAGTAACACTTCTATCAAGACAAACTATTCTAATATTCAAAGAATGTAATCATATTAAAATTAAACGAGGTTATAACTTCAATTTCACGATACTACTGTACCAAATTGATTGTTTCCAGTTTCTGGAATAAATATAAAGTTGTAATTTGAAAAATACGGAATCATGTTTTGTCTGAAATTAATGTATTATTATTCTATATACATGTGAAGCTAAAAATATAGTATACCAGAGCTATCTGTAAAAAATGGGGGCCATGAACTCCTCTTCTCCTTCCCCATGTAGTTCTAGCACTACGGTTTCTACCTGAAAGTTTTTCATGTAAACCACTAAAGAATATTGTTATTCAAACACCTAATGTTCGTATGACTTTGTTAATTAAATTTGTACTGGGATTTTAATTATTTTTTCCCACTTATTTTCAATTACCTTCAGAGTTGGGAGTGATTTTTGGACCAATTTCTCATAGGAAGAAATTCATTTCTAAATTTTCTCAATTTTTCAATTCCCTTAAACTGCCTTTAATCAGTCAGCTTCCTTGCCCTCCCTTGATCTCTTAAGCTCATATTTGTTCATGTTAGGTCACAGCTGTTTTATTGATTTGAAAATACATTTGAGTGATACAAACGAGATTTTAAAGATCATTAAAAATTAATACAGCTAATAATTGAGATAGAAAATCGAGAGTTCATGAAACTCTCTTCGGGGACCATTTGAAAATATGTGATAATGATACAAGAAGAGCTATTAAATCAAATAATCGCAAAGAAAAGCATATGACCCTTTAATTCCTACGAAATTTCATCCTCGATTTGCGATTATAAATTAATTACTGTAGTAAAAACTTCAGATATACAAGAAAACGATAACCCAAAGTTCTCACTATCTCGACTAAGTATCTCTAATTTAAATCAGTTTTCCTCTTGAGACGCTGCAAGTTTGTATAACAGAAGGGAAAGTCATATAGTTTTACGGAAAGTAGTGAGCTTTCCTCTAGAAATCAAACTGATGTCACAAATTTGTTATCACTGGATGTATCTTCAAATGAATTTCGTGTGTATTTTATTACAAGGACATAATTAAATCTTCAATTTTTATGGCCTAATAAGTTGTATACTCTCATGAACACCTGTAAAACATAAAGGAAAAATAATATATTCAAATTGTGACTATCAATTCAACCAAACATACTCGTATTCAATGATTTTATCCTATTCATTACTCTCCCCTCGCGTGACTAACAAGATAACACATTTATTTATTTACACTGCGTTGGATATTGAATGCAATTACACATACCTTCTTTATGAGTAACAGCGATAAGGGAAATTCTTAAAATATAGCTTATGAGATAGATTGTAATGATTAAATGAACTTCGTATTATGAGGATAACTCCAGAGGAATGTTTTAACGACAACCGGTGTAGAATGTTATAAATATAAAACAGCTTCAATGGGAAAGGGGATCCAGAAATGTAATTGCCACCCCCACCCCTTTGTTTTCAACAGCGCAAGCCTGTGTGCACAAGAGATACACGCAATATTTCCACCATTTAAACTATCAATGATCACAGATTATAAATAGTTACTTAAGCTAAAAAAATATCATTATATTTTCAATTCAAACACACCGGTAAGGAGCGAAGGGTCAGAATTTAGGCTACTATCTAATCTCCGAAAAGACATCTAAGAATTTTAATGTCTCTGTTGTTGCTCCTTAACTAGAAATATACTGTAAAGTAATAAAAGTGAAACGTAATCTACTGTAATGCAATAAAATATTACATTCAAAAATTAAATAATACAAATGAAAAGAATATTCAATTAACAAAATTGTATGAAATTGCTACAATAGAAACACAAAATGTCTCATTATAATTCTAGCACTTGCTTGCAAGACCGAAAAGGCGATAACTTCAATAAACGTATTATACTTTTTGTGATATAATATAATTTTCTGCTCCTATAATTTGTTGTTGAGTATCATCCGAGACACTCAAATGGTTCAATGTATTCATTCTACCGTTGGCCTCCGTTTGTCGTAATTTTAACGCAACTCACTAAAACCTTGAACGAAGATGCTCAATTGCTTGTATCTCAACAAAGTTTTGCACATGAACCCTTCAAATATCCACGGACTCAAGTGCCGAGGCCTCTTTGGACCAGCGCGTGCGTTGTTGCGCGGCTCGAAGGCTCCTGAGTGAGAGAACCACGTGTGGGGATGGCAAAAGAATATCGATGTTTTCCACCGGAAACATCGATATATTAACATCGATATTTTGTTTTCGATGTTTTCTTCAATCGATATTTTATCGCAATATATTGTTTTCGATGTTTTCTTATATCGATATTTTGTTGCAAAAACATCAATGTTTTTTAATTTTTAATTTTTTAAATATTTTTTTTAAATAAAGGGGTTTAAGCACGTTGTAGAGTAGCAGAAATCCAAAGCAATATCGTTTTTTACGTCATCCTCTTTATCACGCTGCACATTTCGCCTGTGCGCTCTGAGTAAGTTTGGAAGCTGCTCGTGTTATGAATGCATCTTATCACCCGGCGTGTCATTGCCTGAATCGACAGTGAAACACGAAATCGATAGCAAAACACGATATTCTTTATCGTTAATTTTATTCTTTACATTCGATTATTTTTACATACTATTAACATGCTAGTAACCAAACAATAAAATATATCCCTTTTTACGTACTGTAATTAAAAATGGAAAGGAAAATAATATGATTATTAGGCTATAATTAAAACATCGATGTTTTAAACATCGATGTTTTTATGTCATCGACATCGAATACCCTTTAGAACGGGAGCGGCGGCTTAGTGCATCAACTGATGTCACTGCAGCGTCTCTGACCGGCAGGTCCTAGGTTCGAGTCCGGCAGGATTTTCGACACTAGCTTTTCAGCTCCGTCGAATTCAGTCGCTGTCTGGGGGAGAATTCTAGCGGTCGGCTGCTCTGATCGGTAGTTTTCCGTGGTGCAGGTGCTTGGGGTTGTTGCACCGAAGTACTCGTTGCACCAAGGCTGTAGGTTCGAATCCCGCGTAAGGCTAGGATGTTTTCAGTTGTGATTGACCGGGAGAGATGGCTCAGGACATCAGTTAATGTGTTAATTGAAATCAGTTAACTGCAGCCCCTCTGACCAGGAGCTTCGACACTCGCCGGTTTGTCGACACTGGCTTGTCAGCTAGGTCAAATTCACTCGTTGCCTGGAGGAGAATTCGAGCGGCCGGCTGCTCTGATCGGTAGTTTTCCGTGGTTTCTCCGATCAACACCAGACGAATGCCAGAACAGTACCCTAACAAACGGACTGCGCGCCATCTTGTCTTCCCCTTCCTTGTCCTATCTTCTCCTCTTACACATACACTTACACTAACATGCACAACACTCCCACATATTCCGGGAGACCGGTCGGGAGCTTAAAGCTTCTCCCTGCTGGGGCGGTGCCCGCTGGTAGGAGAGTCCTGGTTATGGGGAAACCCGCTAGCCAACGGTAGGTCGGCGCCGGATCTCGCAATCCAGCGGGGGAAGATCACTACTATCTCCCGAGGACATCGATGTATCGATGTTTTGGTAAAATTTGCCACCACTACCCGCGTGTCGCACGCGTGCGTCGCAATTGGCTTGCCGCCCAGGTGCGATCGCGCTCATTCTGCTTTCGGCACCTTTTAATCCTCCGTAGACATCAGCGTTTTGCGCCTGCGTCTGCGCTTACTTACTAGAGTCCAAGACAAGCCTCCGTAGAATATAGTTGTGAATTTACGAGTAGATTAATTTAGTGTTATATTCTTTAGAGACTAGTCTATTTTTCGAGTTCATTACTATTTTATTAGTTTCTGCTTGAAGAGAAGGGTAGATTATTTTAATTGTTGTCAATATACGTGTGTATTATTTTACTACTTATTTTACGAGTAGATTATAAAGCCTTTTCAATAATCAGAGGTGGATTTCTAAAAGTATTTCAGTGCAGGGGGTCATTTCAGTTCGCCTCCCATGAACATTTTTGAAATAATATTTTTTGTGTTGTTAATTTGAAATTTAAAACAATTATGTTCATTATGGGAATACTCATTTAGTTTTGATAAAACATCACGTGCTGACATATTTGAGAAAATAACGATTTCAAAAACTAAAATTACTGAAAACACGCTCTTCGTTGAAATTTCGATGGTGACGTAGTCACTGCTATGACTCGATCTCCACGCGGAACCTACTAGCCTCATTATCAGCAAAAAGCCAGAGCGGGAAAATGACATCATTACTGGAAAAACGAGATTATCATTCAATTCAGAAATCACCCCACTTCCTATACGGTAATTTATAGCGCAAGAGAGAAAAATAATATTTTATTTACGAGAGAAAGTTTGATTCCCAAACTGGAGCCCAGGGAACCAATTCATATGAATGAATACCCTCTTTTCACTCTCGAATTTCGAAAATTATTTGATCCATTAACATTACAAACACAAAAGCTAGAATCATTCAATGATAAATAAATACTGTAGGCAGGCTCGCTTGGAACACACCTTTACTTGTTTTAAGGAGATTCTTGTCAAAGAGACTAAACGAAACTCATCCATTCCGATATATGTGAATTGTGATAGCAATTAAATAAAATTCTCAGCAGCGAATTAATAATATTTTATTATACAAAATTATGAAGTGACTTTATTGTCTTGTATAATATTTGATTTTATTCGATTTTTATTAAAGTATAAAATAAACTAGAGGAAATACCTGGCATGATGAAATTGTCCCTCCTCTTAGTGATATTACCATCTTAATACTCTATTTCTAAAAGTGCACATTATTTAATCATCTACAATTGACCCATAAATTGTATTGAGAAAGAAATCTCAGTTTTTAATATTGGTAGGGGACAGATTCGTAAATAAATTTGAACTTTGCAATTTTCAAAATGTTTTAGGTTTTAAGGAAAATTGGAGCTTTTTATTATATATTTTATATTAATTTCTTCTATTTCAGCTGAAAAATTTTAAAATTGCAGTCATTTTACAGAAAATTTTGAAACGCCACAATGGCTTAATGCAAAGTATTCTCTCAAAAATTAAATATCTTAATGATTTTCGAATCTGCACAACTAGATCTTATTTATGACGTATTTACCCAGTTTCAACTCAAAAGCGTCTAATCTGACAAACTTTTGTGTGACACCTATTTTCATCCATCCATCCAGACAGATATACGGTTTCGGGTACAGAATTGTGTGTATATTCTCGTCACCTGCATTCATCTTAACTATCCTTGTAATAGCAGTAAAAGATCTTTATCCTGACACGTGTACGAAGTTACAACACCAAAGGATCTTAAACACCCATTTTACGACCGAAAATTCGAGATCGTTTTGTTGAAGTGATTTCCAATACTTTTCTTCCCTACACACAGAGAGAGGAAAAGTAAAAAGGTGTGTAAGGTCCGGACAAACATTGTTGCACCACCATCAGGAGCCCGGACACTACCACCTGGAGCGGCCGAGAGTGTAGGTAAAAAAATATTTATCATCCTTAGGACCTAGTCTCGTAGCCTTACGTAATTAAACATTTTCTTTCCGTAAAAACCTTAAATTCCTCATTTTCCCAGTTTTAACTTGACGATTTGGGAAATTATTATACAACATTTGAGGAAGAAGCTCTCCAAATCATCTGGCAACACTGTAAATGGACGAACATAAAATCAAATGTTGAAATGATTGATGCTATTTATTGTATCGTTAAAATTATTATTTCGTTCTCGTATGTTTCATTTATTACTTGTGTAGTACAGTATGTCTTAAGTAAAGAAAGTTGAGGGGATGAGGAGGCCAGAAATGTAGTTGACCCCCCCCCCTTTTGTTTTAGGATTATACGCCTACAATATTCATTAGAAAATACATCCATTGTTTATCTTGGAAATAACAACAAAAATTGATTATTTACGAAGCAAAGATTACAAGACTCTTTAACTTCGATTAGCAGACTCATACGGCAGATTCATATTGCACGGATACGGATTCTTTTATTGATACACAAGTGCTTTAAGTTCTTTATTTAAAAAAAGTGTTTTAATACGTTACGCAAAAGGAAAGCATTGCCTCAACAATGCAACTTTCTTACGATCCTTTTTTCTATCCGCCACTATTATTTGAGGAAATTTGTTCAGCTTACATTACTCCCCATGGTTGAAAGTGATCGTTTGACTCTTGGTTCATCAAAATCTGTCGGTTAGTTCAAAAGTTATGAGGATGGGAAGAAGTTCCGTGGTTAAACCCATAACTCTCCTTTCTTCACTCAGTCAAAAAAGTCGCATCTAGTTTGCAATAAAAGTTATAGAATTATTTCACTAATAAATAAATATCTTCTGCCACGTTCTTCTAATTTCGCTTGAAATCGGATTCCATGAATGTTTCGAACACCTGCGGAACGGCGGAAGCTCCCACACGTCGTCCAATGAGGGCTCAGATCTGAAATTAACGACAAGAGATTTCGAATTCTTTCCAGGTTTAACTTGATTTGCTTTTAATCGCCCACTAATTGCTTTCGGGAGGTACAAAAGAACGAGTCGTTTCATCCGGCGGAAAAAGGAATAATTAAAATTTGGAACACGCGTTCGACTCCGAGATACATTATTAAGTGGAAAGGAGGCCCCCATCCTCATCGCCTCCAGCCACGGGCCTTCTCTCAGGTTGTTATCAGGCGGCTGCGGGGGCGGGGAATTTTCTGGATTTTCGTTGCTGCGCGGTGGGTGCGGACGCGTGCGCGACGCGGCCGGGCGGAGCGGGGAGGAGGCGGGGGCGGGGACGGTGCGGCGAGGGGCAGGAGGTCGTTAATTATTGGCGCCGGGAATTACCGCCGTAGATCGTCGCGGCGGTGGCAGCGGCGGCGGGCGGCGGTGGTGGCGGCGGCGCGGGGGTCGCGCGCGGGCCGAACGCCGCGGCCGATTGGACGCGGGAGCGCTGCGGCGCTGCGCGGAGGCGCTGGCGTCGCGCCCGTCCTCCCGTCCTCGCCCGCGCCCTCGCCCCGCTCCCGTCCCCCTTCCCGCTCCCCTCCCCACCCCTCCCCGCCCCACCCCGCCGCCGCGCCGCGAGCGGAGCGCGCGCCGCGCGCCGTGCCGCGGCGCGGGCAATCGTTACACAAAATGTATTACCACATGGTTACCCAAAACCCCGCCCCCTCTTCTTGCCGGCTTACGCGGCGCGGACCAATGGGAGGGCTCGGCGAGCTGCCATCATGATTTTGATTGCATCCCGCCGCTCCTAAACGAAAGGGAAAAACGTGCCCGGCTCGGCCCGGCCTGCCCGCTCGCCCGCTCGCCGCCGCCGCTCGCCGCCCGCCCGCCCGCTAGCTCGCTCGCTCGCTCGCTCGCTGGAAGCTCGCTGGAAGCCTGCTGCTGCTGCCGCCGCCGCCGCCGCGCCGCGCCGTGCCGCGCCCGTCGCTGCCGCCACCACGACACGCCGCACGTCCCCTGCACGCGCCACGCAGCCGGCGAGAGACGCAGCCACGCAGCGCGGGACGCACGCGGCCACGCACGCACGCTCAGCCACCCCGACCCCCGCGCACGCGGCGGAGGCGATGCGGCGCGCCGCCGCTTCGTAGACGTGACGACGCCACAGCCCCCGACAGCGCCGCCGCCGTCGCTCAACGGACGTCCTCGCCGGGAATGGAGCGCGCGCTAGGGTGAGCGCCGGTGACCACTGACGACGCCCCGCGCCCGAGGACTGCCCGTCGGAGGACCCGCGCCGCCACCGCCCCCGCCGTCGCCGTCGTCGTCGCCGCCGCCGCCGCCGCCGCCCCCGCGTCCGCCGCCCCCCAGCGGCCGCTTCCCGCCCGGACCCGCCGGCAACCGGGTGAGTGGCCGCCGCGGGCCGCCCTGCCCGCAGCCCGCCGCCGCCGCCGTGGACGTCCCGGCTCGCGGCGCGCACCACGCAGTTCGCTGCCTCCCGAGAGGTGGCCGGGGCTTCACTGTTGTGCGCTCTGTGTAGTGTTGCATGCTGTTTTGTCGAATACACGTGGAAATGTCGCTTTCAGTTGCTGTTGTCACGTGTGACGTGTCCACGTGTATTGTTGGCGTAGCGCTTGTCGATGTGATTGTCGTTGAGTTACGGGCATAACATTTGTTTCGAACTGTGTTAACTTATGTAATACTTGGTTTGCATTTTTCATTTGTTTTCGTAGTGCTTTTGTTAGTATTATTGCGTGTTTAGTTTTTGTCCCTCACTATTATTAATTTGTTTTAATAATATTTGTAGAATTCTTTTTAAATGTCAGTCGTTTTGAAATGACAATTGTGTAACTATATTTCACACAGTTTTGCATGAATTATACGTAGACTTTTTCTGAGTTTGCTGATTTATAGTAATTGCTGTCAGAGTTCTTTCGCGGCTAGAATAGTAGTGCAGTGTCGTAGTGAGCGTGTCGATCCATATTTTGCCTCTTTTTGGTTCTGGAATGAAAATTGTGTGTGAATAGATATGAATCTACGCAGCTTTATGGCACGCTCATCTTCAGATTACATGAACACGTGAGTACATGTTGTAATGAATATGGAATTAATGGATGACAGTACCGTGTATTCTTAATAATGCTTAGTGCATATATATCATGCAATATCAATTAGTTTGAATCATGAAAAATTGAAAAATTGTCGATTATTAGCGTTTGATAAAATGTGAAATGGACGCAATAACGAAGTCGAATGTCTCAGTTTTGATATAGTTGCCGTTACATAAAAATAATTCATATAAATAAATTGCAAAATATTAGATTGACAATACTTTCAACTACTTTACATTATTATCGGATTGTGACTTCAGTTCCATTGAAATATTGTTTTTTATATCTTCATGATTTTCGTTCACTTGGAACATAATAACTCGTATTTACTCTGTATTCTTCTACTCTTGTTTAAACTGTATTCATGAAGATGCATTTTCAAAAGAATGAAATATAGAGTAGTTAATTGTTGTGCTTTACACAACTATCATCACTCTGCATGTTGTTCTAAGAACGCTTTCCGATTTAGAATGAAAAATGCTCCGCGCAGCACATATTAGTGGCAGTTCGTGATTTGTAAACAGTGCCTATGCAATACCCCGTTGAACATTCTATTAAACATTATACTATGTGTACTAATTTTTGATTAGAAGTAAAATTAGTTTTGAAGACATTATTATGTTTTGCAAAACAAAGTTATTCCAGCATTATGTATATTTCTCATTTAACTGCCAAGGATTTGCACATAATTGATCTATTATCACTTTCAAAATTTCAAAATCCTTGAGTTCAACAAGTGGGCATCTCAATTCGTGCCTAGTTCTTTATACGGATATATAAGTTAAACGAAAATTTAAAGGTCAGTTAAAAACAACAAAATAATATTAATGAACATTATTGAGTAGAGGATGTGTCATTACAGGTAAAATTAAATTCGATATTATTGTAAAAGTGTGTGTGTGACGTACCCTTCTTACTCCCGTACATTCTGATTTCTTTTTTAATTTTAAATAAATACCTGTTTTTTATCTGTTTCGTCAGCCAATTGTTGTAGATAAAACGAGTAATATTTTTAGACATTTATTATCATAATGCAAGAACGATCGGATTCCCAGTCCTCATTTTAACGATAAATATACTATTGAAAATATTTTTGTGCCTTAGACATTTTATTTCGGAGATGTTAAGAATAAGTGAAGAAATATTTAAGTATACATTCAAAGAAGAAATATTGTCATCCGAAAATGAACTTGTTTCAATATATGCGTTACTTTATTTAATAATATTATCAGAATTGTGACAAATTCGACCCTGAAAACAATTTTGCAATAAGAGTGTTAATTACTTTTGAACCATTTTTTGCTTACTGCAATCTGTTGCTATAACACTGATATTTCAAAATGTCTTTTAAAAGGATGAATATACAAATGGTTCTCAATTCTCTCAAAGAGTAAACTGTTATTTCAGTCACTGGTGAAGAGTTCAATGAAAATATCTTTTTCTCATTTTATACACGTTTTGTAGACTGTAAGTTACTATCATCATTGTTTTGTAATGTTTAATCCACTACTGTTTAATTAAACGTTTACGTCTATTTGCACGTTTTCTGACACAAATACTGTTTTATTTATTTCTTTAATGTACAGAAAGTCATGCGTATACATTTCGCGGAAAGTACTTTGTATACTTTTCCCACTAACAACATACGCTCCTTCTTCTATACCTCTGAATTTATAAATACATACGTCGCTTTATGTTTTTCCTTCATTTAATCTCAATTGATTGCTTTCATTAAATTTTATTAGAAGTCATTCGTTCATTCGGTGCATCCTTCATTCTTATCATGTTAGTTTTTACGCTCTATCTAATAACCATGCTTTACTTACTTCTGTAAATGTCAATATTCATTCGTGCTCTCTCTTCATTTTACTTCCTATTTTCTCCTTTTACGAGTATTAAATGAAAAAAAACTCTATAGTATTCTTTTAACAATTTTAACGTGACTTGTAAAGCTGAGTAATGTCAACATTTTTATTGAGCGTTTCATAGCTCTAAACTAATGTAAATTAATTTTCTCTTTTCTTCTTCTTTTGGAAAATCATGCGAGAATTATTCTTGAAAAAATGATAAGTCTCTTAAAGTAAAAGGTATTCAGACCATGAAGAGCAACAATTTTATGCACACTATGATTTGTGAAAATGTATTTCAATTTAGAGTAAATTGAGTATCTGAATGATGTTTACTATTAATAGATAATAGAATTCAGTTATAGGATTGAAATATAATTATGATTGCCAATGCTAGTTTAGCTGCTGATTAATTATTTGTTTAAGAGTTCGATATGCAAAGTTCTGGTAGTGGAATAGTGTCTATGATGTGAAATGAAGCAACAGAACAATTACATCACTAATACAGTACAATACTGATTTCGAACTTTTTAAATTATAAGCTACAGTATATTGTATTACGTTACTCCATAGCCTGCTCGCAAACCCAATCTTGAACAACAATGTTAGCTCAGTTTCATTATAATTCCACCTCGGTTTTAACTGTGTAATATAGTTTTGCTGTACAAATAATAAAATATTACACTGAAGACTTACTGGCAGAGAATATCTTCTCTTGTTTTCGGGAAGATTGAGAAGTTAGACACTGGCACGTACGTAAATGCGCAGCTAAGAACCCGAATACAAGTATAATACGTATATTATTATAACATTTTATTACTAACTTGATGTTGCTTTGAATTCTGTTTCGCGAATGGAAAGATGTTCGCATATTTGCTTTCATATGTATCCATTTTTGGTTGTGGGAGTGAGTTTCCATTTTTCAGTTGAACAGTAAATTTATGAAATTACTGCTGGGTACCGGAAACAAACGCCATCCGCAGCAGCGAAGTTCCATTAAATTCATGGTTGCACCGGTGTGCCACGTGTCAGATTAGCGCACTGCTCTCTGTTATTGGAAAAGTACGATCACACAAGGTAAAATAACGTGAATGAAATAAACCTCTCGGTACTGGTGAACCTAACGTCACCGTGACATTTGCGCGTCATTGTCGCCCATTAAGTTTTGGTAATCATAATTGAGAAGTCAAATTAATGAAATTATTTTAAAATGACTCGTGGGAACGTGCAGCGTACACAAACTTTTCGTCTTCTTTGTGTTACTAGTTATTACTCAACTCTTACTCATTTTTCAAGAGCTACTCAATATGAGTAGGGCTCAAGCCCTACTCATATTTTTTATGGCATCATTTATCAATCTAAATTTGAGAAATAAATTCAATTGATAAAGAAATCTCTAGATTTAATATTGGAGATGTAAGACAGGTTCGAAAAAAGTTTAAAATGCGAAATGTCCGAATTTTCAGAAGTTTTAATAAAAATCGAAACTATGCCATTTTGTAGAAAAGTTTGAATATGTCACAGAGGCTTCGTGTAAAGTACGTCCAAAAATTAAAATATCTTAATGATCTTCGAAACGACACAACTAGATATTCCTCCTGACGCATTTATCATGTTTCAGATGAAAAGCTTCTAATCTGACAGTTTTGCGTGAAACATACTTGCATCCTTCCATCCATCGATCGATCCACCTATCCATCCATCCATCCACACTTACATACATACATGCAGGCAGATGGATAGGCAGGCAGACACACACACAGAAAGTCAGACTGTCAGATATACAGACAGACATTGAGTTTTTGAGGTATAGAATTGAGTCTATATCCTCGCCAACTCCACTAATCTTAATCAATTTTGAAACACCACTAATACAACTTAATGCTGACATGTGTGCGAAGTTACACTTCAAAAGGGTCTTAAACACAGATTTAACAACCGAAAATTTAAGATCGTAGTGTTGGGGTGTAAACTTAAAAAAAGTCTTAACAGAAATCGAAAATAAATCATATTTTCTGTAATTGAGCCAATATGGGCGTATTTGTACTCTTTTTTATAGTTTCAATAGTCAATATATTTAATGTTTTAATACTTTCGGTGTTTTCAAGCGAGTTCAATGTATAATTTGTGCAAAATTTGGTAATTCTATATTTACATTTTTAAAGAGAAAATAACTACGAAAAACGTATAGGATAGTCTGTACCATAAGAAATACGGGACCAAAGAACGTTAGTAAAACATTTTTGTAAAACTGTGTTTTACTCTCCTCACGGATATTCGAAAGTGGCAAATGATATTTGATGTGACAATGCAATTTTGATTTACATATTAGTATATTGCCGGGGAGAAATTTAGAATGCTCAGGATTTCCTTGCTTAATCATATTGTACTTGAAGAATTGTGTTTAGACCTATTACGTAATTACCAATTGCTTTTTACAATGTTAAGCATTTTAAACTAAAAAAGTTGTCTAGCCTCTCTCTTAGATAAAATGGTATGAATTTGATTCTCCATATTTTACTGTTATTTACTTTAAATATTTTTAAAATTATTCTCCTTGAATAAATATATTTGTGAGGGGAGGCAAAAGACAACTTTTTTTGTATACACAGGTCTAAAGTTTAGTATTTCAATAGCTTCTGAAATATTTCGGTAGTTTCTTCGTTCTTTTTATTTCAAGATTTGGAGGCATCTAAATTAGACGTTTTGAAAGTCATGATTTCCTCGAAACATTTCATAAATATACGAACAATATTTTAAAAACAATTCTGATACAGCAATTTTTGCTTACTTTTAATATCCATTGAACACTTTACACAACATTTACAACCGATTTCAATATACACTTGGATCTTATTTTTATGCAGCAATTTTTCTCTTTGGGCTAAGAACATTTGACTGTTTTGTACCATTTGTAAGAAGCCGTCGGCACAAACCCGTATATGTTCGCTAATGATGGTCAGAAAACTAGTCTCTACGGTCATCTGAAACATACATTACAAAAAATGAATTGTATAGATAAAGCTATTAAGACCCTTAAACTCAGTTTTTGGACATTGTGTTAAATATTTAGATGTTTAGCACTCCTGGGTACTACCACTTTG
Source organism: Teleogryllus occipitalis (assembly GCA_011170035.1). Classification (NCBI taxonomy): domain Eukaryota; kingdom Metazoa; phylum Arthropoda; class Insecta; order Orthoptera; family Gryllidae; genus Teleogryllus; species Teleogryllus occipitalis. Next base: position 351,589 of record BLKR01000275.1, read on the forward strand.
AAATGAGTGCGGTCAGAAACGTCCAGAATCCATAAAATTAAGTAAAAATAAATTGAGTATTCGTTATTCGGTGTAATTTAATAGCACGGGTGTCAGTCTTTTCGTTTGTTAAAAACACTTAGAAATGTTAGTAAAATGTTTACCCCCGCACTATACCGGACTTATTTATAATGCACAATTCATACCCTGGTCCCCAGACGTTGGGTTTCAGTATGACGTTATTTTCACTTTTAACGAAATAATTTTCAAAGTATGGAATGCTCACACAAGTTCTGCTAGATGTAATAATTAATTATGGATGTGGTCTAAAAACATATACATATATTGTATCTTTAACTTTCCGTAAGTATAGACTTTCATGACGTACGCCCGTGTAAATGTGACTTGTCAGTAGCATAACGGAAGCTTCTGTCTTCCAAAACTGACAGGAGCTTTTACCTTCCGATACGTGTTTAAATTAAACGCTTATTCTCATACTATTTACACAGAAAAGCAGTGCCAAATTTTTTGTCGGTTGTCTCAGTACTTACTTCAAATCTGAGGTAGTTCATTACTTCAATAAATTCTTAGCAATGAGAGCCAATTATCTGAAACAGACTGTTTAGTTGAACTAATTTAAATTACGTGTTTTTAATCGAAATTATGTACGAGTCATATTGATATCGGAATTGACTGGACAAACTGGAAATCTAAATTACTAATTTCTAATATAAACATAAATTGACCGAAAAACTAAACAGCTTCTGGCTATGTGAGAGGGATGAAGAATTTTGTTAGTCACATAGGAAGACAGAAAAAATACAAAAACAATTAAACTTTCAATTTTGACAGAAAAATGTAAATATTTAATTATATTAACACGCAATTTCTCCCCGTAACTACTTAATTGGAAAGCGTTTTTATCTAGTTTCTTTCCAAATATTTGCAATGCCTACCATATCATTGCAATCGTCTCTTCGAGAACTTAAGAATGGGAGGGGGGATATACACTTCCATTATAAAAAAAATAGTAGTGTCAAAATCTCGAAACTTAAAAATATATTCAAAAAAGAAAATCGAATGTGTTATTTGCCCCAACATCTACAATACATTTGCGTAAAGTGCATATCTATACCTTAAACCGTTTCAAAGATATTTCCTCTGGCCAAATTATGTGGTCCACTTGTATAACGTCTTACTTTTATAATGTGTATTATACTTTTACGTGAGTCTTCAGAATCTTCCGTTCGTTCGTCGGTTTGTTCGTTAGCCTGTCCGTTCGTTAGTATGTCCGTTGGTCCTTCACTCAGTGCGTCTGTACATCTTGATATCTGTGAACAAATAATAGTTCGAAGCCGTTTATTTTTCATCAAAATTATAAAAGTATTTTTTAAGTCTTATTTTCTCGTTTTCATTCTATCTCTAGCTCTACCTGACTTCATACCTATGGTCAGCAAATTAAATAAAAATCTAACTAACCGTTCAAAAGTGGTAAAATAGGTTCAACGCAAGCGGACGATGTGGTCCATCACATTTTGACAGGTTCTAAAATAAATGATTACATTTAATAAAAATATTAAAAGAAACCATTTTTAAATTAAATTTATATTTGGCAATAGATAATTATTTTTACGTCTTTCAGAGTCTGTATTTCATTATAAGTGATTTAAAATAAATAATGTAAACTATTTTTTTATAAATCTCTATTTCAGTCCTTTCTTCTCCTTGACGTAGTATTTAAAACTCATATATAACAGTTTAAAATATGTTTAATCTATATATTTTCAAGGGTTTCATGGCCTCCGTGGATCATTTCTGCAGAAGCCCAGGATGAATACCCACTAATTCATATAGATTGTACTCATGTTGATATTGTCGTCTCAGAGCAATATTTTGTTCGTTTTATTTCTAAATTCTTAATTATGTGGTCCACTTAATTATTTAAAATATATTCTTTATAATTCTACCATTGCCATTTTCAATTTTCGCGACGTGTGAACTAATCATTAGGGATAGGACGTAGTAGCATATACATATTTTCACCCTGGTGTATGAACTAAACATAAAATTTTCAATCATTTAACTACGATATTCTGGTCATAAAATATAAATTTGTCTCTTTTCTTAATAAGCATAATATTTATGGAAATTAATTATTCTTCTGCATATGTTCGTGAAAGTTATTTGTTTTATTCCTATTTATTTTAATCTGCTAATGTATCGTTCTATTTTGTAATGTTTCGTGTGTGGAAATCATTGCTAGCTAACATGAATTTTGCACGTTATTTAACTGGGAAATAACGATTGTTTGAAGCAATATGTCTCGTCGAGTTCATTTCGCCTGTACGTAATTGGTGACGCTGATGAACTTTCGCATGTTACTTATATTGCCTCCAGTTCAATGACACAATGGAATATCCCCTACAAATGTGAGCTATATATAATGCGAAACAGAAAGTGACTTCCATTTTTAACTCCACTTCACACATTCGGCATTCGTCGAGCGGCGAGCTACTGGTCGTCCATTCCCGAGCAACTGATATGTTCTGCGAATGTTCGCTTCCTTTGTGTCAAAGACCGACACGTAATGGATAGAGCGAGCACTAAATTTTCGTCATTCGGCAAATAGCTAGCAACTCATCCACAGTACTGGGGATTCGGCGAGCGGTTGCTTGCTACTCACCGAATAACGAATGTGTTGAGCCGCCTTTATGGTATGAATGTTTCCGTAACTAACCAGGCCATATTGCTCTTTTCAGTACATTTTTTCGTGCAAAAGCATGCACACACACACACACACACACACACACACACACACACACACACATATATATATATATATATATATATATATATATATATATATATATAATATATATATATATATATATATATATATATATATATATATATATATATATATATGGTGTAATGGATTATTAGAGCGGATAAAGCAGGTTCGTACAATCACGTAGGTTGTTTCCCCCGAGTTCAAGAGTGTCTTGTAAAGGGAGTTAGGCCGTTTTCCACTCGGAATAACACGGTGTGTCTAATGTAGGCGCACCGCTCTGAGTTCACCTGCCAGAGTCGATCGCCTGCAGGCAGGCTGCCTCAGCGGCGGCGGAGAACGGAGATGGGGACGGGGCGGCTGCCACGCCCGCGCACGGGGCGGCCGGAAGCGCCGCGTCGGCCAATAGCGGCGGCGGAAGCGGCCGCCCTTGGCCCTCCGCCCTCCGCTCTTTGCCCTGACAGGGAGCGCCAGCGGAGTTCTTCGCCTCCGCCTCCGCCACCGCGGCCGCCGCGCCGCCGCCCCCCGAACGTCTGCAGGCTCCCCGCCGGCGCCGGCCATCCCCGCTCGGAGGCGCTACCCTACACCGCCGCTGTGCCGCCGCTTCCGTCTCCTCCACCCACGCCTACCTTACTGCCGGCTCGGCCCACCCTGCTGCCTCTCCCTGTTGGAAAACCCTGTCGCCGTCCCGCATACTCCTTCCGCTGAACCCGCCACCATCGCCGTCGGCCCTGTCGCCAGCCTCGTCGCCACTAGTGTCGCCGGCTGTGTCGCCGCCTTCGTCGATGCCCTGGTCCTGCCCATTGCACGCCACCTCTGTCCCCTCCCAGCCCACGCCTACCTCGACCCCGTCCCTGCATCTACATACCCATCCCGTTGGCCTCACCCCCGGCGCCTCCGCTCCAGGCCACCCCATTGCTGCCCCCATTGCCGCCTTTGTGTCACTGCCTCTGCCACGACGCACCTTCTGACAGCCTCTCCTTAACCAGCTCCGTCGCCGCCCCCGCTGCCTCTGCCACGGGTCCATGCTCCGTCGCCACGTGTCGTCCGCCGCCCACTTTATCGACTGCGCCTCCAACCAATGGATTCCGCCACCACCTGCGAGCGATACTCTCTCCTCCCTCTTCGCCTTCATTCCCTTATTCCGCCGGCTTTTTCGTCCGCCATTCCGTCTCGCCTCATTCGACTACGCTTTTAGAATGACCTCCATGTCTTCTATCGCCCTCTGAGCACGTCTGCCGTTACGGTCACCGTAGCCACCATCGCTACCTCCGTCCACTCTCGAGCACGAGAGGAAATTTCAGGTGCGCGGCGGCGTTGGCCTCGGGGGCGGGGCGGGGGCGTGTCGCTGAGAGCAAAGTTGCGTCGCTGTCGTCGGCGGCGGCGGCGCTTCTCTGGGCAGAGCGAGGAGGAGTGCGAGGGGGAGGGGGAGAAGGAGAAGGGGAGGGCTGCTACTCAGAAATATTCAGCGGACCTTCCTGTAAAAAGGAGGGCGACCAAAAAAGACAGTCTCCGACACTCAGTTCGGCGAAAGAAGAGCGAAGAGAGGCGTACGGGGAAGGAAAGAAGAAACAAAAAAATCTCCAGCCTTTTCTGTCTGCCGTAAAAGAATATTCTGAGCGAGGAGAACTTGAGATGAGGCAGGTAATGATGATGTAGACTAAATGGGCTCCCCAATCAACGTAGGAGAGATAGAAATTATGCAAAATTAACAAACTCCTAAATGTTCGCTAGAAGGCGAGAAATTCCCGTATTAAAAGTACGTAGTACATATAGATGAAGAAATGTGACTAATATTTTTGAGGTAGAAAGTAGAAGTGGTATACTACAAACAGACACGCATCACGAGCTGATTTAGAATTGTAACAAGCAGTTTTTGAACTTCGTTTTTATATTTCCCAAGCTCCTGAGTTTTGCAGAAGTTCCGCGTTCTTAGATAATGCTTGGTACTTTTCAGATATGACAAAAATTGAATTAGCGCAAAATCAGTTTTCAATGAAATGACAGATGCATGGCATAAGCATCTGCACTGCCTTATTTTATATTCTTCTGAAAGTTATGTGAAAATATCTTCAGTTAATAATGTAGCTATTTAACACAAATCTGTCACATGTTTTGGGTTGATACAAAAACATGGATGATTTTCGCAGATCGATATTCGTTTTTCTTTGAAATAAGTCGCTCAAAAATATTTAGATTAATTTGTTTATTACCCTTTGCAAAATCAAAGAGTGTATACATTTTTCATTTTAATGAAATAAAATCGGTCATATTTTTGTTTTCTTATTCGTAGGAATGCACGAAATTTAAATAATCACTCTTAAGTACTATTTTAAGATGAAATAGCTAAAATGTGTGTTGGCAAGTGGCGATATATCGGTAAATATAAGGCTTGCGAGAACATTTACTGCGATGCATCTCGTAGTTAACGTGCAGTGTTTCTTCCTTAAATCCAGAGCACCCTAATATTTTCAGGGAAAGTTATTTCAAAACTTTTCTTGTCAAAAGAACTGAAAAGCGACTTGTCCTTTGACTTCTTTAAACCGGCACATTCTTTCAGTCTTTTGCGCGACTTTTTTCAAACCGGATGTAAAATCTGCTTTTCTTTTAAAGATCCTCTTTCAGGACAGCTCTTCAGCTGCGTGTTTCGCTCGTTCATGTGCAATTTTATCAGCGAGGATTTTATTGCACTCGTGCAACGCAAAAGGAAGAAACTGCCTGTCAACATGCTCTACTCCTGAACCCCATTTTAGACATCTTGAAAAGTGATACTGCTTTCTATGCAAATGTCCTTACTTGGAATTTCATCTCTTTCTGGTGAGAGGGTCTAAAAGAGTTTCTGCAATGCAAACCATCTAACTGGCTTTGTACTTACGGATGTATTCAAACCTTTTCCTTTTTTTATTGAACGAGTTTTTAAAAATTATACCAAGGCTTGATATTCGAAATCACAGAAGCACATTATTCTTAAAATATTTTAGTCGATGTTTTCTCTTATTGCTCCTTTGTAGATACGTAATTGCTTACCAGCATTAAAATTAATGGAGCCTTTTCTAATTCTAGCGTATGCCGCACGTATATTTATTTAAATACGTTCCGCTTTGTTTTATTTATATTTAGATTGGTTTTGCGAGAACTTCTTTAGTTCATTCCAAATGTATCATGTGTTGTCGGTATGGATGCATTGTTAAAGAGACCGTGGTGTATTTTTCCTTATCTTATTTACTGCATTACATTTTTTATGAAATTTAGATTTTCTCCTTGTTGGTATTTCTTATCTCTATTCACATTACTTTTATAATTATTGTTTTTCAATCGATTCTTAATTAAGGCATTAAACATTAGTTTATCGACGTTTCGGAATATTTTTATTCTATTTTCAGAGCTGGTGGTAAAACATAAAAATATAATAACACTATAGATTTACAATTGGCAATTACAACATGATATCATACTATACATAATGATCACAAACTGTACTGACCTTACTACAAGCTATACGTATAGTTACAACCTCACAGAAACAATGTGGCAAGACTCCAACACTACGTTTGCACATTATTTGTGCAGGTATTTAACGCATAAGAACGAAGAGCTGAGAAAACTGTCGAGGGTCATTCGCTGTCGAACCATCATTTTCATCGTTCTGTTTATAATAGAATGAGTAGGACGAAGGGAAAATATAAGGAAATATTAGGATCGGAACAAAAGTGATGAAAAATGAATATATAAATGATGGGAAATAATCGAGTGTGAGGGAGCAAGGAAGCTGCAGACAATTCACCTTTTCTATTTCAAATTCCGGGTATAGTGTCCAAGATTCGAACAGTTATTGACTGGTGATAAACGCGCTGATCTCAAGGGAATACAAAATCGAACTCTACATTAATAGTGTGGTTAAGGATGTTGTCTTCTCAGAATTTGGTAAAAATCGTATATCTCATCATTATGCTTCATTATCTTTGTTTACCATCAACACCTCTGTTTTTCTCCTCAATTTTGACCTCATTTTCTTCTCGATTTTTGTCTTCGTATAAATGTATACAATTTAATAAACTCGTTTCCGTTTCTTGGATTTCACTGGAACTTTAGTAATTTTCGTGTTACGTTCGTGTACGTTTCATGTTTTTTGTTGTTTCCTTTGTGCTTACTTGCACATGACAAGCGACAGCATGTTGGTAGTTGAAGTCGACAAAACTCGAAACCGTTACATTCTGACAGGCGCTCGAACAGATGACATCTGTGACGCTTCGAAGATTCGTAAGTCCCTTCTAACGCGAAGTCGTTTTTCGTGTAGCCTGGAGTATGAGGAACAAACCAAGATTCAAATACCTTTTGAGTTTAAATGTCTACATCAGTTTTATGATACTTTATGCTGTCTCTAAAAGAATGAAATAAAATGCATATTTTCACAAAGTCCAGCACTAGAATGTAACAAAATAATTATATTCAATGACTTCACGGGATAGTCGGGAGCGATGTTATGCTATTTGAACTTGCAATAAGAAATAAACACCATGATTATAGTTGAACAAAAAACGAATTGTTGTAATAAAAGAATTAACGAAAGGGTCTTCTTGCATATATGAGTAAAAAAACAACAAAAAAGGAAGGTGAATGTCAATAATGCAACGAACACTATCGATGAAGGTATGCGATAAGATCAATACTCTGTTTCTTGAAACAATGTGATAGATGTATTTCATGTAATTATGAAGTTGTTTTTGTGTGATATTCAACAATTGTATTGTCATTTTGTACTATTCTACAATTTTAAACGACACACCTTTTTAGTGTTTAATTTAAATGCATTTGCGCTGAACAACTGATAAAAAGTTCAAGTGGTCTGAAACATTGAATACATTTAATAGATTTCATTTTCTGTTATTTCAACTTCCCAGAAATATTTTTCGTTTGTTATTTAGATAATATCAGTACGTCACATTCATTGTATCATAATTCATCACAGAAGTTTATTGTTCCCATTGACCAGCAATGAAAATTAAAACTTAAGAGGTTATTTAACACTGAATGTTAATTCTTACAACCTCATTCTATATCTATTTAGGGCTTGAAATAAGTTTTATCAGTGTGAAAAGTATTCAATGAATGTATAGAAACTATTACGTCTACATGGTATGCTATTTTCATGAAAATTGTTTCACAAATTCAAAAAATAAAGAGAATAATAACTCAATCCATAGCGATTAGAATTTCCAATGCGGTCACAACGAAAAATCTTTATAAGATTAGAACGTTCCTCTAACACTGAATCCGTTCCTATGGCAATTGTTCTCTTCTGAAGACTTGGGCGGTGTCTAGAAGGAAAAGAGAGTCTAGTAATCTGAATTCGAATTGTGGTATCGAGACATCACAGAACACGGTGAAATGCGAATATAATCAATCTGCAAGTTTGTTTCTTTCCTCTACCAGACGTGACTCTGGTTCATCCTGAGTGGGAGTGCTCCTGTTGGGGTTGTAGAGAGCTGCGACGTGGGTGGGGTGGAATGGGGCGGGGCGGGGCGGGGGTTGGGAACTGGGCCGTTGTAGCAGCGGGGCGGCCAGCAACGGTCGACGGCGACCGGGAGTGCGCTGGGCCCTGGAAGGCAGGGCAGCGCGGCGGCCTGGGCGCAGCAGAATTTTCAGCGTCGTATTGATCGTGTAGGCGCGGCGGCGGCGGCGGCGGCGGCGGCGGCGGCGACGGCGCGGCGCAGCCGGCAGCTAGCGGCGGCGGCGAGGGAGGCGGGGGAGGCGGCAGCAAAGAGTCGGTTGCGACGGAGGCGGAGGCGGGGGCGGCAGGGTTTCCCGCGCAGCTGCAGGGCGAACGATGGCAAGGGGCAAAGAGGTGGGGAAAGGTGTTCGCTTCAGAGACGGCGAGAGAGGAGTTGCGGACGGAAAGAGGTGCACAGGAATATTAAGGGAGGCAAAAGCCCGTAGTCAAAGGAGCTGATCGAAAGGAAATAAGGGCGGCGAATGCGGCGAAAGTGACGAAGGAACCCGCTTGATGACCGAATAATATGGAATTGCTGTAGAATACAAACGGGGGTGACAATGAAAAGGCGAGAACTTTTTCGTATATTGGTTGGGGATTTTGTATAGCGATCGTAAAATCGCAAGGTCTGCCAGAGGTCATTATTACCATGAGCATGCGAAAAATGCTGCCTATAGACAGTGAAGGACGTGACGACAAAACTGTTGTGACCGGGGGAGGGAGTGAGATAAGGATAGTGAAGTGTTAGAAGTAAGAAAGAGAGGCCATGATACGTAGGTATTAATAGTAAAGTTAACCGGCCAGAGAATGGAAAAGTTAATAAGAAACTGTGTGATTTCGATTATATTCGATTCTATTTTATGCGATTAGAAAACTTGAAATTATGGTTGTATAAGTGTTGGTAGTCATTGATATGAAATATTCTTTCAATTTCATTGTGGAAATTTTTATCTTTGTACTTAGTTTGTCACAATGTTACAGTTTGAACTAGATATTTTCTGTTGCGTCCAGTCATAAGGAATTTGAGCTATGGTGATGATTTTTGAAAAGCAATGCACATTAAAACACACAAAAGAACTTATACAATATCTTGGGTACCAAAAGAACAAATAAACTACCTCTAGGAGATATTCAAAATGGTATTTGCTATTGAGTGAAAATCTGTTTATTCTTTTGTTCGATTTTCATTCTGTGTATTAGAGAATAAGAAGAGAAGAGATTCATAAGCGATATTTTCTAAATATCCATACAATGTTATTATGAATATCGCTAAAATATTGTAATTTTACTCAGCAATTAATTTAGTTTAAGTTAGTTTTATTTAAACATGTTTGGGAAGCTCATCCTAATTCTGAATTATTTTTGTTGCATTTTTCACCTCCTTGTAGCTATTACTTTATAACTCTCTTCTCGTCATGGAAACTGTGTTGAAATGTTTCTTTTTTGGATTTCATTCTGATGATTTATTGAAAGCATTTATTGCAGGAAATTTGCAATAAGACAAAGGACAAACATTTTTTATAATTATGGAAGCGAAAAATTATCTTTATTGTATCACTAACTGTTCTAATGAACTGAGCCTCGCCATTAAAAAATTATTATTATTATTATTATTATTATTATTATTATTATTATTATTATTATTATTGTGCTATACATCGCAGTTTTTCTGCTAGAGGATATCTCTTTTAACACACAACATTGTAGAAGGTTCCTATGCTTTTTAATTACTCATGAAACACCATTCAACAAATTATAGCCGATTGCAACGCAGTTTTTCGGCTCCTTTCATTGAATCCATTGCTGTAAGTTAGCACGAGCTACTTACAATGCCCCTTGCAATATAACAATCTGTTCTCTCAATCGATGTGTTCTTTGTCGAGTTAAGTATATTCTTAACTTGTACCGCAATATTTTCTTTCCGGCTCGCTTGTACGTGATACCTTCACGCGTATACGTATACGTTCTAATCTTCGATTTTAGTGAATTATGTCTGTCACTCAACAAGCCATCGTAAACTTACAGTACTATATCTTTTTCATCTCTTTGAACGGTTTTTCAGTTTCATTGATGATTTATATCGTCTCATTGTATCAGTAACTTTATAAATTACATCATCACTGTTATTGATGTCTATACATCATATTAATCTCCTGCGATTACACCCTTTTGTAGAAATGGCAAGTCATATCGACAACTTGTTGTGAGTTCATCACTGCCTCTAATGAGACTGTAATTGCGAAAATCTTAATCACTTGTATTTTTTATTCGGATTTGTATTTACTTCCGTAATTTTGCAAGAATTCTAATAATAAATGGGGCGCTCGAAGACCACCGGCCATGTTTGGCCACGGGCGAAGGTAGCGCTCTTGGGCCAGCGCTTCGGCCAACCAGCTGAAGCAAATAGGTTCCGCCCTCGCGTTGCGCAGCTTCGCAATGCATGAGCTTGTCGGGGCGGCGCGGCGCGGCGGCGGGCGCGGCTGTTAGCGCTAATGAAGCGTCGAGGGCGAGGGCGCGGGCGAGCGAGGGCGGCGAGGGCGGGGTGAGGACGAGGGCGCGGGCGCAGCGTCCAATCATCCTCTTCCTCTCGCCTCGTACCTGCGAGTCGCTCCAGGCGTCGCGTCGCGTCGGTCGTCAGGCGTCAGCCAGCCTACGGCCGCCCAGCAGCCGGCTCGGCGCCGCCTGATAGCGACGGCGCAGCAGTAGCAGCCTCTTTCGCGAGCATGTTTCTGGATTGGCGAGCGGGATTAGCCGCGTTGCCATGGAGACGGCTCCCCCGCGCGCCTCGCCGCCCCGCGCCACGCCGCGCCGCGCCGCGCCACGCCGCCGCGCCGCCCCGGTGGCCGGCCCGACCGGGCCGCAGGGGAGCGCGCGCCGCCCTCGCCCTCAGCGCGCCCTCGCCCCGCCCCGCCCCGCCCCGCCCCGCCCCGCCGTCCTCATTGCCGTCCTCGCCTCCGCCGCCATCGAATCCCTCTTCCAGCGCCTCTTCGCTGAATGACATGTGGAGCGTATAAAGCAATTTCTGTGTTCAATTTGATGAATGCCGCCCCACCGCCGCCGCCGCCGCCGCCGCCGCCGTCTCCGCTTCGCCCCCGCGCGCGCGTCCCGGGGATCATTGGGAGCCGCAAGTCATATTTCCGTCTTATTTCCCTCCTCCCCTCGCCCCCCCCCGCCGCGCCCCGCTCCGCTCCGCGGGCTCCCCGCTCGACCGGCTGCCCTCTCGCCGCGCCGGCTGCCGCACTCAACGACCGCTCCCCTGCGGATTTGCTTTATTGCGGGCTTCGTTCATTTGCGCCGGCGATGTTTTCCCTTTTTTCTTCCTTTCCGTTTTGTGTTCTTTGGTTCCAAACGCTTTAATACGCCAAACGTAAAGGGCGGCCGCGTGGCATATTTTGACTTTGAAATGAAAAGCGTTCGTGTGTTGCTTGCTGAAAGTTTCATAATGCTTAAATAATCCCAAGTAAAATTTGAAACTACTTTTTACGCTTTTTAAAATAATTTGATAAACAGTACTTTTATGTAAAGCATGAGTTAAAAAGTTAAAATTCCTATGAAAGGTAATTTATTATATTTTTGTGCAAATACATACAAAAACATATAAAAGGTAAAATACGCGCCGTGAGTTACAATGCTTCATAATGCGTTGTAAATATATAATTGTACTGATTTACGCTGAAAGACACGGATAAATTCACGAGATTTCACGAGAATTCACGAGAATTCACAAGACACGGATACTCCAATCTGTATTTTCTTCTCATCCATAACATACAGAACGTTTCTTGAACAAACTTCTTATGAACTGAATTGTATGTGTACAACAGAAAACATGTTGCTTTTGAAGATATTGTCAGTACTTTTTATTTTATTTTATTGGAGAATAAAAAATACATTTATAATAAAAATAAAGCGACGGCAACACGTCTTGAATCAGGTTGAAAAATTTAATTTAATGCCTTCAATGACATTTAACAATTCTAAATATTTTTCGTTCTTAGTTTTTGAATTCATTTAATATAATTATTTCTATAGCTCTAACTAAATGATTTTGCAGTTTGTTAAACACTAGCTTTGAATAAATCTAATTAATTTTAAAAAAGATATTATTATTTTATAATGTGATTGCGATAGTCGTATTAAAATAATAGTATTTATTCGAAGATATGCTTCTGTATCCAATCTCTAACTCAATTACCTCTCCTTTGGATTATCATTTCCCATGAAACAAAGCAGATGATCGACTCGATTGTCATTACATAGTCTCATTAATTATCAATGTAATTCCGGTTATGGACAACCGGAGATTGGGAGAGAACCCTAGCAGCTACAAGGCTGCGAAATGGCTCATGAGATTTGTTGTTAATGTAAGAACTCAGAAAAATATAATGTGTAAAAATAATGTGTCAACATGCTCTTCATCGTGTGGTTATTTTCACTGCCGCCTGATAAAGCTATTTCTCGTTTGGTTTTTATTTCGAGTATAAATATGGTTGAAACAGTATAGTTCTGCTTGGTAATGTGTAATCGCATATTGGTTTCACCGGTCAAGAAGATTCTTGAATATCAATAGCAGTTATTACTATCTGATATAAGAGCAAAAAGCTATAGCATTGTACGAGATACTTATTGCACTGTGTATTTTAATATCATTACTACTAAAACAAGTTGTATAACTCTGATATATCTGAACGAATGGAATTGTGTTGCTTTTTCTCTGTTATTAATTGCACTGTGTAATTCAATTATATTTAACAGCATGTTAGAACGCTCACTTACCTTTTTGATATTCATCTGAATTACTGGGACAATTTTCTGTTACACTAATTGCTCATTGTAATTAGTTATGTCCCAGTCTGATGTAACTGTTGTAAGAATTACTATGTATTGAATGAAAGACTCCGCTTGTTCTGCGATACGCAGACGTTAGGTCAAAGCCGACCTCAGCTGTAGCGTCACTGAAGAAAGATGATTTTTTTAGTATATTTAATGCGGCAGTGTGCACACGTGCAGATTTTACTCTAAAACACTACTACTTCCATTTAAATCCGGTCGTTTTCATAGAATAATTTTTCTAGTTGCTATTTTGTAATATAATCAAGAACATCACATAGTACATCACATAGAATGTGAGCACATTTAATGTTTTTGTTTTCTGGGCAATAAACTAAATTTTTCACATATTCTAAAAACTACAGCATTACTCTCATGGAATATATTTAGAAATGCTTAGGTTTTATAATGCATGAAAAAGATAATACAATTTGTTGTTAATTGAAATTAACGTTAGCTTCTTCTTCTTCTTCTTCTTCTTCTTCTTACCTTCTTACTTAGTTCATCTGTTTCTTTCCACACACTCGGTGTACCAATCCTCCGCTGGATGCATCAGTCTCATGATAGAACGCCATGTGGCACAAGGACAGGGGCGGAACATTTCCACTCGTTTGTGCCTCATCACTAAAAATTCTTTGTTTTCCGTTATTGAGAAATCCATATAAATGTACCAGGCTTCTAGTGTGTGTGAGAAAAAGAAACCGATATGATGTATTGATTCAAATAAACGTTTTTCTATTTCATTGCAATTTGGATTCTACTCACGGACTGTATGTACTAATCTTCTGCTGGATACACGACTCCAAAGGAAGAAAGCCTTTTGGCCCAAAGTCGTGGGCGTATCATGTCGACTTTTTAAAGATTGCATTAAATTGTTATTAATTCGATTAAACTTATTCAATTTCATGCGATTAATATACGTTTTCGATTTAACTTATTATTATTGTTCCCCAAATGAATTTCGTATGTATTACAATTTACAATAATGTCCAAGATTTATATTGTTTTCTGTCGTTGTGCTTTCCTGTTCACATTTCTACGTCTTACAAAATTTGCAGCTTTACTCCTTTCAAAATGTACGAATGTTCGTTTATTAATGTAGTTTTTAGTTAGTGTACGTGAAAAACATTATACGATGTTTTGATTGAAGTAAAGTTCAGTTTCCATTTCGGGTCTCTTGACTCCGCTCTCCATGTTCCAATCCCCTGTTGGAAGTGTTACTGCGAAGGAAGAAAGCCCTGCGACGCGAGTGCGTGATGGAGGGGGAGGAGGTGGGGGTGGGGGTGGGGGTGGGGGTGGAGTGCGGCTGCTCGCCACCTCGCGCGCCGCGTCTTTGCCAGGGGACGATATTAGTGCAGCTTAGGGATGTTTTATGCATGCGGCCGCGCCGACCGCGGCGACCGGCACAGCGCTGCGCTCTGCTCTGCTCTTCTCCGCCCCGCTCCGCCCCGCTCCGTCCCGCTCCGCCCCGCTGCGCCCCGCTGGGCCCCGCTGGGCCCCGCTGCGCCCCGCTCCGCCCCGCTCCGCCCCGCTCCGCCCCGCTCCGCCCCGCTCCGCCCCGCTGCGCCCCGCTGCGCCCCGCTGCGCCCCGCTGCGCCCCGCTGCGCCCCGCTGCGCCCCGCTCCGCCCCGCTCCGCCCCGCTCCGCTCCGCCCCGCTCCGCTATGCGTTGCGTTGGCGGCGGCGTCGCTACGCTTGCCACACCGACGGAAAATTTTTAGATTAACACTGCGCCTACACTGCTACGTTTTGTTACAGACATTACCCACTGAAGTCTGTGCGACTACTAGAAGCTATTATATTTCAAATTGTTAAGAAACGCAACCAAATTTCGTGATTCTTTCTTTAAATGAGAAGTACTGGGCTATAGAGCTGTTATCACTTACTCTTTTTAATCGGTTGTGGAAGCCACATTTAATGTTTCAACACTAAATTTAATTATCTTAAAATTAATAGAATGAACGCTTGTCTGCCGTCATTACTAAATTTTGCTATATGGTTATAGTTAGCAAAGCGAAAATAGCGATTTTTGTCGTGCGAAACTCAATGAGTGTTTTTCATTGTGGAGATCAGTATATATAAACCATCAAATTTTGACGGGCTTCCACTTGGTATTTTAATTTTTATGAAATTTGCTTAGGTATCATGTGCAATGTCACCATGTGTTAAGATTGATACAGAGTATCAACAGGAAAAAAGGGTGGGTATGCACTATAAAGTGTGAACATATAGATCATAGTGGCAACATCTTGACATAAATGTTATGACCCACAGTTTACACATTGTTGACATTGTTTACAGTTGTTGTTATTGCCGAAACCGGTCTCATTTTAGACCTTCTTCAGGACTACAAGGGTACACCACCACTCGGATAGCACATAAAACATTTCAACATGCACATACGTTCGACGCCTACAACAACTCATTATACACTTAGTAAACGATCAACAAACAAGGCATATACTGAACAATAGGGTTCATACTACACTTTGGCTGCATCAAATCTATCACTACAAATACAACTTTCATAATTAATTTCCATTTCATGGTAAAATCATCATATAAATTGTATATATTTCAACTTACCTTTAGGTAAATACAATACCTTTAGGCAAATACAATTAGTTAGAACTATATTTTTCTATTAATTGTATTTTAAATTCAAGATAAATCAGAGCTTGCATATCCATTCTTTTCTGTTTTTCTAAGGTATTTCTGAGCTTTTAATGCGAAAGAGCTATTGTTGAAATTTATTTCCCATTAACTCACATCGTGGAACTTTTCTTTAATGTAGTCCCTGGATTAAAACTACTGCGACGATTGTCTTCTTTTAGGAATGATAAAAATACAGGTATTTGAAAGCTTGCTATACTCTTGTCAAATAATATAATCATTATTGGGAATAATTGCTTGGCTATAGGGCACATTTCAGCCAAAAAGCAAGTTCAGGGGAAAAAGATCACTAGAAATTAAGAATCCTTAATTATAAATATCGAAAGTGTATAAAATGCTTCTCTCCAAACTTCGTCTGGTATTGTACGATTTATAAGCCGCAATATAGAGGATATATACCCTGCCCCCGTCTCGTCAAATGCAATCGTTTGACTATAAAGTTAAATGGTTTTCACCGGATTAAAATCGCACTGCTTTTTCATTTACAAAAAGATTGAAACACATAACGCATGTGTGACTGGTTATCGCTCATGAATGCCTTTTCCAATGTATATTGATTCTCGATTCGTGTAGTTATTTGGTTTGTTCGGGTGAAATTATTTGTTTTTTTTTTAATATTTGTAGAGTGACAATTTTTTTAATCTTCTGCCTCCAAAACCTGTAGATATTTTGCATTGTGTATATAGTATTTTTAAATACTAATTTTGCCTTAAAACTTTGCCGTGAGTCTTATTGTAATCAATCTTATTCTAATCAATAAATTGTGTTCAAATGGTTTGAAATGTAATTAATAGAAGTCTGGGAATGTCCACTACCATATAAATAAATTGCATGAATTATTTTAGACGAAGGTTTTGTTGCGAGCGAAAGAGATTTGGCGTAGGTGCATTATACTATTTTTCTAACTCGGCTCAATAATTTTTTCCCTTCGAATTATTTATACTGAGTTAAAATTTAATTATATTCCAAGGGAACTCAGAAGCGCGTATGGTAATAGCATACATGATAATTCGGATTTTTAGCTCACTGTTACCGAGCTTCTCTGTTTAGAGTGGATTGCGCACTCAAATGATCCCTCTTCTTCATTCACGCACGTTATTTTGTCATTAAATGACATTTTTGCTCTTCAGCGTTAATGTATTTTACTGAAACAGACAGTTGGACGGGAAAGGTGTTGATGTACAATTACGACGCAAATAAATTTATAATTAATTTAAATTGAATTTGTATAAATTAATTATGAGAACTTCTGTTCGCTTACACGATCCCAGAGGAATAAATAAACGCTAATGTTTTTCATTCTAGTTATATTTTCAATTAATGGAGTACTTTTTTATTTGCTATGTTTGAATATTTAAATGATGAAAAATTAATTTTGCATTGAAAATTTAAAGTTAATCATCTCTACACACTTATGAAATGCCAATCATACCTATGCCCACTTATCAAAATTGATATCTATTTAACTAAATTTAGAAGAACGCACACAATCAAGGACTGAGGTGAAAATGAATTATAGTATGTGACCTCATGTTTATGAAAAAAGCGCGCCATATTTTATTTTTTGTTGTTACTTTTTAACGAGTCCGAAAATGAACGCTTGCATGTTATTTGTTAAATTGATACTCCATCTATATTTTAAGGAAAGGTGATTTCATTTTCTGAATCCGAATACAATAATATTCACCTCGACACAAAGTGTGTCTAGAATTTGACATTTTTAATTTTTTATGTTATGACTGTCTCATTAATATTGGAATTTGATTATTTTGAATGTGGTCGTTTATGTACATTTATCATTGTCATTACGTTAAAATAAATGAAACTATGTCTATGTAATATCATATGACTTTGACTTAGTACCTAATGATGGGAACAAGACATTTTCCTGAAACGTTAAATGGAAGAATAAGAAAATATCTGGTAATTACATAGATTAAATTATTTACCCAATTTGACATATTGCTCACAATAATTAAAAAATTGTCTATAAATATATATTAGACCGTATTCAAAATAATCTAATTTGACATTTTTAGACTTACTCGTTCTCTCCAGAACAAGATGAAGTTCAAATCTGTAGGCTTTATGAATATTTGTATTACCATTAATAAAATACTTAAAAATGAATCACAAGTTTATCTTACCAGCTTCAGTCATGGAGAAAAATAGTTATTTACGTAACTATATTACAGAAAGAGGATCTTTGGCGTGCGAATGAAATTGACGGATGCGGCGACAATAGGAATAGAGTCTGGTATTTTGAAATGAGTACGCCAAAGACACTCATACAAGTTTCATCATATCATCATCATATGATTTCAGCATTTATGGTTTCATCATATGATTTCACATGTACAAGAAAAGAAAAAAGAAAATTAAATTGTAAAAGAACCCTTGATAACCATTTAGATTTAAAATTTTAAAGAAATTAACTCGTCCGAAAAAATGCGAAAGAGAGTTCGTGCTAGTATATTATTGCAGCAGCACGTCCAAATATCGAAATGGGTGAAACCCAAAAGTCTCTTCTCATTGGGTGAGGCTAAAAGAGTACTACTTACAAATTGCCGAAACCGTACGATAAATTAATAAATAAATCGGGGTTTAAAATGTAAACACAATCTTGATAACGAGTAACTACGTACGAAATTAGCTTCAACATTATAGTTCTCCTTCGTCCTCTCCTGACGGAGTCCCTCGTGCGGGTCCTCTGCCCCGCCGCCGCGCCGGGTCCTGACGTCCACGCTGCCGCAGCCGCCGCCGCCGCGGGCTGCCGACAGTGGCCGGTCACCGCCGCGGACAAAAAAACCGGCCTCACCACCCCCACACGCCACAAGAAGGGTTGACACAACTCCTCCCGCTGAATACACACTCTCGTAAGCCACGACCGCCAGTGTATATCCCTCCGTAAGTGTATGCTGCTTCCTAAGCCTTCTTAGGCGGCTGCAACCGCGCTCTTCCTACACTTGTTAAGCCCTCTCCGGCGTAATGCAGCGCGCGGCGGTCGGGGTTGGCGTCGCCGCCGCGACGACTTCTTTTATTTGTGTTAGTTTCTGCGTCGCCCGTACCCTTTGCGGTCACCCGCGCCTCATTGTTCCGCGTAAGCCAGTTGATGTCCGTTTGATAGCCGCGCTAATGTAAATAGCCCGCGCGATCCCCGAACGAACGCTAAACGGGCGTTTCTCGGAACGTTCCCGCCCGC
This sequence comes from Teleogryllus occipitalis, assembly GCA_011170035.1. Classification (NCBI taxonomy): domain Eukaryota; kingdom Metazoa; phylum Arthropoda; class Insecta; order Orthoptera; family Gryllidae; genus Teleogryllus; species Teleogryllus occipitalis. Next base: position 370,551 of record BLKR01000275.1, read on the forward strand.
CCCCGGCCGCATCTAATCGCGCCGCCATGTTTGTTCGTGATGCTCAGCTCTCTCCACTTAACAAACAGCCTTTGGCGAGGGGGTGCCGGGGGGCGCGGGAAAGGGTGACGGCCCCGCCGAAAACGACGCCGCGACGCCTGGGAGGGAGCACGAGCGACGCCGATCGTGACGGGCAGGAAGGTGGGTGATGGCTTCATCAGCGTCGCGGTGAGGGATCTCGTGTGGGATGGAGGAAACCCAGCTCCAAGAGTGGGCAGAAATCAAAAGTCTTAGACCGAGATGTAAAAATGATGATGTTGAGAAATAGCAAAACCTCTCGTCCGCGTTGCTCTAACTTCGCGCCAACGTACAGGAGAGCCAATCAATTTATTTAGCCGCGCCCTCCCTAACCACCGGAATCCGAAAAACTGACGAGAGTTTATTATCTAAATCTCCAGTGCGTAGAAACGAAAATAAAAAATAAAAAAGTACAATAAGCTTATTTTTTCGCTCATCTTTTATTTGAAATATATGTTGTAATTTAATTAAAATAAAGCAAAGAAATTTGTGTAGGATATACCGCACGGTAGATTGTAAAATGTTTACAAACAGCCTTTGGCGAGGGGTTCCGCAGGGCTAAAAAAGTGATGATTTCTTCAGCGCTGCGATGGATCTTATGAGAAAGAGAGGGAGCCCAGCTCCCAGATTCAGAAAAACTCATCTTGCTCTCTGCTTTAGGCAACGAAGGTTGGAATCACATTGAGATATTTAGTGTATCGTTTTTATCGCGATTTTGTAACTTAGCAAACACTCATAAGTTTTTTATAGCTTAGTAATGCAGTAAATTACTATTATGGACCATAAAGGCATGAATGCTTTTCAGAATTCATGGTAATACTTTTATCTTACGAAGAAAAACTTTTTTTAAGAAATAAAGCAATATTAGTTTCAAATACATTTTTTAATCATCAAATTAAATGTCTCTGTGATAAACGTAAATAAAACTTCTGAAAGTAAACTTTCAATGAAAGATACATTCGATATAGTACAGTAAAAATAGCATCTATTCTATATGAATTATATAAAAATTGTATCTTAAAAATAAAATGGAAATTGGGTTCAGCATTCTATACTATTGCGGTAGTGAAATGAAGCTTGAAACTGTAGTCTCTTACACATCCTAAGATGATTTATATTGAGAATTTCCTAGATCATCAGATATTTGCTTTCATTCTGCAACAGACGGCAATAGTCCAGTTATGCAATTTCCTGTCTAAATTTTCCTTTGTGAATAACATTTCGTTTTTAATTTTTTTATTTTGGCTTTACTTTCATGATGCGGTAACAAATTTTCCAGAAATATTATTTTTTTTCTTTCGTTGCAATTAAAGTATTTAATGTTGAAAATTTGATATTCATATTGAGAGCACACGTGGTTAAAAATATGTTGTAATTGAATTTTATTATTGCAGATTGTCAAGTTATTGGAATCGATATGTGTCTCAGCGAATATAGTTTTTCGATATAAGTTAATTCATAGACGTGCTGAAATTCGCCAATGATGATGGTGCCAAAATTATTGAATGATAATATTATTGTAAAGTAAACCGAAAAGTAGTTCAAGAAAACTGGTTAAGTTTTTACTGAAGAATTGCGAGTCAAGAATTAATCTCTAGATAAGTAGTTACACATTCTCTAATATTACTCGTAGAAGTGTAACAGACATATGGATCATTCGCCTCTGACTACTGGGAACTCTGTCAGAGCAGTGTTCTCTTGAGCTGCGCCGTCACAACGTTCATTCTCCATGCCAGGGGCTCCTCATTTGAAAGCTCCCTTCACTCGCAGAGGCCTTTAGCTACTCTTTAGAAGCCCTTTGACGTTAAACCTCAGCGGGATGTTATGTTGCCTCTGATGACATCTCTGCCCTTCCATCGAATGTGTATGTGTATGTACGTTGTCATACACACGAGACGAATTAGTTTCTTTCTTCTCCTGTGAGTGGATAGACATGAGTTTACACTCCACCGGGGCTGGGAAGATACTGGCTCAGGTAGCAGTCAGTACCTATGCGCTGCTGGTTAATCCGAGATAGGCGGAAGGTAGGTTGGTGTGAGTTCATGTTACGTTATCACGGCAATGTCAACGGTGGGCTACAGTTGTGCAGTACATAGTTCGAAATACATTCTAGGAACTGATAGATTTTAATTTTAGTGACAATGCATTTATGAGTCCATACTAAGCCGCTAATCCTTCGTCTTTATGTTGCAACAGAAACAGATGTTATTTGCAGATGGTACAGAAGTTACAATCAAAGGTTATTACGTTTTATTAAGTCATTTAATGAAATGAAAGTTAAATTCTACAAATATTATGAAAAATTACGATGTACTTTTTAAATATCTTATTAATGAATTTTAATATTTTCAAATTTCGGACGAAACTACCATTTTCATGAAATACTATATTTTAGACGTCCATTTTGTTACGTGGTCAGAGGAATAATGAAACGTTATTTCCTATATAGGACTATAAATTGTTAATGCACATAATTATTTTTTGTTTATCTTTGTTGAAAATTATATATTAAATCTTAACTCACGAAAGAATAAAGAAATGGAAATTCATTTCATAAATATGAATTTTCACTGTAGGTAATGATGACGTAGATTAACGCCAAAATGTGAGTTAAAAGCCTCCTAAAAAGGTAATTCTGTAAATATCTTTGTAATGCAATTTTTTTTTAAATCAAATTTCTTTTATAACGCTATAACAAATGTTCAAACACTGCTCGTTTAGTAAGCAGCTTCAATAATACACTTTCGGTCTTCATGAGATACTATTCCTTTTCGGAATTTGAAAGTTCTGAGTTAAGTGGAAAGGTTTTCGGGGAATAATCAGACACAGAAACAGCGCTCACTCACTCCTCGACCGCACGCTCGCAAATGACTACTTTCAATCAAAACATACGTTTCTACCCGACTGCACAGTAACGCACGTTTCTACCTGATTGCAAGGGAGAGGTGTCACTTATCATCGTGAACTTTGTGAGTTTCTTTCTGTGCTCAATACGTTTGAACTGATCGATTGGTTTTTAGTATCAAAGAACCAAACGATGCTTATTAATACTACTTATATGCATTTATGCATAAATTCTATATGATAGACACTGGTATATGAAAATATATGTAAGGGATAATTCTAATTTTAGTTTATTTCGACATAAATTAGTTAGACTAAACTGTTTTTTCTTTCTTTCTATCTTAATTAATTTATTAATTAATACTATTCTTTGCTTTTTAGTGATCCGATGAGGTTTGTTTGACTTCAGGGTACTATACATTTTCCCTATATTTCTTAAATTGACGTATTTCCTTTGTAATTACCTGTTCCATGTAGCCATCAGCGGTGTCGTTCAGTTGCACATTTAGGTTTCCCTCAGTTTTTCTGTGACTGTAAACCGTACGTAATCAGTTCGGGTGAATGAGTATTTACAAATCTCCACCAGACCATTCGCAAAACTTAGCGAGTTTTCATATTTAAAACTTTAAAAAATATTTATTTTACATCGCCGTGCAACTGTATGGTCATAGGCGATCAAAATCTCATTAAACTTAATTTGTATTATATTTATAATTTTATATTTTGCAATAAACCGCTTGTTGATTTTTCTTTTAGTATTTATATGAAAACAATGCCATAATCCTGGTCTTAACTTACATGTTCCGTTTAGCAGATCTCTGTATTGACGACTGTTCATTATGCCATCTGCTTCAGTCGAATTATTTAAATTATTCTCTATATTGTTGTTATTTATGTTCGAAACGGCTGAACGATATTTTTGTAACTAACGAGAGTTAGTTTTCTCATTGGAGCACTGACGTTAGGAATAATACTGATTCAATGAGGAGGTAATTTGTACCGCATTTCTGTTCCGGAGTTCCAGAAGGATGCCAAGTTCCTTTGGGGTTACCTACTGCAGCAAATCGCAACCTCAGAATGACAAAGTACGGGCATTTTTGGAGACAGTTATGTTTTGATATGTCCAAACTCTCTTTTGTCAAATCTACAACATATTAAAACAGTTTCCGGATCAGAATTGTGGAAGAAGACATTCTATAAACAAAGTAACATGAAATTGCATATCGTTAAAAAACACCGGCAACATTAAAACTAAGAATTATTCAAAGTTGTGTAGAATCTTGACATTCTGAGGCCGCTATATTTCCCCGGCACTTGCAATTAGATGCGAGGGCGGGTTCGTACAGTTCTCAATGAGTGAGTGTCATTTTTTGTCGCTTTTTAATATTTTGTTAAATGCCTCGCATAACGCCATACTCGGTACCGAGTACCGATGACAGATTCGGGGTCAGTAGGGTGACAGGATTTTCTTTGACATTTTAAACCTCTTTGAGTTCGTGACGCCTAAGGAATCGAGATAGTTCAAATGCCTTGATCAAAGATTTCAGTGGTTTTCCTGATCGCTTCCAGACGACTGCCAGAGTCTACACAACAAGCTAGGGACCGGTCTGATCGTATTTTCCCATTCCCTTGTCTTTCCATCCCTAGGCGCCATTAGTTAAAGCGCCCTAAAACCACTATCGAATCAAAAATTCTCTGTTAGATTTCAAAAACTGCTTCTCCGAGCGGCTCGTTTGTGTCGCGCAGCAGCAGCAGCAGCAGCGGAGCCCAGCAGCTGCACGGGTGAGCGCGGGCGCGATCAGACGCGGCGGCGGCGGCGCGCGGGGCGGCGTGTCGCGGCGCGCGGCTACCGAAACGTGTAGTTAAGCGCGCGCTCGGTCGTTAGAGCGCTCGCAGCACAAAAGGCGCGCGTGACGCGCTCCGGGACCCCTAATTTGTCGGGCGCGGGACGGCAGGGAGGGCGGGGACGGAGCGGGGGCGGCGTGCGCGGGACGAGACTCGGGGGCGGCGCGCGAGCGGTGGGGGCGTATTGTGGGCGCGAAAAGCAGCGTCATCGCCGCGGACGCCCCCGCCTTGAAGAAACGTGCCGCCGCACCGCGCCGCGGTCCGCGCGAGCTGCCGCCGCCGCCGCCGCCGCCACCGCCGCCTCCACAACCGCCTGGCATTTAGCCTCTCTCGTCTCCAGCTGAGTCAGTCCCACTCTAATTGACAATTGAACGCTGCCGGCCCTCGCAGCTGATGTCTTCATCCCGGCCGGCCACTCGGTGCGCGCCAAGTCGAGCGCCGCGACGGCGATGTGCCCCTTCTGGTCGAGGCTTCACTCGCGGGCTCCGGGCCCCCGCCCCGCCCCCTCCCCCGCCTCGCCCCGCCGCCCCGATGGGCAGCTGACACTCGTGACAATCTCGCGGGAGCCTGTCGCCTGCTGTCGCGTTGCGTGGCGCGACCGCGAGAGTTTCGGGGCGGCGGCGGCGGCGGTGAAAGTGAAGGCGGCGAACCTTCCGCGGACCACGGTGCCTCACATTCGAGCACAACTCCAGACTCATTCTACTTAATTAATGATGTTTAATGTTACAATAAGTGGCTTTCTTTGTGCGACGACAAGGGCAGCGGGAGGCGTTTGTTATGAAGCGTGCGTCAACACACGCCCCGCCGCGCTGCCGCGACCGGTGGTGCGTTGGTAACACCCCTCCCGGATGAACGAGTAATGACGAGGATTTGCGCCGGGCTAATATGTGGTTAGGTGAACATCTTCAAATGCTTGTAAAATGTTTTAATTGCTAGCTGATATGGCACAGTTTCTTGTTTGATTGAAGATGGTTTCTGCTTCCTTTGAGTTAGTTAAGATGTCGTTTTATGAAGCTTAGACAGTTTATAATTGGTTTTGAGAGTCCATGTTCTAGCAGTTCTTTGGTGTTAACATCGCGGATTATAGTCAATGATTTTTATTACGTTTGATTGAAAAACGAAAATATTTTCTTCGTTTCTGTTAAAGTCTTAGGAACATGAAAATATGAATATTTAACATTAATTTTCCAGAATATTTTCCAAGAATGTGACCCTATTCTTGAAAATTTAAGTCGTCTTAGTAATTACTTTAAAAACGGCAAATGAAATTGTAATTAAATATTTTACATTTTTACGCATACAAGTGACTTTAAAACCACATTATTTTCATTATTCATAAAATTAGCTTATTTTGCTACTAATATAAAAATATCTTGCAAATATCTGATTTCTAATGATGTTTCATTTCAGAGTGTAGGTTTTGTATTCCCAGAGTTTCAGAAACAGGAAACATTCAAGCTAAAAATTGTGACATTCTTCAATGTCTACGTATCAAAAACTATGTCTGAGCTCATGTAATCTCTTTTCTATCATTATTCTGCAAGACCAAACCCATAAGACCTTCTCAAATAATAATCCAAACTACTTCCGATATAACACTAATTAATCGGAATCATAGTATGGGAGCAATGATAATATCATTGTTAATAATAAAACAAAGTAACAATGTACATATTATTATAATATAAAAAATAGTAAAAGAGATTTTGATTGCTTATGATCATGCAGTTACGCAGTGATCTAAGATGAATTAAATTTTTTAAAAAAATTCCATAAGATACTTTCGCAGGGAGCGGTTCGACGTTTTTCGGTTTTATTATAAATAATTCCGGGTCCTTACTTTTTCCTTTTGATTAGGTCCTCTTTCTGTGCTGCAAAGGTCGAACCCGATGGCCACATTTACAGAAGATTAGACATACCCTTCATATTTTGCTCATTAAACGTAAATATTGTCCATTCAGCCAAGGAGCGGCTCCAGATGGCTCACCTTTCAAAAATGCACTACTATAAAAAAAATTGAACTTTTGAATTTAGTTAAAATGCTTGCTCCCCCTAAATATTTTCTGATGTCGCCTTGATTCAGCTAATGCATAAGCATTTTATTCTCTCCACACTACTGTCTCCAGTGTGGGAGGAACACTGGTGCCTCTCGGGATAAAACATTCACTACACTAACGAGATTAATGACTTTATTGTTGACGTGCCCAGAAAAAATCAATCTCGGCACGAATTGCTAATAATAAAAGGTTTCTCGAAACTTTTCCCTTTAGCATAGCGTCGATTGTCCCTTGCGCCTCCGCCTCCGCCGTCAGCTCCTTAACCGCGAGGCGAAAAACTCTGAGACGGCGACTTTAGTTCAATTCATTCAATAATGCCTCATTTTTGTGTTATTATTGTCAGAGGCCATCAGGCCTGCTCTTCCACCCGACCTCGCAAATTTCTCTATGTGCTTTTCGCCATCTAGCAGCAAAAGAAGGTATTATTTGAACGACAAAATAGGCGATTTGAATTTACAAGAGATACAAGGGATTTGTAGATCAGAGGCTTGTTTTAGGCTTGAGCTTTTACATGCAGTAAATCTTCAACATGGGACAACCTACTTCGTCACCCACGAGCGTGTGCGAGGAGCAGCTTTTGAGTGGCGCGGAGTGTAAAGGATGTAAAGTGTTTTATACACTTTGATTATCCAAAGTCATGGTTTACGAATTTGATATGTTTCGAAATAAGAATTTTTAAACACAAATGCATTATACATCCATGCCCTTCTGTTTACTATTTTCATCATTAATCTGTTACGTTTCCGAGAATGTAGAGTCACATTTAAACGAAAATTATAGTGCTTAAGACTTTTTACGAAGTGAATGAAACACAGTAAGATATTCATATCGTAACGTACTAAGTTGATTTTTCAAATATTTGCCCGACGACTTCATATAATAATTCTTCTTTCTGTAAAGTCTCTAGCTTAGTGGAAGCACAACGCGAGGGTGGTAATGTTTTAGGGCGCCTGGTCAAGACCGATAGGTCTCGCTCTGAGGTGTCCTTTCACTCCGTGTCGCAACTGAAGGCGTTGAACACAACTTTTTACATACTTATAAGAAAGTAAAAACATTTGTTTTATTTATATTCAAATATTAAGAGCCGAAATGTTACATTTGTAAATTATTAATTTATTGGTGCTACAGTTTTTTGTTGTGTTTAAAATTTGTCATCATCATCCTTCTCGCATAAATCCAGATTTCCCAAAGAGCTTTTTCAGTCACCATAAACTACAAAACATTTCCCTTCTACCACCAATTCCCTCTCTCCACTCCCAAACCTAAATTATCAAATTAAATTAGCTAAATTTAGAAGAAAAAAAAAAACAAATCCAAAAATAGTTAAAGGTTTTCTCACAGACCTGCATTCGCCTGGGGAACAAGAAACATTCCCTGTAAGAATATGTATCTTAAAAAAAACGAAAGACATATGTCGAATGAGAAGAAAATAAATTTTAAAAAATGCGTCATAGAATCGCGAACTATGTATCGTCATCCGTAAACCGACCGAAGCTATTTCTCCGATCGGTTCCCGAAGCTCACAACCCTACTGCCGCAAATAGCGTTTTTCTCTTAAACCTCTGTAAGAAATAGGTATTTCTGCAGACGCTTCCCGACAATCGATGTATTTGTGCCATTAAATAAAGAATTAAAAACAGAATAAACGTTTATTTTTAAAGATGTGTTAAAGCTTGTTATTACTTTCGACGCGCACCTCGATATACGCTGTATAACTTACGTGAAGAGAGGATTGTGGTTCCAGGGGAACAATGGAAACTTGAAAAATGTTCTCTTATGGAGGGAATAATGAAAGAGAATTAAAGGAAGCAAATATGAAAAGAAATCAAGATATGGCAATGAAGTTAACCTCTAGTCAATTAGTAAATACGTAAATCTGAATCATTAAAATTAGGTAAAAAATAAAATTCCGTATATATCAGGGTCGTTCACTGGTTCTAGTGATCTGAGTCCTTTGGAATGATCGACAGCCTTTGTCCCCATGGCTTTTTGTCGCCGCTCAATCTTTAGAATCTTTATAACGCCCTTGGTGGATACATTTTTTTCTTCTAGTAATGAACATGTTGCACAATTTTAGTTCATTTGGGCACCGGAGGGTTGATTTCTTCGTAAGATCAACGCCAAAACTGTTTCTCCTTATCAATATATTGGTTAGATATTTTTTCTAGCTTTGCGCAGTGGCAATACCATAACCAATGAAGGTTTACTGAGGTGTGGTTATTGCTAGTTGAAAACTTCTTGCTACTCAGGATTATAGCCACTCTGAGCTCGGCACCTCATACACTTGTAATTACGTACGTTCTGAGCCTGTGTGTGTGTGTGTGTGTGTGTGTGTGTGTGTGTGTGTCGAGTATCAAGAAGTTCCCAAGTGCTCCGTGATCTGTAAACCGATTGAGGGTAGTTCTCCGACTGGCCTGCAAAAGCACCCACCCCAACGCGAGCAGGCGGCGTTTTCTCTTTAACCCCAGTAAGAAACGCATCAGGCGTTTCTGCAGGCGCTCCTCGTCGGTCGATGGATGATTTCCTTGAAGTAAAGAATTAACAACAGAATAAATTAATATTTTCTTCCAACAAATGAGTGGTTCGTTTTTATTTCTTTTGGGCACATAGAGGATTGACTTCCCCATAAGTACAACCCCTAAACTCTGTCTTCTTACCAATATATTGGAAGTGCACTTTTTCTTGCTACTCAGGAGCACAGCCTCTCTGTTCTCGGCTCTTTCAGATGCGTGTAATGTAACGTACGTTGTGAACCGATGTGTGTGTGTGTGTGTGTGTCGGATATCAAGAAGTTGGCAACTGCCACGTGATCTGTAAACCGATTGAGGCTATTTTTCCCGATCGGTCTGCAAAATCCCACCCGTCCTCAGCGTGGGCAGATGGCGTTTTTCTCTTTAACCCCAGTAAGAAACGGATCAGGCGTTTCCGCAGCGCTCCTCGTCGGTCGATGGATTTATGAAGAGCGCTAGGCAACGGAAGAATGCGCTCGGAGCGCTTTCCCCAGAGCGGCGCGCGGCGGGGCGGCGCGGCGTTTAAGCTCAAGCTCTCTCAGCAGCGCCCTCTGTCAACGGCGCGCGAGAGCGTCACTTGTTTTCTTAAATATTGGAGGCGGATGAGAGATTTCGCAGTTCGAATCTACGGATCAGGGGTTTATCGCCTTTTCGTTTTTGCTCGCCGCGCGGAAGGCAATTTTGCGTGACATTTCGACGCTCCTCCATTTTAACTTGAGTGTTTTTCGCAGTTGGAGCGTGAAATGTGTATTTAGGGCTCATGGGCCATAAAAAAGGGTTTCTTGAATTAGTTTTCGTCTAATTTTTTCAGCTATTCATGCAATGACAAGATGTTTCTTCAATGGGCTATTAGGAGTTGCACCTTCAACTTATCATTTTGATTCCATTTTAGAAAACTAGAGTAATTTTGTACAATTTTTATTGATAATTGCAGATAAAAGTACATTTATCAATGGTATTTAAATGTAAATTTTCGAATGATCTATTTTTACAGCAAAATAATGTAAGCCTTTCATCAATTTAGATGAACTTTTAAAAATTAAAACCAATTTAAAAAAATATTATGTGTTAAAGAGGAGGAAAACGCCACCTTGATAATAATAATAATAATAATAATAACAATAATAATAATAACAATAACAATAACAACAACAATAATAATAATAATAATAATAATAATAATAATAATAATAATAATAATAATAATAATAATAATAATAATAATAAAGGGTGGTACGTACTGCATATGTTATTTATTCATACTACATCCTTTTTTGTTCACTTGTTAAAGTTTCATTTTTCTACATTATGATACAATGTAAAAATGTAAAATAACGGATACAGCATTTTACTTGTAGTTTTCAACATAAACATCCATACGCATCACAAACGTTGAAACTCAGTATGACTGGTGAAAGGATAATCCGACTTTTCCACCATTTTATATTTCCTGTAAAGCTATATTTTAAAGTTTCCCCAACAATCTAATGAAAACTATAGCTGAATCGTTTGAATAATTAAAATTTTAACTTGCATAATTTCAAGATTTCTTTTTGTAAGTTTCTTTAAAAAATTTACCCTTCCTAACAAAAGTAATGTATTTGCAGATAAAGAGGGGTCTTTGAAGTAATTATGTCCATGAAAGAAGTAAAGCTCTGTTTGTTTATCTGCTTGCGAAATTATGACTATGTACTCATATGGCTTGCGTGACGCGGTAGATATAATCTCAGACTTAACGAGCAAGTAGGCTCTGGATAGAGGATGCGCACACGAGGTGCACTGTACGACTGCTTGAAAAATAGTTTGCTGAACAGAGAAGTTGCAATGCATTTCAATCACCCTTTCCGTATATTCATTAGCTGTTCTCGTAATGAAGTTATAACCTCAAAAGTTACTTTACTATCTTCATGAAATCCAGTTCGCATAGTGATAGCCTGTGGGGTATTTCCAAATCTGGCGAGGGATCTGAATTCATGTTCGTCTAAATTCATGCAACTTACGAGGAAATGGAGAATTTTCCAGCTTCGTTTGAGAACATTAAAAGTCCCTTTTTTGAAACGCATTAAATAATATTGTTATACGAAGATGTGTTAGTGAAAAGGTACTTTTCAATTACGAAGTATTAATTTCTCATTTGAAACCCTTGAACATATACTCACAAATTTAGGTAAGAAAATTAATGAGAAATATTATCTATATATCAACGGTGCTCAAGAAAGATCACACATCTAAAGAAAAATTCATTTTCCAGTAGGTCAGTTTTAATTGAGAGGAGCAGTTTATTTTGCGGCCAAAGACTGAAGTGTTTTACTTCATATACCAGCTGCCTTGGTAACCATTCTATAAAATATTAACGACAAAAATTCTTTTTTAGAAACATTTCTTCACTTAAAAGAGGCGGCGTCTTTTTACATGTCACTTTTCTTGAGCGCTCACTATAAGTGAAGCATTAAAATAAATACGATAAACAAACACATTCAGTTAAGACCATAGGGCTTCATGTCATAAGTCGTCCAACGAAAGCTATTTACCCAGTGATCCTTGTCAACGGTGATCTTTGTGACTCCGATGGACAACAGGCGGTAGAGCATCTATAGATAGACATTCTCATCTGTTTTGGACTCTCAGCTGATTTATGACACAAATTATTTTAAACAAGTATTTTTTATTACCAAAAATCGTGTTTTAGTGTACCATCGTTATAAAATTGCAAGTGTAGTATGCTTTATTTGTTGGGACGATCATGACTAGACGTCGGATTTTTAGGCACTAAAAAATCGTCTTTTAGGCGTCTAAAAAGGCACTGAAAATGTCAAGAAAAAAGGAGAACAAAGGCACTATCATAAGTTACATACATAATAAAATGAAAAATTATTCGTAATTTTTGTCTACATTATTTTGTAAACTTAAATGCACAAAACAAGTACATACATTTCAATGTAAAACTAGATTTACATATTCACAACTCTTGTACATTTTATTCTTACTAGTTTGCATTAACCAGTATCATTTGCATATTACCAGTAATTTTCCAAGAGTCGCAATTTCAAATTTGCGACGATAGGGAGACAAAATCAGTTTGAATGCGGAGAAGGATCTCTCAACATCTATTCATGTGACTGGCATGTATTTTAGAAGTGCAACATTAGCAACACTGACCCTTTCTGGAAATTTTATTTCCACTTAAAATTTCTATGCCCTCAGTGTATTGTCAATAGAATATGCTCTCAGAACACGGCTGATATTTATGAAATAGGGAAGTGGAGAAAAGCATGTTATTATACTTTTAGGAATTCTCTCGTATTTTAAAATACAATGACGTGAATTGAAGATTTCTCAATGTATGGTCACGTTGTACTATAGTCGATTTTCTGATATCTTTGTATGTATATAAAAGTAATACATAGAAGGCAAAAAATTAAAAAAAATGTATTTATGCAAAAAAATGACACTTGTGCTAAAAAAGCAAAAATAAGCATTATAAAACTTCGTCATATGTCAGCATTTGTCATGATTCGTGCACATATATTATCAGCCTTTAAATAAGTTCGCTAGAATAAAATAGGTATTTCCCTAAACATCCGACGTCTAATCATGACAGATTACAATAGTTCGAAAGAGTTTGCAAATTTCTTTCCGGTCATACTATCAAATAAATAATAAGAGTTTTTCTGTCGCTGTTTCTTTCCCGCAGCGTTACAATGCTATCTCTGTACAGCGTAAGGAGAACGCGAGAAAGTAAAAAAAAAAAAATATATGGAAGCCAAGTTGACGTTTTATCATAAAACATGTATAATATTATGCTTACGGCAGCTTCTCCGTACTGCAGCTCTCAGCTAAGATCGCGAGTGAGAGTATTTACAGACAATCGCGGGCGGTCGCGGGCGGTCGCGGGTGGGTGGTTGCGGGTGGGCGGTCGCGGACGCTCGGTCGCGGTCGGTCGGTCGCGGGCGGTCGGTCGCGGGCGATGGCGGTCGGTCGCGGGCGGTCGGTCGCAGGCGGTTGGTTGCGGGCGGGCTGTCGCGGTCGGTCGGTCGCGGTCGGTCGGTCGTGGGCGGTTGCCGGCGGCTGCGGGCGGTTGTGGGCGGTCGCGGGCGGTCGGTGGAGGAGGCGGGCGGTGGCGGGTGGCAGAGCGCGTCACCGGCGGCGCCGAACGCGTCGCGTCGCTTCGCCCCAGGACAAACAAGGCGGGCGCGGGCAAACAGGGCGGCAGCGCCGGCCGAGGCGACGCGGAATCCCTGCGCGCGGGCACCCGACGACGTAATCCTAATCTCCGCCCGCAAAACCTCCCCCGCCCGCCCGCCCGCCGGCGACCGTCGTCCCGCCACGTCGCGTCCGTCCCGCCCGCCCGCTGGCCGGCGACCGCCCCGGCCCGCCTTGTCTTGTTGCGAGGCCTCGGCGGGTGACGCTGCTTTAGGAGGGGGAGCAGTGTAGATTCATCCTGCAGATACATCAAAGAGGATTGTCTCAATATCAATAAAAATAATGCCAATAAAAATGTAAATAGTAATGCGACCACAAAACACTTTTTTAATAATTTTTATTAAAACGTATGCCCATGCAGGTTTCCGGAAACTAGTTTTTCATTTCCAATAAATCAACAAATTACACTAATTATATTTGAAATTTGTATCAGATGTAACAGAAGGGAACTATTTGTAAAATCAACAAACAAATGAAAACTGAGTGCGAAATTAAGATAGTTCTTGCCAAAGTAATAATTATTAATTGTTAACGATCATCTATCTTCTAATATTTTAATTACCACGAGATCTCAACTGCCTCAACGGATATCGAAAAAATGTTAATGACGATTTGTTTATTACTAAGAAATATAAAAGAAGTAATTAAAATCACAAAAATTTACGTAATATTTTCATGGAATCCTTTATTTATATAGAGTAGATTTTTTTTAATTTAAGAAGAATGTAATATATTTTGAATTCTTCGTGGTTCAAATTAACCAGCAATGGGGTTTTATAAATACTATTTATTATTGCACTAAAGCTAATGCTCTTGTGTTCACTTCTGTAACACTGTACTGCGAAGTTTAAAATATAGGCGAAGCAGCAATGTAAAAAAGCAGAGTATTTAATGTTGCAGTTACAAAAAATAAGTGCCGTAACATATTCAAAAGCACATTCCATAAAGCTTTTGTTGAATAGACCTCGTTATTGGCTTCTGCTTCTAAGTCTCAACATTTTTTGATTGAAGGGTGTCAGAGGTTTTATGACCTTACTTACCGAACTATCGCTTTTCACGCCTCTTAAATAAGAGTAATTTGACGAACGTAAAACGGGATGTGTAGTTGGAATGTTTTTAACTAATCGCTTTGCAATGGTATAGAAAACCCTTACTTTTTAGGATATGTGATCATTAAGGTGTTTTCTGAAGGAGAGATTTTAACTGTCGAGGCTTCAAAAGTTTCAGAAACAAACACGTCGCCGAAAGATTGCAGGCAAATGGGTTTTATAACAGAGATCATTTATAAAAAAATATATGCGTATGCTGAACAACTTTACTCTTCTAAATTTTTTGCTAATATACTTGTAACTTTTTACATGGATTTTGTTGAATTTTTAAATCGCTTACCATCGCAACTACAAAAGGACTAATATTATGTAATAATCGCATTATTTAAGAGCGAAAACAATGTTTTTGATACACATTAATTTTGTAATTTATCACAACTCCATAGTGAGTGATTTTTAGAACTTTTTTGAAGAAAGTGAGAGTACTCTTTTACTTTCCCGAAATGTTTTGACGTGCTTTCGTTTATTTTTATTAACGTCTCTTACAAAACTACTAATAAAATGAAACTCACAAATTACGACAAATTTAAATCTCTCTTTCGTTTTTGTCTCTTTCTTTTAAAATTGAGTTCTGTCGAATAAGTATTATATTGAAATTCTGGGTATTGTTTTGCCTAATCTTTCATTATAGAAACGTCTTCGTTGTTATTTTTAGGATGATTTTCTAGACAATGTGGGTAAATTTTATAAATCAGTCTCTTTTTTGTGATATTTTCTAATGGTTTGCTCATTTAGTACCCCCTCTCTTTGTTTCTTTCCCATCTCCACCGTCTAATATGCCCTCCCCAGAATCCTCGATGCGCCAATAACAATTAATAGAATTTTAAAAAATTGCACTGCTTTTATTAGTAGCTAGTTCTACGAATCGTAGAGGTTTGAATATATTCAATAATCTTGTCTTCAATCAATCTCCTTGTGGTTTAAAATTTCTTTGGTACGTAGGGTAGAAGTTTGCGAGTTGCATGCTCAACATTCGTGTTCCTTTCTTCTTTTCTCTGTAACTAGTTGACCACTTTCATGAAGAAATACTAGTGTTTTACTCGATAACTAAATCATGAGCTATAATAAGATAGTAAATTTTGTAATATTAGAAATACGCCAAAAACACGTGCTACAATTGGTTTTATTTCGTTCACAGAATACATCATTTCTCAGTCAAATCTGTTTTCTACTCGCAAGAACTTATATATATATATATATATATATATATATATATATATATATATATATAGAGAGAGAGAGAGAGAGAGAGAATAGGTATTGAGATCATCCTGAAAATATTACGCCGGATGGTATGGGCAAGAGCAGTCAGGGATATGGTAATTCTACAACCCCATCCAAGAGCTCTGTCGCTCCATTGCATGGGCGGCTTTCGAGGGCCACAGAGGGGGCCACAATATAGGGAGTAAAAAATTCTTATTACAATTATAAATATTCTTAAAAATGTTATATTGTTCAGAAATTTGGATCTGGCAATTTATCACATTATGTTAACAAATAATATATTTCAGAAATTATTATTATTATTATTATTATTATTATTATTATTATTATTATTATTATTATTATTATTATTATTATTATTATTATTATTTCAAGCCTGAACATCCCTTTGTAGGGCAGAGGCCACCTGCTTAGGGCAAGGAGGCTTCACATTACCTGAACGGATCTTCAGATGAAAGTGATTGGTAGTCTGTGCTTCAATGATATTAACCAATACACTTAGAACATCTATTAAACCTAGTTAAGTGTTCTGTATCTTTTCTCACAATCCCTGTTCTCCAGTACACACAGAATACACACATAATACACGTAGATCATACACATACATAATAATAAACAGAAAATTATTGCTTTGTACACGCATGGTTTTTCACGATTCACCAGCACACATGAAACCTCTATAGTAAAGTGATCTGAGTCTTTTACACTATTGATGGTCCTTCGCACTAATACATGCAGAATGCCGTAGTTTAGAACACACATTGTTCATCACTGTTCAGTTAAGTTCATCACTGTTCATCATCTATTAAGTTAAGAAAGTGGTGTTGATCTCTTCCACTGCTCACGATCTCTGTCCACTCTTACACATAGAAAATCATAGTTTTGGACACACACAGTCTTTCCACTGTTCGCCAGCACACATGAAACTTCTATTTTGCTAATTGTTTACCACTTTTCGCCAGTACCCTTACATCTATTAAGCTAACAAGAAAATGTTATTGATGTCCTCTGTTCGTCTACTTACTTTCTTCCTTCTATACTTCCTTTCTTCCTTCTTGAAGTATTCAGACCATCTAGTTTCCTGCCGGCCTTGTCATCTCGAAACCACTTGCATATCCCATACTGTTGGAATATGGATCCGTGTTTGGTGCTCGAGTCTCATCAAGTGTCCACCCCACTTCCATTTAATACACATTGCTTGTTCTGACGCATCTAGATTGCCACTTTTTCTTCTAATAACATAATTTCGTATTCTATCTTTAATAGAAATATAGAGCATCTCTTTAGTTTTTTATCTAGAAGGATAAAAGCCAGATTTCAAACTTCATCCATGCTAGCGATAACGAATTTCAGAATTATAAGATTTTAAAGTTTGTATCCAAATTTGTAAAGAAACTAATTTCTAAGAGAAAAGTAAGAGAACTAGCACAAATATTTTTAAAAAATCGTATAATGTTTTATTTTCCAATTATTTATAATATGCAAGTAGAAATTTACAAATATTGATAATTCATAATTGATAATCCGTAATTGATAATTCATAAATTAACTTGATCACAAATAAATTAAATTGGACAGTTTCCTTTAAATTTTTTAAATACTATCCGACCCTTCCTTAAATATTTTCTGCAAAACAAACTTGCTTAAAATGCTCGTATCGTCCTCCATATTTGTAAATGCATGGAAGAGACGACATGTAATAATATTTTTTAGTATCTTAATATTTTATTTATTCTTGAAGGTTAGCACATAGTTATGTTCGGACTCTACATAAGCAACTTACTAAATTACTCTAAATTTACATACTAAACGTTAAGGGAAGGATTCCACTATGGATTTTGTGGTCAGAAGCTTTTGTGAGTTTTCGTTAAATGTTGAGATTTGATGTACGTTGTGATATATACTTTGGAAGTTGTGTCCACGCTTAACATGCAGCTTAAATATTTGGGATCTCATAATGGAAATTTTGCAACTTACGATACACAATTGGAAAATTTTGCATCTCACGAAACATATAAATCATTGGTTTTTAAGTAACACTATTGATACTTGATAAAGGGGCTAAATGGAAACAATCAACATGAGTTTCTGGGGCAAAGACATTGTTCATAGGTATGTAAAATAAAGTGTGTTAAATAATTAATTAGATGAAGTGGTGCAAATGATTTTATCACAAAAAACGACTTACATTGCAAAGAAATAAACCTAAATAAATTTCATTTAAAAATAAAGCCGGTGCTTCACTGAATATTGCGTTCTGTATTTACTAGTTTTTAAGCGATTCTCATTATCGCTTCCGCAATCAGTGTAGGCTTCGTTTTCTCCTTGAAACAAATTGCAATAGGTTATCATCTAATTTGCATTCATATTATCGTCGAATATAATTTGTTCCTATATTTTCTTAACAAAAAGTTTATATGCGCAAACAATTACCCTAATTTCATATCGCGTTTTTTATGACTTTTGTTTAACGCTGTCATTGCTTCATTGGCAACATTAAAATCAAAATGCAACTGTGAATAGGATTATTTTCTTGTGATTCACTTGCTTCATTCGCACATGTTTTTAAATCCTATGATTTTCGTATCTTTATATCGTACTTACATTTCTCTATTTCGGAATGATTTCTTTAACATGACCTAAATTTATGTTCGCACAATATATTTTAAAATTAAAAATTTCGATAAAAATTGGGATATTTTGTGCAATTCCAAAGTTTTGCAATTGTAGATCACAAGGTTTTGCAATTGTAATTTAAGAATAAGATCGTTTATATTAAAATCATTTGTGCAAAGTTGCAGTGCACTTGATACTCTTCCATAAAATGAAATAAGTATCTTCGAATTCGACAGTAATAAATTTTGAATATTCTTGATTTTTCTAATGAATTTTAGGAAGGTTTCAGCCAACTGAATGTGATGTTATGTTGTTGAATAGAGACTGAATTTCTTAATCGGAATAGTTGTTTTGATCGCAAGTTGAATATGAAGGAACGCCCATTGGACACTCACTAGAATTAGGCAACCTATAGGTACCTGGTCGGTAGGCGGAACATGCAGAAAGTAAGTTTACCTACGTCATCAACAAAAAGATAACACGATTTCATGGAAAACCTTAATTGTGTACCGGTAGCGGTAACTCAGTGCATCAACTGATGTCACTGCAGCGCCTCTGACCGGGAGGTCCTAGGTTCGAGTCCTGACGGCGGCAGGATTTTCGGCACTAGCTTTTCAGCTAGGTCGAATTCAGCTGCTGTCTGGAGGAGAATTCTAGCGGCCGGCTGCTCTGATCCCGTGGTTTCTCCGATCAACACCAGGCGAATGCCGGAGCAGTACCCTACCAAACGGGCCACGGACCGCGCGCGATCTGTCCTTCCTCTTCCTTGTCCTATCTCTCCCCTCACACACACACTTACACTAACATGCACTACACTACCACATATTCCTGGAGACCGGTCGGGAGCTTAGAGCTTGTCCCGACTGGGGCGGTGCCCCGTTGGTGGGAGAGTCCTGGTTAGGGGGAAACCCCACTAGCCGACGGTAGGTCGGCGCCGGATCTCGCCATCCAGCGGTGGAAGATCACCGCCATCTCCCGAGAAAAAAACATGCACTACACTAACGGGACTAATGACCGAAGTAGTTGACGCGCCCGGAAACACGAAAAAATCAGTCAATCAACCTTAATTGTGGCAGACACAGCACACGTTGCACTATGTTTCCAAAAAATCACCTCTAGAATTGAGACATTTGTCATATTGTGAGATCAACATTTGTACCCCTATGTGGTAGAATCTGTCGTCAGGGATAGGAGCTATAGTTTGACTGTCACCTTGATCTCTACCCTGAAACGCGTAATGCTGACCGGGCAGAGATGGTCATACGGTTTGTCACACACGACTCGGCTCAGTACAGATCTTCTCCAGCAGTTGCACTGGCAGGTGTTTGGCCGTCCACCTTACATTCCGGATCTCGCCCTCAGTAATTTCCGTATTTTCTTACACTTCAAGGAATTTGTGTCCGGTCAGTATTACGTGTATTCCCGTAGAGATGCAGATGGCTGTCAAAACGCTGATTCATATCCCAAACTTCTACAACATAATGATGCAAATGTTGATCCCACATTAGGACAATGTCTCAAATATGATGATGATTTCGTGAAGAAAAAAAAAACAGAGCAAAATGTTCTGCGTACTTGCTACACGAAAGTTTATCATGAAATTCAGTTTTCTTTTTGTTGACGACCTGGGAAAATTTACTTTCAGAACGCGCATCATCTAAAGAGTTATTCAAGTCGTGTTTAATAGTATCCTTGAACTTTGAAAAGAACTACGATGGTGATAAACAAACAAAATCGATCATGCCCTTCATTCTTAAGCACTTGCAAATTCTAGTTCCTTGTCAAAGTTCATTTGAGAGTTTATTGAATGCCATTTGGTAGCACGTTTTTGAAATGTGATGTGAAGTAATGTAGACCAGCATATCCGGAAACAACCCTCATAATTTGTAGAAACCACTCACTCAAACTCTCTATTTAAATTTAAGCAAAATGAATTTTCGCATAAATTGCAGTGGCGCATATTAAAATGAGTATTTAAGGCGCATGAAATGCACGTAACGAAGATGATTAGGCAGCGCGCCTTGGACATGCGGTCACGAATTTACATTTAAAACACCTTCACTTAAGGACCGCGTAAAATATTTTCGCCGTAACTTTCGCGCGAGGGTGCCGGGCTCAAGCCAAGGAAGAGGTGGATGATACGCTGTACCGCATGAGGCTACTCAATGCCCGCAGGCCTCGCGTCGCCACCGCTCCCCGCCGTTTCTCTCTGCTGCCCGCCGTTTCCCGTTGCTCCCCGCCGTTTCCCGCTGCTCCCCGCCGTTTTCCGTTGCTCCCTGTTGAACCCCGCCGTCCCCGACTCTCCCCGTCGTATTCCGCCGCCGCCTACTGCACTTCCCGCCCCTCATCCTCGCTCCCGTCTAGTCCGACACTCGTCCCTGCCGGTCTGCCACTTTGCCACCCTCACCCCCCGTCATCCGCACCTCCCCGCCTCCGCCGCCACTCCACCTTCCCCTTCGGTCTCGCCTCTACTGCCGCCCCCGCTGCTGTGTCCATATAAATGGAAGTTTGATTAATAATTAATCGCAGCGGGGGCAGCCCATGCAGTGGCCGCGCGCGAACAAATAGAAGGCTCCGATGAGCCCCGGAGGTGGCGGCGGCGACGCAGCCCGGTGCCCGCGGCGCCGCGCCGAGGCCTGGCGGGACGGCCGTGTTTGTTCGGCCGGTTTGTCATGCGGGGTTGCCAGGCCGGGCGGCGACGGCGGCGGCAGCTGGGCGAACGGGCGGGTGGGCGGCGGTGGCGGAGCAGGCCCACCCCGCCGCCCGCCGCCCGCTCCGGTTGTCAGCTTAGTTCTCCATCAGGCGACAGAGCCCCTCCGGATTATGCCGCTGCGGGCGGCGCGGGCGTCGGGAGGAATGTTTGGCCCCGGGGGCGCGCGGCGCGGCGCTGCGCGGGGTGGCGCGGGCGCGCGTTCGACAGCGGCGCTTGAGCGGTCGCGCGAGCCCAGGGCGGGGGCGGTGCCGCGGGGCGGGTGAAGACGATGGTGATTGATGAATGTGTGGGGGCGAAGGTATTGCTGGAAGAAACAGAAGGGGGTGAGGAAGAAATTGGGATATCGTCGTTATGATATTGCCAGGCTGACCGAATACGGTTAGATGATTAGAAAAAAAAAAACAAATCTTTATTTTTTAAGATATTTTGTGTTCACTTCGTAGAACAATGATTTCGAAATTAAATGTTTGCTTCATTTATTTTTTCCTTGTTTCTGGTTCTTTATCTCTACTTCTTCTTCTTCTTCTTCTTCTTCTTCTTCTTCTTTGTCTTCTTCGGTAATCGTCAAAATGCAAGCCAAACAAAATGTATGCAACATTTTAATTTAGAAAGTGTATTCCAATTTCAAAACAATCAAAGTACAGCTGTTGAGACGAAACATCTCTCCAAATTCTGGAATATTCTTACTTAAAAATAGTACATTAAAAAAAGGGCAGGATTCCATTTTATTAATTTAGATTACATTATTTTTAATACGGTTGAAAAAATTCACTAAAAATCCTTATATCTTGCTGAAGACGTCTGATATCCTTGCTTTCTGAAGATAGGGATACCCTACATCTTTGGCTGCCTGACCAACATTTCATCTTTCTGAAGGTGAGGACACTCTAAGAGCAGTCGTCGGTCGATAAGATGAGAACTCGATTGTCGGTGTCTCTTGGAGAGTCAAGGACATCAAATGCAACACAAAAACAATTTTCGAGACCAAAATTATTTATTTTCTCTAAAAATGCATATGGTGTTGATTCGGCGATTAACGCAGATGTATCGGCACGTTAATGCTGATGCTTTTGCTGTAAGTTGGCCATGGATTGTGAGGTGTTAAGGACAGCGACATGTAAGGATATCACATCTGAGAT
Source organism: Teleogryllus occipitalis (assembly GCA_011170035.1). NCBI lineage: Eukaryota > Metazoa > Arthropoda > Insecta > Orthoptera > Gryllidae > Teleogryllus > Teleogryllus occipitalis. The sequence goes on from BLKR01000275.1 coordinate 392,868, forward strand.
TGAAGAGTAAGCATCAGAATATATCTGAATCCATTCTATTTTGTCACCGAATCTTGTTATTTGCTAACAAAAACAGCCAAATACAATTCACGCAAGTGATCGCAATATTCTCAAAATAGCAGAACACACGTCTTAAAAAATCAGACTTTTTTCCTATGAGTCTCATGTAATTTTGACAAACCAAACTCATATCTATTGGCCTAAAAAGCTGTAACAGCGAAGTGGAAGGGAGTTTAGCTTCACATTTTTAAAATCATTGTTTATTTATACAACTGAAGAAACATGCTTGGAACTTAGAACGTTCTTACTCGGAAAACATTGAGAAAGTTCACAAGTCTCAGGTTATAGAGTAAACCATTTTCTTTCACCGCAAAATAAAACTGCTCTACACAGATGAAAACCAGGCTCCTGAAAAATGCCCACAATTTGAGAAGTGACTTTTGTTGTGCACTGGCGATATTTATTAAGTTGGCATGCGGACGTGAGCGCTGCTAGTGGCCTCTGAGGGTCGGGTGAACGCTCGTTGGCTCGCGTCCAAAGATGTGGGTGGTAGGTGGCGATCACCTACGCCGTGGTCGTCAACGGGAAAAGAGACCTAGCAAAGGCCGTGGACACTGATAGAAAATAGAACCGTGGATGTGGCGATACTTTCCAGAGATGAAAATTCAATACTTTTGTTATTGATCGAAACAATATCGGTATTTGGTAATTGCGAATGAATGATATCGAAGTACTGAATTCTAAAATTGTAGAAACGATATTTTCCCAACTAGATTACATTATAAAATAAATCTATTCATACAAACATGTAATTTTAAGCGTGTTCCTTACTCTTCTTTAGGCATTCCACACTGCATTTATTTAGTATTTTTAAAGTGGAAATAATATTCTTCTTACTCTTATTTGAATTACGAAAATACAATATGTTATTAATGGAAAACTACTTTAAAACATATCAATTTAGAAGAAAAAAACATCCCAACAATTTTTTTTTCATATTAACTAAAATACACATAGTCTCGTATATTTTAAATAATGTTGATCAACATTTATGTTACGATATCTTCACTGTTGTGTATACAGGGAATAATTTTAGTAGTACCAGTTTTCGATAAAATGAAAGTATCGATACTTTGGTACCAAATATAATATCAAACCAAATATTGCAACCTTCTTACGCGTTCGTCTCCTCCCCTTCCGGAGAGAACGAGGTACCAGAGCAGAGGGGAGGTGACCCACTGGCGTGGGGGATAATGCGATGTGGAACGGGTCAGCTCCCCTGGGGTCGGGCGAATCGGAATTGCAAACAACGGCCCGTAAGGGGCGCGGGTGCGAACTTTTGTTTTTCTTATTCATAGGAAAACACTTCTGGGGCACCGGGTCATTGGACGATAGGAAACTAGACATATGTTTAAATATATATATATATACTAATTGATAATATATTTTAAAGCTGTAAAGAGGCCGATTTTGATGTCCCTCGTAATCGGCTCTCACTGAACGGTTATAAGCAAATGAGGTACCAAAACAAAAGAGAAAAATATAGGAGTGGAGGAAGTTATGTATTGAACCGATCGCATCTTTCCTTTATTTGTATAAAAAACAACACAATTTGCGTTGTTTGAAATTCACGGATAAAAAGTCACATTCCATTGACAGGTAAGGTTTATTGGTGGACATGTTGGCTAATGTTATTGAAATCCATGTATCCATCTCTGTAATTATCACACGTCCATTTCCATGTACACTTTAAATGGTTACTTAAAATATAATTCAAAATATTCAGTTCAAAATAACATAAATTGACAAACGTTCCGTAGTCCAATTATGATTAGTAATCTGAAAAAACAAAAACAAAATCTCCTTACATAAAAATTTCTGTGACGGCATTAAATAATTCAACCGTTACGATAAGGTAAGTACTTACTGTTATAGGCGAAAACAATATCCATGTATATACGTCTAAAGATCTTGCTAAAAATAAAATTCGTGAGTATTCATGGAAATGCAATATTTTCTGGTGTAACCTTTCTACAGCTCTCCATCTATGCGGTGTAATCGCACGGGTTCAACTAGTAATGATATATATTAAATATATGCCAATAATTCAGAATATAAAGTCCCTTTTTTGGGTTTCGTTTAAACAATCTAAAATTTTGATTACTTAATTTAATTTTATTATAAAGTTGCAATACTTAGCGTACTATACATAGCATATTGTGACATACCGATATGTCACATGAAAATAAACTAACATTTATTTGAAGACTATATGGTGGAATATGCATTAAGAAGTTTAGACGATCGAAAGGTCAGCTACACCAAAATATAACGAACGCATGGATTGGCTGGGTGAGAGAAGGACGGTCAAATGTTATGAAAAAAAAGAAGGGAGTTTAATACGAAGCTTCGCGGGTGAATCAAGCAGGAAGATTCATTCTGACCGGCATCGCGTGTCTGAACTGATCGTAGGTTCGTGAGAGGGAGCGAGTGTAATGTAGATAGTCAGAGTCGGGTTTTCAGATCGTGAAAGTTTAAGGACAGTAAATGATATTGCAGATATTGCATGTGGAAGTAATATTGATGCATAAATTGGGACTTTGTCGGGAGTGGTAATCGAGTTATAGGTTTCGGGACTATGTCATAGGACGTAATCGGGACTGATAATTTTGATAGTTTGACACCATCTTGGATTGGAGCAGAAGAGGATTTCTTGGAACTTTGGACTACGGCAAGTTCGCAAGATATTTCGACTGAGAAGTCTTCGATGGACATCAACGAAGAATAGATAAGTTAACCGCGGTATAAAACTCTAAATTCAAAGATATCTTGATCAAAGGCCTAACATCAAAATCATTTATTAAATTCACTATATTGTTTGCAAAAAGGTAACAATAAACTTTGTTAAATTTTGTTCTTTAGAAAAGAAAGTGATTTTTCATTTAGTCAATCCAAACAGTAATGAACTAGGAATTAGAATCATTCTATTTCAGATTCCCAGCAGCGCTGTATAGTCTGCGGATCCTATTATCCATTATAAAGGTAATAAGGATTATAATATATCGTGACCCATTGACCCAGCAAGCCGGACGCTAAGATCTTTGCGAGATATTAAAGTAGAGAAATTTTGCATATCTCAATATGTTCATCTTGGCTTATCAAAAAATGTCATTTTGTAAGAGAACAGTTGCAATCTGAAGGGAGCAGTTTAATTTGCGTCAAAAATGCATGTGTTTGACTGTTTTTTGAACTAGTTTTATGAAATTATAACTAGAAAATATTAAATTTTTCAATCGAGTGATGTTTCCGGGAATGTCAACAGCTATAGTCATGAGTATAGTGAATGTTTTATTGTGGGAAGTTGCGGTCTTCCTTCCCACTAGATGGCGGCATGCGGGAATTCCGACCCAGGTACCTCCTCCCAACGGAGCACTGGCCCAGCTGGGACAAACTGGAAACTTCCCACTGGCTTCCCGACATGTGTGGTACTGCTGTGCATATAAGTGTTTGGGTGTGGGTATAAAGGATAGGACAAGGAAGAGGAAGGAAAGATCGCGCGCGGTCCGTGACCCGTTTGTTAGGGTACTGCTCCGGCACTCGCCTGGTATTGATCGGAGAAATCACGGAAAAACCATCGATAAGAGTAACCGGCCGCTAGAATTCTCCTCCCGGTAGCGGCTGAATTTGACATAGCTAATAAGCTAGTCACTACCGTCGGGACTCGAATTCTAGGACCTGCCTACACATCGGTAATACAAGCTCTGACTTAAACGCAGCCGGTACTACTATTTTAAAGGTAGCTCTTTGCTTAACTAAAAAAATGACGATTTTGAAGATGTGTCATTTTTCTTCGACACCGTCGTTATGTTAATAGTATCTGACTCACGACTTGCACGACAATTGTTTAATTATGTAGAAAGTTTCAGAAGGACACACATATAAATACAATATGACTGTGAGGATGGCCCGACAATTTTGCGTTTAACGATTTTCAAATGTAAAAAACCACAGAAGGACAGGCATTCATGCACTTTCTGAGAAAATTCCTTGTAGCACGTGGATGAGTCGTACATTGGCGCGGAGCATTTCGTCACTAGCGGGTGACGTGAGCGCTATGACAGCTCGAGTCCGGAAGCAGTTTTGTCAGCACAGGCGCCGGCGGGGCGGTTTGCGCATTTAGGGAGAACCATGTGGCACGGAGAAAGATAATTTTTTTCCAACAGACAGACGGTTGCTATTTACGTCCCGATGGTACGGATAATCGACCATACACTAGACACCAACACACTTGCGGGCTCCTCTGATCTGGGGTCAGTAGAACGCGAGGCCCTCCGCGACAACTCATCCATGAGAGACAAGGCACCAACAACCATCCCCAAGGCGGGGCTGGAACCCGCGATCCTTTGGAATGAAGCGCTGTGTCAGTACACGCTCTTAACCACTTCGGCCAGGTCGACACGGAGAAAGATGTAATAGTGCGTATTAAATGCAGTGCAGCTAGTAAGCATTCAGATCTCAAACACCACTTCGAGTGGCCCAGAGGGGATTTTAAATGATTAGACGGATGGAGTTTTCGATTAAACTGTAATATTGTATCAAAGAAAATTGTTTTTAAAAATTTTGACCTATGTCGCCCGTAGATGCCTCTTCTCAAATAGTGACCAAGGCCATCATCGATAATTGTATTTAATTATAGCGGCCTGAGAACTATACGTTAGAAGGTTAAAATGTTTAAACTAAATGGATGGTCTAAATCGATGATTGGGTGCCCGTTTTCCATCACATCCAAATGACGTTAAAACTATAAGTTACTGTGTGAAGTATTAAGTCTAAGGCTAAACCCTCACTATCGCACATTTTCGTGTACAGTGTCGACCAATGATTTTTGATTTCAACTTTCTAGGAAAATGTTCGGGAATGGTGATAGGTCAGCGACCTACCGTGGTACCGGAGTGCTATATAATAGTCCCTGAACCTAACCGAATTGTATGGTCTATAATATTGATTTATTGAATATATGTAATGAAAATGATAATAAAAATTGAAATGTCTGTAACCTTTGCAATTTAAAATTGTATATTAAATTACAAAATGCAATTTATACATATGAATGTAATTAAAATGTTTTTTCCAAATTTGTTTGCGGTAATTTTAAAGAAGTGCATTTGGAAAATTGAAAATTCAAATTTAATATATTTATTAACTTTTAGTGTTGTTAATAAAAAAAACTGCTTTTACTTATTAATGTACTAGTAAAAATTTGTTAAAAACTATTAGAGGCCGCTCTTTTGCGAGAGCCCCAAGTCGGTTGATCCACCCCTTATTCCATCTGGCCTCTCACCAGTGGGGTCTCCTGGCCGCGGATAACCAGGTCCTCTTACTGTCGGAGTTCCTTCTGGTGACTCGACGCTTCGCGCTTCCACAAGGACCTACTACGTGAAACACTTCACGCCGTAAACGCTGTCCTCGCGAGTCCTCGTTGGCCTCGCGAGGACAAAGAAGCTTTCGCGGCGTCCAGAGAACCCACTCTCTGTCAGCGGTTCCTCTGTTGGCGAACTGCTTAATTCGCCTCATCGATTTCCATCATTCCCGATTGTAGCTTGTTTGAATTCTTCGCCGGTGAAAAATGAATGGATAAAAACGAAGAACGAGAGCTGAAAGAAGCGACGCCATGCGATTCGGGACGTAAAATATGAAACGAACGAGACCTACAAAACGTGCTTGGAAATTATCTTCGTTATCTCGGCGGCGTGTAGCGTTTCAATGTCAGCAAGTGTTGTAAATATTTTATTGTAGCCTCTGCGTTGGAAGGCGGCCAGCGGTTGCTGGACTCTGGAATTTCGAGGTGTTTTTTCTCGCGGTGCGCCGACTGCAACGTGGGCGACGCGTCACCATGGGAGACGGTGACTGTGAAGGTGATGGCATCAGAGTGAGCCGCGAGCTTTTAGAACTTCGCCTGTGGCCACGTGGCGCTTATTTGAGTTGTCTAGAAGAAGAAGTGGTAAAGTTTGCTGGTTGAAAGCAAGCGGATGACAGTATGTATTCACGAAGTGGAATAGGAAATCATTTTCTGTCTGGAATAAAATATGTAATTTTATTGGAATAAGTTGTGCGTGAGTTAAGTTGTAGATGGTATTTCACGATACGAAAGAGTAATCCCTAATCTTTTTCAAATCTATTTCTAATTTTTAATGTAAGTTGGATATAATTATTAAACAACTATTAATAATTTTATTACATATTTTAATTATCATACTTGACACAAGAAATTCTTGAAATATCGTATATTTGAACACACTCCAGTTATTTTTCACATAATTTATAGTCACATGACAAATTTTAGGAGTATTTTTCCACGATTTGCAAGCTTCTCATTTTTTCAATGTTACTTCTAAACTCAATAGAAGGAAAATAAAATTAAAAATGTGTTTTAATTTTCTTTTCCCAATTCACTGAGAATTCTGTTCCTAAAATCTATCTACTGACATCCAATGCTACACCAACTCATTTTTCTACTTCCTTCTTCCCATATTTCAAAACGAGTCAGAGCATCGAACTGGAGAAGTATGGAAGATTTGAAACTTTAAAACTGAAAACCTACGTGAAACTTGCGAGCATATGTATAAGGATGGATTTGGACATTTTTTGAGAGGAACGTTCTCAGTCTTGTCATCGTTCAGCGTTATTATAGTCTCCTTGAAAGTACCTTGGCAGATTAAGCAGCATATTTTTGAATCATCAAACATTTTATTTTGTTACCCAAAGAACTTTGGTAATATGTTACAAGTAATTTACAGCCTACCTTATAAAGCTCGTAAAGATCGTGCGCACTTGTAATTATCTACAGTATCCAAATTCTGCGTTATCTTCTATTTGGGTCTCAGGATCTGTTGGCGCATCAAAATCATAGACTGTTGAAATCCTTTTCCCCATCTTGTGACGTAAACAACTATTTGTATACTTTGTTTCTTGCAAAATGATACCGATTTTCTCAACAATAATATTTTCTGTACGGGGAGAGGGGATACGATCGGAGTTCCGGCACTGAAACTACTGCAAGGGGAGATGACGTAAAGGAGAGGACGCGGGGTCGTTGGTGCGAGGCACCGCTGGCGCTTGCTACGCGCCGGCGCACTGCGAACGCCGCTGAGGCTGACACGTACGGCGCCGCGCCGACCGACTGGATTGGCGGGTTCCCTGTCATTCGCCGCTTTCCGCTCGCCCGCTGCCGTCTCGAGTGAATCTGTAGAAACAGACTGAATTCTGTCGTGCAGACTATTTGATATTATACTAAAAGAGCAGGTGTATATCAAGGCATACCAAGTCGTTATTGAAAGAATTCATTTCACAATGTCCAAAATAAAATACAACGTATGTTTGTTTAGAAAATAAGTGAACACATCCAAAAATTATAAATTATGTTCTCGGAGTTATGAAGTCCACAGATACTCGTGAAATTCGAAAAACATACTCTTCTTCGAACATGGGCTAGTGATCTTGCGAAATTGTTAGGTGATTGAGTATTTTCTGCTGCTGGATTTCTTAATATTTTACTGTTCATGAGAAAACATAATTAAGAATGTCGCAAGGTACCGCAAATTTAGGGGTTCTCCAAGAGCGGAAATAAAACGATATATTTTTGTGTACGTAACACACACTTCGTGTGATGGCATATTTTGTCCATGAAACAGAATAATGAATTTGATACATTTTGTTAAATGACAGAATACATTTTGAAATTATAGTATGACAGAATATAGTTTTTTAAAACAATTCCTCAATAAAATATTTCATATATTACTTTGTATTTACATACGTATACGAGAAAGTAATAAGTTGAATTAACTATTATTAAATGAAATATTTTAAAACATTAATTAAATTCGTATTATTAAAATAATTAAATTCGTATTAGGGGCGCAATATTAAAAACATTTGACAAAAATAGAATTCTAGTTGTGATCAGTTTTAATAAATGACACATTAATTTTTGTGTGTATAGAAGTATTTTTTTAGTATATTTTTAGTATATTTTGGTATATTTAATATTAGTATATTTTGTATGTACACTATGATTTGTATGTAGTAGTAGTTTTCAGACACAACCACACAATGAAAAGTTTGTTTGTACCCTTATAGCGTACGAAACGAACCTGGTTTATTAATCAACTTGTCATGGACATAGGAAATTGGACAATGGACATAGGAATCAATTTGTAATGGACATAGGAAATACGGCAAATCGGTTTTTACCTACAAATATGTTTTAATATCAATGTATATGTCTGCATAATATTATCTGTACGTGCCACTCCCAGTCCTGACACGCTCTCCTCCTCGTCAACGTGGAATTCCTTGTCGTAGTCATTTCGCTGACATAACCTCCCTCAACGTGCCGGCGTTCGGCCTCCGTCTGCGCCGGCCGACGGGCAGGCGAGCGGGCAGCCCAGTAGCAGCGCCCGCTCCTAATAAGTAATTACGCCCGCGCGTGAACAGCTCGCGAGGAAAGAGGATTTGGGCCTCTCCTCTCCGGAGCTCCGGTTGCATAAATCTCGCTCGGCGGGCGGCGCGCGAGTGGGTATTCGCTCGGTCGCTCGCCGAGAACCAGCGGCGGAGCGGCGGGGCCGGGAGGACGGGGGGTCGGCGAGGACGCTCTCATTCGCACTCCCGTACTCCACCAAATCTCGCTTTACGTGTGTGTTCCCTCAAGGGTGATGAATGCACGAATGTTCTTCTATAGACGTATATGATTCGAGAGACGCCACGGTTCGTAGGTTGTTTTGCCGACATTTCGAGCATCATTTCGGCGCCTTTCTCAGGGCTGAAATACCCTGAAGAAGGCCACAATATGACGGGCGAGAGCATTTGAATCTTACGAGTTTATTGTCGATAAAGTAGAGCTATGCCTATACCCAGGTGAAAAAAGCGTTAAGTCAATTTTTTGTTGAAAATGAGGTGAGCACATGTTTGTAATCAATCTCTAAATTTGTGAATAAGATAAATTTAATAATTTAAATTTATCCTGCTTGTTAAGAAATGGGCGTGTATATATATATATATACCCAATATATATATATATATATATATATATATATATATATATATATATATATATATATATATTCACGAAGTTAAATTTTATAAAATCATGAATCCTAGAAGGATAAGACAATTATCAACGCTAAAAGAAAGGCTGGAGATTGTTGGATAACATGAAATGAGTTGTCTGGTTGTTCACGCTAGAAGGTTAATGTACATAATCATACGAAGGCAAAATACGTTGCTCTACTGCAAAATTTTGCCCCCACGTGCTTCTTTTTCATTGAGGGCAAAAATACTACAACGTAAATAGGGATTCAATTAGATAGGCAGAAATGTATAATGATTATTTAATGATTACAGTGTCTGATTACAATTCTGATTCAATTTGAAAACTACAATAAGTGTAAATTTAATTTTTTTTAAAAAATATTTTTTAACATGGGTATCTTAGAGAAGGTGTAAGTTGTTTCTAAGTAGAACGGGTAGCGTTGAAGTGATAGTCACAAATTATATCGATATGAAATTTTCAAAATCTGTAAAAATATCAGTTTCATCACGTCTTCCAGACTAAGAGAGGACGAGGACTTCTACTTCGTTTTCCATTTAGAAAAAAAGATTATGCATTTTGGTCGCCTCTTCCCATTGTCTGCACCTCGAGTTGGGGGAAACAACAATTCAAAGGAGAGCAACAAGATGCAGAGATAGGGTCCGATAAGTGAGAAAACAGGTCAAGAGGAGAGCGAAACGCTGGCAGAACGGGGGAGGGGTTAGAGAGGGGTTCCACCCCTCATTCATGTAAATGTTTACAAAAATAAATAGCTCATAAAAACAGAAACAGGTCGCAAACTAAATTAACATTTCTTAGAGCTCATAATGACACCAGCGTACGACTCTAGAAGTCGCGAAAGGAAGATTAAAGTGGTGGTGATTTTGTGATGTTTAGACACCATAACTTGAGTTAAGCCTACAGGAGGTCGCCCAGAGAAACAAGTTGACAGGAGTTGACGGATGTCATAGAAACATTCTATGACAATCATCAATAAGGGAAGTCTACTCAAAGCTGTGTGAAGGATATTTTCTGGTGAACTCATTGTAGAATGTATTGATGTGGATTAGAATAATATATTTAATGTGATTATTTGACACTTATTTATTATTTTTATTATCATTTATTATTCTAATATCTTTACTTTGTTCCAGCATACTGATAAGTCATCACAAGATCCATCAATTCATTAAATTCATTATATTTCTAAGCTCAAAGAACATGATATGCGGCAATGCAGGAATGTCCAACCAGTATTAACCAACAATCTTTATTGCTGTAATTCATTTTCATTAATTAATACATGTCATATTCAAGGCAGTGTTCATGTAATGTAGTAAGTACGATGATAGAGGTTTCAACCCACCTTCTCCCATTGGTCGACCGGACTCCATCTCCGCAGCGCAAAGGCCTCGCGGAGAAACGCCGAGCACAAAGGTGGAGCCAAGGGCTCGGCGGCGGCGGGGAGCTGTCGTTAGAGCCGCATTGCTCAGGGAGGCAGCCGCGATGGCGGCGGCGGCGGCGGCGACTTACGGCCCGGAGGCGGGCGCGCAGGAAACGTTCGGTAGCGGCGCGGGTTAATAATGAGGTTCATTTTTTAATAACGCGCCGGCCCTCGCGAACGTGAGTCGTGTGTATATAGCAGCTAACTATAATGTATGGCTCCCCGCGCCTATTCATGTGCCGCGGCTACCGGTTCCCGCGCCCGCGCATTCCTGGGGCGGCTGCGGCGGAGGCGCTCGTCTCGACGGCCGCCTTGGCATAAATAACCCCCGGTGCGTCCTCCGCCCCCGCCCCCGCCCCGCCCCCGCCCCGCGCGCTTCCACGGAGGACTTCCCCGCCCCGCCCCGCCCCGCTTCGCCCCGGTCCCACCCCCGCCCTACCCAAGACTTCGTCTCATCCCGACCCCGTCTCCACCCCGCCCCGGTTCCGTCCCGGCCCCGCCCCGCGCGTTCCCCCCCGCGGCCGTCCCCGCTCCCTGATACTTCAGGTGCCCCGCCCGACGCCTGCGTTCTCATGGCAGATGCCGGTTTGCTCGCGGCTGAACTAATTGGCGGCATTCCAGTTATTTTATATTACTACGTTTCCCAAAAATTGTGTATATTAACCTCAGAGTTCTATTGATTGATTGATTTGTTTTTTAAACCGTCAACTTCTGTAGTATTTTGCGTTACGTTTTGTTGATCTGTTGTAAGGAGTACCGCGGGAAAATTCTACACCAGTATTTTCTTGTGGTGTTCTTCGGTCGTAACCAGTTGCAATCGACATCTCAATAAGGGGTCTTTCCTACACTAATCGCTAAGCCCTTGCGGTGTCCTCGGATATGAGATCAGAAGAATACGAGGTCCTACGTGATGGGCACTCAGGAAAAATACACTCCCACCGCGGGTATCGACAGAGGCGGGTTTCGGACGGAGAAGTTGGGTCGATTCGCGCTCCAAACATCTTATTTGTCCAGCTCGTTTTCTTTACTAGCTCTGAATCTAAAAAATTAAACTGACTGCAAAGTCAAGGTGAATTGTTACATCGCCTGTTGGTGTTAAAGTAGCAAACAAGCGAATCATCGCATTTGGTTTGTAACTAAGGTACTGGAAGAAGTTTTTGGAAGTTTGGTTTCCTTCAAACATCCACTCGCTTGCAAGAGCGAACTTGGGTCTCCAATCAACATTCAAAATGTAGACTTAGTAATTGCTAGTAAGAATGGAGAACATTGAGAATGAATACGTAAGTTCAAAATTTCGATAATGCAAAAGTTTGATAACCGCTGGATTGGCACTTTTAAGTTGAAGCTCTCTACGGAGTTCTAGAAGACCAGTTTCTTGTGACAGTCATGACATCGGAAGAATTATTATAAATTTTCTGACAGAAAATTGTGTAAAATAATAATATTTGCTATAATTATGAATATTATCGACTTTTAAAATATTTTGATATTTTGTTATTTTTCTCTCTCTTTGACTAATGAAACTGTGATTACTCTATATAAACATTCTAAAGATATTCTCATTTTTTTAAATTTATTAACTCAGTCGTTTATTTATGTCTTTATAAACCAAAAGCAACTAAGGAAATGACCGACGGAGGCAATTAATACCTTTGGTATCGTCATCTCTGCGGTCAAAGGAAGTATGCAAGAATTTCTTTTTGGTTTGTGACTTGCACTCTTTCATCTCCACACTAATGGTCGGATGAACTTCCAATGATCATTGTACGGCAGTTTTCCTCTATTGAAAGCTAAGAATTCACGGAGAGACCTTGCCAGTGGCAATGTTGCCTCGTTGTCGAGAGCCGTGATTCAGACATACTAACGCTTCCATGCACTCAAACGCCAAGTTTGATTCACTTTTTCAGCTGATGAACTGCGATGATTTGTCCAAGTATTGTGAGAAGTTAAAATAGTGCGAGGTTTTTTTGGTCGAATTTTTAGGTTCAGAAAGAAACACGGCTACATGAATTAGAAAATGTATTCTCAAACCTTTAAAATGTTAAACTTATTTAAAATGTTCTATTTAATGTATTTACGCCGTGTTGAAGCTCGTAAGTTAATTTGTTTTATGTAAACGTTCTGTTATATTATTTGTTGTTTTTGAAGGACATAGTTTATTACTTTCTTTAGTTAATTTTTTAATTGTGTTCTATAAGTGTCTAGATCCTTTCCGTATTTGAGCAATGAATTTTTGGAATCCATTGAATCTATGATTGTCTATATTTGTTTTTATTTTTCTTTGAGTTTGATTTAGCTTGCATTTTATGTATGGGTCTCGCGTTTTCTGCCATTTCCGTCGTAGTATTCTTTTTTTAAATTAAATTGAGTATTAATAGGGGGATTTTAACTTCTCTCTTATTGTTATTTGTTTTCAGCGTGTTGGCCAAAATTGTTGCTAACCGTATTGCTTTCGTGAGTTTATTTATTTCTTTATTAATACTTTCAATTGTTTTTAGTTGATCGGGATTAGTTATCCCGAAATCGGTTGAATCGCCAATGGTGCTGACAGGCGTCACAGAACCTTAGATTACAAACTCACAGGGCCTGACATTTCAGCTCCTGAGCGAAGAAATCGAATAGGATACCAGGTATATGTACTCAGGAATTCTGTGGGAAACATTTCTGCATCTCGTAAATATTATTTGAGTAAGTACTATTAAAATGATAAAAAAATCGATGAAATCTACGAAAAATTCATAAAAATGACGTAAAAAGGTAAAAAATGACTTATTAGTCGAAATCGATGAAAAATGCAAAAAAATGACGTATAAAAATGGATCTTTTCTTTTTGTCATAACACAATGAATTTCTATACTAAAAGGCATTTTTCTAAAGTGAAAAAATGACATTTCATTAAAACCCGCCCCAACTTATCACACGCTTCCTTTCCTCCTCCGCGTGCGGTGGACCCGTTGAGTGGGCCCCGCGGGCAGCCGTAGGCGCGAGGCGAGGCGAGGCGAGGCCTTGACACGGGCGCCACCGCGCACTGGCGGCGGGGAACCGGCACGACGGCCCCGGCGGCGGCGGCGGCGAAGGCGAAGGCGGCCTCAAGAAAGGAGCGGCCAAACCGGCCGGGCGTCGTGCCGCTCCTCACCTCTCCGCTCCGCGCGTCCGGGGAGTCGAACCTCGGAGTGGAACGAGCTCATTACCACCGGCTGCTCGCCCCGCCCCGCGCCCCCCGCTCCCCGCCACGCTCTAATGAGAATGGAAGGCCACACCGCGCGGCGCACTGGGCCGGAAGACCACAAGAGGAATGGACTACCGAAAATATAAATAAATACGAAGTAAACGATATTAAATAAATAGATTTAAGGTTCTTCGGAATTGGCCAAAATAAAAATAGACCTAGCGAACTAAAATTTAGGCGAACTAAAATAACGTTTTCATTTTTATTGACTAATACCTATTAACCTTAACATATTTTTACATTGATTTAACGTGAACAGTCGATAAATGAATAAATAAAAATAATTTATACTAAAAATAGAAAAATAAAAAAGTAGTTGGAATGTACATAAATATGAATAATATTTGTTTATCTCAGAATGTCTAACATATTTGAAATACAGAGCTAGAGATCAACGTGAGTATGTGAACTTACAAAATGTGTAACATCTTGGAAATAAATAATGAATGATCTCCGCGATCGAGCTATTAATACTTAATAATACAGTAGTGGAATAACAAGTTAGAACTATTTGAGGGGGTTGGAATGATACAAAGAAAGAAGAACTTTTGAGAAAAATCGACTTTCTGCATGAAACAACATGTAAAGTGAACACTGGAAAACATTAAAACGCTTTGTAATATTTTTCATTCTGGGTGTAAGTAGAAATAATGATGTACGATATTTTCATTATGTTTTCTTAGAGTCCATTAATTTCCTTTCTATTTTCGTACGTTCTCTATTATAATTCATCCCATCATCATCATCATTATCATCTCTCATATCACTGACTATTTCAGGTAAATGTATTCACGATAAAAGTAGGGCTAGAGAATCATAAAAATATCTCATTACGAAAAACTCAATCAATATACTAACGAACTTGAATAGTAAGCATTTTCAAACGGGACGTACTGATCATTCCAAAATTATATGTCCATTATCAAGTACTTTTTCTCGTTATTGAATTTTGCTTTCGTTAAATTTCTTGTTTGTCAAATGGCAGAAAATTTTTACCACGGGGTATTTTCTAGGTTGCATCTTACATTTTTGATTGATTTATTGATTAGTGATTCCGGGCGCGTCAACTACTCAGGTCATTTGTCCCATAAGTGTAGTGCATGCTTCTTTTCATCGAGAGGTGGCGGCGAGCTTCCCTCACTGGATGGCGAGATCAGGCGCCGACCTACAGTCGACTAGCGGGTTTTCCCTAACCAGGTATCTCCCACCAGCAAGGCACCGCTCCAGCCGGGACAAGTTCTAAGTCCCCGACCGGTCTCCCGGCATGTGTGGTAGTGTAGTGCATGTTAGTGTGTGTAAGCGGTGAGGATAGGACATGGAAGAGGAAGGAAAGATAGCGTGCAGTCCGTGGCCCGTTTGTTAGATCACTGTTACAGCATTCGCCAGGGGTTGATTGGAGAAACCACGGAAAACTACCGATCAGAGCAGCTGGCCGCTTGAATTCTCCTCCAGACTGCGACTGAATTCGACCTAGCTCACAAGCTAGTGTCGAAAATTCTGTCGCCGTCCGGACTCGAACCTCCCGGTCAGAGGCATTGCAGTAACATCAGTTGATACACTGAGCCACCCCTACCGTTTTACACTTTGAATAGTTTGCTTGTTTCTCAGGATAGGACGAATTCGTTTGGCGCCAATTTCGCTCCACTGTGCTCCCTCCATATCCCGGATGTCAGCGGTGTACGAACGCTCTGCGCGCTCGGCTGGGCGGGCGCGAATATATGAGTGTGCACACACGTGCGTGCTTTCGTTGCGCTCATGCGCCCCGCTGCAGACGGCCGGCCACATAAATTGGCGGAATTTGTTGCGGCGGCGCGCGCTTTTTAAAGCAATCGTATTGTCGGGCCGTCTTTGCACAGGTGTGGTCGGAAACGCTCGCGATTGCTCCATTGCTTCGCAGGGCAAAACGACTGACGTTTTGTTGTTGATTGGGGAGTTATGCTCGTAGCCTGTACTACAGATGTGGATTAAGATGAGTTACAATATCACTATTTCTGTTTAAATGTTTTTAAATATTTTGATGTCATGTGAAATTATTTGGCTTCAAAATGTATAAAAAATTAGGGGGTATTTTGAAATACCTTAAAGCCTTTACGAAATACGTTTTGTGAAAGTGTTATGCATTTTTAATTGCTGAAAATTAAATTTCGAGAAATGTAAAAAAAATTGGGAGAGATCAAAAAAAGTGCTGATTCCTTCGCAGATGTTTAGTTTAAGCCTCGATAAATTCTTTACTGATTTTTTGAAGTGAGCAAGGTGCAGGCAGACTGGATTTACATACATTGCCACAAGCAATACTGAACTTAACCTGATATATCACCTAATACTAATTTTGTAATGCTGATTATACAAAAAAAGGTCCTGTGAGGGTCACTGACTTCAATGAATCTGTTTCCAAACTCTTCTAGGTTGTAAAGGTCCAACAAAACCAGTGTCGTCCAACTGCCCAGGAGACTCTGCTGCGCACCAACCGGCTGCGAAAGTACAGTGATATCATCGTTACCTCTGCAGCATCGTTGATCGGGAGGTCCTAGGGTTCGAGTTCCGACAATGGTGAAATTTCCACTGAAGCTTTATTATTTGGATCGACATCAACCTTTGCTTGGGTGAAACCGGCTGTTGTAATCGGTAGGTTTTCGTGGTTTCTCCCATCAATACCAGGCGAATACCGCAGTAGTAGTTTTACAAACGAACCAATGGTCGCGCGCGATCTTTCCCTCCTCGTTCTTATCCTTGCCTTTCCCTTTACAAAAAGGCTACATGAAGGTCGGCTCTAGATCACATGGTTGCAGCGGGGGAGAAACACCACTACCTCCTTGGATAAGACATGCACTATGGCTTCGAGACTACACCAGTTGATGCGTCTGGAATCCTGAAAGAAAGAAATCAATCAAACATGCGTTACTCTTACGAACTAACGACCTATGTATTATCGCGCACAGATGGGATAAGCATATAGCATTATGGGTCTTATGATTGTATATATATATATATATATATATATATATATATATATATATATATATATATTTGATCTTTTCGATCGCGTAGCGGTCATCATCAGAACTATCTTGCAGCAACCATCTAATTAATTTCGTCCCAAGTTTCTGATGGGTTGATTTGATGGTGTCTACATCACCAACGATCTAATTGATTTAATCCTAAGTTTCTCATGGTTTGATTTGATGGTGTCTATATCACCAATGATCTAATTAATTTAGTCCTAAGTTTCTGATGGGCTGATTTGATGGTGTCTGTATCACCAATGATCTAATTAATTTAGTCCTAAGTTTCTGATGGGTTGATTCGATGGTGTTTATATCACCAACGATCTAATTAATTTAGTCCTAAGTGTCTGATGGGTTGATGTGATGGTGTCGGCGCGCCGTCTCGCGAACCTCCCCGCGAAGCGCGTCTGGTGGGCGCGCCGGCGGGCGGCCGGGGCGCGGGCGCGGGCGCGACCTTTGACTGAGCCGCTACTCGGCCTCGGATTAATTAGTCATCGTAAGCGCCGGGGCCAGAGGCTAAGCCGGCGGCTCACGCGCACTTTATTGGGTTAGAGCTCCGCCGCCGTCACCGCCCGCACGCGCCTCGTGCACGTGCGCCGATGCGACTCCCCCCTCCACCCCACCCCCGCCCACTGACTTCGCACGCCGCCGGATGGCTGAGTGTCAGATGAACCTCAAATTTCGGGCCCGCTTGAAGGGTATCGCCACTCAGACACTTGTTCGCGGGAAAGGATCGTCGATAAGTAGAACATTGTGATGTGCGATATTGCGTGTTTGGTTGAAAGATTAACTTACAGGGCGAGTGAATAGCTTAGTCTTAAAGGCAAAATGATTCAAGGGCGATTATTTGAATTACGCAATATTCTCGTGTTTTGAATTCGCTTGAAGCAGGAGATACAGATTTCTTCCAGCAAAAAGAGGGACTATTATCTTTGGTGGAGACTTTAAAATCCCGTATTTAAAAGGATCGAGTTGCAATGAAATTTCTCAAATGCTTTTAATGTAAAGACATTGCTGAAAGAATGGTGCAATATAAGAGAAGGAAATAATGAAATCGTATCAACTTTATCCTTTTTTATTTCATTGTTCTTTTAAAGTGTACGGATTAAATAATTTACCCTAGATTTTACGTTAATAGTAAAAAATGTATTGCTATGTCTTATACTTTTAGTACTTCGTGTTCTGTAAAATTTTCTCATCATTCTTTATGCAAGCTTAGCGAATGGATTTCAGGAATGTCACGAAACAATTACCTCGGAGTAATCGCGTAATTGCATCTTTTTAGCCAGAAATGGAGAAACTTACTGACAACACCTCTTTCATACCTGCTCCTATCACAACCGCTGCTGCTATTCGTAGTTCCTATCTTACATGTCCCATCGTTATCATCGCCACCATAATCACACCACCGCCATCATTCTCATACACATTAGCGTCAACATTACCTGTCTCTTTGAGAAATGCGAACTCACGAGTCAAATAATGAGACCTATGCTTCAAAATACTAATGCGCTATAAATGCTTTTACCACTGCTTATTCTCATCCTACTTATAGTTATCAGGTAAACTGCGGGTGTCCGTATGTTTGTTACACACGTTTAGACCTCTTCCGGTCTACCAGTCAGGCTAGGTAAGGTCATTCAACGCGTCTCCGTTTACTGGAGGGAAACTCAACATATTTTTCCGTATTCTTCGAGATAATTCTAAAAGAATTGTCGAAAACGTGTTTTTAGAGAGGGAGCGAACTCATTAAATGCTTTTGGAGGGTGTAAGGTATCTCGAGATAACTTTTTCATTCGATTCATCCCGAGATTAATCGATTAGCGCCATTTTTAGCCTTTCTTTTAAAATAATCTAGAACGGTTCTTGAAGGAAATGGTTTTGGGGGGATTCTAGGCACCTACAATACTGAAACGTAGTGATTTACTATATTACATTACAGGTAAAACATATATCGTTTCTTGATTCATGAAGTTGACGCCAATTAAGCACTACGTTGTAATGAAACATAATACATTTAAAAACAAAGAATATTTGGCAATACTTTTGCATTAAACTTCCTATGCCCGAGGATGGAGTTGCCAGGCAACTGTAGTATGTTTAGAATTTCCTTTTATTAAGCACTTGCATCGTACAAATGAAGATTTTTAACATGAAATTCCCCCTGGAAGGAGCGACGCTAAGCTAGTCATTAGCATTTTCCCTGCCACCAGTACCTAATAATTCCAGATAGAGACTCTGTTATCTTTTCCGCTTTTATCGCCAACGGAACTTCCACTGTCTTCTTCTTCGGGCGCAACAGTTCATAAATAGACTTGGGCCTCCTTCAGGATTTCGTTCCATGTATCTCTTTCCCGCCTAAATCTACTAGGTGTATTTGAAAGAAAAATCCTGAGAAGAATTTTTGGATAAGTGCAGGACAGTGGCAAATGGAGAATCCGACACAACAGAGAGCTATATGAGTTATACAATAGCATCGATATTGCTACAGATATCAAATTGGCTAGAGTAAGATGGCTTAGCCATATCTGACGCTTGCCGGAATTAACTGTATGTAAAGAATTGACTTTAACGCCCGCAGTGTACGTTGGCGCCCGCAGAGGTGGAAGACCACCCCTAAGATGGGACTTCCACTGTCTAAGCATCCCAATGACACTCATCGGTGTCCCCGTCATCCCATCCCCACAGAGAGGCTGTCCCGTCGTTGCCGGGACGTCGTGTAAGGCAGTTATAATGTGTATTCGCAAATGTTTTATGATTAATTTATTATTTCATGACTCTGGGCGCGTCAAATGATATGTTCGTTAGTCCCGTAAGTGTAGTGCATGTTCTTTTTTCACGGAAGGTCGCGGTGTTCTTCTCCCGCTGGATGGCGAGATACGGCGCCCACTTACTGGTCAGCTTGCAAGTACCTCCCATCAGCGGAGCACTGCCCAGCTGAGGGACAAACTCCTGAATGGTCTTCGGACATGTGTGGAAGTGTAGTGCATGTAAGTGTGTGTAAGTAAAGAGTGAGGATAGGACAAAGAAGTGGAAGCGCACGGTCTGCTGTTTTGTGAGGTACTACTTCGGCATTCGTCTGGTATTAATAGGAGATACTACGGAAAACTACCGATCAGAGCAGCCGGCCGCTAGAATTCACCCTCAGGCTGCGGGTGAATTCGACCTAGATATCTAGCTAGTGTCGAAAATTCTGCCACTGTAGGGACTCGAGCATTAGGACCTCCCGGTTAGAGGCACTACAATGATATCAGTTGATGGCCAGCCGGTAAAAGTTTTATGAGACTGCGAAAAAATTGTACACATCTTCACTTTTATCGGGCTAATTAAAATCAGTATAACGTGAAACAGTTTTTTCCATCTTCCTTTTCACCAACAGGTCAATGGTTCAAAGAATATTCCGGTGTGCGTGTTTTTCTTAACCTGCAGAAAGATAGCTTTCACAGCCTACGTCATTAAGGGAAGATTCAGGATTTGCAAGCCCTGTCTGCAAGCGTAAATCTTCGTTAACGGTTACCTGAGGCGATGAAAGATAAGAGCGGCCGAATCTCAAGAAGGCGACTGTTGTCCCGTTCTCGCTGCCAGCGTACAGCCGTGTCGACTGGCGTGGGTGCTTTTTAATTTCCTACCAATAACACAATCTGCTCCATTGAAAAAAACAACGCTGGATCCACTGAATTACAACCAGTTCAAGCCACGCTCACAAGCTCCGCTCGCTCTTGAATACCTACCTTTACTCTCAAAAGTTGCTATCATAGCAATCATTGCTACTACTTCTTTCTCATTATTCCATATACAGCCTGTGATAACCTTCCTCGCCCAGTCACGCTTCTGACGTGCATTGCACTGAAATGTTGCTCCAACTGTATGATATCGTCACACTACTTCTTGTGTCACTGCAACCTCATTACCCGAGACACTGACTCCGTTATCTTTTCCGCTTTTACCACCAACTGAACCTCCTCTGGCTGCAGTCCACTGACACGCTCCATCGCTGACATCGCAGGAGACAAGACGAAGACGGAGTCAGGAAGCTGTGGCGCCGTGAAGAACGTCGCCAAGACGCACGCCCCTAAAAGTTTTACGAGGTTGCAAATTGGCTCTGGGGGAGCAGATAAAGACATCCAACGTCGCGGAGGCGGCGTTGCGTGGCGTGGCGAGGCGTGGCGGGGCGACGTGGCGTGGATGCGAATGCGGCAGCGACTGACGAGGGCCCCAGCGGGTTTACAACCTGTTTATACGCCCGCCAAGCGAATGTTCGCACTGGATTTGTTCGGCTCGTCCGGCGTAAGCGCTGGGCAGTTTGACGTGCTGGTTGGCCCTCCTCATTCGCTTGTACTTTATGCGTATTTTTTCAGGTGATTCGTAAATCCCCAGAAACGGACTTAATAGTTTAATCTTATTCAATGAGGCCCCGCTATTGCAGAACTTACCCTTGTACTATTTTTTATAATCAGTCTCAAATAACCTAAACATTGAAAAATTATAAATAATCCAATATAAATGTCTAAGAAAAATTACCAAAACTCCACGATTCATTAGAAACCGACTATTACACGTCTAAAGAGAGCTCAAAACTGAACTCCACCTCGCCTGCATACTTAAAACATCCAAAAACTCCTATGAAACCCGACGCACCTGCCTCCAAATATATCAACGAGGCAAAACATACCCCCCCACCGTTCAATAATTTCAGAATCTTTGAAAGATATTTTCAACCCTTCTAAAACTTAACTACTCAAATTGTACTAAACTGTTACAAGCTTGAATGAAATTGGAATCTAAATACCTTCTGATGTGAACATCACCAAATGAAAGTGAATTGGTTTAGTCATTATGAATGGAGATTGATTATGTTGGGAAGGCAATCTCAAAATATATCGTATGAAAAATATTTAATTAAATTAAAACGGTCTAAATCCGATAACCTTTGAAACATTAAGAACTGACGAATCCTTACATCATGAAAATTAGTTTAAAACTACTTTTGTATAAAACAGTCTAAAACAACTCCCGCCTTAATTTCATTGTCTTAATAAAACCCCTCTTGTCATGAAAAACTATTAGAATGCCATCAGTCTTAAGAATGGGGGTCTAAGAAGTTTGTGGATTATTGATAGTTAATGTTCGACTTTGTAGTTTAATCTGAAGAACGTATCGTCCGAAATATTTGGTAACAGAACTTGTGAAATTTTTCTTGCAGCTTTTTTGGTTGAAAATTCTAGATTACCACTGTAATAGAAGTCCTTCATAAGCAACAGACCAGCATTTGTCTCAGTACTCAAATGCACGTCGGAAGGTACCATGAACCAAAGTTTTAGAGCATTCAATGGCAATTGATTTTATTTAGAGGATCCCGATATTGATTTCCGTTAGAACCGTCAGAAGGCGTTGCTTATAATAGTACTAAAGCCATATTATTTAAACACTTTTTTCGTCACAAACTATACAGTAAAACAAATGTTTTTAAACGCTAATCGTGGGTGAATTCAAGTTTTTGATGATGTCTTCTGGCTGTTGGAACAGTGCTGTGGTTGGTGTTCATAGCATGGTGCCGGGAGCAGTGGCTCAGTGAACTCGGGAAGAAGCTTGCCAGAACAGGGGATGGCGGAGTTGGAGCCTCGTAAAGCGGGATAGTCCGCTTCTCCTCGTTGGGGGGCCATTAAAAGTCCCGAGCGAACATTTATGCGACAACTGGGGACGTAAAGTATGGGAGAAGGCTGTGAACGTGAAATTTTGCTGTTGCTCTTCTGTGGTTACTTGATGTATGGGTCTTCATTAGTTAGTTTTATGTGCACAGCTCTGTTTAATGTTATCATATTTCCGTGTTGTCTGTCAGTTTGCACTGTATATTAAAACAATGGCCACCAAATGATACAGTTATTGAAGAAAATACATTTCGTTTCCAAGTTAAAAATTTCTTAGCATCGTATCGAAGAGAAAGTGCTTAGCAGATATCCAAAATATTTCATACTATTTTGTTCTTTTTTCTTTTCTACATGCAGTATATTTCGTGAGGGGACTAATACTTCAATAAAATAGAGAGTTTTCGAGAAATATTTCCTTACCTGTAAAAGTCAAAACTTGTGCTGCAGTCATTAACTCAATGACCAGCTATTTTTCAAAATTTAAAATTATTGTTTATGGTTTTTGATGATGGGTTTTTTAATTTTTTGCACAGAAAAAGGTAGATGTTTTCCAAAAATTGCAAAATAAATACTTTTTTTTCAAATTTATATAAATTCAAATTTATATTAATTGCATTTTTTCAATTATTTAAATTTTATTTCTAAAACAGCGTTACTTGCATTTTTATCTGGACATTTCTAATTTGCGAGTATAGAGTAAACGTGTTAATTTTAGTTCTGAAAAAAGGGACTTGTTACATTAAGTGCGACCTGCCATGTCATTTTGTGAACTTTATGAAATCATATTAAATGTAGTGAAATAAAATATATGGAATGAAAAATACGAAATATTCTTAAACTTCCCAAAACTATTAAAAACGGAAATTGTAGAAAACGTATCAAACGGTAACAGTCCCAGCGTGTAACGGACGAATTAGGGGCATAAACGCTATGAAACTTTCGAATCTATCCTTGGAAAGTGGCCAATTTAATCTCTATCTCCCATAGAGAGTTCTAAAAATGGGCTAAAGATTCTAACTTGATCGAAAACTGCTAAATATGTCGAAAAATGTACGAATGAAAAAATGCGGACAAGTCAGAGTCAATCCCTCTTATAACAATAAATAAAATACTTTTCAAACATTGACTGAACATTGTATAATGGGGCATAGAAATATAATTGTTTGTTTTAGACTTCCTCAGCTCATGGAATTTAATAAGTATTAAAAAATAATATTTTAAACATTTGAATTAATATTCACAACAATTATATTACGTACATCTAAAAAAGTCGATTTCATTATGTTTTTATTCTACAGTTCAACCAACCTCTTTGCTCCTTCAAACTGCAAGAATGATTAACATATGTCATAACAGAAATGACATGCTAGATACAGACAAATACAAGCATTTAGTCAGACTTCTTTGCAGTTGCTTGTTCCTCTCTAATATGATGCTAATGTGGGTATTCAATCATCGACATGGTTCCTCGGACTACCGTATTTATTACAGTGACATGCGAAAAGAATAACAAAGAATATACTGAGAAGGAAAATAATGTTGCTTTTAGTACCGCAATGCCATTCTCTAAGTTGTTGGTTTGTGGAATTATCAATGTTGGATTTGTTTCATTTTTCAATTTTAACAACGATCACTAACAGCAATGCAATCCAACATTTTTCCACAGGCAAATCGCTGTTCAAACGATGTCTGGGGGCTCTGATGATCGCAATTTGTATAGTGGTTATTTTCGCGTACATAACAGTTTCTTTCATCTCGCAACAATCACATTAAAAGGCGCACCTGGTTTAAGAACTGTGACATCACCCGTAGAAGCGCCTAAGTGACGCCCTCGCTGTGTGTGACAGCCGCCCGTCCCCCGCCCACCGGCACCGCCCCTCCCAAGTCTTCGGCCTCCCGCGCGCGCCCTGCTGTCTCTATTAGGCGGAGTAATTGCCCGGCGCTTCCGCTGACATGCAAATGGGCGGCATCACCCTCGCCCTCGCCGTCACCCTCCCCGCGCCCTGACCTGCCCGCCCCCCGCCGCGCCGCGCACCGCGGAACCCCCGCCGGCGGAACAAAGTCCCGCCGCAGCGCTACCCCATGTGCCCTCCGACCCCCTTTCGGGCTCCCCCTCCCTCCCGTTCTTCCCTTTGTCCCCTCCACCGCCCCTGTCCGCTCCGCGTCAGCCCGTGGAGCCTCCGGACAGCGTTATTCCCCGTCCCCGCCCTGCCGTCGTCCCCATATCACTTAGTCCTCTCACCGTCCTTGGTCCTGACCCCACCGTCCCCTCACTATCCCCGTTTTCTCGTTGACCACATCCCCACACTATGTCCTATCCTCACACCGTGCCCCGACCTCACGCTGTACTCCTCCCACGCTGAACCTTTCCCACGCTGTACACCTCCCACGCTGTTCCATGTCTACGGTGTTCCCCATCCTCACTTTGCTCAATCTGTCCTATCCCCTCGCTTCATTCGTCTCAATTCGTTCCCTGCTCCCTCGCCACTCCTTCGTCATCGCACCATCCCCGTTACCCCACCGCGCCCGGCCGCTCGCCGCGCTCATTCTCTCGCCGTGGACACCCCCTGACCAGCAGCCCCGTCTCACACCCCTCGCCCCATCCCCTGCGTCGCCACGCGGCGCATCTGCGGCGATTGTAACTCGATCCCGGCGCTCGCTTGTCTTTTGTGCCATTGTCTGGTGCGATAAACGCGAGTGCGCGTGCGCGCGTGTGTCCGCCCCCCCCCGGCCGCACGCCAAACCAACCACCCACCCATCCACCCACCCTCCTTCCCACCACCCACCCACCCACCCTCCTTCCTACCACCCACCCACCCACCTGCCCGCCAACTCACTCGTCCGCCCACCCGCCCAACGGCCCAGCCACCCCTCCATCCAACCAGCCAACCCACGCACCGAACCGCCCGCCCCCCACCATCCTGTCTGTCATCGCCGTCCGCCTGCCTGTTGCCGCCGCCTCCGCCACCACCGTAATATGAGCCCGAAGCCATACTGCGAATTTCCCAGCGGGCATTGTCCGCCGCCCTCCGGGCCGAGACTTCGATGCGCGTGGCTCGGATGCCGTGCACGCGTGATTGAGCAGAGCGTGCGAAAATTACGACCGTTTTACAGGATGCGCGGCGTGTGGTCGGTGCGGTGAATATTTGAGTGGATCGACTGTGAGAGCTGGTCGGAATTTGAGGTACTGAAAATTTGAAGCTAGGTACTGTAAAACAAACTCTCTTCATTGTTCATATCCGACGAATGCGATTTTCTAATGAAAGAAAGAATTACTTGTTGGTAGAGATGCATTGTTGCCGTTTGCAGTGCATGAGAACTGTGTCTTCTTGTTCGAGAAAACTATGTATTCTGTTATCTGAAATATTTGCTTTTCATAATGTAAAGAGACATAAAGAATAAATTATTGCAAGAATTCTCTGCTCTTTATTTGTTCGTTTTGTTGTTTGGTTTTGCCAGTATTTTCTAATTTATGTAGTTTCATAAAGCAGTGTTTGTTTAGTAATGATGAACTTGATTCAAGTAAAATAATTCTTAATTTTGTTATAAAAACGGTGTAGAATTGAAGGAGTGTTATATAGGTTTTACATGAAAACACAAAAGGGAATCATTTCTTGAAAGTAACTAAAGAAACACTTTTAAAAGCGCGAAGTATCCGTATATTTATTTCGTGGACGTAGGAATGTATCGTTCCTGTTTCATTTCGTATGTTTGTTCTGATGCTTGATTTAAACTGCTGTCATGTGGCTTAAGGAGCTAGAGGGGGCGGCTTTGTCTTAATAACTAACTAAAAGTTTGATTTTATCTAATTCTAATGTTAAAATAACTGCACTTTGGCGTGCCTAACGTACGGTAAGATGAGCACTTAACTAATTACTGGACGAATTTTCTGTTTTGAGAGATTAGATTTTTCTCTACATTCACACATAATTCACACTTGTTGAACATTACATACATAACCATTCATTCTACCGATTCACTCCCACTGCACTGCACTAGTAATCTTCTGTTCGGCACGGCCCTGACTTGACTCAAAGCATAAAGACTAAGAACGTATCATTTCTCTATGCTCAAAGCGCCGGATGCCAGGTTGAGGAATACCTAGGAATATCGAAGCTCACCCGAGCCCTGCGCTGGAGTGGGTGAGGAAACAGTGGCTGGCAGAAATCCAGGAGAAGGGGGTGGAGGAGGCCGAAGCGCGGGTGCCGTTGGCTGAGCCGCCGCGGCCCACCAGGCGCCCCCGGAGACGCGGCAGCCGCACCTCAGGCCGCGATACCTATCGCCTAAACGACCGGCGCCTCCGCGCACCCTTCCCCCTCCCTCCACCCAACCACTGATTGCCATCACCTTGGCCGCGACCCGGCCCCAGGCCAACGCCCGTTTTGGCTGTCACACGCCAAGCTTGGTACAAATAGAAGATTTTGGTTACATTTTGTAATATGCTTTCAAAACGTTTAAATTTAATGTTTCTGGATCGTGGAACTAGATATACTTTTTCACATTAAAAATAATATGTTGAATTACGTATCTAATGAAAACTTTAATAGATTCTCAAACTTTATAAAAAATTGTGCAATAATGTTGACTTTTTGACCCCTGTTTTTCCGAGTAATTCTTCAGAAAACAACTTGGAATTGATGTATATGGTCTCTACTAACTTGAGTTTTTGCAATCTTTGTATCAGTTTCTTACAAATCGTAATATTTTTTATGAAAATTGTACTTTCAATGATTGTAAGATATTAATTCAGGCTTTACATTTTAGTTTAGCATTTACTGTGACATATGATTCTTTGTGAAATATTTTGAAGGATTCGTTATGTTTATTAATCAAATAAATAAACAATGTAAATACATTCATTTTTTGTTTATTAAAATCTCTGGGATTACAAAAATTGAAAAAGTTATTTTCTTGATATGTCCTTCCCCATCAGTATTGAAGCTAGAGATTTCATTGATACTGAAAACTATTCCTCAATATTAGATCATAATTTGGGTACACTTTACTGAAAATATTAACACTTTTCGTGTAATGATTACGTGAGTTGAGTTGAGATGTGCAAAAATAATAGAAGCATTGCGAAAATATATATGATCAATGAATATAGATCCTTCCTCAGTGACTTGGTAGGTTAAGAGGTAGCATGTTCGTTTATCAACCGCAGCTTTTTGGGTTCGAATACCACAAGTAAATATTATTTTATTCTTTTTTCTTTAAAACGGTTGTGACAATGGAGCTCAAATCCACTTAATACACCAGCAGAAAGTAATTTCCATTGAACTTTTTAAATTTCAAAAAAATAAAGATATGCATTTCTATTCACTCAGGTCCTCTATTTGGTAAGGGGTTACTCAAGGGATAGCTGAAGTGATAGTAGGTTAGAAATTGCAATACTACAGTAGCGCGTACCAAATAATACGAGAAAGTGTGTGCTATTGGAGCGCCACTATTTTGATACGCTTTCACCCTCCATAATCTTTAATTATCATGCCGCTCTTTTTACCACTTCTTCTCTCTAACTCTCCCATGCCCTGAATATTAGCCTTTCGCTTTCCTTTCCCTCCGGCATTTACATCGGTTTCTGCATGAGCGTCTCCGTTACCTTTTCTCAGATCTCGTCTTCCTTTTGGTTCGTTTGGTCGTCATCATGTCGCCGGTGCCACGACCGCGGCCGCGGCCGCCGCCACCACCACATTTCTGTTCCCCGGGTCCTCTGAAAGGCGCTGCGGCCGTGGAATACCAATTACGAGGCAGCACCGTCGCTGAAAGCCTCGCCGCCGCCGCCGCCGCCGCCGCTGCCGCCGCCGCTGCCGCCGCCGCTGCCGCCGCCGCGGCCGCCGCCGCCGCGACTCCACGGAACGAGCGCGTCCTTTCAGGGCCGTTGATTCACGGGCCGCCGCGCACACACGAAAGGCCCAGCCCCGCCCCACTCTGCCCTACCCACCCCGCCCACCCCACCCTACCCCACCCAACAGTCTTGTGACCTCTCCACACCGCTCGCTCGCTCGCGTCTCAAGAGCCACCTCGCACCTCTGCTCACTGCTCTTCACGTTCGTAGATGTCTCCTCCACTTTCGACGTCGGCGATTGTTTCAATTATCCTCACGTGTGTGGCTGTCTCGCCTTTTCGGATTGCGACTGTTTCTTATGTCCTCTTGTCTTTTGTATTCGAGGATGATTCATATACTTCTACAATTGTGGCAGATTTGTCTACTATGTCTGTGACTGATTTGTCAACTTTTACTTCTGTGGCTAATTGTCTACTTCATCAGCATCTCATTCGTCTACTTCAACTCCGTCTGTCTCGTCTTCTTCTCACGTTGACGACTGTTTCGTAAGTTTTATGTCTACGGTTGTCTTATCTACTGTTTGAGATTGTGTTTCATTTCCTCACGTCAATCCATATTTGACGGTATCGTCTACGTCTCACATTTGTGGCTATCTCTCCTCTTCCTCATGTTTTTGCCTGTTTATTCTCACGCCCTCCAGTATCGCTGTCACGTCTCTTTCTCGCATCTGTGACTTGATGTTTAAACCTCAATTCTGCATCGCCCTGACATTATTTCGTCTCTTGGTTACGATTTTCCTGATCCGCCTCGCTTTATAATTTCGGTTCGATTCATCTCACATCGTATCCCGCCTCCAAATCCCTAATTCAACCCCGGCTGTCCATTGTCTATCCTGGTCATGTGCCATTTCACATGCCACTTGTCACTGCTCGCAGTTGCAGAATCGGCAAAATAGAATGTATTCTATTATTCTTAGCAATTTCATTTGCCACCGCATCTATTCTCAGATGATGAGAATGGACGGGGGGGAGATGACGGAGATCATCTCCCTAGACATTTTCATGACATTTACTGCAAAAGAAGTAATATTTCCCTGCCAGGGGCACGTATACTCCATTTCTAGATGTCTAATTTCCACAGTTTTGAAATGTTCAAACCAAGAATCCAAATCAAACAAATCGGAAAAGAGAACGTTCCTCAGATGATTTTTAGTCTTTATTTACACTGTGTTGTGAACGCAAAGATAGTTATAATTTAAGGACTTAGTGCAAAACTCAGAAAATGACCGAAGGAGGTATTTGAGATTTTGTAAACTTGAACGCAACTTCTTTTATATTACTGGAAATTATTTCTTTTTTATATGTCATATTGTGATTTTCATCAAAAGTAGCAAAGCAACTAATAGGAATCTCATAGAAAAGTCGTTTTGACGACAAAATTAAAAACTGAGTTAATACCTTCATGGACTAAGCCCTTCAATTTCTTTCGCCTCTTTGTCAATTCGTCTGTTCCCCTGTTCTTAAGGAAGTTTGAACGTTCTCCCTGTAGAAAATTTTTGTCAATTTTCACCCTGCCTTCCCATACTGCCTACATGTTCATTTTCTTTTGCTGTTCCCCTGCCTCTTTATCACCGCCGATTCTCCTTGCCCCAAACTCTCTCTCCGGCTCGCCGCGCCCAGCCAACAGCGCCAAGAGACAATCCAAGAGACGAGGACGAAGTGGAGCACAATGGGCGTCTACGGCAAAGGCTGCCGCCCGCCTCCCCGCTCTTGACCTTTTGGGTGCGTCGTCGGTCGGGTCTCTCAGAGCCTCCTTTTCCTTTCGGACTTGGGTGTGTAAATTTAGTATGGGCCATTCAGTCGCGACCATTGCTTACGCAATCACAACATTCATCTGTACGGAACGTTTTGAGGTATGTTTGTGCTAAGTTGACAACTTTTCGCGATCGTAAATTCTTTGTAATGATTCATAGTATGTAACTCACTTGTTCCGTTTGAAGCATTTGTGAGCCTTTCGAATTTCATGGACAATAAATTTCTAGTTAGGAATTCTGTTAAAAAGTTTGTCACTTGTTCTTTATTAACACATTTGAATGTGTTATAACATCATATACGATCGAAAGCAGATTTCCTTGGTATCGTGTGTCCATTTAATATATAAACGTCCGTATTACCAGTAATATAAATATTTAAAGTGTTAATATTTTCCTTGAAAATAGAAGGGAAAATGTTATTAAACTAATGACTTTACTCTTAACAGGATGTGTTTATTTCGTCACTTCCGGTATGTCAAATATTAAATTTCGTGTACGTTAAAAAAATATTACGAACTAACAGGGATGCCGATCGCTCAAAAGTGCGTTTGAATTTTTGATTATCATAATAAAACATATAGGTATTAGTAAGAATGAAATATTTCTGTGGATATATTATTTCCTTTTACATGCCCGATATTGCTGTTTTCTACAAGAAAATAGAACTTGATATTACCTTAACTTGTATTTTATTTGAAAAGTAAAATAAGAGTTGCTAATATCAGTGATGTAACAATTTGGACAAGGTTTCATCGGTGATTAGACCTGTCTTGTTTTGTATGTCACTCAAGATTGGATGTTGTAGAGATCTTGGGCTCTTTAATCATAGTGAAAGGAGCGAAGAGTGAAAGATGCAGCAAGGTGCTTCTTACCTGGATATAAATCAAGATGTATCCGACAGCATACAACGTACTCGAGAAGTCACGGAGAAGTAGCAATGAAGGTGTCTTGAATTGCGGGAAAGAAAAGACATTTCCATTGTGCATGATCAACGCCGCAGCTAGTCAAATACGACAGAAAAAACTGCCCAGTAAGCAAATTACCACCACGAGTTTTCGTCACAGTCTACGTTTGGAGGTTACCAACACAGTAAATGCTCTTCACGGTATGAGAGCTATCAGATGAAACTTCCAAGGGCCTCGAAAAAGCCCCCGCGCTTAAAAATGTAATCTGGTTCAGATATTCTCCGAACATCACAAGGCATTGCCTCCTCCATATCCCCTCCCAGCGCACGGGTTTTTCGCGTTCGCGACGCGACTTCACAATGCACATCGTCATTAGCCCTAATGGGGCAGATTAGTCTGCACAGCCGAGGGGCAAACAACTCGGGGCGCAGACAGGTGCTGCTCACGGTCCCTCTCGCCGCCGCTGCCCTTCATTCGCCACCCCAAACCTCTCCCGCCGCCCCCGCCGCCCCGCCCCGCTGACACCGCCGCCCTTCCCCCACTGACCTCACCGCCCTGCTCCCGCTGACACTACCCCCACCCGCCGCCCCCGCCCCGGCCCCCGCCCCAGACCCCGCCCCGGCCCCCGCCCCGGCCCCCGCTCCGGCCCCCGCCCCCGCCGCCCCACGGCCCCGCCACCCCCGCCGCGCGCCGCCCCCGCCGCACTGCCACCCCGCCAACCCGCCGCCACGCCGCCCCCGCCGCCCCGCCGCCCCGCCGCCCCCGCTGCCCCCCACACCGCCCCCGCCACCACCACTGAAGCGCCGCTCCCGCTGCTCCCGCCGCCCCCCCCGCATCCGCCATTACCCACAACGCCCATGCAGCCACACCGCCCCATCATCTCGTCGCCCACAATGTCCTGGCCGCTCCCGCCTCCCCGTGGACTCCGTTGCATGCGCTACCCTCGCCGTTCCTACCGTCCCCGCTGCTCACGCCTCCCATGCCACCTACACTGCCCACACCGCCTCTGTCGCCATACCGCCTCCGCTGTCCACGCCTTCTATGCCGCTCGCAACCCCACGCTTCTCATGCCCGCCGCACCCTCACACCGTTCCTACCTTCCCCGCCATCCCAGTCGCCCACGCCATCCCAGACTCCTCATTGCAACGCCACCAAAGCTACCCCTTGCCAACCACGTTGTCCCAACGTCTCCGGTCTCCCTGTCATCCCACAGCCTCCGAAGTCCTACCGCCACCGCCGCCACCGCTTGCCACCGTCAGTACAGCAGCCATTACGATCATCGCCGTCTCCACTCTGCCTCCCCGCCAACGCACCCCCGCGCCGTACCTTTCCGCGGGAGCGCGCTGGAAACAACCACTGTGTCGCTAATCTGGAGATCAAAGCGCTCCAGCGGAAGGTCGTGCCCCGAGGCGGTCACCCCTCCCTGCCTCGCCCCCTCCTCTCCCGCCCACAGCATGCGCACCGAGAGCCCCGGGCGGCTCCGCGGGGACTCATCAACAAATTTGTCACGGGCGACGCGCTGGCTGCGACCTGAGAACGAGCGCGCGGGCGGGCAGGCGGGCAGGCGGGCAGACGGCTCTCCACTCGGGAGCAATCCGGTGATGCACTCGCTGGGCGGCTTATTCTGCGCCCTGAGCCGAGGCAGATATTGATTTAGATTCGTCACTAGAGGAGTCTGCCAACCATTCCACTTTGTGTGTTCCCTGACTAAATCCCATGTTTCTGTTGTTATTTTTTGCTTTTGCGAAAGGAGACAAAGGAATTGAATTTTAGTGCACACGGTAAATCGCAATCAAATACAGTATACCTTCCATAACTGAAAATTATATTACACGATTTTCGTGATAACTCAAATTCAGCTAATTTTAGTTTTTATGTCTCTTACTGATTTGACTACACTTATTTGTCTCGTTAATGCGACTTTCAGTGTATTTTGTAATTTCTTACAAAAAAGTAGCCTGTATGCATTTCTTAATTTTCGTTTTTTAATTATTTACTATGACCATAATCAATTTTTTACCGAAACATGTTTCTGGACGTCTTATCGTAAGGGAAGCCGAATTAGATATTAGAAAGAAAGGAAAGAGAAATCAGATGAATAGTAAATAAGAACCAGATATGTATATGGAGAAACGTCGGAAGAAAACTAAAATATGTAAAACTTCACTACAGAAGTGAACACAACATTTGAAATGTCATACTGTTCAAAGGTGGAACTTTATATTGTAAATATTACCGCGCCATCTCTTCAAATGCATCTCATGATGTTTTTCACCTGGCAAACCAAATACCGCCTGGTATGCCAGATGCTCTGCATATTACTGGTGTGTATGAATCAGAGTTTGCGGCAAGCGAGGAATCTGGGGCTTGCTTGTGGTAACCGCGCAGCTCTCCCGCTGAGTTGACAGCAGCAGGGCAGTTGGCCGTCCGCGGCGGGCGATGTGTGGCGAGCGGGGGCCGGGAAGGGAGGGAGAAGCAGCGGGGCGTCGCTGGGACTCGCTCTCGCCGCCGCGCCGCGTTGCCCAGGCACAATACGGTAGCGCAGCCTCACGCCCGCGCGCCCGCTCTACAAAGGGCCCCGCCGCCCCCTGCCGCGCGGAGCGCCCGGGCGGCCAGTTTCGGTCCTCACCCGGCCTCGATCAACCCGCCGCGCTGGGTGTTGTCCCCCGCTCCGGCCGCTCCGGCCCGCTCCGGCCCGCTCCGGCCCGCTCCGGCCCGCTCCGGCCCGCTCCGGCCCGCTCCGGCCCGCTCCGGCCCGCTCCGGCCCGCTCCGGCCCGCTCCGGCCCGCTCCGGCCCGCTCCGGCCCGCTCCGGCCCGCTCCGGCCCGCTCCGGCCCGCTCCGGCCCGCTCCGGCCCGCTCCGGCCCGCTCCGGCCCGCTCCGGCCCGCTCCGGCCCGCTCCGGCCCGCTCCGGCCCGCTCCGGCCCGCTCCGGCCCGCTCCGGCCCGCTCCGGCCCGCTCCGGCCCGCTCCGGCCCGCTCCGGCCCGCTCCGGCCCGCTCCGGCCCGCTCCGGCCCGCTCCGGCCCGCTCCGGCCCGCTCCGGCCCGCTCCGGCCCGCTCCGGCCCGCTCCGGCCCGCTCCGGCCCGCTCCGGCCCGCTCCGGCCCGCTCCGGCCCGCTCCGGCCCGCTCCGGCCCGCTCCCGGCCCGCTCCGGCCCGCTCCGGCCCGCTCCGGCCCGCTCCGGCCCGCTCCGGCCCGCTCCGGCCCGCTCCGGCCCGCTCCGGCCCGCTCCGGCCCGCTCCGGCCCGCTCCGGCCCGCTCCGGCCCGCTCCGGCCCGCTGCGGCCCGCTGCGGCCCGCTCCGGCCCGCTCCGGCCCGCTCCGGCCCGCTCCGGCCCGCTCCGGTTGTCGCTTACACGTCCACCCCGATCCCCTCGAGCCCGCCCTGCACTGCGACACGACCGTCTGACCTCGCATGCCCAAACTCGGTGCCTCGCGCTCTCTGTGTCTCTACGCAACGCATGTCGTGCGTGGAGGTCCTGACGCAGACATAGCACCGCCTACGCGAATGTCAGACACGTAGATTCAGTCAGTTTTGATGGCCATTATGTTTGCACAACTCAGCAGCTAGCACATTTGCGTAGTTCGAGGAAATTTATTTGGCAGTCAGGTGTTTTCGAATATATTCATGGAATTTGGTGTTCATTGTCGCATGCTCCATCAATGTTCCTCTTCGCACTCATGTCCATATTTGCGAGTTGGAAATGTGATAGAATGATTTATATCAACATTTGGAATTCTTGTTTATTTATTATTTTATTGAATTTTAATTCATTATTCATTATTATTATTATTGCCTGAAAATTTGAATAGTCTCAACAATTTTTGCAATCGTATATAATTGACTCACGTGTCCTTATGATATGTGTGGGAATCATATGCAAAAAGACAGTATTCCCAAAAATATTTATGAATGTCTCATTTGCGGTTAACTATTGGGATTGCGCGGCACAATGAAACATTTCCTCCTCATAGTGTTATGAAATGGATAATTGATGTATTATAATGAATACGAAAGGGTGGCGGTGATAACTCTTCTCTTTATCCGAAAGTAAATTCAATATAATGCGTGGCCAATAAAATGATTGTTTAGGATACTACTACCAACATTGTTTTTAATTCTTGGTTCATTCCCCTGGACACTAACGTTGCGGTAGGTTCCACGTTTCTCGATGTACTTGCTATATTTAACAAAGAACTTTTTTATAGAACAAAGAACAAATATCTACATTTAACGAAGAACTTTTTAACTTTAACTTTTGCATAGAATGCAAATCATGTTTTTTAATAAATGATTTCCTCAGAAAACCTAATCCACGTTTTGCCCTTTTTTAGGAAAGCTTTTTATTATTAACAACAATAACAATACTCGTATAATATTTCATGACACTTTGCTGCACAGTAAATCTCTAATATTATTAATATTCCAATCTTGTGAATATTTATTTATTCTCAACGTTTATTTTAACTGTTGACTTTTCTACATACCCGGAGAATATTGTTTTTAATATCTTATTGATATATTTTTTGTAAATGTAAATGTAAAATAATGTGCTTGTATTGTTCTGTTTGTGTCCTAAATACTTTATGTAGAGAAAAATAATTTTAAAAATTTAAAATTAAATGATGTTATCAATCATATACTGCTACACCGAAGATAGATTCTAAATTAATTTTTCAGTAGCTTATGTAATCCTTTAGTCAGTTCGCTGATCTGATTATTTTAACTTCTTGCAAAGTAAACTACACGTTAATGAAGAAATAAATAAATGAAGAATGACTGACCGGAATTGGCCGGACATCTACAAAGAATGGATTAAGCAGAAGTATTTGTTTGATAGTCATATATTATGCTTAACTAACGGATTATAAGCTGTATAAATTTCGCATGTCATTTTGAACATTCAACGCTTCTGCTTAGGTTTCATCCGCCTTCGACACTGACGGAAAAAGAACTTGACACGAAACATCTGACACGATGGATCTTTGATGTTCATTGAAGCGCATTGGCCCAGATATGCGTTACTTAAGTCAAAGAACTTGTCCCATTCCGCCAGTTAAGGACCCCGCGCAAGAAATGTAGATTTCCTCGGCTCACAAAAACTGGCTGGCCGCCTGTGAACTGTCAATAACGGCCACTTCGCTTCAGCTTGCCGAACGTCATGTCCGTGAAGTCGGCCGCTCGTGAGATACGAAGAGGACGCGGACTACCGCATCATGCGATTCACGATGTGTGTACTCGTCAATTTGAAGAGAGATTTTTTTCGATTTAATTACGAATATTTCTGTTTAAGTCAGGGCGACTTATTTCTGAAAAAAGAGGGAAGCATTAGAAAATACAGGAAGCCCAAAGCGCAGAAAATGTATAGGAAACATACAGGAATGTGAAAAAGTATGCACCAATATGAGACGGTACCCTCCTTCTGTGTTCTATAACGGAATTACGTTAACGTCCTCAAACGAGAACGCATCGGCATCGTCTATGATGCTTGTAATCTTGTGTCATTGAACTTGTGTAAAAGAGTTTGGAGTTGTGATAAATGAATATCAATTATTTGGAATAAGTAAATAAATAAATCGGGAGAGGTGGCTCAGAGCATCAACAGATATCGTTGCAGTGCCTCTGACCGGGAGGTCCTATGTTTGATTCCCGACAGTGGCAGGATTCTCAACACTAGCTAGAGAGCTAGATCAAATTCAGTCGCTGTCTTTATGAGAATTCTTGTGACCGGCTGCTCTGATCGGTAGTTTTCCGTGGTTTCTCCGATCAACCCTAGGCGATTGCCGGAGCAGTACTCTAACAACGGACCGCACGCCGATCTTTCCTTCATCTTCTTGTACTATCCTCACCCCTTCCACTTAAATGCTCACTTAACTTAAATTCCACTTCCACTCCACTTCCATTTCCACTCACACACTTCCACTTAAATGCACTACACTACACATATCGGGAGACAGATCGGGAACCTAGAGCTTGTCCCAGTTGAGGTGGTGTTCACCTGGTAGGATACATGATTTGGCAAAACCCCGATAGCCGACGGTAGGACGGCGCCGGATCTCTCCATCCAGCGGTGGAAGATCACATCCACCTCCAAAGAAAAAATGCAGTTTACTTACAGTACTAATGACCTTAGGAGTTGTCGCACCCGGAATCACTAATCAATCAAAGTAAATAAATAGTAAATCTTTGATTTTTGAGAAAATGTTTACCGATTCATTTTTTTATTTTTATCAGGCGTTTGTTCAATATCAACTTGTCCTAAAGAAAATGATAGAGATTATTTAATCGACTGGAGTCTTTCCATGCGCTAGGTGCGTCGCATAACAAAGATTTGAACGGAAGCTCCTCGTGTGATACTTTTGCCTTTCTTCGTGACCGGAGGGGCCTCTGGAAAGTCCTTTTGTGGAACATTCCGCGACTCGAATTTCACGGTTCCTGTTATTCAGGGCCAGAGGTGTCAAGATGTCATCGTGTTGACACATAATGCCTGCAGGCGAGCGTCAACTTTATGACATGGGGCGAGTTTAGCGATGGTTATGGATGCGCAGACTTCAGAACTTGCCTTTTGTGTTTTTGAGAAGTTCGCCATGAAAGGGGGCCATGCAAGAATTTTATTATTTTGGATTGTTTCCTGATGCTAAAAAAATAGGTATTAGAAGTATCGCTAACATGATATTTTTCGTACTAGTCATTTCCAATTTTTGGTTGGTGAAACAAATATTTTTATCGCTATTTTTTACACGTGTTTTGATTTACTGCTTTTAGGGCATAAACGGAAACTTATATGTATACATCCTTAGAATTATTCACAAAATAACAGACAAAATGCATTTTTTTATTGTTGGTAGACGTCCCACAAAAGCATCACTTTCCAATCAATAAAGAGGGAACCTTAGTATTAGTTTCTGCCACTGAGTACTTAAAAGTAATTTTGTTGATAAACTGGTTTGGAGAAACTGAGTTGAAATGAATTAAAAATGCAATACCTTGAAACTTCTTACTGCTAATACTGAAGGTGAACTTCCAGAAAGTTAATGAATGCTAAAGAAATGTATGTAATACTTCGTAAAATGGATTTCTAGCTTTTAACAGGAATACACGTTTTGGAGACCCCGGGTACTGAAAAATATATTTTTTTTTAAAACGTCCGTCCGACAGTCTGTTTGACTGTTCGACCATCCGACCATCCGACCGGCCGACAGTCGTCTGCAACCAATGCGTGATGATAGGAATTTTACTAAAATGAATCTTCCCCAGTCAATTTGCACAAAATTGAGAAAATATGTTAAAAATTATGTTAGGCGCCGATAGATAGGAGCTGGGAAGATGGTGGAGGAAAACCGAAAAGCTAATCCAGATTCAATAGATAATGAAACTAATTATTAATAGAAAGTTTTTGCAATTCTGTCGCACCGCTAGATTGTAAACTCTATGTTACATGTAGAATATCTAAATAAGTATTCGATTTATTTGATTTAGATTGGCTGACATGATAGTTATTGGAAATTATCCAAATCTAAAGTAAGTTTTTTTGAAGATCCAATTGGTTCAGAGAAGTTATATGAATAATACAAATCTCCAAAGCTATAGTCTTGTTTGAAGTTTGTCACAATATCTTGCAGTTCTTTCGTTTATATGAGTTTATATTTCCCGTGAAAACAACCAACAAACGAAACCTGTGTTCCCTGAAAAGGAATTTTTTATTTCAGCTTTTCTTTAAAAATTACTACTCAACAGGTTATATAAGAGAATTTAAGAGACCTGGTTCACTGTCTTTCAATATTTCATGCGTAACTCACAATCGATCAGCGTCGTGCATTTGCATGTCGAAGTCTTGTAGAAAGATGCTACTCGCATCTTTCTTCCGTGTAGGAAACTGTGTAGGGAGACTGGAATTACAACCTGACGGGGAAGTGGGGCGCAATCCTAAATCCGAAGTATCCCAACGCGGACGAGCGTTCCAGTGCGAAGAGGCTTCACCGTCTCCTTACGGCTGCCTCTTATACGCAGCAAAAACAGCGGCCCGCCGCAGGAGACCACACTAAGCCAAACCTGATCATAAGGCGCGCCAAGCATAAAAATTAAATTAAATTAATAAATGCTATGAGGATAGAATCTTCTCTCAACTACCGATACCCAGAGTGTTTGCGGATTTACTTGTGATCGTGGCCGAACTACCTAACAGGGCCGAAAACAAGACGAAACTATAAGGCCCCCTAATAAAATTGTGACATTGTACCTTAATTATCATATCACAGTTAGTATGAAAATAAAATTATTACCATCGCAATTTTTAAAAAAAATATTAAAATAATAAATAAAAATAAATGTAATTTCAAAAGTCCTCTACATTTACATATGTGATAATATTTTACAATTTTTTGTTTTAGAACTTTCATTAAATTGATTATTTTGTGTTTAGTTAATTAAATAATTAAACATAATGAATACTTATTTATTATCTAATAAAATGTTTAAAATATTGGAGCCTCTTTTGATCGGGAGCTTTAATAATTTATTTTGCTTATATATTAATCCACCTTTGTTAGGAATATTGCTAGTTATGTAAGGTTCTCGTAAGTTTAAAAAAAAATACGATGTATTTTAGGAAGAATAGGGCTATGCGCGCTGTTGGTGTCTGTACATTTTCATCTCTAGTTTATTGTTTTTTTATTGCCATATTTCTTGCAATCTGTTATTCTTTTAGTTGTTTGTGTAACAATTTTTATACCTAAAGGTGCATGATTATGATGTCTTCATTTGAACAGACACACACTTTTCCTACAATTAATTCTGATCATAATATATTCATACTGTTTTCAAACTGCGCATATCAATATATTCAATTGTGCACAACGAACTGTTGCAACTATGCACATCAAATTATCACAGTGAAATTATCGCATCCAGCTAAAAAATCACATCAGACTTCGATGTTGTACCCATCTCAATGAACGGATATAATAGCAGTATTCAACTACAGTTCCAACTGATATACCAAAATAATATTCAATGCAATTAATGATTTGTTGAACAATTTCAAGAAATAAAAATCAAGTGCAAGTATATATGAAGAAACTTTAATTCTTTATCATTCAAATCACATTCAAGTCCCAAAATAATGCCCTTAATTTAGTGATTTATTTATGTCCCGTTTGTGACCAACTTATATTTATTTCAAAGTAAATAATAAGAGTTTGTCTGAGTTCATATTTTCTTTCACGATACTTAAATTCATTTATCTTGATTCAAGGCCGTTTTCTGGGATTTCTCACTATTTTTCAAGAGATATCAACCACAAAGTTAAAAAAAAAATTAACATTACAAATAATTAGCCAGATACTTGTTTCGGGAATCTTATCCCACCTTCAGTGTGACAGAAAAAGAGAAAAATTATGGAATTAAATTTAATTAACATATGAAATGAAACCAACTTAACTATTCAACCAGAAACAGATGAAATAAAAAAATGAACAATGTAAAGTCTGTAGAAAATGGATACATACCCAGGTATCATGGACCCAGCCTAATCCTTATTCTAAACTATTCTTACAGCCTGCCGTTTATGCATTCAGCACCACAGTGCTATTTGGACCCACTGCGCGACTTGCCGGTGGCGGCACGCCGGCTGGCCAGGAGCGGAGGGCGGTGGGCGGTGGGCGGTGGGCGGTGGGCGAACTCGGGCTGGGTGGTCAGGCGCACGGCTGGGCCTGGGTGGGCGCCTTCCACCTCGCTGGAGAGACACGCGTGACCTCCCCGGCCCGGGAATCCTCCTTCCCAGAAAGGGGAGGCTGGCCGGGGCAGCCGCCGGGGTAGCTTGGTGCCTGTAGTTTCCAGGAAAATTAAAGAGTTCGTGCATATAACCAGGGTTTGTTCTTTCCTTTAATGAAGGAAGTGTAACAGTTTTTATCCTCTCTGCTTTTTTATTGGGTAATTTAATTTGGAGACAATAATGTAACAAGTTGGAATATCAGTAAGATTGATCTCCTGCACAATGCGAATATTTCTGCTTTCTTTCTTCCTCCTCCTCATCCCCCTACTCCTTCCTCTTCTTCTTCTTCTTCTTCTTCTTCTTCTTCTTCTTCTTCTTCTTCTTCTTCTTCTTCTTCAGAAAGTACAATTATGAGGCTTCTTTGACATTCGAGTTGTTGACACTGTGCTTCCAATAAATTTTATCAGTCCTTTTATAGAGAGTCCACGATAAGCCCATTCCTCTTGTTCAACCACTAGCATTATCATAGTATAAGATAGAACGTTATAAATCTACTTGAAACTTGTCAGCTTTCTCTTTGACACTGCGTAACTGAAAATAATGCCATTTTTTCATATTTCGTCTAATATCTTACCAATAGATATTACACTTGAACATCAAATGTGAGTTGACATAAAATATCAAAAAATTTCTCAATGTGGAAGATTTCTGGAGAAAAATAGTTAGAGTAATAGTGAATTAGATGTCTTTACTACTGAATCATTAACATCTCAAGGCGGTCATGATGAAATTGATGGTAGATCCCAAATGGTACTCCCGTATTTACATACAATGGTGACTGAA
Organism: Teleogryllus occipitalis; assembly: GCA_011170035.1. Classification (NCBI taxonomy): domain Eukaryota; kingdom Metazoa; phylum Arthropoda; class Insecta; order Orthoptera; family Gryllidae; genus Teleogryllus; species Teleogryllus occipitalis. Next base: position 434,344 of record BLKR01000275.1, read on the forward strand.
GTTTGCAATATGTGATAAAAATGTTGCGAAATTGTACATATGAAATAGGAAAGCATATGGCATTCCTGTGGGTAAAATAAGCCTTTTAACACTTCGACGCCATGGTAAAATTTCCAATTAAGGTGAATAAAATGCTAGAATTTTTTTCTTTTATTCAACGAGTATTTACTATTTATCTCAAAGTTGAATTAATCAGAAAATTTTTCATTAGTTATTAACAAAGTAAAATGAAATAAAAGTAAGGTACTGTTGACACTTTCCTTGATATTCTTCACAACTCTATAACAAAAATATCATTACAACATTGTTATAATTTGTTGTAATTGTAAAATTTTGAACAAAAAACTTTTGTATTTCACAAATTTTGAAAAAAAAAAAACTTTACATGAAAGATATGTCAATAAATCAATGAGCATTGCAGTTAATAAGACTTTGAAATTCGTGGAACAAAGAAGCACGTGGTAGGAAAGTAACTGTCATCACATTCCAACCACCTTCACGCAAGGAGAATTCTCACTTCCTTGGGAATTATTCTGAAATTCACACGTAATTACAAGATGTATAATTAGATAAACTCGTACTTGTGAAGCTTGTGATCTTCTTCAACTGTGCTCCAATCTCTTCATTTCGAGGTCGTTGGTGTAAGTTTAAGAATTTCCAAAATTGCAGTGTTCATCCCCGTATCAAACTAAACCTTTTTTTTTCTCGACAATCACTGGAATTGGTTTCTGAAAGAACATAATTCAAAGAAGATACTTTTCAGAATCCTAACCGAACCACTTCTTCATGCCAGGCATTCTTCATTCACTTTTCCAGCACGCATTGATTTCTTTTCATTGAAAGTTACTGAAGTGCTCGTCGAGAACACAGTCCGCGTTTGTAACGGAGGAATAATAGACCACGTATTTTCCAGAGCGGTCCCCTTGCTTCTCGGCCATCTTGACCTCGGCTGCAGTCAGTCATTCGGAGGTGCCGCTCACACCGCCGCCCCCGCCCGTGCACTGAAGCGCATGTGCAGGTGGCCTCGAGCGCTTGAGACTGACCGCCGCCGATGCGCTGGTCGGTTGATCGGCCCCTTTGCCCGTGAGGCTACGCGGATTCACGTGGACGTGAATGCCGCCCACGCAACCATCGTGCTGCAGATGCGCTCGCGAGCTCCCCTATTTCTCCGTGGCCCGTTGCGCAGCTCTAAGCGTTTCGCGCTCGGTTGGCGAAAGGCGCGAGCTGGACACAGGAAGATCTAGCGGGAAAAGCTGGACCTACGCAGCTGGCTATGGCTCACATTTTTCAGTGGCGGTTACAGGAAGAAGAGCATGCGCTCATGCATGCGCCCAAAGCCAAAGTGATTTTGTAATTTTACTCATTTCATTCGAAAATAATAACTACACGTTGATCGTAGCACAGCCAAAGAAGATCCATGTTCATTTACATTATGAATATACATGTTTTATTCCAATCTAATATTTTTAAGTAAATTATTTATAAAATATTTATGGAGGATTGGAATTGAATTTGAACTCGCCCTCCTCTCCAATAATATTTTCTGAATTCGCTCTTGCTCACATTGGAATTGAAATGGCCATAAGGGAAGTTTCATTTACAGAAGGTTCAGTGTGGATGAATAAAGGCTGACGGATAGAAATGCGATCATATTTCAATACTTCGCACATTGCGAAAATTTACTTAAATGCGATAATCCACCGTTAACTTATAATATTGTTTTTCTTGCTCCGCTACTGCGATAACTGCTCAATTATAGTTTTGTTACGAATATCTCAACCAAACACCAATATGTATATAAAGAAGTCAATTAAGATGAGATGAAATTTTTGAATGAGATTACGTATTCATTATATTAATTCTCACCACAATACATTTTAATGAATATTATTTGCTGAATAATTTGTTTTTTAGTAACGATTACTGAAGCGAATTAAAAGAATACAGTAGTATGAATCATACTTTTATTTTTAGGACTTTCCTGGCAAAATCAAGATACTAAATATACGAAACAAGTGAATAAATGTGTCTTAATAACAATAAATATACAATAACGTGCAGGCATCATAATGAACATTTCAGCTTGTTGCTTGTGGGTGCTTTCGAATGCCATTACCGCAAGGCATGAATGCTAGCGACGGTCGCATATTCTCAATTGAATCAGCGTGTTCCCTTTCCATTGGCGGCGGCACACACTCGCACACTCGAGCACGAGACGGACAAAGCCAGTACACGCTACACAGCCGGGGTCGGCCTCGGCCTTTCAACCAGATTGCGCGCAGCATCTTCTGTCCACCGCCTCACTGCCCCGCACCCCTCCTCTCGCCACCTCAGCGCGCCGTGCCACGCCACGCCGCGCCACGCCGCTCCGCACCGGCCTAATACTGCCCTCCAGTGCTGAACGGCTCTGGGAATATGTAGAGCATCCGCGAGGGCCGCCTCGGCCAATAGTATGCACAAAGCCCGTGACGAACGCCGCCCGGGGAAGTCGGTCCGGCGCTGGCCGGACGGCAAGGCGCGGCGGGCAGAGATGGGTGGCGGCCTCCGCAGGCGAGGTAGGACGGGGAGCGGAAGGGATTTCAGAGAATGGGACGGGGCGGGGCGAGGCGGGGCGGGGCGGGGCGGGACGGGACGGGTTGAGGAGTGGGATGGTGTAAGGAAGGAGAAAGTGGAGCTGTATAGGGAGGTATGGGGGACGCAAGGCGAAGTTGGGAAGAGTGGGACGGGGTGGTGGAGAGCGGAGCGGGGCGGGGTTGGTCAGAGCGGTACAAGGCAGCCGGACGGCGCGGCGCGGCGTGTCGGGCAGAGATGGGTGGCGGCCGCCCCAGGCGAGGTAGGCCGGGGAGCGGAAGGGATTTGAGAGAATGGGGCGGGGCGGGGCGGGGCGGGAAGAGGACCGAAATGGCGTAAGGAAAGAGAGAGTAGAGCTTTAAAGGGCGGTATGGGAGTCGCAAGGCGAAGTTGGGAAGAGTCTGGATGAGTGGGCCGGGCCGATGGAAAGCGGAGGGAGGCGGGACGGTCAGAGTGGGACAGGGCTAACCAGAGCGAGGGCGAGACAGAGCGAAACAGGGTGAGAAATGGGGGGAGGGAGAAAATGATAAGGAGTTCGGCGGAGGGCGGGGCGGAGTGATGTGAGGCTGGACTTGGCGGGGGGAGAGGGAACTGGGTGGAGCGGGGAGTAGCGGGACAGCAAAGGACAGAGCGTGAGGGACGAGACGCTAGGCGAGGAGGGCGGAACTGGGTAGAGCGGAGTGGAGCGGGGATCGGCGGGACAGAGCGGTGCGGGACGGAGCGGGGCGGGGCGAGGCGGAATGGAGCGGACGGAGGGGGCGTGGCGTGGCGTGGCGCGGGGCGGGACGGGGCGGGGCCGCTTCTGATCCGTCCATTGTCCCGCGGCGGGCGCAGGCATTCAGCGACCGCCGCCACCGCCCACCGCCGCCCCCAAAGGAGTCCAATTGTGCGTCCCGAGTTAATTGTGTCTGCGGCCGAGGAAAGCGGCACAAAGCGTGCCAGCCATTTTGTTTACTAAAAATCAAGCAGCCTCTCCGAACGGACGCCGCGCCGCGGGCGAGCGGAGCAAGATGTTATGATACAAAGCCCCGCGCCCCTCCATCGCCGGGCGAAAAGTGCACGCGGAGGCGGAGGTTGGGGGTCGATTGTGTTATGACGTGTTTAACGTCTGTGTTATGCGCGGCGACCACCTACCTGGAGAACGATGCCGCGGTCGAACATCTGTGAGGTCACGGACGATGCGTGGGGTTGACGATGCAAGAGACTGACGCTGGTAGGGACTCAAGAAACGACGCGAGGGTGGTTCATGTGGTGCGGTGACTGCGGTGGGAAAGGAGTGTGGATTACAGCAGTGACTACGTTTGCAAAGCGCCGTGACGACCCTGATTACGATAAGGTGAATAAGATATTTAAGGAGCAGTGGGTTTAGAATGAATTGGTTATAAAACGATAAAATTATAACAATAGTAAAACCAACAATATAAAAATAGAAAACATTAAATATCCCCTTCACCCTAATATTACCAAGGAGGGGGCATCGAAGGTCCACCTGTGATTGTTCTTTTATAGTTTTCCATTTTGTGAAGCCTTAAAAATCATTTGCAGGCTTAGGTGGTTCAGGGCACCAATGGATAACACTGCAGTGTCTCTGTTCGGGAAGCCTTGGAGTTCGAGTTTTCGACGGTGGCAGAAGTTTCGACACTACCTTGTCAGCTAGCTCGCATTCAGCCGTTGTCTGAAGGAAAATTCTAGCGACCGGTTGCTCTGGTCGGTAGTTTTCCATGGTTTCTCCGATCAGCACCAGATAAATGGCAGTACCCTAACAAACGGGCCACGGACCCCGCGCAATCTTTCCTTCCTCTTCCTTGTCCTATCCTCACACCTTACCTCTACACACAGTTACACTTACATGCTCCATACTACTACACATGTCGGGAAATTAGTAGGGATCTTAGAGATTGTTCGGAGTGGGGTGATGCCCCGTTGGTAGGAGATGCCTTGGGAAAACCTCGCAAACCCATGAGTAAGTCTGCGCTGGATCACACCTTCCAGTGGGGGAAGATCACCGCCATCTTCCGAAATAATAACACGCACTACGGACTAATAAACTTAGACGTTGACGCGCTAGGAATCACAAATAAATCAATTAAAAATTATTTGTATTTCTGAATGTTTGATGATGTTTAGGTATAGACTTTGGCACAGACATATCTTGTTCCATTTCTTTGTCTAGGATAAAAAATTAAATAACTGTTGAATATGATCATTCTGTAGTTAAATTTTATGGCAGACATTTCTTTCTTTGAAATCAGTATTGTTTTCATACGAATAGCACAGCGAAGCGTTTTATAAAAATGTGGGATTCGGACAGCGTTAAATTGAATGCAAAAAGAAATGTTTATTTTAACTTCTTATGTAGGATATCTCCTAGAGTTGACAGCAATCACGCAAATTTAACCGTAAGTGTTAGTATGAAATCGACCGACATAAACATAATGCTAACAAAAAATGGTTTATATGAATAGGGAAATCTGCTGAACAATTTTAATTTTTTACGTGACTTCGTGAGAGCCGTGTCTATCTGCGCAGCTGATTTTGTTCTGCGAGCGCGTTCCGGGGTGCAGTCTTTGATCCTGCGCGAGTGGTACGGGTCTTGCGTGGAGGATTACACTCCCACACCCTCTCTGCTACCGGCGCCCGCGCCCCCGAGCCGCCTCCAACCTCACGACGCGACGTGACGCGACGCCTCGACGCTCGCCCCTTCCGCTTCCTCGCCTCGCCCTCGCCTTCCTCTCTCCACATCGCTCCCCCGCCCCACTTTGCCCTCTGCTTCCCGCTCAGCTTTGCTCCTCTCCGCCCGCTCCACAGGGCTCAGACAGGCTTGTTTCGCTGCGTCCCACTCCTCCGTGCTCCTCTCCGCTCGGTCTTGCCCCGCTTACTTCTCTTCCCCCTTCTCACCCCGACCACCCAACCTGCCCCACCCCGTTCCGCCCGGCACAGCTTCGCCTTCGGCCGCTCCGCTCCGCCCCGTCCCGCTCCGCTCCGTCCCACTGCGCTCGTTGCGCCCGCTCCATTCAACTGTTCCGCTCCGTCTCGCTCAGCACTTCTCCGTCCCGCACAGCATCTCTCGGACCCGCACTGTTCCGCTCCGTCCCGCTCAGCACTTCTCCGTCCCGCACAGCATCTCTCGGACCCGCACTGTGCCGCTCCGTCCCGCTCAGGACTTCTCCGTCCCGCACAGCATTTCTCGGACCCGCACTGTTCCGCGCTGTCCCGCTCAGCACCTCTCCGCCGCGCTCAGGCCCGCTCTGACACGCTCCGTCCCACTTCGCCACATTTCCCCACGTTCCCCTCGCTCCGCTGCGATACCACACCCCACACCATACCCGACACACACTCGCCTCACACCATAACTATCTGCACCGCCTTGCTCTGCCTTGACCCGCTCTATTCCCTCCCGTTTTTCTCCATCTCTCTCCACCCCACTCCGCTCCACCGGCCTCCGTCCCGCTCCGAGCCGCCCCAGTTCCTTCCCGTCCTATCATTCTTCCCTTTGCCCTTCTCTGCTTTCCGCTGTTGTTTCTGCGTGGGCGGAGGGTGTCGTGTACGTTGGAAAAGTATTCAAGTTCCTTCTACCCGAAAGTGAATTTTTTTAACCGCTAGGTGTTCCTTGGCAAGGCTACCAAGTGCAAATTGCATACAACTATTTGCACTTAAAATTATTGTGCTTCAATAATGAAATATCACTGTAATACAGAATAATCATGTATAGGAGCTTGTTTAGACAAATTAATTAAACGAATTGTTAAGAATATAAAAGTTGAATATTGCAAGATTACACTTAAGTCACCCTATCGTGTTATGTTAGACCTTAAATCACTATCTAGTCTGCATATTTCCAAAGCCCGAATATGTTTTGCAGCAAATTTTAGTTACTTTTCCAAATTGATTGAGGATGTGAAAAAGTCATTACACTATACTTTACATTTTCTAAACGTTTTACGTCTCAGAGTTTGAATTAATTGCGCAAATATTTTAGTAAAAAAACTCTCAATATCTTTTTGAGATATTGTCGAAGGGGAACAGTTTGCCGAAGGATACACGATAACAAAATGCAATATGAAAATCGGCATCAGGCATGGAAATTGTTTGAAAACGTTTAGAATTTTAAAGATGAAATTAAAATGTCTTTTTTACCGAAATAGACAATAAAAAATTATAAGATTGAATAATGGTTCTCGAATATATTTTAGTAAAAGTAAATTCATTACCTAATAATTTCTCTAGTTGCCCACGGAGAGATCCAAAAACATCGTGCGCAAGAGCTTTATAATGTTCTCCTAAATACCTTTCTGAATTTAGTATATTGGCAATAGTGCCTCTATTACCTATGGGAATTCCATTTGCAAGCAGGCGCAAAATTTGCAAGCTGGCGCAAGTTTGCCGTGTAAACATAAGTGCTTGGGGGCAGGGGGGAAATCAGATGGTGACGGCGGAGGGGGAACGCGGTGGAGTGAGGAATGGAAGGAGTGGGAGATGGTGGAGGCGGAAGAGAGGAAGTAATTGACGGAGGAGGTGAAGTCAAAGGTAGAGAAGAAGGAGATGATGAGAGCAGAGGTGAAAGAGGATGCAGAGGAAGGCGTAGGCGAAGGAGGAAGCGAAGGCGGTATGGTTGCGGAAGCGCACGTGCTGACAGATGTGGAGGAAGAGGAGAAATTAGAAAAGAAGATAGAGGAGTTGAAAACAAACCTGAAGAATGAGAAGGAGGAGGTGATGTAGGAAATGGAGGATAAAGTGGACGGGAAGGTGAATGAGGGAGGATATGAGACATGAGGGTGAGTAGGAGACGGAAGAGTTGGAGTGGGAGGCGTAGGGGTGAAGTACTAGATAGGGGTGTAGTAGAAGAAAACGGATGCAGAAGCGTAGGACGCTGTGAAGGAGGATGCGGAGAAAGGCGTAGGGGATGGCGGAAACGAAGGTGGTGGCGGTGGCTGAGTCGGGGTGGAGGCACAAGCGCCGGGGGGAGGGGGTCGACGGTCGCCCGCTGTAGCGCAGTGTTCGCCGCCTTCTCGAGCCGCGGGAACCGTCAGCTGTTTCACGGCGAAAGCTATTCTTCTCCGCCTCACGCCTCCTACCCCTCCCCCGTCCTCGCCCCTGCTTCTCTTTCGCCCTCGCTTCTGGCGTTGTCTTCACCTATGTCGCTTGTCTCCGTCTCTGTTCCTATCAGCCTCTTTGCACATCTATCATTTCATCTCTATCATTTCTTTTTGAAAATTGTAATGGAGAGAGGTAGTAATTTTAAGGAGAACAGGTATTTGTACTCACAAAAGAATTGATTTTCACGTCGCTTTTCGTGAGAACACACCACAAAAAATCCACCTTATTCTTGTACACAACTTAACAATATATCTTTTTGTTTACTCAAGTTAAATATACCAATAAATAGTTAAAATTTCACCAATGTATTGCTGTTTTCATGCAGTGGCGATAATGGCTATCAACACAAAATACAGAATAGATGTAATGATCTTCAATCAAATGATTCGAAATTTACTTTTAAACCTTTTTATTTCCCACTGCGAAATACAGGGTACTTGAGAATTGTCTCAAATATCTTAAAACACTTCTAGGTTGTTGAAATACTTTTAGGTACTTACTATTCATAAATATTCATCGAGTGTTCCTCCGTTTGCTTGATAAACGGAGGAATGTCTAAGATGTTCTTTTGCATGTCTTCTGAACAATGCAACACTTCACGTATCTCCCTCTCATCATATGATGATTTTACAACTCTCATATTTGATGTAGAGGATTTTTCATGTGCGTCAACTAAAACTCTTGGGCCTATTTAAAGCGAAATAAATACATAAATTTCTTTGGGAATTGTATGGGTGTATTTTTGTTGTCGTTTTGGGTTGTTTTTACGCCATATTCCTTGTTTATGAAGAAATGTATGCGAATGAGTCCTAGGTTTTTTAATGCAATGTTATTTCAGTCTTTCTACAATCATGAAATGTACAAATGGTCTCCTTCAGGTCATTGCTTTAAAGTTATTGTGTCGCAGGATGAACTTTACAAATTGATTTGAAAAAAATATGGAAGCAGTTATGATTTGAAACTTCTTGTTACAGAAAATAAGAAAATATTTTGTCAATTCAATCAACAAAATAAAACGTATTTTCACGCAGTTGTTTATAAGTTACGATTCATAAAATGTATTTATTTCCGAGGATGCCGGCGTTTGTGCGGAAGTGCATGAGATAGCACACGAAGAAACCGAAATCTCAGCCGCTATCTGCGATCGCGGTCCTTGAGGAACGCCGCAAGAGGCAGGGTCCCACTGCACAAGCACAGCAGCGGCGGCCGGGGGCACCCTCTGGGAACGAGCTCCCCTCGCTCATCGCGGGCCCCCCGGCGGCGGGGCGCGCCCCTCGCCCGCCCCCCGCCCGCCCCTGCCCGCCCAATCGCCCGCCCCTCGCCCCGCCCCAGCCATTGGGCGTGCGCATCGGGTCGCAATGGAAACATTTACGGAAGGGGGCCCGTAAAAAAGCCGTATTGTGGCCTTAACACAATTGTCGCGGAGCGCGCGTTGCGGGCTATCGTCGCGTCTCCTTCTCGTCGCCCCCTCGCCCTCGGTTGCCGCGCAGGAGGTGGGGGCGAGGGTGACACCGCTGCAGACGCGCCGCGCCGCGCCGCGCCGCGCCGCACGCGGAGTGCTCCGAGAGCGCAGATCGGCCCAACCCGCACTTGGCGCCCGCTCACACGCAGATGCGCTTTCGACGCGCCTCTCGACGTTTGCGCAGATGTTATCATCGTATCCATTTCTCTTTCCTGCCAATCGGCAGCCAACAAAGGGTAACATTTGACATTTTTGACATATTGGATATCGGTTATAAAATCCTCCTTTTTGACATTTACCTCTGATTCTTCTCTTAAATTTTGTCTTCCAATTTTTCCATTATCTCTTTCTACATCTTCTCTTCTCTTGCATATGCACTTGCGTCTTCGCTTACATTTTCTCTTGCATCCTGTTTTGTTCCTTCCTTTTGCTTCTTTTTGTGCTTCTCTTTTTGCTTCCTTTACACTCTTGCTTGTTCTTTTGCTTCCTTCTCTTTGGCTTCTTTCCTTCTTTCGTCGCATAATTTCTTCTTCTTCTTCTTTCACATTATTATTTTTTCATCAAGTGAGATGATGGCGACAAGTACAGAGAACTAATCTTTGCCTTTTTGGAGCAAATGAAATGGAGGATTTAAATTATTATTTGGTATAAGTGATTTTTTTTACTTATTTCGCCGTATGAGACACGAGGTGAGAACATGCCCTGCTGATGGCTCCGTACCTTAGATTGCTCCATGCCTCAGAATGACATCTACAATCCTTGTAATCATTCATTCCCAGTGAGATCATCATTGCAAGAGTTCGCGTTCTTGAAGTTCGTAGCATATAAAAGAAAGAAAATTGAAACGCCATAACGATTTATTTCTTGCAAAAACATATTAGTTATAATGCAATATTATTTTCTACAGGTGTTTAAATGTTCAATTTCTGATTCTATATGTTTATGAACTGAAATATATAGAATTATTTCAGAAAATCATATAATGAGCTTGTACGTGATCAAATTCGATCAATACATTAATATTTTGGGGGACCCAGCTTAAGTAAACTGTTAACCTTACTCACCATTTATTCAGAAGTTCACGCAGTTCTAAATATTCTTGCTTTTGCGTTTCTCGTTTAAAAAATCAGTTTATCACGGAGGTGTTTTGCTGTTTCAAGAAGAAACGAATCAGCAAATTTTATTTTAAGATAAAGATAAATTTATTTAAACTGCAATTGGGTGTAACGCGGTGGCAGTTAATGACATAAATAAGATAATAAACATCATGCAAATAATATAATAATGATAATTATAATGATAAAATGATAATAATAACAATAATTGTAATAATAATATAAAAACTGCTGATTCTTAAAACATTAAATTACATGAAAAACAAAAGAAACGTCTTCATCTAAAGCCGTACTGAGTGTTTATACAATTAAGACCGCACTGCAGTATCCTTCACTTCACTTCACTTCATTATTCAATTTTCAATGGTAGAAGAAACATATTTCGTATTCTCCGTATATTTGTGATATTTTTTATAATAATGTTATTAAGAAAGCAATGGTGACTTCGTTACGTACGCTAACAAAAAATTTTTACAAGTTCACCATATGAATGTGTCTAATCTTCATAAACAAGTTTAAGTGCAATTGTTTCCTTTCGCTTTTAAATTAAAATCATATTATTATTATTATTATTATTATTATTATTATTATTATTATTATTATTGTTATTGTTATTATTATTATTATTACCAAACTGTTCAATAATATTGTTAGATTAATGCGATTTACAACACTCGTTAGTCCAATCACTCATTTCCAAATACGGCGTTAGAAACACCCGATGACACTGTACATTTTCATAATGAATGTGTCGTTTTCGACAGTTTATTTCGACTCCCATTTAACTCTTTGTGAGCGTTACTCGGGCGACAAATATTCATCACTCGTGATAAACAATGACTCACAAACTTCTAGACTGCACAATAGAGAGCATTGCACATTTTGTTTTCCATTGAATGTGAGTGGACGATCTGCATGGAATGGAGTTGAGAGAGATTTGACTGCCGAACTTGACTTTACAAAAACAATACATTTTTTTATATTATTTGAGGATAAACAACCAACTTAAAATATTTGGGTGTATAATTACTTGTAATCCAAAATGACCCCTGAATATACAGTGTTTAAAACTTCAAATTAAAAGTTTTGTTGCAAACTATGCAAGTGTCAACGTTGTTCCACATTTAAAAACATTCTCAAAGTCAGAAATTCAGAGAAGTAACTTCGCAGAAACATTTATCAATTTGTAAAAGCAACAAATACTATTTTTTGTTGTTTGTTTTTTACGCAAGACGTTATGTAGACCGAGGAGTATATAGAAATTTCGATCAAGAGATTACTTTTTCAGCCAAATACGTGGCGGTTTCCTGACAACATAATACAAAAAAGTAATGATGCTGTCGGTGAAGCAACCTGCTGCGATGGAATACTTGTGAAATACTAATGTTTTGGTTGCAAGCACACTCTGTTGTGTTTGCTCTCGACCGATCGTCACTCCGCGGCGCGTGCGCGGAAGCGAGTGCAGCACTCGTGGCGGCGCGCGGCCCAAGTGGCTCCCCGTGCGCGCGCCTCTCCAACGTGACGCAGCACGTGGCGGGCGCAGCGCACGCTTGAGGCTCCGCCCTCGACGCCTCGCCCCCGCCCAGCCCCCGCCCCGCCCCCGCCCTGCCCCTGCCCCCGCCCCGCCCCCGCCCCGCCCCGCCCCGCCCCCGCCCCCGCCCCCGCCCCACCCCGCCCCGCCCCGCCCCCGCCCGGTCCTGCTGGCGCGGCAGTCCAAGTGCGAGTTCGCATACGCGCTCCTGCCGTCTCCACCACCGCCTCTGTACCCGCTGAACCCACACAGCCCATCACCCCCACTGCTCCCTCCGCCACCCTGCCACCCAGACAGCCTCGACTGCCCACTGCATCTACCGACCACAATGCCCCACCGCTCTCGTTGCCAGGATCGTCCCCGTCCCCTCCGCCCAGACGGCCTCGACTGCTCCTGCTAGTCCCACCATCCCACCTCACCTACTGACCCCACTGACCCCATCGCCGTCACCGCCTCCGCCACTCTTGCCACCCAGCAACCTCGATTGTTCCTACTAGTCCCAACATCCCACTGCATCTACCGACCACATTGTCCCCACCGCCCTCGCCGCCAGGATCGCTCCCGTCGCCGCCGCCCCTGCCACCCAGAGAGCCTCATCTGCTCCTCCTAGTCCCGCTATCCCACCTCACCTACTGACTGCTCTGGCCCCATCGTCATCACCGCCTCCGCCTATCCGATCGTCCCTTCCACCGCCCCACCTTCCTCATCATCTCCACAACTCCATTACCTCCCCACCTCCATCGTTCCACTGCCTACCCGGCCCCTCCTCACCTCCCTCATTATCCTCCGCCTTCTTCGCCGCCTTCTTCGCACCGTCACAATGGCAACTAACACCTTCCCGCCATCATGCCCACTTTTGGGTATATCCCCGTTTCTGCCACCGCCTCGTTCCTTCATCTGTTCCATTCTGTCTCCCCACACGCCCATGTCGCTCTGTTCGCTTCCCGCCTCCACCCTACCCACTTCATTCCCGTCCCTCCACACAGCCCTGCGAACATACCCGCATCTGCTCTCACCTCCTCCCCGACCCCCTTCCCCGGTCTTGCAAGGCTCTTTCCCCATCCCGCCCTGCGTCGCCCCACTCCCACGCCGCCCTAAACCCACTCTCCTCACCCCGCCTCTGTGCCACCCTTCTCCACGCACCTCCCCGAGCCCCCGCGGGCACCCGGCGCGACGTGCGGCCGCGCGCGCTCGCAGCCCCGCCGCCGCAGCCGTCAGCGGCGCCGTCCCGAGGGCGCTGTAGCGGCGCTAAGTCGCTTATCGGGCGGGCGCAGTCCCAGGGCGGCGGCGGCGGGCGTGGGCGGCGACGCGCCGGGTGGCGGTAGATGACGGCAATGACTGTCGCAGTCGCCGCCGCCGGGGCGTCGAGGGTGAAAGCGGAGGAGTCGGGGGGACAGGAGGTCGGGCCGGAACAGCGAAGGCGCTTGCGGCGGCGGTGGAGGGGGCGGGGACGCGCTGACGATGTCGGCGGTGGCGGCGGGCGCGCTGCGGCAAGGACGGGCGGGGAGGAGAACGGGACTTGTTGGCGGGGGTGGGGGCGGGCGGGGTGGCGGGCGCGGGTGCCAAGACGCCCCGTCACGCTGTCGCGTCTCCGCGTCGCCGTTCCGGATAAGCGACCTCGCCCGCCCCTCCCCCTCCGCCCGCCGACTCCTATCTCGCGGCCGGGGCTGCCTGTGGAGAGGCTCCCACCCGCGGCCGCGCCGCGCCGCGCCGCGCGCTCGCTGGGCTCCGGCGCCCCCGCGCGGCTACTGCACATCTGTGGGGCTCGCGCGCTTTTCTCGCCCAACCAACGGGAATTGAAGTTGTGAACGGACTTAACTGACATCATACGCCACAAAATACTTGGCAGCATGAAATCAAATTCACAATAATATTAATTTATAATTAATTACAGCCATCTCTACACTTTCTTGTAATTTGAAACTTTTAATCATTGACATTTTTAGCATAAACAAATATTGCTTGTTACTAGTATGAATCTGGGAAAGGTTTCAGTGATTTTTCATTCTTACAATTTGGCGTTGAGGTGTAAATAACCATATCTGATATTTCATGATCCCTTAGAAAATTCAGTATACACTACACGCAAACCCAAGATAATACGTCGTACGTGAATTGTCATTGTCAACTGTTATCTTGAAAGAAATGAATAATACCGATTTCGCACGAATTGTCAGATATCGTTATTAATAACCAAACGCACATCTAACATGTGATACCGTATACTAACACGAGAGAAACCGATTTCATATTCGTGTATTATCAGTTTATTGCAAATTATTCCAGTTTATTCCAATTTATTTATTGTTTCATTTCGAAATGGAACATAAAATAAAACTTGCCTTTTTAGCCTTTTGTTGTAATTCAAAACATAAATTACGAAATACATTAATTAGGAAATTCAGTCAGTACTGGGTTTCCTCCCAATGCTTTGATATCCTTTAGGGTTGATAAAACTGTTCTGTGAATTCAGAAAATGAATATGATCTTTCATTTATGATTGCCAAAAATCATGGCTATACAAACTTTTCACGTAAAAAATTCATTTCTACGGAATGTCCTTTTTGACTTATGAACGTTTTATTAAATGTAAACAACATTAAAAACTCGTTTACGTGTATCCAAATACCATACAGGCTCTGTTCTCAGGTTGTGCATTTTTTTCTTTTCCTCACGTTGCATCCCACGTTTCACTTTCAACCGTTATGTTAGTTTTGCTTTCCTTTCGAGCCTCACATTAGATTCCGAGTTCTTTGCTGATTTATTCATTTCCACAATAACTTTCCTTTTGACGAGCGAATGCTTCCGCTCATTTTTAGAAGCTGTCAATTCTTTGAAAATAAGCTACAGAATATTCGCGCTCGTGGAAGCTACATTCAGTCTGTGCCCTGTTTTCGGCGACTATTTCAAAAGCGGTGACACGAGCATGTCGGCATGCGTGCACCTCTAATTACGCAGCCCGCTTTGGCGCATTCTCTTGGCGGCGACGGGCGAGCCACGAGAGGAAGGCTCGCGGCGTCGCTGTGTTTGCGCGCAAAGAGTGGCAAAGCGCCCGGGCCCCCGCCCCCGCCCCCACCCCCTCCGCCTGCGCCCCGCTAATCCGCGCACTCGCGCGCCCTCGTGCGCCTAATGACGCACATGAGGGCGCCCCTCATCCCTCGACCCGGCCCCTGCCCGCCCTTCGTGCGCGCCACACCCTTCTCGCGACCCCGTGCCGCACCGCGCCACCCCGATCCGCTCCTGCGCGACCCGTTCCAGCTCGCTCTCTGCTCATCCCCGCGCCAGTGCTCCCCGTCCGGTGTTCTTCGTCCCTTTGCTCCCTGCCCTGCTGCTACCGGCCTCGCTTTTACCTGTCACTCTTCTCCCAGAAACGAATTACCCCGCTACGCTCCCATCGCCAAACCCGCTCCGCTTCGGCAATCCCAGCCACGGAACACCCCGCCATGTTCCTCATTACCACGCCCCTCCCCGCCACACCATTCAGCAACAGCACTCTCCACCACGCGAAGCTCCAACCAGTTTTCTTCTGTCTCCACCTTTCTTCCCCACCTAGTATTCGCTTGCTGCTATTCTCTGCCATGTTCCCCCGATTCCATCCTTCTTGTTCATTAGGTCACGCTCCTCCCAGCCACTCTCCTACTCTCTATAAACTTTTCTCCAAAAAGCTTCTCCTCTCCGCGCGTCCCTCGGCCACTCTCCTCCCAGTTAAGAATTTCCCCGCCACTTTCCCTTTTCCAAACCTCTTCCGCCTCGTCCCATCCGAGCCACACCCATCTTTGCCTTATCCAAGTTCCTCCCTACCCCTCATTTCCCGGCTTCGTTTCTCTGCGTCTCGCAATTTAATGCCATATCTTTCCTCTCGACGTTCCTCCATTCCTCTCGATTCTCTGCGTATCTCGCGTCTTCGCCAAGCTTCTCCTTACCTCGTCCTACTTTTCCCCGATCTTCTCCTCCCGCATCTCACTATCCTGCTCGACCCGTTCTGCTCCTATCCACTCCACCCGACCGAACCCCATCCCACCCCAACTCACCCCACATCCTCTCCTCATCAAACAGACCTACATTAGGGCTTCCCCTCATTCTTCCCTGTTCCCATCCTTCGTGCCCCGTTCCAGCTCTTCATCCACTCCTCGTACTGTACACGGTCGACCCTGCCCCGCCACCCCACTCCGCTCCTCTTGCCCCATACCGCGCCGCCCCGCCCACCTCCGCAAACATCAAACGATGCCTATCGCGCCGCGTGTCCGCGATGGATGCATCCGGACGGAGCGCCTAATTAAATGGGTGCAGGTGGGCGAGAGGGGACGGGCGCAGTGGCGGCGGCGGCGGCGGCGGTGGCGCTGTCAGTGGCGGTATATACGCAAACTGCGACGTCAGAGCGGCGCGGCGTGTGGCGGTGATAACGGGGATGGCGATCGTGATGAGTGGCGGGTGAGGCAGATTTAGCGAACGCGGTGTCACCGTAAGAAGTGGAAGCGAATATAATGTCGATGATCAGTCGCGATTGTGTCTAATTACATCTTCTGGAGCTGCCTTCCATGTTGTATCCCTTGCCATCGCCAGGGCTCTTGTTAGATGCTCCATCTCTTCGAGTTGATTTCCCTTCTATGAACTTGTCTGACATCTCATCGGTTCCTAGGTCTGCTTCCACTCTCATTTAATGAGAAGCTATCCTTTCAAGAATATATTAATATATATTTAAACATTTCATGCAGGCGAATCGATTCAATAATTTGAGCCTGAACACGGGCAGATGAAATTCTGTCGACATTTCATTTATTATTCAGTAATTTTCTTCTAATAGAAAGAATACTAAACAAGAAGTATGTATTAGCAAAATAAACATACAAGCTGATGCTTTTTACATTAGAACCATTTCACTTTTTGAGATGTATTAATGTTAGGTAGATCTTCATTGTCATGTAATTCTTGTGTTCCTGTAGTATAATTCCTGCAGTACGGGACAGTCACACTATATTGATCGTCAATCAATCGATTGTACTCGTTGGCTATAGCTTTGCATTATTGCTTTACCTTTTTGTAGTAGTCGAATCAAATGTTTACTTTGTGGAACAATAAATTGTATTCACACTTTTGACATATCATTATACTGATACGCAAACCAAAGTTTCATGCACGTGTTTTTGATTTGCGGCAAGCGAGTCACATCGCTGGGTTGTCATCTCTGATCAAGGAGGAGAGGTCTGCCAGTTTATTTCGGAGTGACGAGTGATTCTCATCTGGAGGCGTGCCGAAGTAGTCTCTGACGGAATGAGGGCGGTGAGACAGAAGTGGAGCGGCAGCGGTAGGGGCAGAAGCGTAGACGGTGCGCAAAGTGACAGCGACGCTGACGAAGCAGGAAGACGCCAAAGATGTTGGTAATTGACTTTAAGAAAGAGGGAAAATTAGAGAAATATATTCAGAAGATGATAGCAGAAAACAACCAAATTAAAAAATTAAAACTGGAAGTACGTGAAGGTAGTTGGAAACATGAAACGTGCGTTAATGGTATGATGTTGTGGGTGCATTTGACAATTACGGACGTGTGATGTACGAGCTTATTTATGTGTATGTTTTAGCCAGCTACGGTGACGGTTTCACTGTCGTTATTAATCTTTTAACATATACTGGGATACCTATTGCGCTGAATGAGCTTGTTGGGCATTTCCGCGCATGCCTGCGAAAATGACGCTCCTTGTGTCTTCGCGACAAAGTCACAACCAGAGATTTACACACATGAAAAACACTTTTAAACAATTTATCTAGCGCTAGCTTTTCGGCCTCTTTGTACTATTCTCTGAAATAAATTCATGAAATTCTAGGATTGATTGTTTCTGAGCGCGCCAACTACTACGATCATTAGTCCCGTTAAGATGATGAATGATCACCCCGAAAGGTAGCGGTGATTCCTTCCTCGTTGCATGGTGAGATCCGGCGCCGACCTACTCGAGGGCTTGCGGCGGGGGATTTCCCTCCTTACATATCTCCTCCAGAGAGGTATTGCCCCAAGCAACACAAGCTGTAAGCTTCCGACTGGTCTCCCGGCATATGTGGTAATACAGAGCATGCAAATGTAAGTGTGTGAGAAGGGCCACAATAGGACAATGAATATGAAAGAAAGACCGCGCGAGGTTTGTGGCTCCGGCATTTACTTAGTATTATTGGTTGGAGAAACCACGGAAGACTACCGGTCAGAGCAACCGGCCGCTAGAATTTGCCTCCAGGCAGCGGCTGAATTTGACCTAGCTCGCTGGTATCGAAAATCCGTCTCCGTCGGAATAGGAGCGTTACAACTTCCCGGTCAGTGTCGTGGCAGACAGCAGCAATGCTAGCGCTGTGATAAACTCAACCGGTGAAATGCTAGAAAATCAGGGATGCTGTGCGTCCATGAAACACCTGATTGAGTGATGCGTGATTGCCACTGTTCTTAAAATAGCTATACCATACCTATAACAAGTTAGGTAGGCGTTTTCAAGATTCTTGAAAATATAATTCATTTCCTCCGATAGTGTTTTATAGACGAGGACTGATGGAGTTTTGAATATGGTATGGTTAATGTCACGCATACGATCAGAAATAGAAATCAAACTGAATTGTTATGAAAGTCGCACTTTCCAAAGAATTTTTCTTTACATCAACGTGCGTTCAAGCACATACATGATGCAACTAAATAGTGAATTGTGTTTTATCCAACGAAAATTTAAAATTCTTAAGTAATGTAACTAATTTTCATATACCCCATTTATTAATTCTATGAACCTTCTCGACGAGTTTTACTGGAGTCTGCTACGAACTATTTTTATCTCTCATCTGAATTATTCAAATGAGGCCATCTGTTGTTATAATTCAGATACTTCCATATTTCTCGTATAGGAGAAATACAATCCGACACCCGTGTCCACTTCGTCGTAAGCAGTGTGTTCTTCGCCGTGGCCGAGCAGGTGCCCCTTCGCCTCTGAAGGCGTCGGACCCGCAGTCCCCACGGCGCGCCAGCCCCAGCTGCACGCTCCCGAAAACGTACCGCGCACCCAGCGGCGAAACGAGACAAAATCAAACGGGAAGGCCGTAGCTCAAGCCATGAAATGTCGTTTGATTATTTTGTATTTCTAAGCGTGTCAATGTCTTTAGTCATTAGACCGCTTTTAAGACAGGGGTGGCGGCGTTCGTCGCCGGTGGAACGTGAGATTCGGGGACGAAGTGCACGTTGATTGGCGAAGTTTTCCCTCTCCAGGTAACTCCCCCAGGGGCCTCATATTAATCGGAGAAATTGGAAACTATCGGAGCAGCCGATCATTTATATGTCGTGATAACCGCCTTAACCTTATAAATCATAAAAGCTTATCAGTTGAATTACACTAAACATGCGTTTTCAAAATATTCATCTAAATTAATGAACATCAAATAATAACATATTTTGTCTTTATTGGAACTAAAATACGTAATCAAAGTCCACTTTTATGCATTGAAAAATCTTTTAATATTTTTCAAAGCAAAGTGAAGACTTAAATTTGAATAATGTTTGTTAGATTTGTTTCCATTAGAATGTGTGAATTATTATGAGTGAATGTGTTTCAAAAATTTTAAAACTTCCTTTCGTGGGGAAAATGAACAGTCTACACATAAAAGTAATAGTTTTAGGTAGATCAGACAATAAAAAATAAAGTATTGCTAACCATCGAAATTGGTTTTTGATGGTAAAAATTTAGAAAATATTAGAATATATTTATAATACAAGAAATTAGAATATATTTATAATTCTGTAAAGCAAAGTGAATTTCAAAATCATTATTTATATTAATCTTATTCTTAATATTTAAAAAATAGAAGTGCGTCATAACGTATACAGAAGACTCGAATACAGTGAAGTTCCCAGATGTGTAATATGTAGTCAATGTAAGTTTAAGATCAAACAAAAAATCCATTGAACACACAATCATGAAGATCTGACAAAATGTTTGGACTATGGGATGGAATTCAGAATCTGTGGCGTGCATATACCTGAATAAACATTAAGTATGAAGTGGCTTTGGCGTCTTTTATATTTACCATAATAACGTGCGGCGATATTTTATTGTGCGAGTAGGAAAGGTTATGACTTGCGGTTGATAGGTCGAGTGAGGCAATGCTACGAGCAAAATAAAATAACTTTTACCACGTGTGTCATGCATTTTTTTAGACAGTCTAACTGACTTTCGGTTTACATTAATTCGAGAAGTCAGTAGTAGCTGATGCGGTCAGACGAAAGTATTTTGTTTTCTTTGTTGTATTCACAGATTTATCTGAACACTTGAACATCGTCTCACTTTCAGCAGTAGTGCTAAAAATTGAATTTTTCTACAGTACAAAAATGGCAACTTCTATGCATCGCTAGCCGTACGTAAAGTACGTCATTTTTTAATATCCATCAAAAAATGATTGTTGCCAAGACAACTATCTTAAACCGTAAAAAAAGTTTTTTTGTTGATTTAGAATACTTTTTGCACGTTTGGCTCTAGGCAACTTACTCTAATCATGGCCCTACGAAATGCATTTCTATATTGTCCGGGGTATCAAGCTTCTTTTTCCAATACAAGTTTACAAAATATTTTGTATTATATTTTATGCAGTTGTAGAAAAAAAAAAGTTCATATTTCGTGTGTTATTTTTACCATCAAAAACCAATTTCGATGGTTAGCAATACTTTATTTTTTATTGTCTGATCTACCTAAATCTATTACTTTTATGTGTAGACTGTTCATTTTCCCCACGAAAGGAAGTTTTAAAATTTTTGAAACACATTCACTCATAATAATTCACACATTCTAATGGAAACAAATCTAACAAACATTATTCAAATTTAAGTCTTCACTTTGCTTTGAAAAATATTAAAAGATTTTTCAATGCATAAAAGTGGACTTTGATTACGTATTTTAATTCCATTTCTTTCACGGTCGAGATTGAGTTTTTTCCCAGAAACCGTAGATCGAAACAAAAAAATCTCAATCTATATCGTGAAATAATCGGAAACTTTACACACTTAACATGAAAATAACTATTTTATCGCGCTTCGCATGCCGTGAAAGAACCGCTTTTACAAGCGATCGTCTAAAAAATCGTTTGGCCCCTGGCTGCGCGTGCGCGTGCGGCCGTCGCTCGCGCCCGCAGCATAATTCCTCGCTTTGGCGCGCGCGTCGCGTGTCGCGGCCGCGGCCCGCAGCGCCAACTTTAATTCGTTTATCCGCCTATTATGCGTGTAACGCGCCACTTACAAGCGTGGTAATGCGTGCGCGGTAACGACTGACACTGCGGCGGCGGCGGCGCCGGGGGCTTAGCGTTTAAACCGTGTAGTTTCGTTTCGGATAGCGGCGACTTTACGAAGATTTGGCGTGTCGCGGACGCGCCCGCCCGCGCGCCGTTGCGGGATCGACGCCCGAAAGCGGCACGCGACCGGAAGCGCGGGCGAGCGTGTCTTCCGCTTCCGGTTGTCGCACTTGTTTGGGTTTGTTGGGGGATGGGAGCGAGAGGTTTGTCGCTTACGGAAGAGCGCTGCTGAGCTGAAGTGTTGAGTAAATAAGTTACAGTAATAATTTCTCCGGACGTGGTAATGGGTTGGTGTTGTAGTTTTGATGCGATGTTGGCAGAGCCGGAACTAGAGATCAAAAGACCCGCAAGTATTTTAGAAAATATAATTATAATTTTGGTGATTTATCGTACTTCTCGTGCGGAAATTTAGAATTTTTTAAATCATTGTTTTAAAAGTGAAAACCGCTTCACAGTGAAATCCAACTTTCTGAAAACCCGTGTTACGAATTGGGTTACTCAGAAAAGTTAAATTTCCAAAATGTAATTGAAGGTTCAAAAAATTGTAGATTAAAGGCAGTTTTTTGGGAATATAAAAACCGGATTTTGAGAGCCTAGATCTCATCGTATCTGCTTTTCACACATTTGGCCTTATTTACCACTTGTCTCCCTTTATCTCTTGTTATTATGGTTTGCTCTTGTACATAAAGTACCAATTATGGGGAGAAAATATCCATTCTTAGGCGGGATTTAAACCTTCATCCTTACCACAGCATCTCTTTACACTATTTAGATTGACAAAGTACTGCTAGAAATGTAGATAATGGTGCAGCAAACTCAATTGCCAAGAAAGCTAAATTGTCATTGATTTTTCACGGGTACACACAAAATTGACTGAATCAACATTTTTGTCAAATGTTTCTCCTCTGTCATATAAAGGAAATGCTACGATTGCTTTCCATCATCAATCATAAGATCCAGATGTCAGCGACAGAGAGAAAGTCAACACAGGCAGTGAAATAGGAATGAGAAAGCAGGATAATACTTACATCACTTGAATGAGTAGCTCTCCGCTACAAAAATTCAGGTAGTCAAGATGTCGTCTTTTTATTTGTGCTCGAAACATGTAGTTCAGTTTCATTCTCACTTTTCTAGGATAGATAGCCATGTGCCGTAAAGAAGTACATTGGATTTTGTTTTTGGAAGTTGTTTTCTGAATTGAGTTCTGTGTCATTCAATGTAGAAATGATAATAAGAAAAGTCAGGTATTAAAAAGCCCCATTCAATTTCAAGCGAGGCTCGCAAGTGCAACTTGAAATTCTCACTTTGTTCTCTGTACTGAAAGAACCTATAGGATCGATGCAAGGGCGACGTATTTACAACCGGCAAAAGGCAGACATGCAGGTCGTTTGCTTACAAATTGAGAACATGTTGTAAGGTGAAAACTACTGAAAATACTGATTACACTACTGAAAATAAGAGTTCAAGCTGTAATTGTGCAATTGTCCAAGTTCAAAATAACTTTGCATTCTTCCTTTTGAATAACAACATTTTGTAAAAGATATTGTAAAAACAATCTTGTTTGCACCAATAGTTTTTATATATTTAGGAAAATAATTGATACAAACTTCTTACTATAATCATGTTAAAATTTGAGTTGAGAGATACTGAGTCCTTGTTTGCATTTCAAAATCTGTAGCTGGAGCTCGATAAATGGGAATGGAGAGCATCAGCCAACGCCGAAGAACATTCATGGTTCACGCGTGTGTAAAGCAGGTTCAAGAGAAAGGAACGAAGATATAAAAACTCATTATGAATGCATTGAATGTGGAAGAAGGTACCATTCTCACGTTCGGGACTGAAGGAAAGAGGCATAGCAAAAGGCACTGTCACCATGGATCTCGCCCTTGGGGTGTGTCGTGACACCAACGTGTCAACGTCCCACAAAAAAAAGGCTCTCTTGCGAGCGTGGCTTCTGCCGATTGGCATGTGTATTCTGAGATTTAGGCAGCTTTCTTTACGAATGTTCATGATTTGGTGCCAAAGCATGGGTGAACTTAAAGGCGACGAGGTATTCTGCATTCGGTGAGAACTTAGGGACTTCTGGTCCGATATCGAGTAGCCCAGGTGCTAGGCAAATGTTAACTTTCTTTGATGTGCCATAAAAGACCGACACGCTGCGGGTAGACCGAGCACCGCATGCTAGACGGTCGGCAAAGAGAAAGCAAATCAATCCCACTACTCAGAATTCGGCGAGCAGTTCTGCAGCTCTCAAATGCCAGATGTGTAGTGCCGGCTTAAGAGAAGTCAATCCACATCTCAACATTCACGAGGCATTCGTTGAGAATAGAATACGTAAATCTCTCTAGCTGGAATCGAAAGGCAAGGGACGGAGCGAAGGAAGGAAGGGCCCGTCGCAGGCGATTCGGGCGTTGGCGTGCGCCACTGGAGGGCGAGTCGTGACGCGTAAGGGCTCCCGTGCTGCGCGCTTCTCGCAGGGCGCCGCCTTCGGAGGGAGGGGCAGGGGGGAGGAGAATGCAGCGATATTCCGCGTAACTGAGCGGCTCTCCAGGTGGCTAATGCGTTTTCGATGCGGTGATACGGGGCGGCTCATCGGTGCGTGAGTCACGAGGGCGGGGTGGAGCGGGGAGAGTGGAGGCGGAGGCCCCTTCAGGTAATGCCGCGGGTGGGGTGAGGGTAGGAAGGAGGGAGGGGAGGGGGAGGGGGCAGAGATGGAGCGGCGGCGGCGGCGGCCGCTGCCGCCGCCTCCGGCTAATGAGGGGCAGCGCTAATTGCCCGAAGAGGAGTAGCGGGGACGGCGGCGGCGGCGGAGGCGAGTAGGCGCCGGGGCACCGGCACTACAAAGCGATCGCGCGCCCCGCGGATCAGCCGCCGCCGGCCTCGGGCTAATCTGATCGCGAGGCGCCCCGCCCCCTTGGCCGCCCCTCCCCCGCCCCCACCCGCACTCCGCCCCCGACGAAACCGGCGCGCGGCGCTTCCCATTGTCCGAGTCAACGAGCTGTTTGCCTTGCGCGCGCCCGCCGCCGGCCGGCGAGGCGGGGCGCCGCACCGCCGCTGGACGATTAAGCGCGATACCCTTAATAAGCAAACAAGACGGCTGGTTGGAGCGCTCCCTCGCGGTAGAGCTGGAAGAGTCGGTGCAGGAGGGGGAGGGGAAATTGGTGTCTAGCGTGTGGAAGTGATGGGTTGGAACCAATCAGTGGTAATGGTGAAATTCAACATTTGGCTACGATTCCCTGTGATTGAGCCTTGAGGCGGTTCCAAGGATGGGCAATACAGTAATGGGTACATGGTAGTCATGAAAATGTAATGAATGATGATGGATGGATTAATTGTGGAATGAGAGGCAGGATATAGGGATATGTCAGAGGAAACCTGTCGCGATATGCTTTGCTCATCACAAGTTTCACATGGATCGGTTGAGATTTGAATCCGAAACAGGAATTAGGGAATATTAAATAACGTAATGATTAGCTTCACAAGTCACGGAAGTAAGGGTTTTTACATTGATTTTTTTAATTCAGATTTTACCGGTTTTGACGGTTACTTAACATACCAAAATGATTGGCTCTTTGATCATCACGAGGTCACTCCGATGTGGATTTCTCGGTTAAAGGTGGGCGAATGAGGCTTGCAAACCTGTTACATGTCGAAATTAAATCTGTAATCACTGCAGTCTACTTCATTATTTGTTGGACGGGCTACTATGCCCATATTTTCCATTGTGCGAACAATAAAGTAGGTAATAGCGGCACATAATTTAAAGCCAGCGCGATGCAGGTTGGTTGAATGATGTTTGTTTGTGGGTGTCTAGTTTTACATAAAAACGTTGGACCACCACTGATAACCAGAAAGGGATTCGGCATCAAAACTCTTGAACGAGCGTGTTATCAGTGCAGACACATTAAGACTCGGTCATTCTGGCCGTAGCAGTGTCGTTAATTCCGAGCACGAACTCAATGATCACCAGCATGGACGAATGTAGACATTCAAATTAACGGACTGGGAGTTGGAGATATTGACGCGGTTCAATGTAAGTGTAGTGGCCAAGGCACTCTTATAAGGGTACCAAAGTGTTTAGCCCACATTTTTTTAATATACCAAAGTTTTGTTTGTGTCAGAGAACTTTGCTAATGATTTAATTCCATTAAAATTTATAATGATTTCGAACTAGTTCAATCATTATTGCAGTAATTGGATTATTTTAAAACGAATTTACAATGTATTCAAACATTCTCATTACTGTGAAAATTGAATAAATGTGAAAATATTTGCGCATGGATGCAGGACTCTACTTCCTCTTGACTCTATCTTGTGTTAGTGCATACTCTATAACACCTTACATAACATCCCACACGTGGTAACATCCCACTCCAATATTTTTGCAGCAACTCGTAGCTAGTGTAAATCTGTTATTTTCCCCTCGTCTCCCATAAGTTCCGCCAACCGCGATAACGGCTGAGATTAGCTCAGAGCAGTTGAGCTTAGTTTGACTTAGTTTATATCATTACCGCTACCTCTTCAGCGATTCTGAGCAGGAGGTTCTAGAGATTGAGTTCCGATGTGACGGATTTTCGACACTAGTTACAGAGAATTCGGTCGAATTCGGGCGCTATCTGGAGTATTCTAGCGGTCGGCCGCTTTGATCGGTAGTTTTCCGTGGTTTGCATGATCAATGCCGGGCGAATGAGTACTCTAACAAATTACACACTGGCTGGCGCGATCTTTCCTTCCTCTTCCTAACTCCTCATCTTCCCTTGCATATACCACACACACACACACACACACACACACACACACACACACACACACGTGTTCATGCTGGAAGCCCAGTCGGCAGCTTAGAGCTTGTCCAGGGTGGAACGGAGCTCAGCTAGGGAGAGAAATCTGGAAGAGGAACCCCCGCAAGACGAGTGTTGGTCGGCGTTGGATCTCACCATCCAACGGGGGAGAAACGCCGCTACCTCTCAGGATTGGATTGGATAAAAACTTCACTAACCTATCGACACTAATGACCATATTACTTTACGTCCACGTAAAGATCATTGGGGGAGGCTGAGCAGATCAGGAGGCGTGGCGTCGTCGGCAGAGGCGTGTGTATGTGTGGGGGGAGGTGCATGCGTCGGGCGCTGGTAATTGGGGCGATCGCTGCTGCAGCTACTGCCGCCGCCGCCGCCCCGCCAAGAGCCCCAGCCGCCCGCGCTTCGTTACGTTTTTCCAATTAGGTTAAACAAGGCGGCGGCGGCGGAGACCGGGAGCCGATTAGCCACCACCGCCAGTCGAGTGCGCCGGGGGAGGTGCACAGGGGTGGCGAGGTCGACTGCTCGGCCATTGTCGTGTGCTCTCACACACGCTCGGGATAAGTGACAGTGCAGACAACACCAATTATCTGAATCCCAAGTCTCCCAACTCCAATGGCCCGAATTGCTTTGGCGAGAAATATAATTTATTAAACATAATTTGTATGTGGTTAATTTTTAAGTAATCTTAGTTTATTTACATTTTTATATATCTTTTATTTGTGAAACTTAATGTCAATAATTTATGGGAAGTATTTTCGACGCCTGACGTAATTTGTACTTGACTACATTCACACGTTGATCTGAATTTCCGCTAAACTGGACCGATCCGATACCCGTTTAGTTCTAATAATAGGGTTTCCATTGAATTTTCTGTTATATTGTATTCGTTTGGGGAAACACATGGTTCTTGGTTTCAACTGGCCACGAAATAACTCCGTCGTCTCTCTTTTTATTTTAATTTCTTAAACTTTTTGAATTTTGGCATATGATTGTCCGTATCCTAAAGATCTGTTACCCTGTTCGGAGATCGGTTCTGCGCAGGGTAAAAAAACGAACCAGAAAAGCCAGTGAAGGACGGGTCGGGAGAGCGAGGGTCAGGAATAATCGGACTGCAGCCAAGTGGAGAACCTGACGTGCAATAAACCCGAACGGAAACAAACTGGACGCTTCGGGGCGCCTTCGATAAATAGTTAACGACATGCGTCAGGGCAGTGGTCTAAGCTATTGCACGGTCGCGATGAATCAAAAATAACATATTGTTTCATGTACTAGGAAACGAGTGTGAAAAAGATGATTATAGAACAAGTAAAGGATTGGCATATGAATTGACAGAAATTAGTGCGCTGCGTTTTACGACTTGAAATCACTAGTCACACGAGTGTTGCATACGGTGTTTTTTCTGCGAGTCCTCTATTTACAAAACATGTATAAGGGAGTGTATTTTAAAGTTCGAGATTTTATGACTTCTCGACTACACTGTGTGTTGTTAAGCGTTAATCAGTCGGATATAACTTTCAGTTAAATAATGTAGTTTATATTTAGAATTTGTGAAATAGCAGGATCAAGAACAAATTCGAAAAATTCTGAGAAAAAGGCGGAATTGCCTTATCTTATTTATTATTAGAAAAAGCAACAGACTAGGTTTCGATGGCTTATAAATAAAATAAACTCATAAAACACAAATTGGTTTATTGATGGGTATCAAGTTCGGTTCGAATGAACTGACTATAATAGTTTAGGTTATGGATTGTTTTATTATATTGAACCACTTATATAATTATCCTTTTATTATAATCACATTGTTTTGAAACAGTTCTCGTATTATGTAACAAATTTTTAACCTCAAATCAAGAAATTTATTAAAATAAAGCGTTGTATTCTAGCGACATTTCGAGTCTCATGTTTGCACAAATCGTGAGGTTTATATTAACTGAAAATGTCAATAAATTTTGGAATGGAATGAAATCGTTGCCATTGCATATTAAAATTAACTATAGTTTTGGAAACATTAGTAAAAAGTAATTGTATTATAAAATATTTTGTGAATTGCAATATATAATAGGTCCTTCTTCATTTCATTATAATTTATTGACATTCTCAGTTATATAAACCTGAAGGCAGGTCTACACCAGAGACCCGAAACTTTTCTTTAGTACGCTTATTGTAACACATATCTTTATTTGAGATAAAAATGTCATTTTTCGTGATATGTTTAAATATATTATGATTGTCCATAATAAAGAGAAATTAATACAAGCGTTTCGAATGAAATTAGTAGTTTGAAGGACTGATTTCATAAAAATATGAAGATAGTTATTTAATTCATCACTTACCGGCATTACAATTCAAATATATACAATTATCGCTGAAGAGAAAACACTGACACGTTGCAAAACTCGAATCCGCTTATTTTTTTACCCCGAAGCACAGTAGTATAAAATAGTAGCCTACTTTGAGCACATGAATGGAAAAGCTTTTGATATTTAAACATGAGGGTGAAATATGAAGGAGAAAATTCAGCTGTTCACGCACATTCCCTCAGTCAACATCCTTAAAAAATTAAAATATGAAGACATGTGATTTTCGTGTGATGCAATGTTTTCTACTTTGTATTGTTTATGATTGGGGAAAATATTTGTTTCTTTTGTGAATGTGCAATGGTTGGCATATTTAAAAAAAGGGGAATAATGTTCCTTGATTTAAAAGATATTACATTATATTACATTATAATATAAATTAATTATGATATAAATTAATTATGACGGTTGAATATAGGTATAATGCAAATAATGTACATTTCGTAAAATGTTCAGGACTTTCTTTGTAGTTAGTATCCAATAAGTCCAAACCATTTAATTGGTAAATGAAATAACGAAATGAGAATTTGCAAGTACTGTATTATACTGTAATTTTCAAGTACATCCTACTTCAGTACACAACGTATATGGGGCAGAAAGTTATCGTTTTTTCCTCGTTATATTAAAAAAGAATTATACTTTTAGTGGAAAGCACTTCATTGTGGATCTCTTTTACTGTAACGTAAGTTTAAAGGATGTACATTATATTATATTTGTATTTTTTGGTCTTTTTAGTCAGTTGTGATGGGGGTGGTCTGTTGTAAAGGCGGCATTACTATAATCTCTTTGTAGAATTGCATGCTTTTAAACAAAATGAAAATTACTGTCTGCCTTTTCGACCTCCGTTAAAGAGCATTTGATGAAAGAGTACATTTTTATTACTAATGAAAGCATTAATGCGGCATTTTACTAAGAGGCCAAATTACGAGTTCAAAACATTACATTCTTTGATGTGTAAAAAATTAACTCTTGCCATTTGAAATTAATTAGTTTAGTCCATCAGGTTTAAAATAGATGTGGGAAAAACATTTCAACATTACGTAGATACTTCTGACACGTATGTTTTTTTTTACATTCAACGCGCTTTTTATGTGTACAAAGTATATAAATGTACGTTTTGTGACCCGGCAAACTTATGTTTTTATCGAATGATTCAGAGCAAGTAATACGATGAACATTTATTATGAAACTTGCTGACTAGGTTTCCTCTTCAGGATTAATGCTGAATGTTAGTCAAGTTCTTTTTCACAGACAAATATAATAGATTACAAATTCGTCTTTGTTTATAAGAATAAGTAGTAGATAAAATGTAAATATCAAGGCGAACATTTTTTAGTGTCTGAATAAGTTATTTTGATAATTACTATTTGTTTCTAAACGGTATGAATAGCCGTATAATTGAGAAATTAAGTACCATTATACCCGTGAATAAACTTCTTTCGAATTATTTACACTTTTTTTGCACGCAGCATTGCAACTCAAATGTTACATCAAAGGTATTTTAATTGTATCCGAATCCCTTTCCCTCTTCTTCTGTCATTCCACCAGCAAACATTTTCATCGTGATTTTCAATGAACGCTTCTGATAGCGATTGCTGAAACAGTCTTTTCTTTTCTTCTGTGTTAGTTTTATGTCTCGTCAAACGTACTATAACGTCACTTATTACTGCCTGTTGGCATAATAAATTATTATTGGAATTGTTTCAAACAGCCGTTGAAGGAAAAATAAGAAATGGACTCAATTATTGACAAACAATGATCTACGTAAAGTCAAAGCAGAAAATTTTATTTTATTACTACTGTGAGTACAATTGATGTTAATCAAGACGAGAGAGGAAAGTGGCGTCATTCTTTTCTAACCTTTGTTGGTAGGGACAAAGTACAGTCGTGGTCGTGTGTTGGGGACAGGGGTGGAGCGGGACGGTGCGTGGGCGAGCGGAAAAGCCCGAGCGAGGCCCCGGGCGAGAGGCAGCCTGCGACAAGTCGATCGTATCTCGACGGGGTCCGATGCACTCGTCTTTCCGCCCCGTCCACGTCACCGCCGCGCCGCGCCGCGCCGCGCAGCGAGCCCAGCTCTTCCGGCGCACAGAGGGCCCAGAAAAGGCAAAAGGTGACAAAAATAATTTTTAAGAGTTTTTCGGAATTTTTGGGAATAAAAACACTTTTTGTAATTAAATAATGACTTATTTAATTGTTTAACCTTTAAATAATTATTTACATAACGTTAATGTCGGAACTTTCACCAGGTGACTCTCCTCAAAAAGTGAATTTGTACTTGAAGACATTAACATTGGTGTCATTTCTAAATCCAATGCCTTTGTGATAACTTTTCTCTATTCCATGTGTGAAATCAGTGGGCTAGATGCAATTAACAGTCTGCGAAGCACTTTTTTTTCTTCCAGGTTGAATTTTTTTCCGTTTTTTTTATTTTCAGTGTGTTTAATAACACCATACAGATCCCTATTTGTTGACAAAGAACTATCAGTACCAGATCATGAAGGGAAAAAAAATAATAATATTGTGGGTAGAAAGGCTAACAAAACTAGATGTCCAGCAACCCTTAACGCAAAATGAGGCAAACATGGACAAACTTTGATTAATGTTTTGAAAACTAGATAAATTTCGAAATCAGATTCAGTTAATATCATAGCTCGGAAATGCCGACAAGGTAACTAAAAGACAATATGAAAAACAGGATTTTAAAATTTCATTCCATTGTGACACATGAAGTTTCTACTTGGAATTATTAAATTATTATTCAAGGAACATGTTTTTTGAAATACATTTTTAAAATATATATCCAAGTATCGTATCCATAGCACGTATGATTTGGCTAGTTGAGAGAGCAAAAACATTTGCATCGAAAAACACACCTCTCTTCTTACTGCGCGAACGAAGAAGTGCGCAGCGCATAACTTATGTTAGTTCAAACTTGAAGTGAATGGAGTGACGTGATTCCCCCTTCCTTTCCTGATCGGGTGAACGATCAAGGACACATTTTGATACCCCTTTCATTTGAAATGGAGCTTCAGAAGTATATTTTGATTTTGGACTTTTTGCCAACTTTCCCCTCCTCTGGTCCTACTATGCGGCGGCGGCGTGGCGTCCCCACGCCGACAAGGCACGAGGGACGTGGGCAGCTGCTGAGAATGTCCGCAATTTGAAAATGGTTTAAAAATAATATTTTTAATTTTTTTAGATAGTCACTAGTAAATACGGTACTTTTGGGCCAAGCATAACGTGCTAAAAGTATAATTTTTAGCACTAGTGCTAAAAGTGAAACGCTGCTCAAGTGTTCATGTAAATCTGAGAATGCACATAAGAAAACAAAATACTTCCATCTGACCGCATCAACTACTACTGGCCCTAATTTACCGTTAAAAAAACTTATATGCTTGAGTAAAATTAAGTGAAAAGTAAAATAAAATGACATCCGTATATAAAATCGTATAACACGAAGAACGCCGATTATTTTAGATCCTTGGAATTCATATTAACAAGGGTTTACAGATTTATACTTACATATTTTCAAAATAGAAAGTTTCAAATAAGAGCAACATATTTCAATTGAAACTATTTTCTTAAGAAAAAGTAGAACTGATAGAAATATTAATTCAAATTTCATGAAATTATGTATTCAAATTGTTTATATGTTTTATGTACGTTTTATGATACACATATATTGAAAGTTATTACCATAAATTCAAGTTTTAAATAATGGATCTGTTTAAATTTTTGCCCCCCCCCACACACACTTAAATTCTGTCTGAAGCTGCCCGCATTGTTTTCTCTCCACAACAAAAAATATTTTGAGGTAAGGATTTGAGCCCCCGTTGGCAGGGGGAGAGGGCGCGCCGGCGCGCGCCCGTCCAGATCGACAGGCCCACAATGCCAACGCCAACGCCCACGCCCACGCCAGCGCGCCGCGGGCCGCCAAGGCAGGGGGGGGGGCTTGTTTTGGGGGTCGGGCGACCTCACCCTCCCTCACCCTCCCGCCCCTTGCCCTGCCTTGCCCGGTTTGTCCCGTGGCGCGGAAGCGACGCATCAAGATGTCCCTGAGAGGTGTCGCCGCGCTAATGGAGGGACCGTCCACGCCCCCGCCCCCGCCCCCGCCCCCGCCCCCGCCGAGTCGCTGCGGATGGGCCGACAGCCCTCGCAGGCGGATGGGCGTGAAGTGACGTTTGAGCGGGAGGCTTCCGACGCGGCTGCGCTCTGCCCCTGGCCCGCGCTTTCTTCACTTAATAACTCCTCTCCCTCGGGGAAACAACGTCGGACAATCGTTTAGTTTATCTGCTGCCAATCCAGAGGCTGGTTTGAGGAGAGAAGTTTATCGTTTAAGTCAAATTACAAATGAGGGGTGTCTTATAAGAACTAAACAAGCCCAACATTATGTATTTTGAGATATTTTACTAAGTTATACTGTATCTCTTGGGACATTTCCTTCGACAAGTGCCAAACACATTGAAAGATATACGGCAGGGAAAACCCATAAATGCATTACTGTGCACGCCTACGCTGTGAAAGTCTCCTGAAACATCTAGAATTTGGACTAGTTTGTTTCTTGAAAGAAACCCGACAAATGTATGTATGAATGTATTTGGCAGTTTAGGATCGGATGATCCGACTTTTGTCAGATAGGACCGAGCTCTGTTTTTATTTATTATCCACGCC
This sequence comes from Teleogryllus occipitalis, assembly GCA_011170035.1. NCBI lineage: Eukaryota > Metazoa > Arthropoda > Insecta > Orthoptera > Gryllidae > Teleogryllus > Teleogryllus occipitalis. The sequence continues at coordinate 467,250 of BLKR01000275.1, forward strand.
TGAGGGTTAGGGAGGCACATGGAGAGCATGACGTATTCCCACCACTTAGCTTTCTTTGGCTGTGTCAGCTTTTTCTTTCGTCACACTGCAATAGAAACTGAGACGATTCGCTTTAGAAAGCTTCGGCTTAATTTTTGCCCCTGCAAATCAAAGCCTTACAGAAGGCTAGAACGCTGTCCATGAGCTACCCAGGGGATAAATTAGATAAGTGTGATGATAATTATTTGCGTGATATCTTACGATTATTCCAAGGGAATGTCGTAGCGAGTCATGGACCGGTACCGAAGAGCCATTCTGAAGTGATGGGCTGATTACCATTCCTGACTTACCCTCCGTTCCCCATAAAATAGAAAAACTCCCACCCTACTGTGAGCACGCTCTCAGACGAAGTCGTTAGTGAACAAAAAAAGTTACTCGTACCAAAAGTCGTCATTTTTAAGTACAGACATATGTAGGAACTAGTATACTTATTACGTTTAAAACAATTTACAAAGGTAGTTCACAAGACAGTCGGTAGGTATGCCAAATTGCGCCCTCATGACCCACTTGTCTTCCTGGGAAGCTCAACGTTCTTGAGAGCACGGGTCACTGCTCTCGTATCTCCTCCTAATTCAGAAAGGGATGTGCACGCGCCAGCTGAAGCGGCGGGAGGCGGACATTAGTGGCTTCATACGCAAGTGTGTTTGTCAGGTTTGTCCCATCAAACAATCGATATTTGTAATATGTTTATATTCTTTACTACTTATAACTTATTTCACGGTTATTTTCCTTTTAAATTCTGCCTTTTGTAATTATTTTTGCCAAGTGGGAGAAATGTTTTAATGGCCAATTCTTTCCTTGTTTTTGTTTTGGTTAGTGATATAGTATTGAACCATTCCGTTATTGGTTATAATTAGCATTAATAAGAAATAAATTAATAATTTTCTATAAATTAACAATTCTCACTTAAACAGCTCTTTAACAGAACCTTTGTCTGTTATATCTCCTATCCTCAACGTAGGAAGTCAATGCAATTATTTCACTGTCAAGTAAACAGATTACGAAATCAATATACTTTCGATTCAAAAAGCTTAATTTTACTCTCAATAAATAGTTTTAAATGTGACTGATGCATTTCATTTCATTGGATCATTTGTTTGCTTCAATAAAGGAATTGGGAATTAATATGCCTTTTAGGCGGGTTTATGACAACCATCTTCTCTAACAACTTGTATAAAAGACTGCCTTGGTCAAGTACTCAATGAAGACGTGCCTCTCCCGAACGTTTCTGTACTTTTAAATCTCTCACCAGTTGCTCTGGAAGCAGTACCCGCCAACTCGAGTAAGCTAGTTACCTTGCCCGCGGCAGTGACTTCTGACAGGGCGTTTGTAATCGTTCTTTTTTTCTTTGGCTGAAAAGAAAAGACTCCACTGAGGTTAAAACCGTTTCTTTGCGTGATGAAAACTTTTTAGATGTGCCACTTTTCTTATGTAGTGCCGAAGTCTCGAATTGGATTCTAGCGCCACAGGAAGGAAACAACGAAGATAAATTAAACGCCAACTCAATTTCAATCCTAGTGAAATATATTGATACATGACTTCCATTGGACACTATTAAATTGACACGAATTTATTTAGAATTGAAAAATAAATTTAAAAATCCTGTAAATTATGAAAAGAAGCTCTATATTGTCATGAGCATTTTATTTATTTCATATTGTGATTATTTCTCCACTTAAAATAGTTTAAAACTAATACCAGAGTATGAGATATAACAACAAGATTTAGTTCTTGGTAAGAATTTCTTTCGAAGTTTTACCTTGAAAAGGTCAGCGTGAAATTTAGAAACATTTCCGGTTCAGGATTCTTTCGTTGCCTCTGTACGACCTTTCAACTGCAGGATCTTAAAGGTAGTATCCTTTAGCTTCACTACGTACTATACGTTTCTTGTCAAAATAAATCGTATTTATCTCCAGCCTCAGTGGCTCCTGTGGTGGGTATTTATGTCCATCAAAAGGGACGTGGATTACGTTGGTGAGCTTGAGCAGGAGAAATTTGACTTAGCGGCATTCCCTGATCTCGACCTCAGAATCTTTCCTTGCAGCAATGCATTGTGGCCATTCTTATGGAAATAGACTTGAGCTGCAGATAGTGCAGAGATATGTATGCGCAGATACTGCAAGAACATAAAAAATGCCTCTTGTATTTTCAGTAATTTGAAACAAAAAAGTTCATGAAGTTATTTGTGTTAATGTTATTCACTATTATGACATGTAGTACTAGCCTTGGCTACGGATATGGCAGCAATATTAAGTAGTTCATTTCAGGCTAATGCGTAATTTAGCAGCAAGATTATATACAAAACGAAAGCAAACATAACCTTTAACATTTCTTTTAACTTATTAAGAGAACTTTTATAGAGGAAAAATATTAGAAAAGAATACTAAAGAAGTAAAATGTAAAGTAAATTTTAAATTTAAATAGAGGTGTAATTATTTAAAATAACGTGGAACTACTATTTCTGGCTGAGTAAAATACATATATTAGTCTATATTGTTACCATTGATGTTTAAAAAAAATCCATACTTAAGATTCAGTACTTTCGAAGTGTCTACACTCTGAACCATTGTACGTCCCGATACAAACAATATGTGAGGAGTAATATATTGCAACCCTCTTATTGGTGCTGGGTGTGTGGGAACTTGCTAAATATCCCCAAGCGTAGACTACTTCTAGTTGCCCATCCATCTTGAAAGGAGTTTTCCTCTTCTCATAAAAGGCCGCAGAGATCAGAGTGTTTTTATCAAACATCAGAAAAACTGGCGGAAAAAGTGGCTACCTCTTGCCTACTGATGACATCATGGAAAACATCGGTAGTTTCTTCAATAATATTACATTCTTTTTCTATTAAACCTGCCTAATGATACTCCGTGTAAATAATTCCTACTAATTTTTCTGGATTGAATTTTAAATTACGAGAAACAATTTGGAGATGCACATGAAGTTATACTTTCCATCCGTAGCCTCTGAATTGTACTACATTTAACGTGTTATACTTTCGGATTTGGGCAGTTTCACCATCAAATTTCGTAGATTAAAATATATATTTTCCAATATTTAAGAATAAAACGTTTCTTTCATAAATATTACCCAAATTTATTAGAATACCACATTGTATCTTTTCGATACTATTTTAAAGAAATATATATTAAAAATTTGTTAAAAGAAATTCGGCACGTAATCTTTTGCAATAGGAAATGGTGCCGTTCTTTCGTTTATATCTTTATAAGACGTCACGGTCGTATTATAAGGAAGCACAAGCGAGTGAGGGCCTGACGTTCGAGTGTATTGTTGACATTCTATAATTACTATTAGGTGCTTTCACACCGACAATTACGGAAACTGGATTTGTTTAGTTTATTTCTCCAGCCCATACATTAATAAATGCTATTTATTAAATGCTGAAGAGGAGATTATAAGTTATGCATTACAGTAGTACATTTCAAATGCACATTTTTACGGCACTTGCAGCCTGTCGGAATCGACCTGACGTCACGGCCATCTAAAGAGCTTTTCGAGGGGAAGACTCGTCGAATGCACCGCTTACCACAACCTGTTTTCGCGCAAGTCTGCTCTTCCGCGGACGGGGCCTTGGGCATTCGCAGCGAGAGCATCTGACAGGGAAATCAGAGCGCACGTGCAAGAGCAGTATGCGAGTGTGCTGAAGGTTAACCGTGAGTCGTCGAGGAAAATATGAGTATGAGCCTTACATAATAGTTCCAAAAGGAAGAATGCTGTTCATTTCGATAATGATTCGGAATATATTTGGGCATAGAATCAAATAGTGCGACATTCCAAATCTCGAATGAAAGTTACAACTTTTAATATGAAAATTCCTGCATGTTTAAACGTAGGGTGTTTGCAACCTGGGTAAATACTGCAGAAAAAAGTAATTTTATACGACATCCATTAAGACTAAATGAAGTTGCGGTGTCTCCACCTCCTGTAACATCGTCTCCTGCAATTGTTTTATTTGTAGGTTTGGTGTACTCAGATCCTGCCAGTTGAACATTGGAAATAACACAAATTCTCGGGCACTATAAAAAGGTGTGTGTGTGCGCGCGCGCGCGCGCGTGTGTGTGTGTGTGTGTGTGTGTGTGAGGGACGACACGGCAAACTTGTAACTCAGTCATCTAACCTTCATAATCCCACTAACCTAACAAGGAGTACGTGGAAATTTAGTGCAAAGTTTCGCGTGTGTTAAGAGCAGATCTGACATCACAACACAAAAAATTTAAAATCAAGATGTATTTTCTATGATGGAATGATGACAATTCACGAAGGGTATGTGTAAGGGTTTACTATAGAGATTTGTCTTTTTCAACTCACGCAAATATTCACTCTACCACTTCCCTTTCAGATTTATTATTATCTGGAGTTTGTAATTGCGCTGAAATGTAATTTACGAATGTAACTGAAACTTTATTTCAAATAGTTCAAGTTTCCTACCAGGTTCTTAGTTTAGGTTATTAGTAAAATATTCATCTTCATTCAATGATAATTATTCGTGCCTCCAGGAGATAACTGAAAAAATAAGACTCAAAAGACTCACAAAACCAAAAATCTTCTATTCCAAAATATCGCGAAACCTCGACAAATGGAAATGCCATAAATCGGAGATAATTAATATCTCGAATTTTCGTTTGTTTTTTTGTTATACCTCATTTATTTGAGGTTTTATTTCAAAACATTCGATTTATTAAAATTGTGTGGGGGAGGGATTCAAAATATCAAAGCGCCACTGCTTTGATTAGATATATTGAACTCCCACGACAACAAAGGTATGTGCATTTGTTTCTACCGTGCTCAACCGTTCTTTAGGCAGTTCCGTGAACGGGACCTGAAACATTGATATCTCGCATTTTCTTTGTCCATTCGTTACCCCTCTTTCAGTTTTTGAGGGATTATTTCAAAATAGTAGATGTTGAGTGTGTTTTTGAAGTCGAATACTCGAGTCGCGACTGCATTGATTAAAACATTGAATACCTTCAAACTACAACGACATTGTACGCTCATTGCACACGCACATTTGTCCCTGACGTACCCAACAGTTTTTCTGAGTGCGTGTTCCATGAATCGGGCCCTTAACTTTTTATCTGAGATACTGGACCACATTTAAAAAATGACATGCCTCCAGTACCTCCAGGAGTGGAGGATTTTTCAGGGTGGGAAACTATACTAATTGAGCCTTAAACGGGAAAGAAAGGATTCAACGGTTTTCGAATACCATTTAGCATAGGAAAAATTTATTTTTTGAACACACTTTTTAGAATGTTGTAGAAGCGCCTTAGGAAAATATGGATACGTAAATCTAGAAAACAAAGGAAAGTGGATTTAAGCCACTTTGGATATAAACTCTCCATTTTTTCTATTTTGTAACGTCAGTTGAGCACTCCTCATTCACTTTATACGTTAACTCGAAATTTTCGGTGAATAAAAAAATTGTAAACTGTTTTGAAATATAGAGGGACTCCGCTGTATGAATTATTAAAATCTCTCGATCATCAACGTAAGCCCATTGCTAATGTGCATTTGTCCCTGACGCGCCCAACAGTTCTTCAGGCAGCGAGGCCTCGTGAACGGGACCGAGGCCGCGACATCCGCCGGCACCACGGCGCTCGACTGCTCGCCTTTCGACGTGCGCTGGGAACGGCGGGGGCGGGCGCGAGGGAACGCATTCCGACGATGACAGGTGTCAGAACGTCCGGCCGCCCCCGCCCCCGCCCCCTCCCCCTCCGCGCCGCGCCGCGCCGCCCGGCCGCTGGTACGCCACGTCGACGCAATCGGCGACTCCATCTCGCCCGCACACTCGCGTAATCGTCTTCTGGCGGCGACGGCGACGAGGGCGAAGGACGCCGGTGGCGGCGAAGGCGGCGGCAGCTGACGGCCGCTCCCGCCTGCCAGCGTTGCTGCCATCGCCGCCGCAGCTGCAGGTGCGGCCTCGCCGCCTAGCACTTTTAAAGCATATAAATTAATATTTCTCTGGAGGTGCAAGTTGGGTTCATATATTCGGGATGAAAAATTTTTCTTGCTATGTCTTCTTTTGACCGTTTCCATGTGACGCTAATGAAATTATTAAGACGACTCTTCTGAAAAATATTGTCGCACGTAGATCTTTGCGCTGACCTCAACTTTTAGCTATCCTCATGTTTCCTTGATGGTATTAAATGCACGGTCACCTGGTTGTCATATGCATGTGTGACATCGTTTGATATCCCTCTGACGTGATTTCCTGAATCGTGATTTTTCGGCATGAAAACAATTACAATGTTTTCAATCATTACAATGTATTTATTTTCAATGTTTTGAACACTGATTTCATTCCCTCAAACCAAAAATTTAACTGTGAACAAACGTACTTCCTGCATTGTGCTTACGGTACACCAAGAAAACATTGTAAAATAAATGATAATAAACAACATATTTAAAAAAAGGAATGATACGTTTGGCGAGCCAAAGAAAACATCTAGGAGACGACACAAATTAGAATTCATAAAAGAAGAATGACTTTAAAAAATAACACAAACTTAAGGTGCAATACTCGTATACAACATTAGAGGACGCCCACACAGCATATTACAACGACACTTGAAGGACCTCCCGCATTGCCGACTTGCAGTAACACCTGCTTTAACGATATTTAAAAAGACGAATGTTCACAAATAAACGAAACATATTTCGATGGAGCGTAATAAAACGGTGGAATAAAGTAGCGGAGTTGAATGTGGGTGCCTTCGCTGCAGCTCCCTCCCGCCGCCGGCAGCTGAAACGCGCTCGGCCGCGCTCGCGCCGCCTCTGGGCAGGTGCTGCCAGCCGCGCCGCGCCGCGTCGCACCTTCGGCCGCCCATAAATTATTTCTTTTTACTGTTTAATTTCGGACTTTCGAGTTTCGTCCTCTCCTCTCTCCTCTCGTTCTTTTTATTTCCTTCTATTTATTTATTCACTGTCGCCGCTCGCTCGGGGCCGCCATTGTATCCGGGCGACGGCCGCGAACGCGGTTACCGGTTACCGGAAAGAGAACCGGTTAGCGCCGTCGGACAGTCGGCTTCGTTGTCGTGGCGTGGCTGTTGTTGGCGGCGTCGGCGGCTCCGGCGGCAGAGGCCAAAGGAGGTCCCGGTGGAGGAGATGACGTGTGTGGGGGGACCGCCAAGTGGAACCGGCGCGGCGTGGTGTGGAGGATGTGTGTGTGTGATGTGTGTGGGAGGCGCGGTGACGGCAATCGACTCAGAGGTACAGTGATAGAGAATCTTGTTTCCTCGGTTTAGCGGTGGCAGGATTTTCGACACTAGCTTGTCAGCTAGGTCAAATTCAGACGCAGTTTGGATGTGAATTGTAGCGGCCGGCTGCTCTGTGCCGGTTTTTCCGTGATTCCTCCGATCAACACCAGGCGAATGCCGGAGCAGTACCCTAACAAACGGGCCAGGGATCGCATGCGATCTTTCCTTCCTCTTCCTTGTTCTATCCTAAACCCTTACTTATACACACACTAACACGCCCTACACTACCACACATGCTGGGAGACCGGTGGTGAGCTTAGAGCTTGTCCCGTGGTGTTGCCCCGCTCGCGGGAGATAACTGGTTGGGAAAACCACTGCTAGGCAATAGTTAGGTCGGCGCCGGATCTCGCCAGCCAGCGGGGGATGATCACCTCGCTTCCAGCGAGGAATGCATGCACTACACTTACGGTGACAATGACCTTAACAGTTGACGCGTCCGGAATCATTAAAATGAATCAAACCTCTGTTCAGTTACGCAAGCGTTAATTTTGTCTCTTATTTTTCTGCGAAATCATATCGAAAGGTATGATCGGATGGCCACATGAAGTGATTCGTCTTCACTTCACGAACGTTGGTCAACTTGGATTGATTGATGTTTCCAGACACATTAATTCCTTTGGTGTAGTAAATGCTTTATCCCGGGTGGTGGTGGTATTCCTCACCCACTGGATGATGAGATCCGGCGCCAACCTACACATCAGCTTGCGAGGGATTTCCTGTGGCATGTATCTCGTACAGCGGGGTGCCGCCCCAGCCGGGACAAGCTCTAATACCCCGAATGGTCTCCCGACATGTGCCGTAATATGTAGTAGTATAGTGCATGTTAGTGAAAGTGTGCGTGTGTAAGGGGACAGGAAACGACAAGGAAGAGGAAGAGAAGATTGCGCGCGGGCCGTGGGCCCGTTTATCAGGGTACTTCTCTGGCATTCGCCTGATATTGATCGGAGAAACCACAGAAAACTACCGATGAGAGCAGCGGCGCGCTAGAATTCTCCTCCAGACAGCAACGTAGCTATCTAGTTGGTGTCGAAAATTCACCATCGACAGGACTTCAACCTTAGGTTGTTATTCCCCCAACCAAATAATATTTCCTTGGAAACATTTATTTACGTTGCTATAACTCAACAAAAATGCACTTCTAAACAGTGCAGGAATTAGTCTTTGATTAATTTTGGTGTTTTGCGAGGTAATTGAAATCGTGATAAAAGGAAGTAGCGCAGGCTATTTGATATTGTATGTCCATTTACCTTCTACGTGCATTGCCTTACTTTTAACTTCTCTACAAGACAATTCATTTTTATATACTCCCTACTTTTAAAAAGCATTTGTATCACTTCATACAATATTCCTCGTAGAGATGACATCGAAGGAAACTCGTTCGTGAAAAGAGTTTCTCAAATCCAACTGTACTCACTGAACTAACACTTCTGAGGCATTACTAGCCAGCGTTACGATTCATATGGTTGGCGGAAAAATACATTTCAAGAAGTCTTGCTGACTCTGGCAATGTTCAACTGTTTTTGAACTAGTCGAAATAATCATCCGCTTACCTGAACGAACAAAGGTGAGGCCAGTAAGTGGCAGAAACAACGGCTACTAAAGCAGCGCATGAAGCAGAAAAACTATTTTTTCTTTGTAAATATTTCGTCGGAGTTGATGGCGCAAGGGCTTGGAGCATCCTTAAAATACGCGGAGACGAAGGGTGCGATTTCTAGTCCAGCGCAAGACATGGTATTTTCTTAATGTGATTGTGGCGGGGTTGGTTTCTCACGCCACATTGTAACTTGCTTGAACGTCATTCCATCCCGAATTATATACTATCATCATTCACCCCTCAAAATAACTATACTTCATCCTTTATACAGTTGAAGGCAAAGGAAAAGTGCTACTGTGAATATCCCTAGGAAGGAGGAGGACATACGGACATAAAGACGAAAGATTCCTCCCTCAGCTACATCCAGAAATGAGTATGACACTCATAACATCCCTAAAACAGCTACATGAAGACCTAATGATGAGGTTGGTCAGCAGCCGAAGCGAATGCTCATGTAATGATACGCGCGGTTGAGGCAGAACGACGAAAATAAACTTCGATTTATAGCACATGCATTGCGTGTCAGTAGTTTGCTGTCATTACTGACGTACTTGTGTGTTCCCTATATTTGACGATTGGCTGTAGACTCCCAAAATGGATAGCAATCGGCTCAATGCAGTGGTGCGAACTCATATTGTACATTCCATATTTTCGCGAAGATGCTCAAATGAAACGCTTGATCGATGGATTGAGAAAGATAGGTAATGTAGGTCGAGGCGAGCTTGGGGCGGAGGCAAAGACAGAAGCGTAGGCGAGGACGAGATTGAAAAAGGAGCAAGGATGAAACCAGGTCGGAAGACAAAAAGAACATCATTCAAGAACAGAGAAAAACACACGGGTGAAGATGAATCAGGGGAATATGTAGATAACCAGGATAAGGAGTACTGTATATCTCAGGGTAGAGTGAAGATTAAGGCGGAAGCAGGGATGGAGGTGGAGGCGAGAATAAAAAAGAGTCGATGAGATGCAAAGGGTGTCGAAATAGAAAAGAAATACATCGAAAATATAATTAGCTCCACACTTGCGAGGGGGTGAAGACAAGATCGAGAAAATATGACAGAGAAGGGGGAAAGAATTAATACAGTAATAAGAATTAATGGGAGAGTGCGTATGAAGCAGTTTCTAGGTGATGTGAACCAGAACTAAGGAGATGAGAATTCTCGAGTGTTCGAGAATGATGGCATGAAACACGGGTGGAAATGAAGACGAGGGCAAACGGAAAAAACAAAAATAAAAGCAGGGTAAAGGATGAACGAAGAAACACAGAAAGAAAGAAAGGAAGGAGGAAAGCATTAATAGCAATTAACCCGAGTGTAGCAGTGAAACAGTACGTGAAACAGTGAGAAACGCGAAGGTCGCGAGCGGGGGTGGAAGTGGTGGCGGGGTGGTACGTGAAGCCGAGTACGAAATAAGAACCGAGGATAAACACGGTATGAAACGAATACAGAGTGTAGAAAGAAGGCAGGACACAGAAATGAGAATTAGCTGGAAAGCGAACTTGAAGCAATGGGATAGCGGAGGCAAACCGCCACTTATCAGAGTTGAATGCCTCCGGTGTGGCACAGTGTGGGGTCGGGCGAGAGGGCGAGTGGGGGTGTTTGAGGACAGTAGCGAGGGCAGCCGCGGTCGGAGGACAGCAAGGGCAACAAGAGCGGTGTCATAACGGCGGCGCGCCGCGCGACAGCCCGGCGGGTGATCGGTTTATTATTATGATTATCATCCGACGACCTTTTGCCTAACTGTACCTTTTGCCTCCGCGCCCAGCCGGTTTTAAATTGAATCTGATTTTTTACGGTTTTATTTGGGAGTGGGTTTATTCGCGCGAGGTCCCGGCGCGAGGTTAAGGTTCGGCTGGACCTGCTCGTAATCAGCGCCTTATTTATCTCCGTCGTCGAGGAATTTCAAGGGGGGAGGGCATTGGTGGAACAGCCGCGTGGACCTTCCCAATAAAAGGGGGATTTGGTTTTGCGTTCGAAGTTTCAACCTCACTTCCATTACGAGTTAAATATTTACGGCGTAGTTAGCAACGTGTTATAGAGTGAAATGTTATTGATTTGGATTTAGCGGTTTAGGTTTTTTTAGAGGGAGATTGTGATAATGGAAATCCCTGTACCAATTGAACGTATAAACGGCAATGAAATCAGAATTGTCCGCATTTTATAAAAATGAAGAGACCGGATTTATCCTAGAAAAGCTACAATAGAGTAAAGGTCGGTATTTAAACCAACAGGCGAGCAAAATATAAAGGACCGATTATTTGAAATAAATAAAATATAATATAAATAAAAATGATTATCGAGAAATACACTCTTAATGGGATAGAATATCTCATGGATTTTCTATAATATTTTAATTAATTTAGCCAAGCTATGTGCCTTATTAACTTAATACGACTTGAATAAATATATATGATAATATTAAATTATATATAGTATTATTTGATAACTCCAGAATAATATAAAGCGTTAAAAATAAGTCAGCTTACCTAAGTAATGTAGATAACATTCCGTGAGAGAAAGTGAAAGGAACACAATTAAAATAATTTTGCGTATATTCTATGAATTCTATGTGTCCTGACATAAATATATAAATAAACTAGTATTTGACATTTTCAAATCTTAAATCTGTCGTTCGCTTCTACAGTTTTCAATGAAATAAAAAATGAGCCCAGATGGGTGAACAATGATCGCGAGTTCAATGAACGTCTTGGAACTGCGAGGTATCTTCTTTTAGCATAATCCACTCCTAATCTGTTCAAATCAGGCTGCACAAAAGCAGTCTAGAGGACATTTCAATATTGAAGGAAACTTAATACTTAATTTACTTATTGTGGCAAATAAGTAATCAATTTTCACTTTATTGTCAATTTGAATAGTTTAGTTTATAAACAGAAAATAAATTATCTAAACGATTTTTTATTATGTTTTTCTATAAATACAACTTTTTCTTCTAGAAATAATTTCAAATTAATCTCGATGCCAACGACAAAGTTATTGCATTTGAATTTGCTATTTGTTAATAGAATTAAAATAAACTCGCAATTAATGTCTATCGTTTTGAAGCCTATTTATAATTTTAAAATGCATCTTTAACGGGGATCGGAGCTCCCTCCCCTGAAGTCTCTCCCTTGTATCTGTTGCCCATTCCTTCGCCTCCTGTCCCTACTACCTCTCTCCCTCCAGTTCACGTTGCCGCTTCCGCCGCTGCTACAATTCAGGAGCGCTAGTGCGGCCACCGCAGATACATAATTTACGCCGGGGCGCGGCTTAGGGTGCAATTTGTCACCGCGTCCACATCGCCCGCCACCTTCGCCCCCCCCTCCACTTCCCTCCCTCTCTCCAACCGCCCTCACCTTTTTCAAGCCCTCGCCCTGCCCTCTCTTGGCGTGCCCTAGCACTTAATCTTCATCCGACAACTCTGAGCGTGTAACAGTGGAAGAATAAAGGCTTCACTCGTTTGAAAGAACTATCGGTTCAAGAGCAATTGCACTATTATGTGCCATTAATAATTAATCATTAGTAAATATTAATTACGATGAATGAGATGTAAACTAAAATGTATGTTCGGAGCGGGTCTTTCTTTAACGGAGGTGCTGCGACACTCGACGAATTTTGGGCGTTTCCTTTCTAGAATTCATAACACTTAAGAAACATCGAAAAACATTTTAGAACGCATATTTCAGCAACTCTTCTCGTTTAACTTAACAGAAATATATTAGCTAGATATGTTTTTTGCAAGATAATAACAACTCTTATTTGTGTTGGTAAGTTCTACTTTTTAATTTCATAAATGTGAATGGTTAGATGAATTTGGAGTTAATAAATTAAATCGACAAATATACTCAATCATTTCACAAATGTCTTAATTTGGCGTACTTATAATATTAAAAAATATATTTTGATGAGGTTTGCGAAATTGAATTTTGTTATTTCCTTCTTAAACGTTCTGTCCAAAATTGTTGTTTTTTGCGACTTTGAAGTCATTAAAATTGTTGGGACATTGAAGTCTTACATTTAATTCGTCACGATATCATTATTTATTTTAAATTTACTCGGAGTTATTTAATATCAAACAGTAACGACGTCATCACAACTGCCAATCAGTAGTTCACATTTATCACATCGAATCGGAAAATTTCAACCATCATCTTCGCCGCAGGAAATACAATAGAAATATAAGACATTTCTGCTTGAAGTGAGTTCTTTAGGCGACGCTATTCCAAGGCATCTGCAAACCTGATTTATGAACTGATTTTACTTCAGTTCCAAGAAGGCTCTGTTCGGTGAATGGTCCTCACATCTGGCAGCGGCGGCGGTCTTTTTAACTCATTTCTTCACGAACTGGTCTCGCACAGTGCCTGAAATGACAGAAGTAGCTGATCCAAAACACGTCGGGATAATAAACTAAGAAAATTTATCGTTCGTGATTCTTCGTACTGTTCATGAATTCTCGTATCATATCGTCCGCTTTTATTATGAACTCTTTTTAAAGACTTTTTTATACCCCAATTCGTGAATCTAATTGAAGAACATTTTGTTTGGTCGGCAAACAATATCAGTGATTACGAGAAATATCTTCAGTGGCGTGATATTTTCAATGACTTGACTGATGACGAAATTCTTCGTGGGCGATGTTTTAAGTATACTTCAAACCGTGATTCTCGTTTTATCATTCGCTTCACATGGAAATAGTTTATAAAATTACAATTGAGATAAGTTTCGTGCTCGAGTGAACGCTCGGATCAAGTGACGTATTTATTCATAAAGCATCCCCAGTCTTTTTCTATTTAAACGTATCCGCATATATTTTGAAGCCAGGTATTTTAATAAATATCATTTTACACCATCCATACCTTTTTCATTAAGAACGTTTCAAAGATTCTTTTGTCATTTGCAATAAGATATAGTGTAACATGAAAACAGAGAATGGCAACTTCCAAAGGATAAAATGTGACAATTCCACCCATTTCTCTTACTCCCAAAAGGTGGCACCTTCTATACCACCACATAAACGCACGAAACAAACAGGTCTGTCAGAAAACGATTGTGTTTTGTCCAAGTTTGTAGCATGCCTTTATGACAACAACGTTGACTAATCCAATGAATTTTGTGAAAGGAATTTCCGGCCGTGCGAGGACTATGTGGTAGAAATCTTTAATAGAATATTATCCTGCTCTCAGTCTCAATTTTCTATTAAAACCAATACGAGAAGTAGAATATGAAACTGCAAAGCTGCCAGGAGTGCAATCAGAGCAAGTATTGGATTTTTGTATTCTTATTGTACAAACTCGTAACAATGAAGAATACATTTAAGTACTTTCACTAACTGTAGGAAATATTCTTTCCAAGGATTTCAGCGATAATTAATTGTTTCTTACTACTACTTAAAAATACTAAGCCAATAAATCCACTTGTCAAATTATTTTTTACATTGTGTAATAAATTAATCTTGAACCGGCAATTTCGTCGTGACTGATAACCAAGTGATAGTGACTGATGTGGCTAAGACGAAAAATTCGACTACCACATTGTATAGTATGAAAATTCTATATAAATATATATGTATACAGCATACAAAATTAAAATGATTCTGAGGGCGATGTTGCATCTCGAGGCGAGGCTCTCGGCGTAGGGCAACCACCCTTCACTCCGTTCTGAGCGAGATATCCCCGGGCGTGACTCTTGGAGCCATTTGAAGGCCAACTGTCGGCGGGCGATTGGCAGTCTATACAAGAAATGCAATCGAAGAGCACCTATACTTATTTTGTTAACGTGGCATCTGAGGGTATTATCTTCAAGATGGAATAAGGCACGACTTGTTGCGTCTTTCTTGGTCCTGCCGCAAGATGTCGCGTGATCGCGACCGTTTGAAGCAGTGCTGCAGACCAAGCGACTCCAGCGGCAGGACCGAGAAAGACGCAAATAGTCGTGCCTTATTCCATCTTGGAGGTACTACCCTCAGATGCCTCGTTAGAAAAAAACTAGTATACTGTTACATGTGCTGAGCGCGTGGACCGGCTGAGGTGGCTCAGGACATCAACTGATGTTACTGCTTGTCTCTATCGTATGGTCCTAGGGATCGAGTCCCGAAGGTGGCGGGATTTTCGATACCAGATACATAGCTAGGTCGAGTTCGGACAGTCCAGAGGAGAAGACTAGCGATGGCTGCTAGTGTATCTCACGGTAGTTTTCAATAGTTTCTCCGTTTAATACCCGGAAAATGTCAGAGCAGTACCCGAACAAACGGGCCAAGGACTGCGTGCGATGTTTCCTTCCTCATCCTTGTCCTATCCACACCCCCTATTTACACACGCTCTTACATGATCTACACTATCACGCTTGCCGTGGAGCTTACAGCCTGTGCCCCGAATAGGGAGATACCTGGATGATCAAATCCTCCTCAAGCCGATGCGTAGACTGACGCTGTTTATCGCCATCCATCGGGGGAAGAATACCGCCACTTTCCGTGCGTGATAAATACGTTTACTACCTTACTAATGGCCGTGGCAGTTGACGCGCCCGGAAATACGAAGTAATAATCAACTAAACTCGTGCCGACATCGGTTGAGCGATGCAGGGCAAGTTACACATCGGCAGCAGAACGATATAGGCAGGCATAGCCGTCAATCAAAATTTCAGCTCACGACCAGAGGAAGGCATTTTTCTACACGGTTCAGCCCTGGTCTTTATGACAAGTGTCTTCGTGCCCCTACGCGTGAACCGATCTCTCAGCCCCTCAGTCTCTTTGTTCACCCGGAGCGAGGTCCGCGCGCTGTTTGTGCAGGCGGTTGTGCGCAGCGCGCTACCGTGCGGCGGTGACGGCACCAGCCAACGCCCACTAGCGGCCTCACAAGGAAGCTCGTCCACATTCTTCAGGCCGTCAGCCGGCGCGAGGCGACGCAACGCGACGCGCACGGCAAGGCCGACCCGACCCGGCCCTGCCCGGCTCGCGCCTTCGCCTTCGCCCTCAGAAGACGCCGCCTAAGAAATTACCAGATAAATCAGTTAGCTCATGAAAGAGTTTTTACATACATATAAATTCGTAAATAGCGATAAAAGAGCAGATAACTGAATAATGGTGCGTAGCTAAACGGGGGACCGGTGATTTAGGGGTACACGGGTCACATTTCATCCCCGAATGGCGACGGCAACGGGGGCGGCGGCGGCGGCGGTGGCGGCGGTGGCGGGGGCGGCGGGGGCGGCGGGGGCGGCGGGGGCGGCGGGGGGGGCGGGGGGGGGGGGGGGGGGGGGGGGGGGGGGGGGGGGGGGGGGGGGGGGGGGGGGGGCGGTGGTGGTGGTGGCGGCGGTGGCGGCGGGGGCGGCGGTGGGGGGGCGGCGGGGGCGGCGGTGGCGGTGGTGGCGGCCGCGGCGGCGGCGACGGCGAAGGCGGAGGCGGAGGTGGTGGCAGAGGCGATGGAGGGGGCGGGTGGGTCGAAAGGAGACCCATTACTACCCCAACGACTGCCTGCGTCCTCCAGGGGTTACGTTTTTATTTCGGGGCAGGTGCGACTGTCGAAGGCGACCTGCCACTTGTCACCCGCTGGCAGTTTCCGCTGCGGGTTTTCACACTTAGAACCCCTGAAGAATAAAAACAAGTCAAATATCTTCCTATTACAAACGTACGTTTGTTATTTTTCGTAATTTGGACAATATGCGAATCGGAATTTGCGTAAAGAAACAATCCTATCAAAGACAATTTGCAAGAAAAGCGCGTCACGAATACTTAAATAGTATAACCATATTATGTATACATACATATTTCCTATAATAGGATAAAATAATGAAGGAATCATAGCACATACAAAGCTAAGAAATGTCTCATTCAATTCGTTATTATTTTAATTTTCGAAAAAAAGAAAAATATATTAAATCTTGAATCTCTTGTGAAACTCTCATTTGTCGTATGAAATAATTTTTCTGCAAAAAACTATTAGATATGTTAATTACATATCTAATATGCAATAGTACTACAGTGTGTTTAATTTCACATCTACGTGGATGCTGGCGAGGTTCCTTAATCAGCGTCTGTGGACAACGCGCTTTCGTCCCAAATCTTTTCTCACATACAATTTTAGAGCCTGGTGTCACACCCATACTGCATTCCATATGTCCCATTTCCCGTGAACAGGAGCCCCCAATAGTACTGTGTATGAGCGAATGTCGACTAAGACCCAAATTCGGCTACAGTCGTACAACAATCGTAATCGTAACAATCGTAAATAATGTGTTTTGATTGTGCTTCCCAGTAGATGAGCAGCTTTTGCTGCTACACACCGATAAGTGTTGCGCTAGTAATTCATTCAAAGTGTTGCGCTATTTTTCTGATCCATGCGCGATCACATTTTGCTTAGTTTGCGTTTTGTTTGAATTGGTAGCAAATCTTTAAAAAATCTGTACATCGTGGACATGTCGTTTACGATAGTCTGAAAAGTTGTGTGTTGTGCTGCAAAAAAGAAATATAACATTGGCTTCAAAACGTGGGAAGAGCAGTTGAGCAGTTGAGTTTGTATCGAAAATAATACAGGAAAGAAAATAT
Organism: Teleogryllus occipitalis; assembly: GCA_011170035.1. Lineage (NCBI taxonomy): Eukaryota > Metazoa > Arthropoda > Insecta > Orthoptera > Gryllidae > Teleogryllus > Teleogryllus occipitalis. Next base: position 484,695 of record BLKR01000275.1, read on the forward strand.
AGAACATTTAAAACGATCTCGGCAGTAAGTAGATAGAAATTGTTTCATTGAGGATTAATCAAAACTAAGAACAAGAGAAGATGAACAAAGGCGAATTTGAAGCGGGCTACGACAAAATGAAAAGCATTTGATCAGTGTTTTACGCCTACCACGTGACTGAGTGCGCAGAATTTGCTGACAGAATGTGTGGACCAAGTAATGGGACGGGAAGAATTAATCATAATGATTTTCAGGGATGATATGAAATCATATTGCTAATGTATTTTGTCAAATAGGTAAATGAGTTTGAGTAGCACGTTAAGAAAATTCTCCTTGTTTATTGGTATTCTGAAAAAAATACGTGTAAATGTGACTACTTCTCATTGTGTTGGTTGGTAATATTTCCTCTGAATTTATAATACATTAAATGCCCATACAAATACATTTTGTTGGTATTGATTTCTAGAAGTGATATAAAACCATTAGATCAAATATTGCTAGAATGTAATTAGTGCAATCTTCTTGTACTACTGAAATTAATTAAGAGCAGTTACGAGTTTCTTAGTGTAAACGAAGTAGTAATTGTGAAATGCTAATGTCACTTTACATTAGCATTTATCGTTTAGAAACTTTTATTTATCGTTAATTTAACGTTAGAAATCGTTTGTAATTATTGCAAGCCTAGAGGCTAATTAATGCTAATTAGCATTAATTAGCATTAATTAGCATTAATTCTAATTAGCATTAATTAGCTTCTAGGCTTGCAATAATTACAAACGATTTCTGTCAAGTAACCGATATCAGAGAGAGATACCATAAACTCAAGATGAACCTATTGCGATATAAGTTTAAAATTCTTCTCTAAATAAATATTCTATAAATTTATTAATGACTGAATGTTAAATCAGTATGGAAAATAATAATTATGTGGATATTAAATATTTCGAACCACTTTATATATATATTACATATGATACCACATATACTATATACATACATATTATATTACATATTAACACAATGTGATCAGTGTATTGTAAACTCCTTCACTAAAACCTAACTTATTAGCCGTTAGTAAAAAGGGACCAACTATTTACTAATGAACCGATTGGCTTCACTGATATCTACTGACTTTAATATTAATTGGTTATTTATGTGTCCGGACAGACTCCTCGCGCATTAGATTGAGTCGATGGTAGGGAACTACGATGTAAAAGACTTACTTATCTTTCTCGGTTTAGGGAACGGATAAAGTGATTCGTTCGCAGTTATAATTTATCCTTCCTTTCCCGAAACACTTCCAATTTGAATCACTGCCCTTTCGTTTCGTGCAGTGTCGCTACCGTCGCCGACTGCCACCTTTGGCTGGCGTGTATAAGAATGTAAATTAATATGCTTTGGGGACGTATAATCAATACTTCTCTTTTGAATTAAAAGACTTTTTCTTAAATGGAGTAAAACTAATGATTCAGAGTACCCTACAAATTTAGTTCTTTGCTTTCGTTACAAATTTACGTATACCTATAGTTTAAACCATTTAGAATGAATAACGATCAGATAAGTAACTAATTCATCAAGATATTGCAAGTGTTAAAAATGGCATGTAATTGGCAGTGTATACTTCGTTATTTCGTTACTTCACTTGAGAGACAAGTATAACTTTTTTCCTAGTTTTTTCTTTTACTTTCCATACAAATATTTCAAGCTGTTGCAAGTCCCTGAGAGAATTACAGAGACTCGTATTTAGTGCTTTTACATTTATTCTCAAGAAAAAAATGAAATTATACTCTCTACTTTACCTGTGTGATATATTCTTGTTAGCACGCTGACGAGATATGTATTAATATTGTCCTTTTTATTTTCAATGGATTAAAATATACATTTTGGAAAACTGCATTAACAGTAAATAGCCATAAAAATGGATAACATGGTAATGACTGGATAAAAGAGCAGAATTCTTCGAAGTAGCTATTAAAATCTGATTCAGTCCGATTTTGAAGAATTAATTTGAAAAGCCATTCAAATACATTCACGAGTTTCACTCAGTTTATATAACGCTTTAACTCCATTTGGTTGTAAATTGTTAAACATTGGTACTGAAAAAATTATTAAATTATTTAGTTCACAATTGTTTTAAAATACATGTCTCCAGTATTCATTACATTGTACCAAAGTCAGGATTTATATTCTCTTTATAAATTCTTTATGTTACAAATAAAAACTAAACCCTGGGAGAATAAATCGACATTTTTAAAACATTCTGAAAATTGTCTAGAATTTTGCTCTTCTCGACTCTATTTTGAAATCCAATGCAGAAATGTTCGTGAAAAGTAATTGAGTGTGCGGTCGTAAATAAACGAACACAAAATTATCCGAATTCAAAATCTCTATTCCTGTAGATTGTGGAATGATGCATACGAAATTCTCATTCCACCGCGCTATAACTTATCAATTCACGTTGATATAAATGTTTCCCCGTTTTCTTATCAGCTACATGCAAAACGTGAATTGCATGTGGTCTGTTGTGTTTGATAATTCAGTCTCCACGGTGGAAAGATAATAAAAAATAAACGAATAAACAATCTACATTTATTCATACTGTCCGTGAATTTCGTATAGTATGGCAGAAGCAAAAATTTGGAAATAAAGCAATGGAATTTGATATAAATAAATTATTGTCGCTTAAATAACGGACTACATGACTCGGAATTTATTCGCTCCCAATGACGTCATTTTAGTCTTCATATTAATGCAACTCCTCTGCTGTATTCCTATAATAACGAACCGGACGTCATTTTGACGCTATGTTGTTCAAACGGGATCACAGCCCATGGCACTATCTGTCTTACGAAGACCTGATATATCGTATATCATCAATGTGTCATGATGTATTTCGGTAGCCAGCCCCCAAACTTCAAGTCAGGACTATTTCGAAAAGTCGTCTTAGTCCTTCTTTAATTGGATTATTCATAATATAATTCATTACCATACGTTACTTTCGTTAAAATTTCACTTATGTGATAAACAACTACTACAGAAAAAAAAGCAGAAGTTGCGCCAGACAGAACAAATCGTAATTTAGGTCGAGGATGAACTATGTCTGCGCATAACAAGATGAAGGCAATGCTAGGGGGAAGAAAAAAGAAACATTTACTAAGAGACGACAGTGATCCTTTGAAATTTATTGCATGGATATCCGTGACTCATTAAAACGTCTGGTTTGAACAGAAGATCGGGCTACCGAAATGCTTTAAATTCTGTTTCGTAATCACGTTCTTTAATTTATGTTTGCTGAGCTTCTCCATTTTCCATACGAGATTTAAGAGCTTCTTATTGGCTTCGTAAGGCAATATTTATGAGCTGGTAGAGTGTTCCCTTACTCACTGAGAGTACATTTTCCGTTCGCAGTAAGAGGTGCGGGGGTATGGTCATTCTTCAACGTTGGAATCTCCTTTGCGGTGTGATATCAACATTCATCAACTGTGACTTAGAATTTGTTCACACTTCTTCACTATCAACACTTAATTTATACTATCAGATCAGACAATTGTTCCCATATACGATCGGGTTCCGTCATTTTGTAACTGAATTATAGGGCTTAAGTCGTCTTTTACCTTTAAAATAAAAATACAGTAAAACTTGCTCAAAGCGGAACCTCAAGAGACCAGAATCTTTTTCTGTATTACAGAAGATTCCGCTTTATGCAGTGAAATACTGCAGAATTTGCATTTGGTAGAACCGCGATTTATATTCACATTAGACATACTTCCGGGTTATTCACGTTCCGCATAGAGCAAGTTTTACTGTAATACAAAGGGATGGAAATAGTTTGACTTGCGTACATATTCCCTGAATTGGTAATATTGTTTCGCCATTTCTCCTTTATACCCACTAATCATTTTGTGACAGAAATAGAAAACCACTTAGAAAGTAAAGTACTTCTGAGGCAGTGGGATCAATTTGAACCTGAGTTCCCTTTGTTTCGGGGATTTATGCGAGACGATTTTATTATATCATAAAATGTTCCTTTTGGGTATAGTGAGTACAATTGTGGTTTATACGGCATAAAAATTGCATTTTTGCTAACGTTTTCTTCTTGATTTCTCATTTATGTCTTCTATGGACAATATATCAGTCAGTAATCAGATTTTCATCGATTTCAGATATAGGGAGACTCTTCATACAATTGTCATGTTTACACTAAATTCTTCGCCTTAGCGCGCACGTGTATAATGGACTAAGGCCCTGAAATGGCTAATGATCGATTTTCCAAATTCAAATTGAAGCTTGCGCTGGCTGCTTTGTTTGGGGCAACTTTACGCGCTTCATTCAAAAACATCAACATTTTTCAAGCTTGTTGGTGTTGGCGAAGGTCTAGATAGGTATGAATGGAAGTCACATCGACATACCATTTAATTGTTTCAACGTAAGGTACGCAAAAATAACATTCGAAGTAACTATTAATTACGTATACACTTCTGATATAATACTATAACAGCACAACTTGATAGAGCGCAAATGCTGCTGCTGTCTTTAATGAATTTCGCCCAAGAATTTCTGCGCATATGTAAGATCATGGTTGAATACAAAGACTGTGCGTGTAAGCTTCTGGTATCAAATATATTATTATAAATCTGAATGTGATCCTTATTGCTAATAAGGATTCTATGAAACTTACCCAGTGCAATTAAAATGCACTGACTTCATTTTTATTTAAGAATACCAAATTAACTAATAAAAGTAACTTACACATTCTATTGGCTACATCACATAGATAAATGACGTACTAGTGAAATGACAGTGCGCAGTCTTTTGTCAATTCTTACTTTTGTACATCCGTACGCCTTCACTTCATGTATTTTACTTCTTTTTCAATTATAGAACCTATCTCTTTAGAAAAAAAACAAAACACGCAAAGCAGTTCGGCATGGTTGCCCCCAACATGGCTACCAAGAGACTGTTCAATTTACAACGCTACACTAACGTTGTGCTTCGGTCCAGTAAACTATTACAATGTCTGTGATATGTACAAATACCCACTCATCCAACCCAGGGCGGAATTCGAACAGCGACCCTTCGAGTCTACGTTACGTCGCTCCCTCCTTAATGACATGGGCACCTTACGTCGGAACACTTGCTTTTCTTTATTAATTTTTCTTTCATTAGCACGTTTACTTCCGAAAACAAACAGAATAATATGAACTCAAAGAATAATCTGCACGTTGGCAAATAGAATGGATGTGAAACCGAACGAGAGTTCCTGTCGGATAATTGTGTACTGCAAATTATTTTGTTTCAGACGCAGTGAAAAAGTTTTGCCAATTTTATGTCGTTAAACATTAAATAAACATGGATTAACGTTCACCATTGTGATTATGTACAACAATAATGCCTCTTTTTCATTTTTGAAAATAAAAATATTATCTAATCCTTTAAAAACAGTTCTGCGGCAAAAAGGTGGCTTGTATCTCATTTTATTTTTAACGCAGAAGTATTTTTCTATCTATCAATGTTGTCCAGCAAATACATTGATTTATTAACTTTGATGTCTATTAGAGAATGAGAATATTCTAACTCATTTTAATCAGAGACCTTGCAAAAAGTGTGAATGCTGCTTGTGAAATTGATATACGAAACTTTTTATGGATTATTTGGCAACTGTCTTTTAACTTCAATATACTGACCAGCCCTTGAGGCCCTTATGTAATCAGCTTTTGATTACGTATCGTTTGGAAGAAACTCTCAAGAAGAGGGTTTTCACATTGTACTATTGAGTATTTAGGCTTGTGGTAAATGCTTGCGGTAAATGCTTGTGGTAAATGCTCTGTCTGACAGTACTGTGTTATGTATTCTCTGTTCAACTAACATTTGAAAGAATCAAACGACTAAACGATATAAAATCAATCCTATTAATAATAAAATAACTAAGCTATATAACTATAGCTAAATAACTTTGTTGCTAACAATGTGAGTCTTGGAAACAAAGCATCAAATACTCGCTTCAAACTTCACAATTAGCTGTTTGCTTATTTAGTCACAACAATAGTGAGAAATAACAATATCCGTTAACGTTTATTTCCAATCATAGAAATATCTCTAATCTTATCGTCCAGTCTTAAAAATGTCAAAGGATTTAGCTCTCATACACTCTTTATAGTCTACTATCCTTCCATGACTTACAGTGAACTGGCCGAAAATGTTTACGAGTTTTTTCCTCAAATGTTTTCAACATTCGCATGCATTGAACATTTCTTGAGAGGCTTTGGTTGCGGGTCTTTAATTTGTATGAATCTGCTACTGCACTCACGGATGAAATATATGACCAAAAAAAAAAAAAAAACTAACAGAAATTGGCCCATTCCTAACCTACATCTCATCTTACAGTTTTTAACTTGAATATCTCTTTTTCTGTCACCTTTATGACAGAACAATGAATGAGATATCAAAATATTAATGTAATGGTTTGTGAAAAGATTTCGGATACATAGGACATATGCATTTCGTTAACATGTATTATGTACTTCTCATTTTGAGTTGATTGTCTAACTTTTCCGGCTAGCTAACGGTGTCCCTCATGCCTGGGCCTAGTTTAAAATCCCACGCTTGAGTGATAAGAGAACCTAAGAAGACGTAATCCCTTCAACATAACTAGCAAAGCCCGCCTGCCTAAGTTTTTCTTCGTCACTCCGCTACAGAAACTGAGACGATTTTATAGGAGAGCTACAACTCTGTTTTTGCCCCGACCGGGAATGGAACCCGGGATCGCACCACGGGAAGCTAGTACGCTACCCATGAGCCACCTTATGACCCATTAAAACATGTTTCATTGAAAACTGCGGTTAAAATTTCTCCCTCGCATTCCGTGAAGCAAATTTTTCATAACTGCAATTCAGGCTCTGAAAAATCAGTTCTCGAGGGGCTTACGTTGTGTTTCTTCGGTAATCAGGAAAATGAGATCTTTTTTTAAACTTATGTCTTTGTCTCTTTGATTCTGTGTTGCCTGCAAGGATCTTGTTAGTGATGAGACAAGGACCCAAAATCCCCTGTTTGTGTCCTATGGTCAGTTATTCCTCTCACCTATTTCTCAGTTCATCCCCTTTCACTTGTAGCCTCTCCAAGAGGCAACGTCCGATTGCATCCCTACTGGTGTTAGGGGAAGGGAAAGAAGGAAACTATTCATAAGTCTGTATTTAAAAATAACGCAAATAGGTGTTCTTAGACCAGTCAAAGGAGAACTTTGCAACGCAGGTGAACACTGCAAAAGTTGTAGAAGTGTACGCTAACTCACACGGATAGAAATTATTGGAATTTGAAGGTTATAAGTTTTGTTTCTATTAAGGTGGGGTGGGGTGAGTAAGATGCTTAAAGGGTGGTTTTCATCGTTCGTCGTACTCTAATGTGTTACTAAAATGTTCGAAGCACTGATGTCTCAGCGAGCTCTTCCTTGTACCAATGAGAAAAAATCAAACAAGATGTAATTAGGATATCGCCAAAGTGCGGTAACTTCTTGGATGCAATCGGGCTGTGCGTCTGTGGAAAAGAAGCAGGAGACTGAGAAAATGTTATTCGCAGATGCAGTAGGAAGACGTACAAATGTACATTTGCATTCTCCCCACCATTATCTACATTTGTGAATGATTAGGTAAGTTAAATCCCTGCTCTTTCTAGTTGCTGAGTATGGGCTTATGTGTATTTTGGAACTTGACGTAAACCTTATCAAGAAAAGTCGGGATCGAATCCATTGGCCGTTCGAAGTTGGGTTACTAAGTATTATCATATTTCAATCAGTGAATTACAAAGGGGTATACCCACATGTATCTAGTAAAATGTAGCTCGATATTAATATTTCGCAAAAAACCAACATTTTCCCTTGAGACCTCTAAACTCAGTAGGCCTTGAATTTCCAACGGCCATCGGCTACTATTGGCCCTTCCGTCACGCCCTTGCGTTGTATATTTCATTTCACCCCAACCACCACCTTCACGGCGAGGGCAGATCTGGCATGAAGAACGACCGAATCAGCCAGCGGCCTGGGCGTGTCTCAGGCGTCGCCCCGCTGCCGCGCCCGCGTATCCTCGACGCCATCGACAACCCTCAACAAATCGCTCCATGCATCACGCGCGCTCGCGCATACGCTTACGCACGCGTGAGAAATCGCCGCGGAGGGCGACGACCGGCACGACGGCGGCGGAGGCGGAGCAGGAGCAGGCGGCACGGCGCGGAGCGGCTGCGGAGAAATATTTCACGCGAGATATCAAAACCCCCTCGTTTACGGCTCCGTCCCGCCCCGCCGCCCCGCCCCCCGCAACGCGTCCTCAATGGCCGCCGCCGGGGAGGTCACAGGTCACTCGCCCTGCGGTGGAATGCAGACCGGGCGCGTCATAATGGGCCAGACGGGCCTAACATATCGCCCCGCGCCGCTCCGCCGCGCCGCCCGCCCTCTCTCGCCCGCCCAGCCGCCCGCCCACCTGCGAGAGCGCTCGAGAGCCGCGCTCGGCGCCGTCGGTATAAATCTCGTGCTTTGTGGCGCGTTGACTCGCTACCGGCCTTGGGTGCGGAGGTGGAGGCGGGGGCGGTGGGATCGGCGGCGGGGGTGCGAACGGTAGTGGAGATAGGAAGAAATGAAGGTGATGGCAGCGGCGGTGGCCATAGTGATGTGGTGGAGGAAGGCAGTGACGGGGGCGGGGCGCAGGCGAGGCTGGAAGTGCGAGGGGGCGTGGCGGCGGCATCGAGTTTACCGGTGAGGCGATGGCGATGGTGGTTGACGTGCGGCAGGGAGGGGAGTGCGTGGTAGCGGGCCAGTGGATCGCAGTGGTGACGGCAGAGGAAGAGGCGATGGCAGCGGCAGTGATGAGGTCGGTGGCAGTGGTGGTGACAAAGGTGTTGCCGAGGACGGAACGGAAACGGCAGCGTGGGAGAGGGCGTGGCAGTGTCAGAGGAGGACAGATAGGCGAGGAGTCAAGGGCAAGAACTGCACACACGCGGGGCGGCGGTTTCAGTAGAGGTGGCAGCGGTCGTGGCAGAGGCGATGACCAGATGGGTGCGGTGAGGGTAGCGATGGTGGTGGCGGTGGTGGTGGTGACGGTGGCGGCATCGGGAGCGGGAGACCTCCACTATTAGCGGCTATTCTTGCGGGAGCGACGCCGCGAGGTTGCTCCGTGAATCACGCGCGCCCGCCGCTCGTCGCGTGGTGGCCACGGCGCGGCGCGGCGTCCTCTCCGCTGGGCCCTGGGCTGAGGGCGGCGCCGCTGCACAGTAGTCGCTGAAAGCGCTTTGAGCCCCATGCCGCCCTGCACTCGCTCCTCAAACGCTTCTATTATACGGTCCGTCATCTCGTCCGACTGTCGTCTTACCGTCACCAGTGCTTCACAGGTGCTTCTTAGTCACTAGTGTACACTTCTCAACTGTTTCTGTCATGCGACTGCCATACACTTTGCATTGAAACTTCAGTCACGTTAACACACGTAAAGATACAGCATACTTACGGGGTGACACTGTAGTGTGGTGTTATATGTCATTGTTCCCGTAAGAACGGCAACGATATCTTAACGCACGCGCTTGATTGAAACTCACGCCCAATATCGACATGAAGTTATGAGAATCTCCAATCCTTAACTTCTATTTTGGCTGTCTCTATTGCCAGTCTCATATTCACAGTCTTTCATGAAACTGATTTTTGTTCTCTTGCAAATGTGAAAGCTGATTCTTTCTGTCAGTGTTCGTGTTCGTGAAACAATCTCACCTCTTCCTTCCTTTTAACTTTCTATTTTTCTCAATTGTCAAATTGCTTTTTGAAGTATTTCTTTTACTATATTTTTCACCATCTACACATCTTTTTTTCTTATTTACTGCTAGTTTCGCTTTTGCTTGCACCACTGATTTATTTCACTGAGTGCCTAGATCTCTCAGAAACTCGCTAGTTAACGCTGCCACCTGCAGCGCAGCCGGCAGAAGATCCATTCGTTCCGCTGGGCTCAGTCCCCGATACTCTCTCCCTACACCGCGCAATGCGTTCCCGATCCCTGGCCCTCCTTCCCACCCCACTCTGTCCTCTGCCTTTCCGTGTGTCCCCGCTCCCAACCCAAACACGCCCTCCCCGTCACTTACCAATTCGCACCACACTCCACCCTCACTCCAAACCGCATCTTCACCCTTTACGCAGCCCTCTACCCTCCTCCCCATGCACATCTCCACCCCCAATGCCACACTCCTCGCCCCAACCCCACTCTACGCGTCGCCACCGCCTCACGTCTCACTCCTCACTCTGCCACAGGTCTCGGCCCTTCGCACCACCTGCGGACCTCGCCCAGCACCACTCGCCCCTTCCTACCTCCTCCACCCCCGCCTCGCGCCATTCGCCGGACCCCCAAGCTCCGATCCTTGCGCTCATCCCGCACGCCGCTCCCCGCGCGCCCGCCCCGCCCCCGCCCCCGTCACGCCATGCGCCCCGCACTACGTTCCGCTGCGCCGCCCTGCCACGCCTCTCTCCACGACTTCTCGTTCTCTGTCTGCCCCGTCCCCGCACCGTGCTCCCGCTCCTAGAACCCTACCCAACGCGCCCTGCCCATATCCCTCCAGCCCGCCCCGCTGTGCCCCGTCGCGCTCTGCACCACACCAGGTCACACGCCCCGCCCCGCGCTTCTCTATACCTCCCTGTCTCACCTCCTCACTCCGGCTTCTCGTTCTGTCGGACCCCGGCCACTTCCAGTGACCCCGCTCCATTAAACCCTACCCAACGCGTCCTGCTCATCTCCCCCCCGCCTCGCCTGTCCCCGCCCTGCTCCAGCCCGCCTTCGCCCCCTACCCCACCCCGCTTTTGCCCGGCCCACCCCGCTTCACATTATGCCACACGCCCCGCCCCGCGTTCCGCTATACGTCCCTGCCTCGTCCTCTGTGCTCCCCCGGCCTCGCCCTCTTGATCCCGCTCCACGAACCCTACCCGACGCGCCCTGCCCATCTCCCTTCCCCGCCTCGTCTGTCCCCGCCCCGATCCATCCCGCCTTCCCTCGTCCCGCCTCACCCCGCTCTTCCCCGCCCCGCCCCGCTTTACACTAGGTCACATGCCCCGCCCCGCGTTCCGCTATACGCCCCTGCCTCGTCCTCTGTCCTCCCCCGGTCCCGCCCTCTTGATCCCGCTCCACGAACCCTACCCGACGCGCCCTGCCCATTTCCCTCCCCCCTCTCTGTCCCGCCCCGCTCCGCCCCCGCCACTCGTCTGGTTCGCGCTAACGAACTTCCCGCGCGGCGGTGCGGCGGCTTCGCCAGCGGCGGGGACGGCGGGGGCGGCGGAGGCGACGCGGGCGGCGGGGGCGGCGGGGCGGCGGGGCGGCGGCGGCGACCGGTCGTGGCTCATTAGGCGGGACTTCGCTTACTGTTTACGAATGGACCCTTGCGGCCGAGGCTTAAAAAAAGGACGACTTTTCTTTTTTGGTAGTTGCTGTTTGTGTGCAGGGTCTCTTTTTGGCTTACGAGAGTTATGTGGTTTTTCATTTAAAACGTAGAAACAAGATATATAATTTCCTCTTGCTCGAACATATTTATACCCTCATCTTTCTCAGTTCCTAAAGCTACTAGTTCTGAAGTTCGAGGGTCTTGGCGTTTAGGTATCTTAAATTTCGAGAGTATGGTCACTGCGGCATTAGTTAGCTTCTGACTTAATGATTGTGTCGACGAGTAGCTTTAACTTTCTTTTAGGAAAAAATGTGATGTGGTAACGTAATTTTTTGCAAAAGATGTTCAGTGTTTACTAAAGTCTTGCGAACGGAAACAATATCGCGAACATTTTTAGAATCTTGAAACCGTTTATCCGTACGTAATAATGTTATATCAGATTCTGGCAATGTAGCGAAGACCTTGAAAGATATGAACAAAAAATATTATATTGGACTCTGCCGTTCCACAACCATTAGGCAAGAATAAGATAAACTGTGGAATCCAATACTTGGTATTTCACAACAAATATTTTACATTCATCTGTTGCCCCATGGATTTTTTCAGTAAAAACGTTTTTATACTTCTGAAATCATTTCGAAAAGGAGCCACATTTTAGACTTTTGACGACTACGTTCTCTCCTCGAGTACTTTCCATTAGATTACTACAAATACGTCTCGTGCTCGTTCTCGTATTGTAGCTTCTATAAGCAAACTGAATTTTGAAGTTCCAGAACATTCATTTATGCTTCCGCTAATGCATTTATGATTAAAACGTGTTTACTCTATTCTGGGCTCCAACTGCACGCCTTCTCTTATTCCTAATTTGCATAACATAGTGGTTAATGTTCTCTTAGGTCGCTGACAGTGTTACCTTTTCTTTATTTTTTTCATAGCTTTTACGAGCCTGCTTTACTCTAGGTATCATTTAACGTATCTCCGCGCATACCACTCGAATTCCATCTCGTCGCTCGTGCCGAAAGAACGGGTTGACATGCTCCCCAAGTATCTGACGATTTCATTAGCATCGCGCTCTGTCCAGACCCAATTTCACGCCAGTCTTCAGCGTCTCTGGGAAGGCACTTCGCCGCCTCGCGTCCTTCACTCTAGAGGGAGCGCAGCCGTCAGCATTGCGGCACGCACTGTATTTAAAAAACCTTTTAGGGCAACGCGGCGTGGTGGATCATGACGAAAGCTGCTCTCGATCGGACGCTACCCGCGGCCGCTTCCAGCTTCAGGACCCTATCTCGACGTTCCACGTTCCGTGTTCGAAGCTCCAAGCTCCAAATCTCACGCCATCGCGACATGTCTTCTGTTCCATAACCAACGCATGCTCTCCCACGCCCCACACCTCGCGCTCCACGCTACCTGCCCTGCTGCGTGCCCCTGCTCAAGCCTCTCGCTCCACGCCATTCGCCTCGCACACCACGCCCCCATACCACACGCACACGCCCTGCGTCCCACGCCCAACATCCCAAAGCTCCACGTCCCACGTTCCACTCCCACGCTGCTGTTTATGCCCCACGTCTGACATCCCTTGCACCACGCTTCACGCCCCCACATCACGACCCATGCTCCATGACCCACGCCCCACGCTCCAATTCATGTCCCACGCGCCAAGCCCCACGCCCAGTGCCGCATGTGCTACACCCCAAGCTCCATGACCCACGTGCCAAGCCATGCCCGACGTCTCACGCGATACCCCCCACGTTTCACGCCCCGCGCGACACGCCCCACGCGACACGTCCCACGCGACACGTTCCACGCGACACGCCCCACGCGACACGCCCCACACGACACGCCCCACGCGACACGCCCCACGCGACGCGCCCCACGCGACGCGCCCCACGCGACGCGCCCCACGCGACACGCCCCAACAATGACACGCCGTATACGACACCTCACACACAACACGCTTCATGCGACACACCCCACGCGACACGCCCCACGTGTCATGCCCCACACGACACGCCCCACGCGACACGCTCCACGCGACACGCCCCACGCGACACGCCCCACGCGACACGCCCCAACAATGACACGCCGTATACGACACCTCACACACAACACGCTTCATGCGACACACCCCACGCCACACGCCCCACGTGACATGCCCCACACGACACGCCCCACGCGACACGCCCCACCAATGACACGCCGTATACGACACCTCACACACAACACGCTTCATGCGACACACCCCACGCGACACGCCCCACGTGACAACACGACACCCCCACGTCCACGACACGCCCCAACACGCTGATACGACACCTCACACACAACACGCTTCATGCGACACACCCCACGCGACATGCCCCATGCGACACGCCCCACGTGACATGCCCCACACGACACGCCCCACACGGCACGTCACACTACGCGACTACGCACTACGCGACACGCCCCAAGCCGCATACGGCACACCTACGCCCTACCCCTACTTCCCGCGGTTCAAGCCTCACTGCGCATTCGTCACTCCGCACGTCCCACGTCTCCCGCCTTATGATCTAGGTCTCACGGTCCAAGCCCCACCTCCATCTCAAGCCCCGAGCCTAAAGTCTAAAACAACAAAATTACTCCAGGTCGCATCCTTCAGTTCTCCAGAATCAAGCTTCCTTCAAATCCCATGTCACATGTTCCATGTTCCCCGCTCCATGTCCAATGGCCTCAGCACGAAGGCTGACCATCTCCCTCTACCCAACTTCGAAACCTTTCTACTTACTCCCATGTCTCATGAGCGACGCTTCACGCTTGTCCTTTATCGCCCACCACTTGCCGCCTCACATTTCAATACTGCCACTTGCCGCCCCTCGTCTTCCTCTACCGCTCACCCAAGTCAGTCCTCTCGTTTGGTCGCTCTTCCGACTATCTCTCATCTTGTCTACCCGCCGACTTACCCTCTAACACACGGGATACTCAATTATACACCCTCTTCCTGCCTCATTCACCATCCTGTTCATGCATCCATACCAAAGAGACCCATCTATACCAAAGTGGTTCAGGGCATCAACTAATGTCAATGCAGTGCCTCTGACCAGCAGGGGGTTCCAGTTCCAACGGTGGCAGGATTTTCTACACTAGCTTGTTAGCTAGGTCGAATTCATCCGCTGCGTGCAGGAGAATTCTCTCGGTCGGCTCTAATTCGTAATTTTCCACGCTAACAAATAAGCCAAGGACCGCACCCGTTCTTTCCTTCCTCTTCTTTACTCACTCCTTACTTACACACACACACACACACATGCACTACATTACCACAAATGTCGGGAGTCCAGTCGGGAGCTTAGAGCTTGTCCCGGTTGCGGCGGTGCCAGGCTGGTGGGTGATACCTCGTTAGGGAAACTCCCTACAAGAGGACGTAGGTTGGCGCCGGGTCTCGCCAGCCAGTAAAGGAAGATCACCGCCACCTCCCGCGATGCGAAAAAAAATGCACCTCACTTACGGTACTAATGACCTTGGCGGTTGACGTGCCCGGAATCATCAATGAATCAATAAAATTCACGCATCCATCCTTTCACTCAATCGTTATACGTCTTCTTGCGGTCGCATGACTCTTTCCTTTTCCTTCCGATCTTTCCACACACGTTTCTCCATCCTCAAGTGCTGTCTCCTGTTTCGTGTGCTGTCTCCTTTCAGCGAACTTCACAAACCTTGTTTGTTTATTAACAATGTTTAAATGTAGCTTATAGAACACAATGAAGAGATCAATCAAAGTTTAGTACACTAATTTCACTAATACGACTTATATTTGGTTTGCTACATTGTGCGATATTTACTAATTTTAAATGTGCTATTCATTTTATTAACGCTGAAGTTAAATGAGACATGGCCATTGGTTGCGATTCTTCAGAACATCTATTGGTTGAGTGGATGCAACTTATTTCTACATTTCTTTTCTGTGATTATTTAGCTTAAAATGTTGATTCAAAATAAGCAGATTTTTGTTGACAGAGATGTCCGGATATCCTACTTCTTTCGGTTACTGGCCTCGGTCTCCCCTCTAACGTAACGATCAACAATCATCCAGCTTGTTCAGCTTGTTCCTTCATTCTCCTGCGCGCTGCTCTCACTTCATTTCATCTCTTTCATCCTCATTTGTCGTCAAAGGGCCGGAGAGCTTCCTCTTTGGCGAGTTAATAGCCATAATGAATCCGTTTCACTCCGACATCTTCAATAACGCTGTATGGAGTTCACAGATTTAGGCCCATCCCTTCTGCAGTGATATTCCCCGTATAATGGGAATAAATTAATAAGCGAATCTAATTTGGCGAGGCCGGGCGGTGGGGGCGATGAGGAGAGGAGTGGAGAGGGGGGAGAGCCGCCATGCGCTGACATGTAAATTGTAATCCCTCGTCCATCTGTCCGACACCCGTGTCACGCGAGACTCCCGGTCGATAGTCAGCCTCTCTTTTGTTCTCGTCCTATCAGATGGGCGTGGCGAAATCGAAGTTTAAATTGGATTCTCGATCGGACCTCAGCGGGGGCAGGGCGGGAGTGCCTTCCGCTTCGTGTTCGTCTTTCTCTTTTTTACGTTCTTCTTCTTTTTTTAATTTGGACTTAAGCGCTTTGAGAGGTCTCGGTTGCCTGCAATTTGCTTCCATTGTAGTAAGCGATGTGCTCGACGGACTGTCGAAGTCAAGATGCAACCGTAGAAGAGATGGTAATCCTTGTTTCATATGAAGAGGTGGAAGAGCCACGTATGGTGAGGTCTTGTTGGAAAGAAATTAATCGAAATGTTCTTTGCAATTTGTAGTTTACACTTTTAAAATTTGAAATGATCTAAATCGTTGAGTGTCTCAGAATTTTGCTAACGGTCTCCTCGAGTTTGATTGAAAACTCAAAATTCACGGCTAACAAATCTACTGCGTATTCATGCGTGGCCTAAGCCAGAGAACAACTACATTTCTAGGCTCCTCTGGCCACTTTATTCATTTAACTTATTTTATTTGTGTATGACATTTTTCTACTAAATAATCAAAACATTCTACAAAAAGATAAAAATATACATTTAATGATATAATTAACAAATTCAGTCAATTTTATGTTGAATCATTTACAAGGTTGCAAATGATGTGGAAACTTTTCTTCCTAAATATCGTGTAACACTTGATGAAATAATTGAATTCATCTCCGTCATCTTAATGCATTTATTTAGAGAGCCGGCTATCCCGGCACAGACTCCCGACTTTTGTCACATACAGCGAGACTGATGATGACAAACTGTCGAAAGCTGGCTCTTTAAATCAATCCATTAGGTTAACGGAGATGACTTCAATTACTTCATTTAATTGGGTCAATAATGATAATATAATTATCTTTATTAGTGGCGTGGCTCAGGCCATTAGGTCTGCTCTTCCGCCACATCAGCATTCTAATATCCCATCAGCATTCCCTCAATTCGTGTAACATTTCCCTAAAGTATCAGTTTAGAAAAAGGAAGAAATCAGGAATTGATCATATTTACGGAAAGAAAATGTTTTATTACATAGGACTACGAGACCTCTTTGGAAATGTTTAGGAACTCACGACCCCCTGCCTCCTCCCCCCGTCCCCGTCCCAGTTTAATTCCAAACACATTGCTGGAAATATGTTACCACGACATAACGCCTTCCAATGCCTACATAAAGCTCTCGAAGTCGCATCAGTCATAACCGCGACTCGATGAAATCGACGCAATATAATTTCTGACTATTGACAATGGAGTTTATGAAATTAGTGAATGATCTGACACATTAATTCTTTCAAACATCCGTTCTCTGAAAAAAAAAATAATAAACTCTTAGATTCCAAGTCCATTCAAAGGCAATCGAACAGTTTGCTTGCTTGCTACGTTAGGACGATTCTGCTCCTGGGGTCATGTGTTCTCCTTTTGTTTAGTGCCCCTTGCGAATTTCAATGTAAAGAAATAGTTTCAGAACGCAGTCGTTTCCAGTCCTTTCCGTCCTTTCACAAATTAAGTATAAAAATCCATTGTAGATAGCTATATCTGACTGAAGAATAAATATAGCTGCTTTACAAGCTAAATATGGAGGAATCACATCTCAAGTGTAACAAGTCATCTGGTGGAATGCTATTAAAATGTTAGCACATAAGCAAATGAAGATCCTCTACTCACTTCAGCGATAGTAGCCAGAACAGCAAGAAGAAGATGTAGAGCTAGTTACATTCCATTTACAACAGTATGTTTGATAAACTCCCGATGTCCTAAAGTGGCTGGCTCAGTGCATCAACTGATATCACTGCACTGCATCTGTCTGGGAGGTCCTTGTGTTCGAGTACCGATGATAGCAGGATTTTCGACATTTGCAACATCGGTTGAATTCAGCCGCTGTCTGGAGGAGAATTCTAGACGACGGCTGCTCTGATCGGTAGCTTTCTCTGGTTTCTCCGATGGACACGCGGTGGGGGTGGGGGGAGAATGCCGGAGAAGCCATCTAACGGGCTAGGGGCCGCGTGAATCTTTACTTCCTCTTCCGTGTCCAAAATTCACCCCCTTACTTACACTTAAAAGCACTACATTACCATTCATGTCGGGAGCTTAGAGCTTAGCTTGTCCCGGCTGGGGCGGTGCTCCGATGGTGAGAGTTGAATGGAGGAAATCCCGCAAGCGAGCGTGCAGGTCGGCGCCGGATCTCACCATCCAGCGGGACCACACAGCCACACTGCTATTGCACATACTAACACTGCTAACATGCACTGCTAACACTGCTACACTGCTAACATGCACTATACTCACGGGAGAAATGACCATAGCAGTTTCTGTGCGTGGAAACACGAAACAATCAATCAACCGATGCCATAAGATCACTACTCTTTCCATTTCCTCTCCATCTTTCAATTTTCCTCTTCCTTTTTTTTAATTTGCTGGTTCTCAGAGCGAGGGGTTTTGTGGGGGCGGGGGTCGCGTCTGCGCCAGCTGCGCCTCCAGTCGCCGAGTGTCCGCTCTGCCACAAAGGCGCGTGTTGCGCCAACAGACGCAGGTTTCGGTCTGCGTCGCGACGCGTCGCGCACACGGTGTGAATGGAGCCGCGAACCTGTCACTTCCTGCGCACACAAAAGCGAACCGCAGCAGCCTCGCGGGCCCCTCTTCCTCCGACTCGCCCCGGCGGCCCCTGGGGGCGCGCCGTGGCTCGCCGCGCCACGCCTCTCCACGCCCCGCGCATGCCTCGCGCTTCCGCAAGCGAAGTGCCACGACGCGGGAGGGAGGCTAATGAATGCTCTGTCGCAATAAATCAGTTGCGAACAAAACGAACCTCAATAAAACCATTATCCTTGCACATAAGCACCGGGGTCTACGAGACCCTGGTAGAAATGAATTTTATTGTGTTATTTTATTTTGTTTGTTTGCTAGTCTTTGACTTCCTGCTGTACTAAAATTCAGTTAATAGTTCTGTTGAGCATTCTACTAATTCATTTAGGTTCTTATTACGGTGAATATACGTGTCAACTGGAGTCTCAGAGAGGTGCGATTTGCACCAAATACAGACGGAAAAATTCCAAACATGTCATGTACTATATTATGTGTAACCTGTTTGCAATGCATACTAAGCACAACCCTCAACAGTTTATTATAATCAACAGTTTGTGATACTTAAAAACATACAGACGAAAGTTATCTTTACGTTTGTGATATTTTTTTGGTTTCTCTACTAAACATATCTCTTTGTATCCTTTACTTAATTAGGCTTATAAAATAATATAAAATTAGTATTTTAATTACATTTGTTGTAATATTAATAAAGCCTATACTTTAGCACTTTATAACAAGGCAGTATTGTTTCAAATAAAATACCTCATCCAAATTTCTCAATCTTGAAAAATCTATCTGGTGGCCTACAGACCAAAGTTAGAGATGGTAGGGGATCCCCTTCACTATTCCTAGCAAAACAAGCCTTCAAGAGTTTTTACTACAACTTTCGAATTATTCGAGGTAAGTCTTATGCGATAATTTCGAATATTTTGTTTCGTTCTGCATACTGAACAATCTTGGACTGATAGATAAAAAAATTCAAAGACGATGTGCCCAAATTATATTTGTGTTATTTTTAAAATAACGTGATGATAATGTCAAATGGCAAGCAAAAGGCCACCTAGTTCTAGAACGACAGTCGTTGGGACCCCTGAAAAGCCTCGAGAATCCCTCAGCTACGCTCTCACTTGTAAGAACACTGAATTTGATCTCAAAACTTCGTGGTTAGTAAATAACACGTTCCTGAGAAGCCACTTTTATTGATTGATTGATTGATTGATTGATTGATTCATGTTTCCGGGTGCGTCAACTGCTCTGGTCATTAGTCCCGCTAGTGTAGTGCATGTTTTTTCTCGGGATATGGCGGTGATCTTCCCCCGCTGGATGGCGAGATCCGGCGCCGACCTACCGGCGGCAAGTGGGGTTTCCCCCTAACCAGGACTCTCCCACCTGCGGGGCACCGCCCCAGCCGGGACAATCTCTAAGCTCCCGACCGGTCTCCCGGGATATGTGGTAGTATAGTGCATGTTAGTGTAAGTGTGTGTGTAAGGGGAGAGGATAGGACAAGGAATGGGAAGGACAGATCGCGCGCGGTCCGTGGCCCGTTTGATAGGGTACTGCTTCAGCATTCGCCTGGTGTTGATTGGAGAAACCACGGAAAACTACCGATCAGAGCAGCCTCTTTTATTCGAGGTTTATATTCCACCCAGAAAAGCAAATAAAGAATCAATACTTTGTGTATCTATATCTTGACATAAATTAATAGATATGTCGAACTTTTGTCATCTCTGCTTCCTCACATTATTTCCATTTCCTGCATTGCCAATCTCATTTCGTCTAAATATTAAAATAGATAAAACGATTTTTCTGTCCACCCAGTCATATGCGACATGTGGAGGTTCGACTGCGTGTAATTCACACGTCGAAGAAACATGGACTCTAATTCACACCGGCCGCGGCAGGGGGACTGCACCCCCGGGCTCAGGGTCTGTTTGTTTTGCTTGCGTCGGCGGCGCGCGGGTTTCCGCAGGAAGGCATTCAGCTGCGCCCGGCGCAGTTGCCCTCCCTCCCCCTCACTATGACGCCCGCCTGCCCCACTCCGCCCCACCCGCCCTTCCCCGCCCCGCCCGGTGCTTTCTACGCTCGCAGCGGACGTTCGCACAATGTTACAAGTTTACTTTGCGGCGCGTAGAGCGGCGGCGAGGTCCCCGCTGGGGTGCCAACACGTGTATCGCCTCACGCCCTCCCTTCGAAGGGCTGGCCATGTTTCTACGATTTGTCAGCGTTCTTCCCTGACGCTACACATTCCTGTGCAGGTGTGACTGAGTACACAGGCACGTAGTAAGGGGATGAATGTGCCGACGGAAGTTCCACGTTTCTTTGTTCGAGATTTCGCGACATGTTCGCGGAAATTTATAAATGGGTGACGATGTTTCTGGGAAGGTGGAGTAAATAATGTGGCCGGGTAATGACATTCCGTTGATTCACAGGTGCTGTTGGCATTCTATAAATAACTGAGTTTGTAACTGTCTTCACCATTGTTATTATGAATAATATTAACAGTTTTAGCTGTTCCGCACGGAGGTCAAGAGGCAACTAGTGTAGTGATAGTCGATTCTTGGCTTTAGAGAGGCAGATCCGATGATCATCGAAATCAAGTCGAGCATACAACTGAAGTCAATGATAGTTGCTCATCTGATTAATAATAAAATGACGATTACCTCAGACGATTACAGAATCGGCTATTTATTAGCGTTCCTTTGGTATTTCAGGTTTTAAGGACAAAGCCCAAACAGGAACATTGTAATATTATATTGATTTTTGAATATAAATTCTGAAACAAATACAATATGGAAATATAT
Source organism: Teleogryllus occipitalis (assembly GCA_011170035.1). Lineage (NCBI taxonomy): Eukaryota > Metazoa > Arthropoda > Insecta > Orthoptera > Gryllidae > Teleogryllus > Teleogryllus occipitalis. Next base: position 505,935 of record BLKR01000275.1, read on the forward strand.
GAATTTGTATCTCTAAACAATGTAACCTTTTTTATTTTTGCACTTGCTAATTAACATTAGATTTAACAGAAAAATCCAAAAATATGATTTTATGAGTCTGAGTGTTTGGAGAGACAATTCAATGCCTGTCAACAACAAACTAGAAAAATATATCTTTTGATCGACATCTCTAGCAAAAAGAGTTACGAAAAATCACGCGCGTCGCTTTCCAGCGATTAAGAACTCCCAGGGCTCATTTCGCACTCAGTTCAATTTGCCGTTCTTTCCTTCCATGTTTACGGATTTTCTAGCGGCAAACATTACGCGCTTAGCCGGCCCGGACCATCAAATATATAGCAGTTTACCTAGCGGAACAATGGGTTTATATAAGCCATCATGGTCGGTGAATCCAAACACGATTACTGCGTTCCAAATAATTGAACAAAGTCTTTTAATATCAAGGTTAATGATACAATGTATTTTTAGACAATTAGAGAGGAGCTGCGGGATTGGCCTGCGGTTTGGGGCTGCGAGTACAGCGAAGCCGATTAAAGTTATCATCAATTAGCTGACACAACAAACACTTCTTGGCCTCCCGCGGCCCTGCCATTACGGGAGTGTTTTTACTCGGAGTTAGCGGCGCGAAAACAATCGCCGGGCGGGGGCGCGTTGCTCTTTGAAGCAGTCGCAAGCAACCTCTTTCCAACTTTCAATTTTTTACGTCTCGTGCAAATAGTGCCTAGCCGCAGAGGAGGACAAGGACCATTCTCCATAAGCGAATGTTCTTCGATTCTTCATCAAGAAAATCAAAATATGCACTTAATTAGTAACTGGTCATGACACTGAGAGAGTTGTTTTTTAGCCATTTACTCATTTCATTGCGCGCGCGCGCGCGTGTGTGTACGTGTTTCACTTTTTGTTACAAACGGGATTTGGTTCTCTTCAAAACCTATCTAAGTTGTTACAGTGAACTTCGTCTGGATCAAATATGTAGAACTACCCCCAAATAGGTGGAAATAGGGGTTGCCGGGTCTAGTACTCCCATTTAGAATCAAAACTGAAATTATTATATAGAGATTACAATGTAGTTAACACGAACATTTTCAATTTATTTATTACATATTTACACATTTTCTTAATATCTCGTATCAACACACCCAACTTCCTCCTGCAAGATATTGTTCCTAATAGTTGATATCAATAATCCACAATTTTTAAAACAATATTCGCCAAATTTCTTAAATGCTGTAGCTAACAATTGTTGGAGTTTCTCCTTTACTCTCGGTTCGATATGAAGAGTGCGAATATATAAACATCTTTTTGGTATATTTCTCTTTATGGTTCTTCACATTATGTTAGTTAAATGACGACTAAAGTATTCTCTTTTTTCTACCACTAACAGTAGTGTTTGCGGGGTAACGTTTGGTGAGAAATATCGCTAATAAAATAATACATATATGATATCGCCTGTCTGTAGCAGCAGAGATTGAACTTGCTGTAACTGCATCGGAATTGTCAGTTGTGAGAATTTTTCGCATCATATTTTTGACTTGAAACATACAACAAAAACATTTTGACAATGCCATAAAAATCCAAATTTGAAATTGAAAAGATTTGTTCATGATCCGTTCTTAAAAAGCAGGTTGATCTAAAAATCGAATCAATGATATCTCTAACCATATTGCTTGTATATTGTTTGCTCTTATGTTTTTCGCTTATGATTATGATTTCTCTCACAATATAGCAGGGATTTCCAATATTTTATATCATTATTATTATTATTATTATTATTATTATTATTATTATTATTATTATTATCATCATCATCATTATAATCATCATCATCATCATCATCATACCCTAAAATCACGATTGAAAATGTTAGGTTCCGGTTAAATATAAAATCTACTTAAGGTTGCAACCAGCTTCCTAAGAAGCAGATACAGTGATCGAGGGTTCTTGTACAATACTTAGAGAAAAATATGAGTTGTTCCGAAAATGCGATGTATTACATTGCCCTGTATTTTTAAACGACCTGAATGTTTGGTACCTTTCAAGTTCTTACATAAATTTTGCTGAACATACCCTACGACTCGAATGACCTGTGATGTTACAACTCACATTCGGCTGATATCTATTTTCAAACTCTTGTATTTAATAATAATAAAAATAATAATAATAATAATAATAATAATAATAATAATAATAATAATAATAATAATAATGTTAGCTAAAATTTTAGTTAAAATAGTTTTCTATTTTAACAGCACAGAATTGTCAAATTATGAAAATTACCGAAATTATCACTAATGATATATTAACTATATTTCCCGTGTAACACCTGTGATTTGTTTTTGCAAATATACATAAGCTTCAAGAAATAACATTTTCGAATAACTGTTCATATATTTTGGCATTGTGCTGTAAGACTATTCTTGTATTGTGTTCAGGAAAGAGGCAGTTTTAACAGTACTGGAATATCTTTGGAGCTGAGCTCGTAAAGTTTTGCACGTGAACCAGTTCCATGTTCAAAGTTTCAACTTGACACTGTTTTCAAAGTGAGAAATATTTCCATTGGTGAACTTTGCTTCCCTAGAAACAAAGAACACATCTGCTTCGGGGCAAATATGGCTCACGGGCACTACCTGCTTTATCCGATTTGCCATAATTCCGTAACCTAAACCTGTCATTCTCGTCACTTACATTTGCCAGACTACCTTTCACCTCTCTCTCTCTTCGCAACCTCTCCCACTTCACAATCCTTTCGATTAGGTATTTTACTGCTTTGTTAGCAAATAAATAAAAGAAAGCAACCAGAATAAGAATTTACAAATTTCTAAGACCTATCCGTAACTATACCTCAGAAACGCATGTTGGGGAGAGGAAATTGTGGAAGAATCAGTGCCGGCGTTAGGCATGGGCTGATCGGGTGATCGCCCGGGTCCCTCAAGTCAAGGGGCCCGATGAGGGAACTGATGGGGAAAAATAATAAAATATTGAAAAAGAAATTAGAACTCCAGAAAATCGTTATTGTAAATTTATAAGTCGCGGTACAGAAGTCCGATATTTAATAAAATTTTCAATTAATATTTTACCTTGAATTGTGAATTACAGTGATTACTAATAAGGTAGGACTCGAGGGAATGACGCTAACACTAAAATAGGTTCCACTGAGATTCATATTCATTATTTAATATATTTAACGAGTGATTTTATTAAAAACTAACTAAAAACAACAATTTTTTAGGATTTTAAGCTCACCGGGGAAATTGTATTATTTTATCAATACATATTTTCACTTAAAACTATTATTTAAAAAATATTTCCGAAAACGTTTTCAATATCTAACGTAATTTTTGTTATTTTTGTTGAATTAAATTAACTCATATAGTTTCTTGACTCAACTTCCACATTTTAAACTTTTTCAGGAGGGGGGGACTGCGTTTCAGCATTTTCTCGAGCCCAAAATTGTCTTGCTCCGGCACTGAGAAGAATCCAACGCTTTTTTGAGGCTACAGAAATAGGTACGCTAAAAAACATTGTTGGCAAAACAAGAATAAAGTGAAAGGTATGAACTTACGGACAAGTGCATACAGTTTGTCATTAGTTTGTCAGCTGAGAGATTGATAGGCATTGACCGTGATGGAACTCCTTCTTGCAGATCTCTAGGGAGTTCGTGGAGTTAAGATCATAAAAAAAGAAGAAAAATAAACAGCCTTTCCTCTATGATAACAATACACTCTCAAAACAAAGAAACCAACTAAGGAGACGTCGAAGAAGAAGAAGAAAAATAAAACGACAAATACGAAGAAGTCAGATGACGGAAACAACACCGAATGACGAATAAGAAGAACACGGCGGTGAAGAGAGATGAAGAAGAAAATAAGATGGCGAATAAGAAAAAGATAGCGGAGACGAAGAGTGTGAAGGAAAAGAAATACGACGGTAAACAAAAAGAACACAGCGGAAGAAGAGGGGAAGAAAACGGAGAAGAATAAGACAGCGAAGACGGAGAAGAACAACCAAGAAACCGCATTCCCGCGCCTGCTCAAGGCACGCGCGTAATTTGCGGACGAAAGAGAAAACACGAAAAGGGCCGGGGAGGCATCGATCCTAAAAAGCGACGACGGCGGCGGCGCGGGGGCGGTGGCCGCCGCCGACTCAGTAATTGCATTAGAGCAGCCGGGAGCGGCGCTCGGAGTGAATTTCACGGGGACTTGGCGCGGCCTAACACGCCTCTCCCCCCCCCCACACACACAATACACACATATACACACACGCGCGCGCCGCGCTGCGCCGACTCCGCGCGACCACCTACTCTTGTAGAGCTCCTCGACGGGTGTGCAAAGGGTGCAGAGAATTTCACACAGAAATGGTTACACAGAAATATATTATAACTAACTACCACAAAGGTCTTACGTACGGGTACTTATTTGTTGTTTATTGTATTACTGCTCGCGTTTCGGTCATATTTTTGGACATTCCTCGAGGTCAAATCGCACAAAAGCAACACTGCGCAACATAGAAATCACATTGACCGATTTTTAGAATGAATATTCCCTCAAAAGATTAATTGTTCAAGACCATACGTACTATTTTAAAATTGTGCAGCCGAAACGTTGCGGGTAATGCAATAAACAACGTAAAGTTGGCATAACGCAATAGACAAATAAGAGCCAACATCCAAAAGCTGGGTGTTAATTCTACAATGGTGGGGAAATCAAATCTAATTAAATTTATTGCAACTGTACCAGGGTAAAATTCCAAGTCGGCCCATTTCAAAGAAGGCGTCGCGATTGCACTATGTATTTTTTGCTCTTTGCGTACATTTCTGGAGCTTTGGGTTAGGATATTTTTAGGATAGAGGTCATCCCTGCATCTAGTGGAACTCCAGGATGCATTGTGAGGCGGATAAGAGGTTGAAGGTGGTATTTTTAAAATCATTTATTTCTTAATATGGGTGTATAAAAGTTATATAATTATGTATTCAACACCTTGAAAGATTCATAATTCGAATGACGATTATGAATAAAGAAATATATCTGATGGTTTCAATTTTCTCCCTCAACGAACTACACCATGTAGTAGCTACGTGTATTCTTTCTTGGTCGTTTCCCTCGTTGATTTTCTCCAGAACAGAGTAGAAGCGGCATAGAAATAACACTTCGACGCAGTTTCGAGGTAAAGCGTGGAATTTCCAACCCCTCGGCGGGCGCAGGGAGAAGAAAAGGTGCGGGCTTTTTTCTGAGAAGTGACCTGGCGACGATTTGCCGCTCGCAGAAAAGGGCTCTCGCTGCCGCGCACGAGAGGCAAAGAGCCGCTGCAACCCCCTTCCCCTCCCCCCACCCCTCTGCCGCTGGCGCGTCTGAAGCGCGCCCCTCTTTGTGTGTTCACAGTTGCGCAACTGCGCCCTCTCTCGTGGTCGTGCGGAACAAGAGGCGAAACGCGAAATGCGACGTTATTACGAAAGCAACTTCCAAAACATGGTCTCGCGGCACGCTTAATTTGAATTACGCGTTTGAAATGAATGGGTGAGAATAAAGTTAATAGAGCGGGGAATGATAAGTTGATTTCTTTGCGTTTCCTGGTATGCGAAATTTGTTTCAATCATGCCTCAAAGATTTGTTCAAATTTTTATTCTGGAAATATGTATTACTCGTGTAATGTACTATGTTGATATTATCAGCGCACGTTTTCTTCAGCCCTAAATGCGAGAGAATTGGGGTATAGATTGTTTTGTCTACAAGACTATTAGATGAAATTTGTGGTTTATTTTTCAATGCTAAATAGTTTGTATTACCGGAGTGAATATTCTGGTTATTAAATTATGTCAACAATGCTCTTAGCTGTTCTTTATTCTTTATTCAATAAACGTTAGTAAAGGAGTGTGGGTATGTATTCTGGGACTTAAAAAATATGCGTGTTCAATATTTAATTATTCATTTAAAACTTATAAATGACCATTTCAAATGGTTGTGTTACCGATAAATAGTTAAGAAATACTCCTTTTCATGAGAATGTATCTTGTTTACTGCAGTCTATCTATTCTAACGCATTTTGCACAAATGTAGAAAAACTTTTGAGATCGGAGCGATGAAGTTTTCTCCACAGTTGAATCTGCTCACTGCAGCTGTTTCATTCGGGTAAGTTTAATCCAAACATTTCAAGATGTTATCAGTGCAGCTTATTCTGTTCCGATGTTGGTTATTCAAAATATTAACTCGATATCAAGAAAGATCCAATTAAAATTATATGTATTTTCCATTTACAATAATCGCGAATTTCCTTTTATTTCCTTTTATTAGACATTGGCTCTAATTTTTTTCGTTAGAAAGCCTACTTTTTTAATATATGCTCAAATTTCACAAAACATACCAAGTTCCATTATTTTAATACAAGAAAATATTTCAAAAGTACGGATCTTCAAAATTATGCGACATTATTATGTAACATGATACCTTTGTTCCATACGAAGCGTGGAATAAACGTATTATGCTAATCTCCTTGTTCTGGCGCAAAATAGCTTTGTTCCGCTTCCTGCAATTTCTGGCGGATTTTCAAATCATATTAATGCCTCCAAATTGTGTTGTACAAGAGACAATGAAACTCGATTTCCCATAAAACACATCCAACTACTAGTGACAATAAGTTCATATCAATTGACATAATTGAATGTTGCGGAATACATTACCGTTATATTTCCGCTTATACACCACACTTACCGTAAAATAAGAAAATATAATATACAAAAATTGGGGGAAAATGTTGAATTTTAGGTGCACCTTAAACCAAAATGCACAGTCAAAAGAATAATAAGAAAATCGTGAAAATATTTTAATATAGGTAGGACCTCAGAAGTTTTCGTTTATTGTTCTCTATTTGTCGTCATATTATTAAACTAAGACCAGTGGATAATCAAATAATGTCGCAGATATTGTTGTTGACGAGTGAAAGTTACAAGGAAATGGACGTTTTATATATTGTTTAATACTTGTGATTTACATACAAAGACATGAATTTGAAATTTATGCATCATGTTCAGTTGATTCAAAATGGAAATTTTCTGTATAATGAATTATATTATCTATTATTATCATTATTATTATTATTATTATTATTATTATTATTATTATTATTATTATTATTATTTCTCAAAAGTAGTAATTTACCTTGAGAACACTCACTCAATATGCGCCAAATAAAGGCAATGGCGAAGTAGTTAACTACACGGCACGAATAACGAAAAGTGATGAATCCGATTTAGAATTACGATACATGTTTATACTTTCTTTCCAATCCGCCAGCCGAAACTGAGAAGTGTCTAAGAAGTGGACCTAGCACTGCGATTTCGCATTTTCCACGTGAAGTCAGATTAGAAATGAAGTTCGACTCAATTTTCATCAAGCTAATGTTCATTCCGATCTGATGGGAAATACAGATATTGTTTTGAAAACACACTCTTTCGTAGACGGCAGCTGAAAGAAGCGGCAAGTGGCCCAAATAGAGGACTGAGCGCAGCTTGGCGGGACTAAGCCGGCCCTCTAATTCCTTCATCTTGTTGACCCTCAAGGGCAGCGTTCGCCGCTGAGCTGCTTGTAATGCTCTTTGCCAAGCTCATTCGCCATTATTCCCTGCGCGTGTTATCCAAGCGATCCTTCCCGCGATTTTAATGGAGCAATTCCGGCCGTGTCTTTGACACTTTAATACGTTTTAGTTCCTAATGGCGGCAGCAAGCACAGGTTCAGGAATGAGTATCTGGAGAGTGAATCCACCGCTCGGAAAAAAGTTGTTTTAGAATGGTAAAATAAAAGTGTAAAATTGTATGAACATATTTACTTTTAAAGACGTTGAGATATGATTTGATCGTCGATAGTGTTATTTTTTTATTGATTGTTTTTAGATGAAATATTTTTTAAAGCACGCTATGAGCTAATATCATTATACTCAAAAACATTATTAAACTTAAAGACATGATAAACTGTTTTAATACATTTTTAATTATATTTTATGCTCTTATTCTTGCTGAAAATTCAAATTCTGTTGGACCTTGATCGTGTTTTTCATTAATTTTTGTTGACTATGTTCAATCTAGAAATTCACGTTTTAATATGTCCGATTTATATGCTTATTATGTCAAAATTTGAGATAGACTGGGATATTAGTGAGAGTTTTTAGTTGAATTTAATTAACTCCCATTTACTGTAACTAGAAAAGTTATAGTAATATTACTTCTTTCAAGCATGTTGGGTCAACTTCATTATCGCAGTGTTAAAAAAAATTGTGACCAAAAATTTGGTCAAGAAAAATGTGAATTCACAGAAGCTCAGAATGAAAAATTCTGTGAAAAATGTCCGAACGAGAGAGAGAGATATTCCATCCTTGAGGCCACTTTCTCCAACGGGTCTCCTCGGCTCGGAAGTGCTGCTTCTTCCGGAGGACGATCTTTGCAGGCAGGGCCGCTGGCAGCCGCGTCTGGCTGCGCCGCCGTCGGGTTGGGCGAAGGGGCGGGCCGAAGAGCGCTCTCATCGACCCCACCGCCATCGATCCGCCTACTTTTGAGGGTGGTCGCCAGATGGCAGCAAGAGCGTCGCCGGGACCGGGGCCCCCGCCTCATCCGTCCCCCACCACGGGCGTCGCTCCCTCGCAAATTATTCTCCTCGAGCGAGGTTGTCAGACCTGTTTTTTGTGGCGCTGCGATCGCGTCGGGCCAATGGCGAGCGGAGGCGCGGAGCGGGTCCCGCCGGGGGGAGCCAGGGGCGGGGTCTCGGCGGCGCACGCCCCTTCCCTTCGCCCTCTCCTCCCTGCCTGAGGACAGGCCGCTCGCCTGTCCGCCCGCCCGGCAGGCTTGCGGCGCGCGGCCCGGCCCACGGCTCCGCCTGGCGACGCCAAGGCCCCGCCGCCGCAGCCGCCGGCAGCGCGCGACGGCCATCCTCGGCGCCGGGCCGTCCCACCCCGCGCTGCGGCGGCCGCTCCGAAACGGGGCGTAAATCTAAAAGTTCGTAAATAATTGATATCTCAGTTGAAAGAAATTGTCAGAATTTCATTCGTTTCGCGAACTTACGTAATTGAAGGGTTCAGGGGTAAATAATATAACTCACATTTCACGTTATCCAGGGAAATGCAATGCGAAACACTGCTTTTGTGTGTAACAAGTGGTACAAGGCATAACGTACGAAAGAATAATCGTAGTATTTTTTTTTTCATACAAGGGAATGTCTATCGTCAATCTCTTTCCATTTAGATAGACTGAGTTATCCGCTCTTCATAATGCTGGACAATAATCGGGCTTACCACCAAAATGACAAACATAATTATTTACACCAAACGTCTTAATATTGTCTGAGAGGTCAGGCTGAATTGTTGAGCTAATAAAGTGAATGTTGTTTAGTTAAGAAATGTCAATTAATATTTAGCTAAGAAAAGCCCTGCAAAAAGCAATTCTGGCCTCTGCAGCAAACACTAATCTAATGCCGACGGAACACGGGTAGTCCGCGACAAAATGTTCGCGCTGTGACCCAGCGCTCGCGAACTTACGAATCGGATCTCACGAGCACTAAACATAATTTTAGTTGGATCAGTTCTTTGACTAACCAAAGTTATAATTTGGACTTTCGGGCAAAACAAACTAAATTGGAAGTGCGAGGAGAGGCGTGGCTGGTGTGTAACATGTCAAACTGAATCGCTTTCATTTCGGATTTGTTGACAACCTTGTGCTAGAACTATGACACTTCCTATTTTTGTCATTATACCAATTGGTGAATGTTCGCGTAAAAGCAATTTATTTGTTTTGTTGAGGTTTTAAAAAAGTGTACTTCGAAACTAATTTTATAAGAAACTAGCTTAAGAAACCCCTCATTGTTCGGGAATTTATTTATCACAATCATCTACTTGGTAGCTAGCCTACATTGCGTTGTCCGGGTATGCGAAAAGATGCTTCAATACATTCCCAGTTCAATACTATGCATACCAATAACAGCACTTTCACATGCCCAGGTGAAAAACATGAAACACACTCAAATTTACAATGATCTTGAAGATGTCTCAAACATAATACCCAACTGAAGTGCTCTGCGTTGCTCAGGTGTTAATTTTTTATAATATTTGAGACATGAATTCTATTCTATCTACAATTCCGCCCCACTCTTCATTCTTTTTCTAACTAAAATAATTAAGACATCCTTACTAAAAGAAAAGGAAAATATATTTACTCAAGTCTAGACCTTTTATGGAGTTATATAAAGTGTTCAGGGAGGAGAAAACGAAACTTGGAAAATAAGCTCTTAAATCAATCTGAAGCATATTTTGTCAAATTTCTTTGATATTTCGAATGGTTGAGTCGCAATAAGCAACTCAAACGTTGGTTTCAAAAAATACTTTATATGCGAAATTTGCATTTCATAAACATATAAACACTCCAGAAACATGTTAATTGTTTATTATTTACAAAAAGGGAATATATTTGTTTACAAAAAAATTAACAGAAATTGGAAAGCAATTGAATCGTGTAAATTGGGTTTGTTTGAAATTTGTCTCACATTCTCACACAAAAATAACACTTGTTTGAAATAAGTTTATGGATATTCGGCTTTACTTGCAGTTTTTGTTTGTTTTGTTAACAAAGTCCACATTTTTCGCTGTTCACCACTTTGTCACTTGTTTTACTCACAAACTAGAGATTACAGCAGCCGCTGCTGCATGAGTGTAACTCTACAACATTTGACAGAAAAACATTGAAGACTAAATTGACGGTGGTCTTTTACAAAATGTTGAAACTTTTTTCACCTCCATTAGATGTGTATGATTATGCAAACAACTATTTACGTATTTTTTAGACTAAAACGAAGAATGTGTTACTACCATAAGGCATCTAAGATCGTAAGACATTAAGCATTTTTTTTCCATTTCAGGAGATTAACTCCTCTAACCGTCCTCTGTTGCAGCCGCCTGAAATTGTTGGGCGTTCTGCCACTTTTTCAACTCAAAAAAAGTTCGAAATTAGGCTCTTTCTATTGCGAATGAAGGCGCGATGGTAATTTCGCTGAAGTTAATGAGGCATGAAGAGGTTGCCAACTTGAAAGTTTATTTTTCAGTGCGGCAAAGTACGAGATGGTTGTCTTCGATCTCCGGTTTTTATATAATATTCTACAAACCATTATGTTGGCTCTCCGGGTATTATTTTGAGGGTTTATTCCATTATTATCATTTATGGTAAATCACCTTTCATAGTATTGATTGTTATTATAACGAATGAAAATATTTGATGAATTTGATCATTTCCACAATGCATTTCTTGGTATTTTAAAGCCATTTTGGCAAAGCGTGACTTTCTTGTTACTGCAGCTTAGGAAGAAATTTATTGAACATTAAGCCAGTCGGACCGTCCAATTAAATTTTACGAGCTGTGTTATTTGTTTTTCGTCCATGAATATAAAAAATTCACTTTCCAAATTCTCATTACCTTGATAAGTGTATGAGTCTGCGGAACAAAATATAAACCTGGAATTATATTTCTCTTATTAAAATCACGGTAAACATTTCAGAGGAATTACTTCCACAGTAATGGCGATAACTCAAAAAGTTTAAAAAAATACTCAGAATTTGTTCCTTTGACCAAATCGCAGTTGTCGGTGATGAATATAAAAAACACATTCGTATGAATGACTTAAATCTTAGAATGCAAGTATATGCATGAAAAAAATCACAGTAAAATGTATTGTCCTATGATCTTATTTATAGAATTATATCTGTGGCTTGGTGCAAGAAGGGCCATTGTCACCTTTTAGTATTTTTTGTTTGTATGGTCACTGTGTACTTTAAAGCCCCTTCTTTCAATATAACATAGGCTAAAGTCAAAAGGCGATCCTATCTCCTAATTTCGTATTGATATACATGGACTTACTATTATTTTGTCATTTATGATGTATGAACACTACCCATTCTGTAAAACTTTGAATATTGACTTTGGCCCTTTTTGCTTCAAGCCACAGATATTAATCAAACTGCTTTTTAATCTAGCAGAAAATCAATAATACAATATTTGTAAGTTGCTACTTCTATTTTGTAACTTGTAACGGAAGTAGCAAGGAACCACCTACGAAGAAAGGAAGCTTGCATTAATAAAATAGGTTTTGGATAAATTCTTTTGGAAACCTAGAAACAAGAAATTCCACTTATGATCTCAAGAACACATGAAAGAAGACAACACATTAGGCATTACACCCGCATCGTCACCGTATAGTTTCCGAAGCAGGTCATTCTGGCACGACCTGTTTTCTCGCTCAGTAAAGATCTCAACTTCAGACATCACAAATCATCAATCTCCAATCCGTTGACTGTGGGCGCAAACGAGCGACAGAAGGCAGACTCTGAGGCGATGGCGGAAGCAACAATATCACAGAGACGATTTCTCTTCGGGGGCCATGTTAGCGCCTGCGCGCGCAGCCCTTCGTCGCCGCCTCCAATCATTGTCCCGAGGCAGACAGCTGCCGCCGTCGCTGTTGAGTCCACCACCGCTGTCACTGCCTTCTTCGCCGTTTCTCCCTCGACGATCTCCGGGCGCATATTCACACCGGCTGAATTTAGCTTAGAGCCAACTTTGCCACTGTATTTGCTGCGATTCTGACCAGCAGGGTTCAAGCCCCGACAGTGGCGGATTCTCGATACTAGCTACATAGGTAGGTCGAATTCTGTCGCTGCCTGGACGATCATTTTAGCGGCTGGCCGCTCTGATCGATAGTTTTCCGTGGTTGCTTCGATCAATACCAGGCTAATGTTTGGGCAGCGCTCTAACAAACGCGCCTCGGACCGCGCGCAATCTTTCCTCATTCTACTCTTTCCTCGTACATACACTTACACTACCACGTATGTTGGGAGACAAATAAGGGGCTTTAAGTTTGTCGCGGTGGGAGTGGTGGTCCTTTTGGGGAGAAACCTGGAGGTGTAATTCCCCGCAAACCGTCTTGTAGGTGGATTTCACCATCCAGTCGGAGAACACCGCCACCTCAAAGAATAAACCATAGTAATTGACGTGCCCGAAAACATCAATGAGCATCCGTCTCCTCCTCCGCCGGTTCCTCCAACACCGCTATTGTTGCCGTCACTTGCGACCGCCCTTTCTGCCTCCGCGATCACCGTTTCCATCTCACCCCCTCCTGCACTTCCGCACCTTCGCACCTTCGCCCTTCCCTCGTCCCTGCCAGGCTCCATCCCGTCCCGCCCTGTCCGTCACTTCCACCCCCACCTCATTCTACAGCTTCTTCTTCTTCTTCTTCGCCTCCCGCCCTTCTCCGCCCTCGCCTTCTTCTTCTTCGCTTCTGGCAGCAACACAACATCCACCGCCACCCCCATCTCGCTTGCCGTCACCGTCGGCGCCGCCTCCAACACCGCCCCATCTACCACCGCCGCCGCCATCGCCGTCGCCGTCGCCGTCGGCGTCAGCCCCGCCGGCTTCGGCCTAAGCTCCAAATCCGCGGGATGTAGACCGAGGCGGTCGAGTGGATTTGTGAGCGGGACGCGTCATCCGGATGATTACAACGGCATTATCGCAGTCTAGAGCATTATAGCAGCCCCTTTAGTCTCCTTCACTGTATTCGCCGCTCCCCGCCGCGCGTTGCCCGGACCCCACCGCTGATCAGCGGAGACACTCGATATGCCATGCATCCCTAGGTAGATTTACGAGGAGAGTACTTGGAGAGCTGGGGGCGGGGCTGAACGGATGGAGTCGAACTGCACCGGAACGTTTCTGACTTTGGGGCTTGCGCGCGGACCATGGGCACGCGATCAGAAGCAAAAATAACACGTAAAATGGAACGGTTTGAAAATGAATATAGCATTTTACCCATTGGAAATTCTTTGCGCTTTCTCAAAAACATTTTGCAGATGTCTATCTACAATTCGAAACATTTATATTGGCATTTTTCACGAGTCAATTCATCGGCAACTAAAACATACAAGCCGTAATGTCAATATTAAAAGCGAGATAACGGCTTATTACTATTTCTTGCTGTTTTATTTTATGTGGAAAGAGATGGTATGACTATACACACAGTTAGATCAAGAGTGAATTATGAAAAAGAAGTAAAAGAAACATTTTTCACTCATGTCTTTTTTTCTTCTATATGGTGGAATACAACAATATTATTTTCTCTTGTATATTAACTCCGAACTATATTAATTGATAATTATATCTATTTATTAACGATAACTGTTGTTTAACAAAAATGAATAGTGAAACATTTTCTAACTTTGTGAAGCATTATTTCATCCGAAATGAGAGATCTATCGGGCTTTGCGACCTCCATGACCACCTACTCTTTCTACGACTAATAATCCTTATTATTTTATTATAGCCTCCTCTTTGGTCACCTTTTTGTGCTCTCCTTCCTTTTCGAAAGTTACCTTTAGTTGCCGAAAGATACTAGAATTTTCTACATTAGCGCTCCTTTATCCAAATTGGAAACAGTACCCAAATCCAATTCAGAAATTAGACGCAATTCATGATGTCAGTTAAGATGACATTATTTACTTTCGATTTTATTCGAAAAGCACAAAAGGAATGTTTACTGTATTGAAAAGAGTCTATATTCATATTACGAAATAAACTTCCTGAAAACTGTGTCCAATATTACTCTGAAATAATGCATGCAGTGCAGTCATTTTTTGGGTATCATAACTTCGTAAAGCAAACTATTTCGCATTGCATTGTACTACTACTGTATTAGCCGTGTGTAGAAGTCAGGGAATGAACTGGGAAAGATTTTGACTGCATTTAGCGAAAGCTCATTATTTCAACAAAGGGACATAAAGCGATCATCCTTCTTACTGCGCCCCTTTACATTGGTTTTAAGCCGCTGGAGATCAGCTTTCACAATGAGTGATCCTGTATTCTTTCGTTGTATTTGCTGTTCTTTTCCTTAGTTTCTTAAAGAACTTCTTTGCCAAGCCATTTAACAGACTTAACACATTATTATAACGCCATATACTACGTAAAAACATAAAATCAAATGAAATAACGCGTTGAACAACGTGAAACACGTGATAAATTTAGCGTGCACGTAACGAGCTATGAGTAAAGGGTCGAAAAATGCGCGGCAGTTGGTCGAAACGACTTGTCGAGGCGTGATTCTGCGAAGACTTTTGTAGCCCTTTTTCCTGTTAGGGGGTAAGGGGCGTGTCTGAACCGGCAGAGCGTCGTGCCGCATCCACTAAATGTTTCTACTGTTTCGAAATAGACGGTCGCCGCCAAACACCTCACCCCACCCCACCCCACAACCTGTTAATGCGTCCAAAGGGCTCGCGCCATGGTTCTTCTTTGTTCGAGGAAGACGACGGCGGCTAGGCGCTTCTGGACTTCATAGACAACGCCCGGCAACGCGGCCGTCGCCGCCGGCGTCGCCAAACGCCCGGGTGAAAAGAGATGGACAGGGGGCGTGTCTCCTGTTACTGGTTTCTCGGAAAAGCAGGTGTTTCTAGGAGTCCTTCCCTTGCTACCGAACCTGCCGTTCGACAATGGGCGTACTTCGTCACTAATTTCTTGCTTATTGCTTTTCTACAGAGACACTTGAAAAAGTGCAAGATTTTATGGAAAATAACTTCTGTTTTACTTCTCCAATGTGCAACATTTCTCAAATCGAAGGGCAAAATGTGCGTGTTCGAAATCCTCCACGATATGGATGTTATATTTTGGACTTTTATCTCAACCATAAGAAATGCTTCTTTTTCCGTTTTTACTGTACGTAATTATTCAAAATAATATTAACTGATAATAAATAAACTAATGGGAAATAACTTTAAATTACCGCTACAAGTTTCAAAACTTTTGTTTAGGAGGAACACAATATCATGTTTAAAAATAATTTTCTGTACTGGAATGTATTGAATTACAAATACATTTAAAATTAGGATGATTTCCTTACGTTTTATGCTCATATTTTGAATACCATTACTGCGCAAGTTCAGTCAATAAGCAGACGTCAATTACGAAGTCCTATTTTTTATATTCTATTGAAGATGGCAACCTATGTATGAGAAAGCGCAGAGCTAATTCAGAAAATGTTTATTTCGCTCATTTCTTTTGACACTACTAAAAAAAATTAAACACCCAATATTGGCACTAAATTAACCATTCTTGATCATGAGTAAATAACAGCTTCAGAACAGTAGACTCCGCCCCTCCGGGCGGCGTGAGGACAAACATCAAAGATTAAATATTAAAAACAAAAAGTATTTTGTCAGAAATGTAAATTGTACACTTATGAATGAGAAAAGACCAATTTTGAAATTACGATTTTTTTGTTTTTTGCGGGCATCTTGGGATACCACTAAATGAGTTGAACTATACATCTAGAATCGGCATCAAATTATCCTAAGATGCGCCATGCAATCGTAATTACACGTCTATATTTCTTCGCGGACACATCGAAGCTCTTTGGCCTTCCTTCGTTGTTTGCAACGAACGCAAAGACTGGCCGAAGCACCGAAGAAACCGCTCCACCATTTCTTTTTGGCGGACGTGCAAATTCGCTGACCACGTGCCCGGGCCGGGCTTTCCGAGAACCGCCGTCAGCGGCCCCACCAGGCCGTTGGCGGGGGAGGGGGCTGCATGGACCCTTGGGGGCGCCTCTCCCGCGCGGCCCCCAGCACCCCCTCCCCCGGCCGCCCCCCTCCCTGGCGCCCCCGCCGCCGCCACCTTTCACCCGGGGCTGCGCGCTGCTCCGCAGTGCAGTCAGTGCAGCGAGTGGTCCGCGCCGCGTCTGTCCGCCGAGTCCGTTGTGCGCAGTTGTGTCCGTATGCTGTCCTCGTGCGCGCCGCTCGCGCCGGGCGACTTCTTCGCCGCTTCGAACCCCGGGCGCGCAGCCGCCGCGCAGAGGTAAGTGCGCCTGCGCGCGCGGGCCGCCTCCCGCCCCGGCCACGTGCTCGCGCCCCCGCATGCATGCGCGTGCGCCGCGACAGCTGTGTGTGCATGTGTGCATGTGTGGGTGTGGGTGCCTGAGTGCACGACTGGCTTACTGAGTATGTGTGCCTTGTAAGAATCTGAGTGCATGTCAGAGTAGGTGTATGTGTGTGTGTGTGCATTTGTAGACGTCTGAGTGAGTGCATGCCCGACTTTTCTTGGGGGGGGGGTATGTATGTGTGTGCGATTGTGTGCGGGCGATCGAACACTTGAAGAGTATTGCCATTTCCATGGAAACTGGCAATATTTAGCGTGAATTTCAAGCTGCTTAGTCTAGTGTTTTCGCCTCAATATTATTTTTGCCCCATCTGCGCAAGTTTTTCTTAGGTTAATGAGATGATTTTGGTAGGGTGTATGTGTCGTCATTGGACATCTGGAAGGTAACGATGCGGCAATTCATACGCAATATTGTGACTCTGCTTACATCGATTTTCTTGTCTTTGTTGTTGCTTTTGTGATGAGACGTCAGACTCGCTTGGTTTCGAAAATCCACGTGCGTACGCGTGTGTGTTTGGGGTCGGGAGAGGGGCGGGGCTGTTTCAGGTGGTTGCCATGGCTACGGAGCACGTGACTAACGCAGTTGTGACGTTGCATGCATAGGTCTCGAATGTTTATGCGAGCTTCGGTTACTAAAATTTGTGATGTTTAATTTACATTTGCAATAAATGCAAGAAAGTGACCGCGCGCAAATCGGACTTTTATTTATTGCCATTAAGGCTTGTACTCTGTTTAAGTTGTTGAAATTCGTGGCTCACTGAACTTTTTTTTTCTTCTTTTTTCTTTTTTTTTCTTTCTTTATTTGATTTCAATTCATTGCGTATCTTTGGCGTTGGGTAAGGCCAAGAATATTGGGAGTAATCATTAAGAAGCTTTATTATGGGATTTCTTCAATTTTTGTGGAAGAATTTAAATGTTCTCACCCTATTTATAGTATTCTTCCACTGTTCTCATGGTTTGAAAAGCATCCCAATTGTAGAAACGGTTTTCTCACGATTTGAAAAGCAAATTTTATTTTGGATTCCGTTCGGAATGGGCGAACTAAAGGTGAAATTTAATTTACACGGAGTGAGCGTTAGAAGAGTTAGGTGAAGATAGAAATGTACCTTTTGAATGAAGTTAAGTTCATGAAACATTTCGCAAGGGTCATACTTATCAGCGCAGTCAAGAGTAGAGATATTTCAACGTAGGGTATTGACTCTGTTTAAATATTTTAGTGACAACTTTTTAGGTGCCTCGTTGGCGAATATTCCAAAATTTTATTTTGACACCTGTATTTTAGGCATTTCTGGATTGGTCTCCACTACATCCACGATTGTTTCTATTAATTTAGGGAAAAATGGGGTATTTGTTTTTATTAAAGTCAATAAGGATAAGCTACAGTTAACATTATATTCCCAAGTGAAGAAACCTGGGATAGTTCTAATAAATCACTGCATCAGTGGCGGTTGGTGAGAAAGTGCTGCCATGCTGTAGCACGCTAGTCATTCTACTGAATAAATAAAATATTTGTTTATAATATAAGATATTTTAAATTTTTAAAACTTTTCTTATCAGATTTTTAAAATTTAAATAGCAGACTCAAACACCGGTGAAATACTTAACAATTCCGCATATTGGCTTTAAAACAATCGAATTACATTAATGCTACACTTGGGTAACATGAAATTATGTAAATACGAGAAATATTGTTTATATCTACAGTACTGGTTCATTTTTGTGGCAAGGAATGGCATACAACAGCCAAACCTTGTCTCCACTTTCTCAAAATATCGCTCGGTTTGGAATGTTGACAGCCTGGATTTTAAGGTTCGCCTCTGTGTTTGTACAGCGTATTGAAGTTTCGTACATTTTGTTAGGCAGCATGAAAATATTAACGGTGAGATGAATTTAGCGTCATTCACCAGTAAATCTGCAAGGTCGGTTAAACATTTTTTTCGCCAAGAGAGCTACATTTCAAATGACGTAGCAGTGAATATACTCGGTACGGTTATATGATGAATTATTTTGACAGCGGGGTCTGCCAAACTAAATTGGGGGGCGTGGTCGGAGAGCAATATGGTGGAATGATTCGCATTCATTTCACGAACGTTGGCAAACTTGTACTGGGCGTTGAGATGCCCTTTTGTTCTGCCAATCCTCCAACTGGACAGAGTTCCCAAGGAAGCGAGATTTGATTCTAGAATTTAAAAAAAAGTGCTCTTCAAATCTATTTTAATGAAGATTATTTACACTAATTATTATTTAATTATAGGTTAGCATGTTGCGAGGATAATAGAATACGTGATAAGCGAACAGGCTCTTTGGTATTTAATGATTTGAGGCTAATAGTTTCTCTTAAACGGTCAGCGCCTCCATTTAAATTACTCCATCGAAAAATTATATTTTTTATTTAAATGAATATTAAAATATAGCTTTTTACTACTTTCCAAGCTCTTCACGTAATTTGTAAACTTAAAATATTAATTTTAGACAAGCCATCGAATTAAAATAAATAACCCTGAATTGCATTGCATTTTCGAGGCATTATCAGCTGGCGTCGCAGCTTTTTCCAGTCCTTATGGTTGGCGAAACAATACTTTGCTGCCTTACGAGATGCTTAACCGTTCAGACAAAACATCTCTGCCCTGGTCAGAGAATGTAAAGATTTGAACCCATGCGAATATTACGCACTGCGTAAAGCATGGTTTTAAACGTGATTACGGCTTACAAGCGGAACCAATCTTCAGCAATGCGACAAATGCCGGCGTGTCAGGTGATCATAGGTTTTTTTGAAAATTCTAAAGGCATAAAAAACGTATCTTTTTCTTGAGAAATTTGAAATAATTACTGATCTTACCATTTACATTGTTTACTTTTTCATTCCACGCCTTTTTCTTACGCGATTTGTTTGAAACCTTTTGTATGTTACATGTTACAAACTTTAACCTCGTCTGTTATTTGCTGTTTATCGGCCTAATGGCGAAAACGAATTCTGCGACATGGATCGGGTCGGGGGTTGCGCACGGCTGATGTAGAGGGGCAGAGGCTGAACGCTCCGCTCCGCGTCGCAGCGTGTCGCCCAGGTGCACGGCCCGCGCGGGGCGCCGCCGCCGCCGCCTCGCCTGCGGGAAGCGTTGCGCTATTGTTGCGCGCCGCAGGGAGGGCGTGGCCTCGCCCCGCCCCGCGGGAGAAATCGCAGCGTGCGACTAATGCGATTAAAAAGAAGCCTCGGCGCAGGCTGCCGTGCGCCTCTCAGCTGGCGTGGCGGCTGGCGCTCGGAGCGCGTGACATTCGCGCCCTCCCCAGTTTCGAGGAAACAGTCTCTAAGTAATGAAATTTGAGGTTTTGGGAAGTAACTGGTCGTTACATGATGTCCTATGTTTACTGAAGGGAAATTTGCACTAGTTCAAACGACTGGATGCGCCAAAGGCTATTAAGGTCACTTCAGCCTGTTATTCGGCCCTCAGTTGCGGTCTTCATTGCGTGGGACTCTGGCGACCGTCGAGGAAACTGTACCTGTGTTAGTTTATGTTAAAAAGCCTGGGATCGTTTTGGGAAATAACTGTTCGTCACATTATGTCCTAGGTTTATTGAAGGGGAATTAGTGCTATTTCAAAGGCGCCAAACGCTATTAAAAGGAAACTTCAGCTTGTTGTTCTCTCATCTGCGACCTTCAGAGCGCGGGACCGTCACTCCCTCCCTCCTTCCCTCCTTTAGAGGAAACAGTTTCCTAAAAATTTCAACATTTCAACAACCTAAAAATTTGTTCACATCATCTTCTAGGTTTATTGTAAGGACATTAGTACTACATATTTCAAGTGACTGCATGCGCCAAACTCTATTAAAAGTAAACTTGAACTTGATCGGCCTTCAGCGCATGGAACACTGCGTCGGCTGCCTGCCTCATATCACGAGAAAACAATTTTCAACTTTTAATTAAGATTTTGGAAAAGAACTGTTCGTCGCGTTAGATTCTAAGTTCGTTGTAAAAAATTTCACACTACTTCAAATATGACTTCCTACGCGAAAAAAGGACAGGATTCAAGCAAAATGAAATAAATTGGAGTAAAAATTAAAAGTGCTAAAATATAGCCTTCAATAAAAATATTTCCCGGCAATATCTGGAGCATGGTGAACTATGTACGAATGGGAGTTAATAAAGACAATAATTTCATGGCAGCTCAGTTGTTGACAGAGTTTTATTAGGCCCAATAATACTCGAGGTTGACATGGTGTCTAGCTGTCTCTTGAAACGTGGAACACGGAATTGGAAACTGTGAAAGAGGATTCTAAAAATTTCCACTTGCAATTTACAGGCACAAATTTTGCCGTTGTCTCGCCCTTAGCTAACGGTGCTCTGCCTCCGTGCCCGCCCGCGTTGCCTGGCAGTAACCGGCGCGTCCCTGTTCCGGGTGGGGCCCACCGACCTGCCTTTTCCGGGAATGCCGCTCCCGTCGGCCGCGTCCTCCCAGTTGACGTCTCCGTCGCTAGCGGCCGTCCCCACGCACCCTCCTCGCTACCCCTCCCCCGCCTAGAGGGCCTCGAATGCCACAAAGGTGCATGACAGGTCTTCGCTAAAAATAAAACCTGCCTCTTCTTCGGGATGTCTGAGTTATGACAGATTTTATGAAGTTTATTTTTTAACCCTTCCTTGGGGACACTAGGTCTAAAACACTCACCTCTATTTCGCGCCTCAAAATGACAGTTATATCTGACATTTTTGGTGAAAATATTTCGATATGTTGTAAGTCTCGTGTGTCAACATCACATCACACTGAAGGGTATTTCCAAGTTGTTAAATTGCCTTTTCACGCATCCTTAATAGACATCTCCAAACTTTGGAGATGTTCTCCTGTATAATTTGGTGAGGTCAGACAGGATCTGTCAGTCTCAAACCCGCAATCTGTTAATTTAATCCCGTTAAAATATGAACTAATTCCTTGGTTACACTCGCAAGATAATTTCAAACTCTCTCAAATATATTATTTGAATTGTTTACCTTGAATTCTTGGATATAAGTATTACTGCCGAGTGTGTGGTGTATAATAGTCCCAACTCAACAGTGGTTAAATTTTTGTAACTACAATAATTGATAACGATTTCTATAATGTTGACGAAACAAAATACTACTACATAAAAATGTTGATACTCCCGATGCCTTACGTGTAGCGTTATGATATACAAACTATTCTGTAAAAAAAAAGTAAATTTACGCCGTTCCTTGAGATACATCGTATATAATGAGGTCTTTTATATTATCGATATTGTAATCTTAAACGTGTAAATGTTAGCATCTCGTGCTTATTGTAACAATAATAAGCACCAGAGGCTTATTATAACAATAGTAATAAGTATAATTTTTATTATAACAATAATAAAATTGTAATTTCAAATTAGTTTGTCAATCTGGATCTCTCATTCCAAAACTCGCCACTGTTTTTTTCATGTCACAACTGAATGGTTAAGTCAACAAAATACTTGAGTAGTATCCTCGGCATTTTGTTATTGCTTTGAGCAATGTATCCATACCACGTCAATCAAAGAACGAACGTGTTATATTAATTTGAATTTGTTATTTATGAATGAAAAGTTAGGTACAGATTTGATCTTATAACTCAAAGCAACATTGTCAGTGTAATACAGTTTCCATATCTTGAATTTTAGCCCTGAATTTCATATAATGTTCCGAAAAAAGGCTGTTTATTACTGTAAACGGTTCAAGAACTGTCAACAGAAACTGGCTAACATTTTTTGTGAGCATAACTCGTATTGGAAGAATTCTGGGCAAGCCCGGATGCTTTTCAGAGGACGACAACTCAACACTATACGACAAAACCATTTACATTGTCAAGTCTTTTCTGTAGTGTTCTGATTTTCATGATGTCTCAATCTGGTTAAGTCGCTCGTGTTTTGTTCTTCAGATTGGTCTGATTATTTAGAGTTGAATCGATTGGCATTAACACTCCTTATTTTCAATGAACAGCTTGGATATAGGTAATTTCAACACATTTTCGTCCAAATGAATGTATTTCTACTAACATTGCACACCTATACTTTCAATTTCTTGATTTTGAATACTGTGATAATTGTCACAAAGGTGTTTGAACTATGAGAACATGTGTTCTTGATTTCATTGAAAAATGTAATTCTCAATAAAATAAAAAATAACTACTTTTTAAATATTTTCCCACAATGTTCTGCATTTCATTTTGGGTCTAATTTCATTCAATAACATTTTGGATCTGCAATAACGCATATATTCGTGTTTTATAGTATAATCTGCTATAGTAGAATATTGTGGAAAGTGGAAACAATATAATACAGTAGTTCCTAACATAGTAATACAGGAATAATGTTGATGATACAGTCTGGTACTTGTATTTTTCATTTCACGTGTGTTGGTCTACTTTATAAAGTATGTTACTGTGTAAATTATATAAATAAACTAACTTTCATAACTGATAACTCCCTATAGTGTAGACATTACTAGAGGGGTGTGGTACCTTATAACCTTCGTTGATACTCTCCACCTAACGAAAATTCCGTCTAAAAACTGACCCTTGGATTGCGTTACGAAGGGTTTTCACCAAACTATTTCATTAATTCTCTGCAAAAAACAACTAAAGGGCCTCGTTCTGTTAACTTCGCGGGGGTTTCTACGCCCGCTTCGTACATATAAACGCGCGTTTTCATTTTCCGTTTTTCCACTGCCGCGACAATAGACCCCGCTCGTAGCCGTTTGCGTAGTCGATGCTTTCCGACGAGCGCCAGATAATCTGCCCTTGATGGCCACCGCTCTCGGCGTCCGCTTTGGGAAGCGAAATGGGGAAAATCGGAGCGCGGCGGATTACAAAGCGATTTTAAAACAATTAAGGACAATTTATAAAAGAGTAGGAACGGGCTAAGAAAATCAACCGCTGATGTGTTTGGATGCTATTTTTTGCAATCATTGGAAGAGATGAAAACATTTTTAAATTTAGCGTTCATTTTTATAATGGATGGCAGCTTAGGGGTTCTATGTATTTTCCAGATTAGTGATAAGCTTAAGTGCAGCAAAGGGTGCTGTAGCGACTGTCGAGATAGTTATACATTATACATAGTAATTAATTGTAGTAATTTAGGCGATTAATATTTAATTATTAGAATATTTCACTTATACATTCTAAAGCTTTAGATAGTCTTGGCTGGTTTGAATGTACTGAAGACATTCATGACAGAAAAGGTAAAAGTTTTGAAAATGTCTGTCATCGTGGGGATTAAATTGCAAGATTTGATATCAAGCATTGAGAAAATGCTTTCTTGGCTTCTTTCATTTTTTCACACTTCACAAAAGGCTCTTCATACTCAATTCATTTTGTAAATAGTGTAACGCGCTTTCGACTTCTTTATATTTCCTTAATTTTTTAGAGGAAAAAATCACGCACATTTCTTGAATACGAACGTGTCTACTGAATGAAAAGTAATGTCTGTCCATCACATGTCTTCAGTCATTTTAACGTCCTCTCCCATCTCCCTTCCCTGAAACACTTCGTCAGGTTCACGCGCCGCAAACATGGGATGCAGTACACTTAAAGGGGGGGGCATCGCCCGCGGGCGCTCCGCCCATCGCCCACGCAGACCTCCCCCCCGCACGCCCGTGCTCTCTCGTCCCGCGCGTCCTCCCCGCCGGCATCAAACATAAATTAGCCGGGCCCTATTAGGATAAGTAACGTAATGCATTGTCGAAGTACGCATTTCTCGTTAAAACAATTACGGGCGGGGGTGGCTGGCGGGCAGGCGAGGGTAGTTTATTAGCGCGGGGGGATTAGCGGGGCCGCGCCGCCATTAGGTTGCGGGGCTGCAAAGCTCTCTCCGCCGCAGCGCCCCAGCCCGAGGCACACGCCGGGATTCCTACGGCACTGCGAAACACGTGCGCCAACTCAGACCCCAGCGAGCATTCATCTGCGCCTGCAGCTACACGCCGATCCTTTGAGCGGCGCCAACAAAAATAAAATGCTTTGTTTCATCAAGTATTACGCATGTATCATCCGCAATGTTTTTCATTGTTTCAATGTTATATCGTGGAAATCTTTTCTTCGTACCCGCGTGATGTATATTTCTGCCGGAAACGTTGACAGTTGTACAGTAATATCGCAAATCCGTGTGTATGGAAATGAAAACTTTGTGATGGATCATTGATTTCAATTACCGAGATGTCTTTCGCTTATTATTATTAACAGAAATACTAATTTATGTGAACATATCACAGAGTTACATACTAATGTAAATCACAATTAAATTGACATAGTGCAGATAGAAACTTACAATGTATTTTGTTTTTTATCCTGCGGCCAAACATTTTAAAAAGTTTTGTAACGCAGTATGTGTATAATTATTTTCTGCGTGTAATTAAGTAAGTCATGTTCCAATAGACAGTGTTAACATTTCGGGTGTAAAAAGAAAGCTGAATTTTCCATTCTCAAATCGTAAGATGTAGAATTAATGAATATGTCGCACGATGGACAAAGTCCACGTAATCGTAAGATGGTGATAGTCATTTTGAAACTTCACTGCTTGCGTCAACCAGAAAATAATGTTATCTAGTAATAGCACGATTGTTCGCTCTTCAACGCAAATCAAAGTAAAAAAAAAAGTGTCAAGTAACGAAAATGTATTTAAAAAAATAAAAAAAAGACCAAGTAAATTCCGATGCCTTTTGGAGTATTATTCCGACGAACTCACAAACGGCACGCATTGTCGATGCAGTGCAGAGAGGCCAACTTACATATTGC
This sequence comes from Teleogryllus occipitalis, assembly GCA_011170035.1. Lineage (NCBI taxonomy): Eukaryota > Metazoa > Arthropoda > Insecta > Orthoptera > Gryllidae > Teleogryllus > Teleogryllus occipitalis. The sequence continues at coordinate 531,615 of BLKR01000275.1, forward strand.
ACCGTGCCGCTGTCATACTGTGCAGCCTTGTGTGTTGGAGAAGGGGGTTGGGGAACGCGCCGCCTGGCAGTCGGTTCGGCGGGGCAGGGCGGCGGGGCGGGGAGCGGCGCGACGCAGCGCGCAGCCGGCAGCGAGGCTTTGTGCGCTTTGTCTGGGCGCGCGCGCTGGCTGCGCGCCCTCCCACGCGCAGGGGCGGGCGCGCAGAATGGCCGCCGTGCTGTGCTGCGCGGCGCCGCGCAGCGCCCGCCTTCCGCAGCAGACGCCGCCGAGAGGTGTGTTGCGAGATTTGCCGCAAGAGGCCGATGCGCCTGCGTCTGACCTAGAGGTCATTCGAGAATCGAAATGTCTGAAATTGAAGTCAGATTGGTTTGTTAGACCGTTAAACTCGTACTGCAGCGAAAATTTGTTTGGTCCTTATAATTAATGCGGCACAAAAATTGTTTTGCTGATAAAAAAACATTGATATTTCTTGAAGATACAATTTTGTTTTAAAATTGAAGATCACTACACTAATGGAGACTTTTCGGGAATTTCGATTATTCTCATCAGGCTGTAACGATAAATCATTTACAATTAATTTCATTATACACGTTTTAAAGCTTGTCCACGCAACATAAATCATTAGCTCACCTTCAAATGTCGGTGTTGTAAGAATGGCTTCCTTTCGAAATGTCTAAACGTCTATACTGAGAAACAGTCACGTGCAGCAATCGAGATAAGCTGTTGCCCATTTTGTTTAAATATTAAATTCTCTTCTCATTTTAATCTGTGAAAGCCTCGTTTTTTGTCACCATGATCATAATACTCATCCTTACAATGAATTGAAATATTTGGAAGGATAAAAGTGATAAATCGTTGCACTGCATTTAATGCGTAATTAATTTAATGCTTTAAACATCATTCGCAGTTCCGTCTTTCATTATTTATTTTATTGTGACAGTAATTAGTTTTACAAAACGTGTATAAGGTTAATTTTCTTCGAAATTCTTTCCCTAATGCTTCTTACCCTGGTGCGTTTCCCTTGCTTTACATATTCACACTTCCTCGTCAGAGATTTCTCAGTATATTGTGTTGCGTGTCTAGATATGCTGCGGTGCGATCTTTATGGGCGTACATCGGCACTACTCAGACTTCCTTTTGAAACAGACGAGAAGCCGTTTCTGCTGAATGGGATAAGTTAAATTATTATGGAAATAAGGATCTCGTTTACAGCAGGAAATCTGCTTGGCGTATTTGCGGTTTGCTGAACTTTAGTACGGTCGAAAATGGAGGAATTGTATGGAAAATGGTTATGACCCCAAATCGGGTAAATGTAATATTAAAAAAATAAGCTACTCAAATATCGTGCGTTCACGTTGTGCTTGTCTAATTAAATGCATATTTGAATTGTGATCTCGGAAGCAAAGAAAACAAGAATTTTAACGGAAAAGAAAATGTTTGTCAGGAAACAGACTAGATGTGGAGATAAGTATTGTAGTCTACTTACTCATGAATGGAATATTATTGAGGAGGATTAATTTCTTTAGATTGATCTGCTAACCATGTCGAACTTGTAGGACGGGGTGAAAAAGTTTCACATCATTTAGAGTACACAATTTTGCTATCTGTATTACTCCCGGATTATGGATTTACAGTAGTTTCATAATGCTTTCTCTCGGCAGATGGTGATGCGCGAAAAACTTCAAAAAACACAACTGTGAAGGTGCTGAATGTAATAAGCTTACCAAGTTTTTACAAGTTGAATTTATTATTGCGCACATGCTTTTCTGCCCTTACGTTCAGGCGACGGTTAAGTTTCAGATTCACGTAAGTCGTGCATTATAAATGCAGATGCGTTTTGGTCTTCAGTGTATTTAACGTGTCTTAAATTCTCCAGGGGTCTTTCTGAAACCACTGAAAGACGAGAAAAATACTTTTCGTGTTTTCACTATAATGATGGATCACGCGATAACATTACTAGTTCTAGTTTTTATGTATTTGCGATCAGGGTTGCGTTGTGATGGAATCGACGCTTAAGAAAAGTGACTGGTCTAAAGTCATTTTTCAGAACTGTTTTATCCCAAGCAGACCTGAGTATTTCGCGGTCTAAGTCGGTGCTCTAAGTATAGATTGTTTTGTGATCTTCCTTTATAGAGATTTTTCTGAAGAAAAAAAATTCTAAATGTATTTTCAAGCTTAGCTAAAAAATTTCAGTGGAACCCACATAACCCTCACCCACGGAACATGATTTTGTACAATAAAGATCAGTTTATCTCAGAGGAATAACAAAAAAACAACGAAATAATTGTATATAATATATAGAGGAGTACTTGCGTAGATTAAAATAGTAAATATTGTTACAAGTCATGCTATACATAATACATACTAGATTTCCATACTGAGGTACAACAATGTGTAAGAATCGGAATGGAGTAAGAGTGGAATTAAAGGGTGGGGGCAACGGAGAAGGGTCCAATGTATCGAGGTACAATATGAGGGGTTGTACTGTTTTTGAGACGTCACTTTCCCTGTACAACGTAGGTATGAACAATTATTGAATAACGATAGTTATTTCTTATGTAAATATAAGTGTCATTCCAATACGTTTGATCTGCTAATATTTTAGTTTCAAATTTACAGTTTACTGTGAAATTCTCTGAAACGATAGTAATATTCTTAGATTTTTGGAATTTTCTTTTGGAAGTTAGGAATCTCGATGGTGCGGCTCAATATAAAATTATAGCATTTTTAATTTATCACACTACTTGAATATATTAATGTCTGTCACGATAAGATACTGCTAACTATTCACTAAACTGTTAGGTGAACCTTTTTCTCGCGCGCAGTTTGTTTCCCGGCGCGGATGGCGCCAGATAAAAAGCAAATCTCGGATTAAGTCGTTATCGTAATGTCCCTATGAGGGAAAAGGTGTCCGCACAATGGTTGGGAGCTTAGCCCACTTTTATCTAACGAGTGGCCGTGATAACGATCTGAAATGAGACGGTAGTGACGCTCAGGAGTAACTGTGGTCGCAACGGTGGTGCGAGGGCGTTAGGTGTTTTAATTTTAATTTTTTTCACATTGGGCGAGTTAGGCTGATTATGAAAGCATCAGTGAGTTTTACAGAAATTGAACAGTTTAAAATCGGATTTAGGATTCATTTATACAACAGTGGGTCGTATAAATTGAATATCCAATTAAAAATTAAACCTTGTATGTTATGCACTGTTATAGTTCCTTTAAAAAACACGTCGGTATCAGTGCCTTATATAGAGATTGTTTTTGTATTTGGTTTGAATTGAATACCTACTCTTCAGGATTTGGGTGCGCTCTGATTTCGTTAGCTCTAAATGGACACTCGATTAAGTAATTCTTATTTCTCTATGGTCCCGAGTCCAATAATTCAGCATAAGCCTTTTTATAACTCGCGCTCTCTCGTATTGACTGTTCCGTTAAAAATTGTTTTATTTTTTGAATTCAGTAGGCCATCACGAATATTAATCTTATTACTCGATTCTAAAATGTCACGAGAGGACAGCCATAACAAAGCCTACATTTTGAATTTCTAAACTAAGATTGCTAATATGACGAGAGAGAAATTTCCCGAACGGGGTAAATCTGTCGGGAGACGTCACAAGGCGAGATCTGCAAAATTCTTCACTGACAATATTGTCAAGTATAAATACAGAGGTTCACCAATTGAGCTTGACTAGCTTTAGTACTCACCACTAAATACTCACCACTAAACTTGGAATACTCACCACTAAACCAAGTATAAATACATCCAGTAGCTATGTAAATAAAAAATGACAATATAAGATTCATCAATAAAAACTTTCTATTTTAGATTTTTTCACCTTCAAAGCCATGCGAATTTTAAAAGTTTGTGAATTAAGTAATACTTTTAGCTTAAACTATAGGTTAATAGTAAGCGTAAAGACATTTTTGTGACTGTTCAATTCAAAGAAATGTCAGCAGTTCGGAAATCTAGAGAATACGGTTCGGTATTCTAGAGAAACGTGTCATTAACCAGATACGGGAATGACTCCCCCGGACGAGCGGGCCACGCCTTTCGAAGCCCCATGCTGCTTCTGGAATTCCCACGTAGGGACAGAGAATTTTAGGGCGGCACCTCACTAATTGCGACATGCAGAAACCTGTTTGGCTTCTGTTGTCGCCAAATGCGTTCGCTGCCCTTGTTGCCCTTTTGTTGCCGGAGGGTATTCTCCGAAAGATCAATACCTTACTTCCAGATGTCCGATGAATATTGCTCAAATATTTTCTTGGAAATACTTTTGGTTAGTTGGAAATAGTTTACATTACAGGCAACAGAAAATACCAAAACTTTTCTGCTCTGATAAATGGATAAACGGCTGTTATTTGAATTAATTTCTGGAAACTCGCATTCCGCATACAAACGCTTTTAGGCTTTTTGAAAATTGATGTTGGTCGCGGGTTTATACAACAGCTTCTCTGCACAGTTCTGCTTGTAATGAATAAACACACTTTTATCACTATCTATTACCGCACATACATTGCTCGTGGAGGTATCTGGGATACCAAGGATATTTTGTGAGTGACTGAACTATAAACAACTGAGACAACTAAGATTGCGTAATTTCACTTCATAAAACGATAAGCAGATATGTAATGGTCGCATTCCCGAATGCGCGAGTGCCGATGCTAATTTGGCCACTCAAGAAATTATTACGCCCATGGAATCTTGAGTCATCTGAAGTTTACCGTGACATCAGGCATGGAGACGATGAAATGTGGATTTTTAAAAATTGGTTTGTTTATCGATTTAATTTTGCTCTAATGTTCTGTAATTTCACACCTTTTGAAAGCGTAGAAAAATACTTTTAACTGTAATGTCCCGATAATGTTGTTCGTAACTGCGACCAACTTGTCTCGTCTATATCGCTACATTCTGAGGAGAGTTCCAACGTGTTCACGGTCCCCTCTGAGACACGAGCACTGCCGGTGGCGAGTGCAGTGAACAGTGGCGCTTCCATTGCTGCGCGCGCGCATTCTGGCGAGAGGATAATGGTCCTCGAGGGCGCAATATTTCTGCCAGGCTTCTCAACTAGGGGGCTCTGAACTCTTATTAAGAATATAGAGCTTTATTCTCGATGTCAACTTCACTGTTTTGTCTTCACAAAAAATCCAATAGTGCTATGCTACGCATACGACAGTCCTGCTGCCATCTATGGGGTCTATATATAATGTAATTATTATTTTGGTATCTCCACGACCAATTACTGTGGTGATCTTGTTAATCAGTTTTCAGCAGTTGGTTAATAATGACAAAATTTGTCATGGAGAAAACGGTGCCAACTTTCTATTAGAAACCACACCATACTGTAAATTATTACACAAGTATTAAAATGACAAATTATAGTTTACACCGTCTTTAACAGTAGCACATGAATGCTGCACATGCTGTACTACTCATTTTTAAGTAAAATAATTATATAAACTTTCGCAAAGCTTTCATTGAACACGCGCAATTTCTTTTATTTTTATATTTGACTTTCGACACCTCTCTTGAAATAGCCTTTGCCCTTATCGACAGGAATGGAGCTTCGGGGAATAACGCAATTATATACTTGCAACTAAACGTTCTCTTAAACATAATCCTGAACCCTCGCTATCGTGTTCCGGCTCACCTTTCCCTCCTGCTTATACTCCATATGCATCTCATCTAACTTTTCATTCGCAGTAAAGGCTTTTATAAATTTCTTCTGCATTTTTTTAAAACATAAATGAATGGGTGAAAATGTATGTGCAAAATTATTTATGTGGATCAAGTAACAAAGAGTTTTAAAAAAATGTGAAAGATAAGGGTTGTATCGGAGTAATTAAATGAGTATGAAATAAACTGCAACGATTGACTCGTTATTTCTTCGCAAAATTCTAATTCCTTACGCAGAGGATTTTTCAAGCTGATGACAAGGTTTTCACGTATTAAGACGAAATAAAATTTTATTGGGCAGACTCCTAAGCAGACACTTCCGATCTCTTAGCCAGCTCTGCACGACCAAGCTGAGAGAGCCTCGCATGAAGGAATTTCCAGACCTCCGAAGAACTTTAACGTGCGGTCGGAAACACAGCTAACTCTATCCAAGTTTCACGTTAATTTCTCGCATCCATTGGAGTAGCCCATTGCATGTCTAAGAAGCGACGGTCTTCCATGCGAGGAGGAGGAGGGGGGGCAGCCCGGGCGCCTCCACAAAAGCTCCATCGATCGACGGCGCGCCGGCGACGGCCGAGCTCTTGCCCACGCCCACGGCGGGCGACGGGCGGCGGGCGGCGGGCTGGCGCTAAACCAATCATCGAGAGCGCGGGGCTTAGGCCTGTGGCGCCGCCCGGCGACAATAGTCTCCGGTCATAATCCATGCAGATCCCGCGTGTCCGACACGCCGCGCTTCCGCACTCGTAGCCCCGCGCGCGCACGTCGGCCCTGCAGCAGCAGCAGCAGCAGCAGGGCCGGGGGGAGGAGGCGGGGAGGGCAGAGGTGGAATGGGTGATGCAGATAGAGGATGACGGAAAAGAAGCGAGGTTTGGTGTCAGGGGGCGGATTCAGAAAGTATTTGCAGGAGGAGGTAAATTCAGTTAGGATCTTTCTAAAGAAAAGTAAATACTTTTATTTATTTCAAGATAACTATTTTTTTTAAAAATAGGTATTCATAATGGGAATTATGTTTTGGATGCGATAATATACATTTGGTTGTTATTTTGTATAGATAGAATAAAATAAAAAAAATTTCATTGTTTCAAAGGGGATCGGCATGGCACCCATGACCCCTCACCTTGGATCCGTCACTGGTTTTAGTGGATAACAAAATCGTTGATCATTTTGTTCTTGTGTTATCCAAGATATAGCAATACTAGTAAACTTTTTACTTTATTATACCAGCATTTTTCTGCGTTACTGTTATTGATCGTCTTCCTAGTTTTTCTAAAAATATCCAAATAAATTAAAGAATTTGAATATTTAAAAATTCTAAATTTTATAATTAATACTTAAGAAATTTAATATTCCTACAATTTATAAACGGTAAATATATATGAACAATTAATGAAAATCACAAACTGTCGAAAGTTTGTTACATAAATTTCAAAACTTTAATTAAATAGTTCCCGAATTAATATTTTGTATTTACTCAATATATCAAACTATTTAAACACATTTTTACCTTTTAAACTGTTGAAAGAATTAAAATAAAGTTCCCAGATGTATAATACGCAACAAAATTATACACATCACCATTTTGCACTCTGTAAATTTTCATGAAAGGTAGGTCATGACTGCATCTTACGTGGAGTCGCCCTTGCCAAGAATGAGAGAGCTCATGATTGGCAGTAAGTTATGATTAGACTGTCGACAGCGAAGGGTCCGGAAATGGCAGGTTCGCAACGCGAATTCCCTGCATGACAAGGGCAAGGGCAGAACGGTTACGCCCTCCGACCTACGCCCTCTGTCCTCCCTACGCTGCACCTTTCCGCGGCCCTTGGTCGCCTCAATAGGGGCAATTTCACGCCGCCCACGCATATTTAGCGCCCTCCCGGGGTCCCAGCTGTGGCGGCCCCCTTGCGGTGTCAAACGTCTATTGAAGGGGCCCGTCCCCTTTGCCTCGGAATGAATGAGTTGCTTACTGCCGACACACGGTAGCAGCGATTCTTTGTTGTAGAACGCTTTAGATAGTGAATATTCACTAGCAGTCTCGTTCTTCGTTTGTGTATGAAAAATACAGTGGTGAGAGTGAATTTCTTTGGTATTTTTTTCAATTGCTAATAATAGAAAATAGTAATAGCTTTCCATCTTTTAAAGAATGCGAGTTCTTTTGTCTTTGGAGTTTTACTTCTTTCTGGGGAATTCAGAAATAATCGTTGATGGAGTTTATACTTCTAAAATTTTGTATCGAGGCCCTACCGGATAAGATTTTCTAATAATAACCGACCGCAATGCATTTTGCAAATAAATATATATATATATTTAATGAAACTCAAATTTTCATGCAACATCTTATGTGAACTGCAAAATCTTAAATGCTCTCCGGATTAAACGATAAACTTAAACGATAAAATGAAAGTAATATTCTTTTGTCAATTTTTTTTACAAAATAATCATTTTAAACGAAAAGGGTTAACGAATAGATGTTTGACGAGACCAGAAATAGGACATTTAGTTTTAAAGTGCATTTCTTTTAACTTGCCATGTGAATGCTAAGCACAGTTATAAAACTCTACCAATGAACAAACTCGAAGCAAAATGTTAACACAAGATTAATTACAAAACTTGCATGTGACAAATTGACAGAACGGTTTTACATCCACAGAACATTAAAGTATTCTCTCATACAAATCCTACGGAGTTCATCTCTTAATTGCCATCCGCATCCTTCGTCGCCGGAGGGTCTCTCCGTCCACAAACGCACCCCACGGGGCTGGGCCGATTCCACGGCTGGCGTTGCGACCGGGCGCGCGACAAAGCGCCGGGGCGGGCGGGAGGGCGGGCCGTGTTGGTCCAACGCGGGGGGCGGGGGAGGGCGGGACGGGGCGGGTACCTGTCTATTAGCGGTCGCCCAAGCGCAGCGCACCGCGCGGACAGCCGTCTGCGCCTGCGCCGCGCAGAACCCACAAAGAGTCTGCGCGTCTCCAGCGCCTTTGAGGTTTGCTTTGGGGCGGCGCGAACGCACGTGGGCAGTGCCGCGCTGTGTTGGGTTTGCTTGGTGAACGAACGCTCCCCGGGTCGCTTCTTTTCTGTGGCGATTCGGCGGTTATTGGGAAATGGATGTTAAATGCGGAGGTCCAGTTAGACTTTTGATGGCCTCCGTGGGGTTGGGCTGTGGAGCGGATCTCGCGTAAAGCATGGGTGTATTAATCGTCTATTTCCTGGTAACTCTCGTGCAACAATGTGATACAGAAAGCAAACCATTTACACACGCGTTTGATTTTTTTGTCCTCTGCAATTAATTGTAAGGAACTTTCTTGAGTTAGATTCAAAAGAAAAAAAGTGATTTAAACTGCCAACGTTTCTGCTTTTATTGAGCCTTCATCAGAGCTGTAACAAAGCGTTTTTTTTATTAACTACGCAAAAATAATTTTACAATCGCCTCATACTAGCCTATATCGAAGTTTTGAAAATTTAATCACCATTTTGGTTTATTAAAATGGTGAGTTACATCCGTGAGATGTAAATCTGATCTCAAATGGTGAGTCTCAGGAGTATACAAAATTGCAATATAGGCTTATATAAGACGATTATAAAATTAATCGCCTGTAGTTACTAAGAAAAACTATTTGTTACAACTCTGAAGGCCGAATAAAAGCCGAAAAGTTGGCTGTTAAATCACTTTTTTTTACCTAAACTCGAGTTCCTTGCAATCCATCCATTTATAATCACTAAACTATCATTCGTTCCCTTATCTTTATACAGTGGAAGGCAAAGACAGACCCTGCTTGTAACCAGTTCAAGAAGGGGACACCCTAATATAATAAATATCTTAAAGGAAAATTTGTCTAAATGAAATTTGTAAACATGGTCATAGATTTAACGCAATTCAAAAATGTTTGTACTAATATATTACCGTACAGTTCTTTTCACACAATTGAATCTCCGACTTTAGAAGCCTTTCGTCGATCTTCTCCGATAAGACCTACTTCCACACTTTGTGCTTGCCGCCAAATGAGCATCCCCGATATTCAATTTCAACCTTCGACCTGACAATGGCTAGCTTAATGCCGATCCCTAAAGCTTATACTGTAGCGTCTTTCTTGCTTGCTTCCTCGTAGCCTGAACCCCTTTACTCTATCTTCGCTCCATACCCACTATTCAGTTTTCCGCGAGTCGCCGTTGGGCAGCGCGTAATCCGCCGACACACAGCGGCCGGCGGAGCGTTTCACCCCCTGCGCGGGCAAGAGCGCGCCGCCGCGCGATTGTCCTGGACCGGGACACGAGCACAACGGCCGCAAAGGCTGCCGGCCTGCCGCAGCTCCGCGAGCGGCCACCTCCACGCTCTGCAATGCAGACTAGGGATAGCGAAAGAACATCGATGTTTATAAAACATCTATGTTTTTCACCAGAGACATCGATATCTTAACATCGATATTTTGCTTTCGAGGTTTTCTTCATATCGATATTTTGTTGCAAAAGCATCGATGTTATTTTTTTAAAGAATAAAGGAGTTTAGGCACATTGTAATAGTAGCAGCAATCCACAGCAATATCGTTGTTTTGCGTCATCCTTTTTATCACGCTGCGCCTGTGCAATCTGAGGGAATTTTAGGTGTTTTTACTTTGTGTATGAATAGATGTGACTAAAGGGTAAAGAAACGAAACGTGATGTTATTTATTGTTAATTTTATTCTTTAGATTCGATAATTTTTATTAATATACTATTAACGTGCTGGTAATCAAACCATAAAGTATATCTCTTTTACTTATTGTAATTAAAAATGGATAGGAAATAGCATGTTTATTAGTCTACAATTAAAAACATCGATGTATCTGTTTTGGTAAAATTTGCCATCATTAATGGAGATACACCTGCTGCAGCCACTTCTTGTCCCCTCTCATTCTATGCTCGCGTGTTCTTCTCAGCCGCTGCTTAGTTAACTCTCTTCTTAGCAATAAGCACCTTCCAAGAAGAGTTGGAATATTATTTGTTGATACTATCTGAAGCCGCATGTATCGATTTAAACTTTGGACGTGTCTCCCGCTCCCCGATCTTTCTCCTTCCCGGTTGTTGTGCTTTGACCCCGCAGTCTTCTCCTGAACTTGCGATTATCCCCTCAGCATTCAAGTTTGCCACTGCCTGCCTGAAGCAGCCAGCGCGCTCCTACCTTTTCGGGAGCCCGTTCTAGGAGCACCCGCTCGCTACCACGGCTGTGGACCACGATGGCGTTGGAGCGCGCTATTGTCCGTGCGGTATCGCGCCCGCCGCATCTCGCCACCGCCTTCGCCTCCACCACCGCCGCCTGACCGCCGCTCGCCGCCCGCCGCGCGCATTCACGCGGCCCTCGTTCGTTAAACTCTCTCGCTTGGCTGCCGCGCGGGTATTCGCTCGCCCACCCCATCTTGCTCCGCCCCGCCCCCGCTCACTGTGAATGGGCAGCGGGACGGCCCCCGGGGGACGCTGGTCAAGGAGGGCGTGGCGGAGGTGTTCTCTGGAGCACTCGAGGGCACTTCAAAGATAATTTCCCGCGTTGAGTGACAACGGGCGCGAATCCAAGAGCTGCTGAAAGTTTTTTCATCATCAAACAACTTGTTTGATGTTTAAAAAAAGCTATTATTTTTATTCATTACCATTATAAATCCTCTCCTATTGTAAATATATTAAAACAATATTTTACAATAAGACGCGTCAAATCAGTTATTTTGACAAGACAATTTTTTTGGGTGCTGGTCTATGTGGGAGGGGATTACGCCTTCCATGTGCCGTCAATCTTAGATTCTTTGCTTTCAGAGTGATTTTATTCCAGAGTGCAAAGTAATTTGTTGTATTTGTTTAAGTCATTACGTTTTAAATGTAGTGTAATATTGCAAGATGATATTTAATGAGATATTCGCTAATCGGTTTCTTAAAGTACTACCAACACATTCTGCAACGCAGATGACGCAACTACAGATCCATTCAACCATCACGTCAGTACCAATACTTGTGCACTTGATCACATCATGTTAATATAAATATTTGTTGTATTTAAAAAAATCGAATATCAACTTTTGAGTTAAAAAGGATATACCTGTAACAAATGAATATAAGACCGCTTTCGGTTTTTGCTTCTCCTTCCCGATTCTAGTACATTTGATACCACATATCGAAACCAAAGCAAGGCAAGATGCAAGTTTCTTGGAGCATAATCTATTCACAATGTCTTGCATTAATTGTTTAGGTCGCGAACGGAAGTTTAGTATATACATTTGCATGGTATTGATAAGTAGACAAGAAAGGTAAAAATGAAGGGCATCACCTGCGTAGGTGAGAGGACGCGGTCAAGAGGTCTCGGAGACTGGAGCCGCAGCGTCTCCGAAAGCAAGTGGAGTGGAGGAGGAAAAGGCGAGTCCGGAATGCTTCACTTGGCGGCGGTTCGTGAGCACCGCTGTATGGGTTTCTCATTTCGGAGGGAAGGCAGGCGAAAGACACAATAGCGCAGGTCGGAGTACATTTCAGGTGCAGCAGTGACGCACGAAGTTGCTGCTTCAAGATTCCGCACCGCTGCCCTTTATCGTGGGCGCCCGTTTGTCTGGCAGCTCCTCTCCCAGAAGGCGATTCACGAGTTGTTTTTCTCGACTGGAAGACTCCACATTCAGTTTGGACTAGTTTCTGAAATGGAGCTCCTATGTTCTTTTCCCTTTGTTGAGAACTTTGTTTCCCCTTTTCTTTGGAAACCCCTACAACTCATTCGACGCGTTTGAAGCTTCTCGGTTCTAGTTTGTACCACAAACTTGAAACGGCCTATCCCCTAGGGAGGCCGATCTTGCTTTCTAGTGAAATACAAAATCACACCGTATTAAATTAATTTGTTTTTGGTAAATGTATCTTCATGCTTAAATTTTACGACATCCTATTAGAAATCCAGGCGAATCACGTGTAGCGCAAATCTTGTGCATTATCATCAGTATTAACGTTCTTACGCTATACTTAATCACGTACTTAATAAGAAATTGTCAGCATTCATATGTACACTGTTGTTAATTTTATTAATTTACTCGATCGTTTATACCACTCCGTCTATTTGTGATTTATACTAGTTTGATTCTGCGATACGGTTTAACTCAAAAGCGTTCCTGATTGTCCTTTCAGTGTCACTGCTATACAGAATATGATGCATTACAGCTAAGCCTCCAACACCGAAATGTATTCCGCAGCTGAAACTCCACACCTCGCACTTTCGTCCAATTTTGAATTTCGCAACCTCTTTTTTTTATAAATCGATTATTACCTCCGTTACGATTCCGAGCGCATTCTCGCGCGCGACATAGAATGTTTTCGCAATGAGCTTGGAATGAGTAGAGGCGTGGACAAATGGCGACCGTTCCACCGGCGGTGGTGGCTCGATTGGATGGGAGAGATGTGGAGTGCTGGGCCTCGCAGAGCCGAGCTGCCCGGCCGGGTGTGTTTCGTGCCTCGTGAATCCATTTGTTAGCGTCAGCGTGACGGGGCATCAGGGCTTCGACAGGCGGCCGCCGGGCAAACAGGTGCGCCAGTTCGTGTGTCCCCGCCCCCTCCAACCCCGCCTCCGCCCCGCTACGCCCGCGCCAGGCTAATCCGACGGGCGGCGCTATCTCCGCGCGCGCCCGCCCGTCCCCGCCCCAGCCCCGCCCCGCCCCGTGGGCGAGTCCCTGCGGGGAGACACTCCGCCGTGACGGCCCTTCGACGCGCCCAACGCACATTCACTCCACCTGCAGCTCGTAGTAGTGGGCCGTTGGAGACAGTGGCGATTTCTCAGGGAGGACGCTCGATTCAAGGAGTTCTCCTTTTGGAAGAAAATATTAAATAAAATATTTCATTTCGATTTAGAAAAGAGTAAAAGGAAAGTTCAAGGAGTTGAAGGAAAATGTATAATTTTTTTTGTAATAGCTATAAAGAATTTCAGTTTTAAAATATGTATGCTTTGAAACAACGCGTCTCGACGCGAAAACGATCTCGATCGCTTTGAAAAGGAACTTGCAGCATTTCCTCCTCCCGTGTAGTAATAACTTGCTAGACAATCCCCTACGATCACATCAAAGAAACAGAATTACAGAAAAGTTACAGAGGCAAAATAACCAGATATGTTAAATAGATTCCCTACCAAGTATTGCTTTGTCGATAGTGCTTTCTCTTAGATCAACGGAATGACGTTTATTATGTCTGGACCAATACAATCACTATTAATTATGAACAGAATTTGACATTTTTCTGAAAAGTAATGAACATTTTTTATATTTACAAAGATGTGGACATCCATTGTAGTGTACGATATCATAAAATCCTGCTTACACAGTAAAAACGTAATGCATCACATATAATTATATTCATTCACAATTTTCAAAAGTAAAGGGACAAATATTGCTGGACATCTCGTTTAAATACACTCTGCAATCTTTGCAATTAAAAACACTATCTCGGAACTTAAACTCGCCTTCTTCACTTTCAACTATAACCCCACGCTCATAAATGCTTGCTCGCAAGCAGCCAAACCTTCTCGGAGAACCAATCGAATTAATGAACATATGACGACAGATGTGTTCATTCTATTGTATTCGTTCGTTTGAATATTTCTATTATATCAAACGGTATCTGTAACATCACTAAAGATCACGAAAAATAATTGTTGGTGCGTCTGCATATGTGTACAGAAAATAATTAATTATTCCATAATGATTGTAACAGGTTATGTTCGGGTTCAATTTCATCAGCACGTAATGCGAATTAATGATTACTCTGTTCAGTAGTTATACATTTGGATTCACGAGAGACATAATACTATAACCCCAATGTGCTTGATAATTCTGCCTTTTCAGTGGAAATGGTCTTCATTGTAATATTTCTGTAAAATCAAAAATTAGTTTATATATTTATTAATTTCAAATATATAATTACAAAACGTTACTTGATAAATTAATTAAACGCATCATTATTGCTTTAGGTTTTTGCCACTTTGCCACAGCGTGGCACTACAGTTTGTTTCAGAACAAACGTTAACAACTTCTAGGGCATGTAGGGAGTCAAAGGCGATTATTTTTTCCCTACAAATATATAGTGGTAAATTTAAAATAAGTTTCACACGTGGTATTTTCCTCGGCTTGTAGGTAACACATTATTCACTGACATTTTGTACAAACACTAATTACAATATTTCTTATACCTGCGGAATAGCAGGGCATGTAGAGTTGCCACCAGTCATCTGCAACTGTTACTTGTGCACTTTGATTATATGAACTTCCCCAATGAATGCTCATTTACATAAAGTGATAAAGTTAGGTTCCTCTAAATGCCTTAAAATATTGTAACATTTATTCTGACCCATTTAGAAAGCGTAAAACGATAGTGACACGTGTGATGGGAGCGTTTGCCTCTTTGTTTTCATTCTAAACAAGGTAATGAAAGTGTTTTGGAATCGTACCGCTAGCTACCGCGTCAGGGTAGCTAATAGTCGAAGCCAGTTTGCACCTTCTTTTCGTCTCGCCTCGTTTGCATTAGTTTGGTACAACCAGCGTCGTTAAAAGTTGGAACAATTTTCCTTAACGGACCCCGAAAAACTAAGAGGAATATCGTACTCTCATAATGCCATAAAGTAACCTGTGCCTGTGCCACTCCTTAGTGCTTAGCGAATTTCTTATCGAAGTTTGACTTTTTGATAGTTTAGCAAGAGCACGTGGGGGCAAACAAGATGACACAGGTTCGATTACCGGTAGGGCGTGACTTACTTTTAAAGTATTGTGTCTATCTGTTTTCACTCTGCAAAAACTGTTTACGGTCATATAGAACTTAAACAGCATGATGCTACCTAACGTAAGGATTAAAGTATTCAAATTTTTCAAAGCATTAGTTACCCATGGTTTACACTGTGTGTAACATTTTTATTCTACAAAATTGCCAACCCCAAAAGGTGTGGGGTTGGTGACAATCGAGTTTTAAATAACTTGCCTTACAGCAGGTCTATAAATTTGTTCAGAATATTATGGCCTCGTTATTCAGAGGGGTAGTAACCGAGGAGGCCCGGGTGCGATTCCCAGACGGGTCGTCGAATGCTTTGCACAATTTGAATTGTAAGACGCGTGTGTTCCGCTTCACAGCGGATCGCCTGCATGGATGTGCTTGTGGGCTGACCTGGATAACGCTGGGCCGGGCGTGTGTTGCAGCAGTGCGCTGGAGTATCCGTGCCGCTTCGGCCACATGGCGGGGTACCTCAAGTCGCCCGCGCCGCCCGTGCCGCCGCACCACCAGTTCCACCCGCCGGTGCCGGGGCTGGCGGGCCCCTTCGGCCTGCCGCACGCCCTCGACGCCGTGCACCCCGCCGTCGGCTTCCCCCAGGGTGAGTGGTTATTCATTTCATTTCATTTTATTTATTTAACGTCAAAAACATGTCATTAAAACTGTCATTACTATAAGAAGAAATAAGAGGCCATCTTCGTCAACATATTAGTTTTATTAAGATAGCCGGCTTTCGACGGCTATACCGTCATCGTCAGTCTCGCTGCTTTCGGCAAAAGTTGGTAGTCTGTGCCTAGCCAGACTTGCCCGGCACAGTCTACCGACTTTTGCCGAAAGCAGCGAGACTGACGATGACGGCAAAGCTGTCGAAAGCCGGCTATCTTAATAAAACTAATATGTTGACGAAGATGACCTCTTTTATTTCTTCTCATAAGAACGTCAACAACACCACATCAGAATTCCCACAATTATTACTATAAGCCGGCTCGGTGGCCGAAATCGCTAAGGCAGTAGTGTCGTAGTGATCTCGGACCGAAGGGTCGCGGGTTCCAGTCCCGCCTCGGGCATGGTTGTATTTGTGTTCGTCCTTTCACTCCTTATCTTCACCATTTCGTTTCATCTTCGTAGTTACCATACCGTTAACGCCAATATTGGTCGCTAATGACCTAAATGTTGATGCAACCTTAAATAACAAAAAAAGATTACTAAATGAAGGGACCGCTTTGACAGATACTGCTTGGCCACTGCCACAAAGTAACTGTAGGTAATGTCCATGAACATATTTTGGCAGTGCGTTCGTTTGCATTCAGCTCATTTGTAAATGATTTTATCACTATTTCTTGCAATTTCATCTCCCTGCATCGTTCATTTGTTTCCCAACCTGTCAAAGTGGTCTCTTTTGTAGAGAAACTTCTCACCAAAATCTATGCGACTTACTATGCCGAGGCGTGTATTTTGTGCACGTTATCTTAAATTTTGGGATCCCTTCTCTAACTCGCATAAAAGTTGAATCCTGACTGCAGATGTAAATGAGGTTTTTTTTGGCATAATTGTTAAGAAAATGTTCGCTGCATATTATATATATTCTATCCATTTGGATTTGCTGCGCATGCTTCATGTTTTGAAGTGAAAAGTCTTTACTTGAGGGAGAGTGAAGGTTCATTCACAATGACACGTGCAGAGTAAAAGCTGCGTATAGTGTTATTCAGTGGAACCATTCACTTCGTGAACGTAGAACAAAAGACATAACCGTAAAGTTTGCTGGCTTTAGTCTTTTACTACTAACGTTTTAACGTTAACATTTCAGTTAACGGGATGTGAGAACAGCACACTGCAAGAGCCAAAGAATGGCAGACTGGTTTTGTTATTATAAGGTTTGTAAGTAGATTAATCTGTCAATCATCACAACTACCATTGTGCGTGAATCTCAATAGACTCATTTGTCGCACTCATGATATACGAAGTAATCATCCTGGCCTGGACGCCTAGACAAAAACCAAAACTTAAAAATGCAACCCAGCTTTGGATGTAATTTTCTCCATTTGCGTTCATTACAGCAACAGACTTCGGTAATGCGGCCAAAGCATGAAGAAAGTGGAGAATTTACGAGACAAGAGTACAAAACGTAGCCATCTAGATACCATGCATGACCAAACCTTGCGTTGCATCTCGTACGAGCTCTGTATCGGGAAAAACTCCACCTGCTACCTTCTCTGAGCCTCCGCCGGCGTCTCTTCCGCGCCTCGATCATTGCTTTACGACACAGTCCCGTGTAACCGCGTGGTGCAATGTCACCACACTTTCCTGCATTGTAGCCATCCCTATCCTTGCAGACATCTTTGACTGATCAGTAATAAAAAATAAAACAGGTGAGAAAAGACATTAGCCGTTCGGCGCACCTCAGGGGATTCCCCGCGTTCACCGCCATTTCTTTCCTTATCAACTCGCCCCTCCCCCTTCCCCAGTGGCGCTCGCCTTGTGCCCGCGGGCAGAGGGGCGGGGCGTGGCGGGGCAGAGCGGGGCGGGGCGGAGCGAGCAAATATTCGCGCTGTGGATTATGCGTGCCACGCCACGCCGCGCCACATCGCCGCCGGGCGCGCGGTGCGCCGCCGCCCCCACTGCCACCTCCGCCCCCTCCGCCCCCATCGCCGCCTCCGCCCGCTCTCTATTAATCCGCACGGCGCCGATATGTCAGCGTCGCACTGTTGATGGATGACCGCCCTCCGCCTCGCTACAACCCTCTCAACCCCGTGTGCATGATTTTTGCTTGGTTACCGCTTGCGCGTATAAAGGGTTGACGGCTGGGTGTGGCGCTGTGATCGGAGATAGAGCGAGGAATGCGTGTGAAATGAGTGATTGGTGATGGGATTTTGTGAGTAGAAGTCGCAACTGGCGGTTCATATTTCAGAATGTTTGGGGGAAGTGGAAGTTAAAATTTGTTAGGTATATTGGTTAGTGTTCAAAGTGTGAGATGATGCTAAGAGAGATCGAAATCATTTATCACAATTTCTCCCCGTCTATTCGAATGTAGTGTTCATACCATACGCTAATCCCTGTAATGTATTACCCATTCTATGTGGTATCCATTAATATAATTAAATCCATCAGTTGAACAGTTTTGAATATAAACATCGTTTAGAATCAATAGTTTTAGAATCAATAGTAGAAAATTATATAAAAATAAAATAAACATACGACTAAGATTTCAGGATTATATTTTATATTGAAGGGAAGGAATACGATCGCAATCCTAAAATACCATAAAACTCTAAATTATAAATATTTGTCTATATTTTTTGGCAAATAAAATGTGAACGTTTTTCATATTACTATTATTTTTTTATGACGTCACGATCCGTTTGTCTCCTAAGTTTGATTTCTTAGCAAAAAATATCGTCCAGTTATTCTCAACAGAGCTTGCATAAAGATCAATCGACAAAATTAAAAACTGTTTTCGACTCCATTTGATTGTCATGCCGACTAGCAATCCTCTATTGCAGTAGACTTAGGGTTGCGATTACACGGTGTTCACTTCGCCTTCATTTGCGACTGACCAATTGGCGGCTTTGGGTAACCGGCGTGCAAGATGGAAACCCGAGAGCTCCGACTGAGCTGGAACGTCGACTACATGCTCAGTCAGGCACGTCATTCTCCTGCGGTTATCTTCGCATTGTACCGGGGCGGGATCGCTCTCGTTTTTGCAACTCGCCGTAATACGTTTATCGTGGAGGCTGCAGTCGAGAGGGCGGGACCCGAAAAATCGCGGCGCCCTGGTCGCGGGTGGGCGTGGGGCGGGTCATTGTCGCCCAGAGCCGCTCTCCGGCCCGGAGGACAAAGCTTCGAACCCGGACAAAGCCCCCGAGCCGCGGCCGCGGTAAAACCCACGGTCGGAACGAAAACCGTATGATTGTTCAGATGATGTTCACAAGCAATAACACTGGATTACAGGACCGAATGTAATCATCCCGGTGCTAATAGGATTTCTGAGGGGACCAATTGGCAGTGGCTGCGTTTTAGCCTCGGACCCGCCCCGCCCCGCCCCGCCCCTCCCCTCCCTCGCCCCCTCCTGCCCCTCACCCGTTCGCCCGCCCCGCGTCATGCGCCAATGCTGCCACCCACTGACCGCGAGTTATCCCGTGGGAGATTTGTTGGAATCGGTTCACGAGAATCAAGATTTTGATTTTTGTTTAAAAATCAATCATCTGTTGAAATGAGGATTTGAGTTGGGCATTCATGGGAGAAACAAAACAAACAAGTATTTACGGAGGCTATATTGCTTTTGCAGGGGTGTTTCGCTTTAATAAAAATAAAAATAAAATGAGTAATTGTCGTTGCTAATACGGACTCATTAACTTAATGAATCTTCATTGATATTGGTTCACATTGCGGAAAACGAAGATTATAAAATCATGTTTTTTTTCTATCATACTTCAACATATTTTCATCTTGGTTATCTTCAAATTAAATGTGGGAAACCGATTGCTTCTAATTTTTTTTGTTATGACAGCAGCAATATTAATCTTAATCGCCTTGAAATGTGATAAAAAGAAACGAAGGGAAACAACAAAGGTTAGAAATAGAACATTTGATATTCTAGATTTTGATTTATTCTCTAGAGATAGCTTACGTGAATGTGAGTTCGGGAGATATACAGAAGTATTCATTCCTAATGAAAACAAGTATTATAACAGAACTCGTCTCCTAAATCGATGATTCAGATAAGCACAAAGTACTATCTTAACGAGCTCATTCACATTTTGAATATTATTGATAATATTCCTCTCTCACCTCGAAAAACTTGTACTTTGTAGAAGTATCGATGCAGAGCTCTCTACTGAAATGGATGTAACAGCAGTTTAATGGCAGGAGTGGGAACTTGCCAGTGAACTATAAACTACGCTTCTCTTGAGGGTCTTGGCATGCCTAACGTCGTCTCGTGCCTCCCGAGACGGCGAAACGCAGGGACCATGCGGCGGGAGCACGGGATGGGGCAGGCGGGAATCGAACCGCGAGGCGGGAGGGTGGGGGCGGGCGGGCGACGCGGGGCGTCGCGGAGTCGGATTACCGCGCCACCCACCGGGAAGCCGCCCGCGCGCCCGTCCGCTGGGGCTTCCCCGCCCCGCCCCGCCCCGCGAGCTGTTTCGCTCGCCAGCACCCTCGCCGCCACTGCTTCGGGTGCACGGCAACAGCAGTCGGGGAAGAGAACATACGCATGTGGCACATTATTTCTTAATATTTCATTTGAAAAAAAAAACAACAACAGAAAACAAACTTCGTTTCATTTGAATTTTGAAGTTGTAACACCATATTATCTGCTTTTGTTATAGTCGTTGAAGTCACTGCTTATGGATGGCTATTTTAAAAAAGAAATGCAAGTTAACATTTGTAAATACCATACTTGAAGAGAAAATTTTTCGAAAAGACACGAAATACATTTAAAAAAGGAGGAATTCCTTAACTTTGTTCCAGCAGATAAAAGTACTCTTCTATCAAAAGTAGAAGAATTGTATGAGGTTATCAGCTTCACTCCATTAGAACACATTGTTTAGCGAGACCTTAATTATAAAATTCTTAGAAGATTGCTAAAATCAGATGCTACCACCATTTTAATATACATTTTCAGTACAACAGTTCATTTGACGATACAAAATTGGTGAAAGTCATGAAAAAACGAGGAATAATGTAGCGTCAGTGGACTACTACGTTGCGTAAATGGTCTTTAGAACAGAAGCAGAAGTCATCATCTCGGAGGTGTAAAACTGTCTGGAAGGGACCGATCGCAGGTGGTAGTACACTATCCTGATTCTATGATTAAGGAATTTAAGTTAAGTCGTGTAGATTTCCCATTCTACCAGAATTGTATAATGTAAATTATTCTTTAAAATAAAATGTTAAAAACATACGTTAAGATTAATCTGCGAATATTATGAAAATGTATTTGTATTAATAACGAATGGTAACCTTCCTTCACGTGTCTATTAATTACAAAAGTAAACTTGGGAGAAAAATAGGTGTAAATCACACAAAACTATAAACTATTAGACATCTTTCAAATGTGAAATTGGCTTTTGAATTCAGTCCATACGTGAGCCAGTAATACGTGTTTCTTCACTCCGTCACTGCAGCGCCTCTGACCGGGAGGTCCTAGGTTAGTCCTGACGGCGGCAGGATTTTCGACACTAGCTTTCCAGCTAGGTCGAATTCAGTCGCGGTCTGGAGGA
The DNA here is from genome assembly GCA_011170035.1 of Teleogryllus occipitalis. Lineage (NCBI taxonomy): Eukaryota > Metazoa > Arthropoda > Insecta > Orthoptera > Gryllidae > Teleogryllus > Teleogryllus occipitalis. Next base: position 553,242 of record BLKR01000275.1, read on the forward strand.
GAATTCTAGCGGCCAGCTGCTCTGATCGGTAGTTTTCCGTGGTACCGTCAACACCAGGTGAATCCCGGAGCAGTATCCTACCAAACGGGCCACGGACCGCGCGCGATCGGTCTTTCCTCTTCCTTGTCCTATCCTCTCCCCTTACACACACACTAACATGCACCACACTACCACATATTCCGGGAGATCGGTCGGGAACTTAGAGCTTGTCCCGGCAGGGGCGGTGCCCCGCTGGTGGGAGAGTCCTGGTTAGGGGGAAACCCCACTAGCCGACGGGAGGTCGGCGCCGGATCTCGCCATCCAGCGGGAGAAAATCACAGCCATCTCCCGAGAAAAAACATACACTACACTAACGGGACTATGACCAAAGCAGTTGACGCGCCCGGAAACACGAAAAAATCAATCAATCAATCTTCACTCCATGGTTCAAAATAGTTTAACTTTACTTTTTTACTTAACATACATTTTTAATATTGTGATTTTGTAGTGCTTAAGTTTTCTATTGATCATGTCAATCTTGAAAAGCTTTACAAATTTGCACTGTACATTTGAAAAATGTTTCTATTAAAGGACATTTGTTTTTTCTGAAATGTTTGCGTTCATTTCCTTGGCAGAATAAACATTTTATACCATGTGTTCTGTAAACAAATTAAACGGATAAAAACAGTTTTTAAGGAGTGATTTTTTTCTGAATTAAATCTCGTCCAATTAGAAAAGGTCACAGGTTACTGGTTATTTCTAGGTTCATTGTTTAAAACAAAATACTCCCAGAGAGATTGCTTATTTAAAAAAATCTATATGACGTCTCTTTGAAAACATACTTCAAGCAGATTGTTGAATTACATCACATGCACATTTCTTTGAACACATTTTAAAACACCAAATTCACAAAAACGACTCTACATTAGCACTTTCTGCTTTAGTCATTTTCATTCACGCGTAACGTAACATGCAACGTAATTCCCTTTGAATCTCCAAATTCGACTTTGAAGTTTGACTGCTTGCGTGCGACACGCGCGTAAAAATCAACCGGCTTTCCGCGCGCAGCACACCGATCGGGAGACCTCGTTTCGGAGCTTCAGCTTATGACGCGCGGTCTTGAGCGGCGGCGGCGGCGGCGGCGGCAGCGGCGGCGTCCTGCCCGTCGATCGAAAAACACATTAGCTCCCCATTAGCGGACGCGTCCGCGGCAACCGTGCGTCGATACGTTTCCGATCTCTTTGAACGGGCCGATTATGCGCGGGGCATAAGTTGTGAAAAAGCTATTTAGCCATCCCGCTCCGCCCTGCCGCTAGCGCTAATGCGGCCCGGCGTGGCGGGGCGCGAGAGCGAGCGGCGGCGAGGCGGGGTGGGGTGGGGTGGGGGGCGAACTCGCGCGGCCAATATATTTATGGCGGTGCGTATTCATTAGTTGGGATATATTTTACAAATAGGATTTGTGAAGGTAAATCGCGTGGAGGCGGTTGGCAGCAATGGGGAGAGCGGCTCCGCGTAAATTACAGGCGCGCGCGGAGGCGGCGGGTGCCTTGCGGGTTGCGGCGCGGCCAGGGGTTGCGGCTGCGGCGGGCGCGGGGCGCGGGCTCGGGAGCGTTCGCTTTGAGAGCGCTAGCGCAGCGTAGCGGTGTTTGCGTGTCAACTTAACAGCCACCAGCGCACGTTGATTGAAATAATAAAATATCTTTTTATTGAGATTGCAAGCAGCTTTGGCGGGATTACGAAATCAAACTAAATGTGTTAATTAACCGTTAGCGTGCATTAGTGAAATATAAACAAAAATAACGCATCCGCGTGGAGAGAGAGAGACGAGAGAATCCACGTTGGCCGCGGTGGGTCAGGCTACGTAAAGTACGTTGGCCCCGCCTCTTCCCTTCTCACTCTATCGTGACTCTCCTCATTCACCAGCCTTACCCATTCGTCCGCCTACGCTTCTCCCATCACTTTTACACGCTGGTGGTTGGAATCTGTTAGACGTCACTCGCTCCATCGGTTGGCATGTTAAACAAACTCGCTGACAAACAATTCCAGGGCGATCCCCTCTCCCTCTACGTGGTGGCGGGCGCCCTCTTTCCCCCGCCTACCTCCCCGACTCTTCCCATGTCTCTCCCAGTCCCTCCCGCAGAAGAGCCACGGCGGCGGCAGCAGCAGCGGAGCCGAGGCCGCCTTTGATTTATATAAATGCACAATCACATCATTATATCGAAATGTAATGAAACTCTTTGAACTCAATACGGCTGCTGATCCGCTTAGCGCTGCTCGCCGCCGCGAGGCTGCCGCTTGATTGTTGGTTGCCAGGGGCAACGCACCCGCCCTTCCCCGCCCCGCCTCGCTCCGCCTCGCCCCGCCCGTTCTTCCTACCCCGTTCCGTTGCCTGCCTACTGCCTCCGCTGCCTTGTGGCCCGGACTGCTGCAAGGGCACTGGACGCTGTTTTGCCTCGTGAGCTCTTTTTTGTATTGTTGCTTCCTTCTTTCTTTTTGTGCTATTGATAAAAAGTTCCTTGAAGTTGTGTACTTTTCTGGTGTTATTGGTATCAAGATGAAATGTTTCGATATTTCAAATTGTGTAGATTACATTCTCGCTTCTACTTCACATTTATTCGGTGTTGGATTTTAATTTTCTACAGAGTTCGAAGAAGAAAAAGCAAGTATTTGATTAACGAGTACATGCGGAAAATGCAGGTTAAGGGATGCAGTAACGGAGAAAATCTGTTAGTGGGATTCATTTCACATGAAATTCAATTGAAGTGCATTATTATATTCCAAAGTATTTTGATGTGTTTGTGCTTTTGGATCCCCGAACCTTGTGGTCCAGTAAAAAGTCTAGAGACTATGTTTCTTCTTCGAAAGATACAAATAGTTTTTTTTTTCTGTTTCTTTGAGAATGACTGTTATTCAACCCCAGTAGCGGTTTTCACACATATTAACTTCCTGGACACTACTATGACATAGTAGACCAGAAAGGTATTCCCACGTAATTTATGTAAACCACAGTTCTGTCTGTAAGGAACATTTTGCTTCTGCCCACTAGCGACTAATATTGAAACCAGCATGTTTTATGGTAATTAGATTGCAGAAATTTTGCTCAACACTATTCAAAACGTAAAATTTTGTAGAACATTAATGATTTATTTGGAGCGACATGCGGCAAAAGGATTAATACATAATTTCTGATCTATTGCTATACCTTCTATATAAAATAAAGCCTTAAAACACCGTTGTGTCGAAATAGTAACCCACTCGGCCGATATAATCTTAGATGGAGTCATCTATTGCCCCTCCTATGCAAATGAGTGATGAACGACCTTGTATGACAGACGAATGGGGAGAGGGGATTAGGCATACGGGGTCACATGTCCAGGCGTCGCTTGAAGCATAGCTTTCCTCGGTAGCTCAGTGAAAAAAATCAAGTGGACGTATACCAGAAGTCCCGATTTCGATTGTAATGCTTCGAACAATGTATTGGAATCATAATTTCGCCTCGAATTTCGCAACAAACAAGACTGGGCAGAGGCGTGTTGTGGGTGCTCTGTCCGGTCGGGGCGACCCAGGGCGGCGGGCGGGGGCGCTTAGGCGGGCGACACGGGCGCGGGCGCGCTGCGGTCTCGGCCGCTGCGGTCGGCGCGCGCCGCTGACACGCGCCTGCACTCGACACTGCCCGCTCCGCCCCGCCCCCTTTTCTCCCCGTCTCTCGTCGTAGTGCCCGTCCCCGCCCCGCCGTCCCGCGCACCTCTGACCGCACTCGGCCGCCTTGCTCTCGCTGCGCCGCTGGCGCCAGCCGACCTTCGACCCCGCGGCCGCTCGCCCACGGCTCGGCGCCTCGGTCACAGCGCGGGGAGCAACCAGAGGCCAGGGCTCGCACATCCATCGATCTTTCGCGGTGAACTTTCTTACGATGTTTCTTATGCAACGTTATATTTATGTACACACTAGTGGATCCAGCACTGCTTCGCTATTGCAATATATTATACTTCTCACGATACGTTATTATATATATTATACTTCTCACGATATGTTAACGTGATTGTTAATCACGTTTAACGCTAGGCTTTGCAAAAATTCTAATAGAACTTTCTTGCCATTATGGGTTTGTTATATGCCCTAGTTTGGACATGTTTGTCGATTATCATATTGTTAAAACGTTATCTTTCAACTTTGCGCATGCGTACGCTATGACACTGTCTTGGACACATTTGATTTAATTGTCCGAGATAACGTTGAAGAAATAATTCCGGTCGATATTTCACAATCGCAGAGGCAGAATGTGTAGCAATAGACGCGCTTAATATTTGTCGGTGCGGCAGGTTGCGTAGAGATGTTCAGGGGGGCTCTAGTCACCGTACACGCAAAAATCAAGAACGTTCCATATGTCAGATTTAATTCAAACCACTCTTCAAACACTACCGATACCAATAAGAACAAAGTCTGGACATTTCAGTAAAATTGGACGAGTAGTTTTTGCGTCTATATGCGACAGACATACGTATATTACTTTATAGATATTTTTGTCAAAAAGATCTGAATGACGTGTTAATCACATCGGCTTCACAATAATGCGAGCACTGCACTGCAGATGATGCCTGTTTTGCTCTGAACGCTGACTCACTCGCACGGTTTACTCACAGCTGACGTCACAATCTGTGACGACACAAGTGCCGCGTTGAAATTGAAAAGATATCAGAGGTCGATGAACTGTCTAAGAGCACAGTCCTTGTAGATCAGTTTTGCATATTATTTACGAATAAAGGCTACTAACATGGGCTTTAAGTGTGAACGAGAGGGAGTGTTGTGAAGTAGTTGAAGAAACTAGTGCAGTTGCGTTAATATAACGTGGCGTCTTTTGGTACATCAGGTACTCAAAATCTGTTAGTGTGTGTGTGGGGGGGGCGTACGGTCACTTCGTAAAGCGACAAAATAACATAACATGTAACAAAAACATATGCTAATATCTTATCTATGCAATCGTACATCTGGTGCGTCTTATCTTAGTGTTCATTTGTGGAAGAAATGCGCCATTACTCGATCAATTGAAAAAACGTGTTTTCTTGTTCTCGCCAGGAAAAGATAGTAAAGGTACTGTTTTTATAACTTTCAAAGAAAGTTAAAAGCGACTAATTTTTTTTTTCAAATAGCTTTTTCTCTAATTCCTATTGGCGCATGCCTTTTTATTGTATTCCGCATAAATATATAACAGAGGGGCTTCAATTTCTATCTGCAACATCTATTCACTTACGGATTACATTATAATTATAGACTGAAAATTCAAAACAAAAAGATAGCACATACTGAAATATATTGAATTAGTTATGAATTGCTTTTCTTTACGTATGTATTGTATATATTGTATTATATCGCTCAGAGCATGATAGCGATTAGTTGAGAGTACCGTTGAGTAATCGAAAATGAAAGCAGTTTTTAACTCTAAATGTTGTGCACGATATGCGACGGAGTTCTCTTATTTGTTAGAATGTTCGTGTATCATATTGTATAAGCTGATATATTATGAGCTACCATGTTAGATAATCTGTTATTGTTCGAGTTTTTCTTTTTTGCTATACGCTTTAGATCAGCTTTGGTAGCGCGCGATAGTATTGATTGAATTTCAACCATGTTAGCTTGGATCTCCCTTATGAAAAGATAAAATGATAAATTTTAGTTTTAAATATGGGAAGTGTAACTCTTTTTAAAATATTACAGAAACGTTTTACATTACTTCTTACAAGAAATTTCATAAGGAAAAAATGTATTGGTTAAGAAAAAAATAGTTTAATTGTTGCTGTTTTCCGGATTTTATATTCAGTTAGCTTGGTTCATGCGCGGGAGGCTATGTAGGGGTTATGTTGAAGACGCAATTGAGAAATGCGCATTTGATATAGGAAGAACTGCGACTCTGTAAATTATCTTTAGAATCAAATTGATCAGCCCCGTATCAAGAAACCTTTCTCTTGACACTGATGTGAGAGGTCAATAGGTTAGATTAGCTGATATATTGCGTTCCTACTATGCGGTTCTTTTGTATTGTGAAAATGTTGAGAAAACCTGTTAAATCTTTGTTACAAATAAATGTAAATACTAATAATAATACCAATATTAATTAGTGAAAATGTATCTCTTAGTTCGATCCCACAATCTTGGACTTACTCACGCTGAAGTTGTTCTACTTTTAACGATCTTGGCCACCTGATGACGAATTTGCAAGATCGGTAATATTGCGTTCTTCTTATATATCTCCTCCCTCTTACGACAATGTTAAGGAAGATGTCAAACACGCAGCTTGGAATAATTTGTCACATGTGGCTCAACTCCTCTAATTCCTCGGCGTCGGTGAAGGCCGGGCGCTGACGGACAGCTGTCGGCGCCGCCAAAGGCTTTTCAGGCTACCTGCGACCGTTGCCAAAGACTGTTTGCAAATTTCCGGTGGCCCTGCCGCCCGGGGGAGGTGCCGGCGGCCGTGTAGAAATAGCACCCGGGACGGGTAAACACAGCGGGGCGGGGCAGGGCGGGGGCGGGAAGGGCAGGTGGGGCGGCGGGCGCCTCCGGGCCGGCTGGCGTGCCGGCCGCCTTTGTGAGGCCGCCTGAGTTTGGTATTCTTGCGCCTGTCAGCCCTCGTGTCCTGTCGCGTGGGAGGAGGAGGCTGGACCCCGAGGCCTGCGCAAACACCTCCCCCTGCGCCCGCCCCTTGTTCTGGGGGCGGGGCGGGGCGGGTGTCGCGGTGGCTCACGCCCTCCTGGGGCGAGCCGCGTGCGGGGGCTTGTGCGGGCGATAGCCCCAATCCCAGGCCTCCTGCTTACACATTTGGCGTGTGAGAACTCTCCCGGTAACAGTACCCAAGCCTGTTTTTCTTTCGGGGGGAATATACTAGCACATTTGACACAAATGCGTTCGAAGAGCAAACTGATGAATTCCACTTACTTTTGCATTTCTTTATTTAATGCAATTCGATTACAATATATGGCCACTTTCTACGGTCAATAGAGTAAAAGATCTTGATATAGTGAATATTTTTGTGTGCCTACGTAATATACCCAGGCGTGTGGATTACACATTTCCCGGGTCCCGGAGAACATTGTTTTAGTCAGTATAATCAAATAAATATAGGTGTCAATAATAATTCTTAAAAATAATATTTTGAAATGTACTTTTCTTGCATTCCGCCTATATAACTTCATCTATTTTATACGAACATTTTCCACTTCGTGCGAAAAGAAGATTTACAATTTTCATCCAAATCGTTAGTCGTGTCATTTGGGGGGGGGTGTTTTTTAGTAGTGAATGTGAATTAAGTTTTTGTTTCACTGTTTCAAATGTTTATTTTTAGTAGTGAAAGTGAATCAGGTCTTGCTTTCTCTCATCTTTGATGTTGTTTTAAGTGACGGAATACAAAAATGTATCTCACGGAAATGTTCTTTAATGTAAGTGCGAAGCATGCCTGGCAGCGTTGCGGGAGTAGTTACTTTCAGGGGTTTTTAACGAAACACCACTTCTTCAGTGAGTTGCGATATAGTTTCGGTTATAATCATAGCATATTATATACTAAGTGTAAGTTCATTCTCATACTTCATTACCAGAGCTTCCGGAACCCAAATCATCAATCTTCGAATGAAAATCGATTTAGGAAAATCTCTTTAAAGATCTAAACATTGTATTTCCATTTGTCTTGTTCCAGCTCTGCTTCCTCGACACATGAAGACTGATGTCAATGTATCTCAAAAGAGGTCTCGACTGAAGAACATTCGTAATAGGAGACGAGGTTTGTGGCGTTAGTGCTGCGCTCTTGGCGGCACTCGTGCGAACTAGAAGGAAATGTTTTGAGTTAATCTATTGCTTTGCTCGGCAATACAAGTGCTCGTGCAAGTTAACGGAAATTTTTCCTGTGGAAGAGCAGATTTCTCGTCAGACTCTCCACAAACTTTCAAAACTTTTTGCCTTACTTTCGATCGGAAACGACACGACATTAGAGTTTTGTTTATCAATTTTGATGTGGACGAAACTCGTGAATCTGAAAATAATTTCGTCCTCTCACATAAATTTATCCTCCATCTATTATTATTATTATTATTATTATTATTATTATTATTATTATTATTACAATTTTTTTAAAATTAGGTTTCTGCGCAGAATAAATATTCTTTCTCCCAAGAATCGTGTTTGTAATACGAAAAAATAGAATCGAAATAGTCTCCGTTGCTTTTGTAAGAGGGGAAAGGCGAAGTCTTAGTGCATTGCTGGGATTTTTTAAAAAAACCTTATTAATCTTGACTTTTAAGGATAATTGATATTTCTTTATAATTTCTTAATTATGTTAGATTATTCGTAACTTACAAATAGTATATAAAGTCTACTAGTATAGTTCCAATAATATATTGAAATACGAATAATCAATGTATCATATTTCTTCGTAAATAACTTGCATCGTATCTTGAATGGTCATTGATCGCACTTGTCTAAAATTCCAATAGAAGTTTTTTGCCCCACGAAGAAATTGTAACATACTAAAACTTATTCATCAGGATAATTGATAAAACTATTTACGTGTGCGAGATTTACTAGATGAAGTGAACATCGAAAACTGGGACAGGAGGAGAATGCGCTGTAAGGCTGACTCGTGCGGGCGGCGAAAGCGGGAAGTACTGAGGTTGAAGCCCTAATTGACGTGGGACGGGGCGGGGAAGCGGAGGCGGGGAAGGGGGCGGTGCAACGGCGGGAAGGGCGTGAAGGGCGCGAAGTGAAGTGGGCCGTGTGTACACACACTCGCTGGTACAAGGCTCTGCACTCGCCGCGCGCCTCGTCGAGACATCGATACGGGCGGCGACAGCGGCGGTCGTACGTTCCTCGCCCCCGCCCCCGCCCCCGCCCCCGCCCCCGCCCCCGCCCCCGCCACCACTCCACGCCGCTATCTCCTTCGCGCGCTCCTCTGCTGATTCGGATCCGTGCAATACCCGCGCCGTAACTGCCAGGGCGCTACGTCTAAATCTCTTCCGGATTGAGGGAGGTGGAACGTGCGAGACACACCGCTTCCCAAGTCAAGATAAATTGTCATATTATAATATTACGTAGCCATTAACAATATCGCGGGATAGTACGTGCTGTTGTAGCACCACTAGTTTGTAATGTTTTGTTTATTTCAAACTACGACATATTGATCACATCACTTCCGAAGTAGTGCTTACATTATAAATAGTATTTTGTTCACTAATAAGATTTCAAAAATACGTGTATTTATGGGGCTGGAAAATCAAACAGAAGTTGCCATTCCCACCCCCACTTATGAAATATTTTATGAATTCGCTTCTGAGCTGAACCGTGAAAAAAGAAACCTGCGCATGCGTCAAATTTTTGATTGTCAGGGGTTGATTAATGTCAGAAGACTCAGCATGTGCTTACGGCCTCCGATGGATATTCAGATATTTTTTCAACAAGTTTTTTATTGTTTGATAAAATATGTAATAAAACGTTTTAATTATACGGTTAACTATATAAAACATATCAAATCATAGTCCAGATTTTAAAGCGTAAATGAATTTCTAAATAATTTTGCTTAAATGTAGACGAAAATTGTTTTAAATTATTGTAAAGCCTGATTTTTTATTAATTTTTAATTTTCAAAATTTTTAGTTTCAGTATTGATTGTACTTTCATGTGGCTCCTTAACATATAAATCCGACTCAGTTGACGATTGTACTCCATAACCATCGGTTATCACGTGGAATTTCCTCTGCACCTTTTCAACATAGTCGCCAAGCGTTCAGAATGAGTAGCAGTAGATGCTGTTGAAACACAATTGTGCCAGAAGAAGCATTTATCGCGTGGAATCTGTTGACCGTTGCTTAGCTCTAAGACACCACACTCGGAAATCTACCAATTTGAGAGAACCAGAACCAATCCATATTAAATTTGTGATGGACAAAAGCTATTCAAAGTAAATTTTCTCGTGTATCTTCAGTCTCCCAGGGCTATCAATCCTTCATTCTGTTACTATATCATGCATTGAAACAGCTCGAAAAACCACTTGATCTTTTTAGGTAAAATGCAAATGGATGTACTAGGATCAGATTGACAATCTGACAGAGACTTCGGTCATTACATGAGAGAGTAATCTAAAGCGATTCGTGACAGACTTTCGGTCTCGTGTACGCAGCACACACATCATAAAACATACAGGTATGTTCTATTCGTACTTGTGGACTTCGAAGTGTACTATGGATAATTTTATCGGAGAAGATAATTTTATCGGATGAGAGAAAAACAAATATTTTGTGCAAGACTTATAGCTTAAATATTGATTTTTTAAAACCAATATAATTACTGATTTATAAAAATAGGATAGTTTAGAGTTTTATTACTTTGATTCTTAAATTAAAAATGTGTAATAATAAAGAAAGTGGATACGTAACTAATTCGAAAAGGTAAATTTATTTTGGTTGTGTAAAAGGTGATACACGAATTTTTCGGATATCTTTTAAAGGAATTTCTGAAGAGACTAATATATTGGGTCTTCGACTGCCAAGGTCATGCGGACCAAGGAGTTATAATCTAATGACGATAATGATGAAAATAAATGATGGAAAAATGGTGGAATCGGAGGCAACAAAAACTAGAAAACCACAAGAAACCTTTCGGGAACTCGCATCGTCCACATAATCTCCCAAGTGGGTTTGCTTGGGATTGAATCCGGCTCATAGAAGTTGAAGACGTATGCGTTAATTGTTACACCTCGTACCCCCGCTAACTTCCCCAATGAAAATGCTTCTGGTGTAGGAATATACAATGAAGTGTTCTCACGCAGAGACTAACTGGTATCTTTTATGTAATATTTCCAGGAAACCAGTTACGAAATTTTGAAAAGTTTTAATGTAAACGACAATCGAAAGTCATTGAAATTATTCATATAAGATAGTCCTGTGATGATTATTAGTTCTATCAATAGGTTTCATTACCGAAACGTGAACCATGCGTCGTAGCATATTTTTTCTGGAATTATCAACTCCATCTCTCCCTGAGAAGATTCTTTCAGAACATGAGGGCATTGAGTGCCCTGCACTTTCAGAGATCCAGATTTTTCGTATTTGTCGAAGTCAGAAAGGAAATCGATGATAGAATTCGTATTCGCTTACAAAGAGCAAAAGCCTCGCGTTGTCCGTCATTTCCATTTCCCGCTAGGTATATTCTCCGGCATCGGGATCTCCTGGCGCTGTCCCCAGGGCAGGGCCCCGGGCCACCCGCACTCGCACTCCGGGGATCTCCTGGCATCACCGACCGTCCCGCCCTCCTGCCCGATGGGAATTGAAATTGGACGGCTCCTTCGGCCGAGCCGCTTTCCCAAGTCGCGATTTGCCACTTCGCAATTCCATTTCGCTTTCGTGCGCCCACCGCTACAAAGGGATGGAGTTTGCATTCTTGTTTCGGCCCGAAAGTGTGGAAGGGATTGATGCGATTTCGTCGGCTGTGTGAAGGTAGATTGATGTATCATCGTTGGCAATGTGTCCTCCGATAACTTTACTAGAGTTTTGGAGCGATTAACCTCGAATATTGATTTACTTGTTGAATGTTGCCGGCATTATACAAACAATTTAAGTTAGTGCTATCTTCAGTAAGATTTTTGTTCAATCGATTACCTGCTTTTTGTGGCTAAAACATAATACCCAACACAAGATGTGTAGAATTTATCTAAATATTTTGCCTTTGTTGTGACGCTCATGGCAATGGAAAAAAACATGATAATGTTACCGATGAAATAAACATTTTTTAGTTTATCCAAATTTTCAATAATTAATCAAAAACTCGATGTTTTAGCCGAAGATGTTTATTTTGTAGGTCTCGTATAACAATTTATTTGCGGATTGGCAGCTGTAAACTAGTGGTGCTAAAACAGAACGTACTTTCTTGGCCGTATTTTCATGCAAATTAACAAGAATTATTTTCGAAAAATTGTACATTACCTTATTTCAAAATCTCTTTAAGAAACCATTTTATTAAGGGTAATAATCTCTATCTTTAACACAGACGGATGCTTGCAGTCATTCAATTTTTCGGTATCAACGACCCATAAAACATGGATTCAGACAACACCTCGTGATAGAGAATTGTTTTTCTAAATTTCGCTACGGGATTTATCCAATTTTTATTTCCTTACCCGGGACCTGTAATAAGTTTTCTGCCGAAAAATCGCCTTTTTTTCGCGCAGATTACATAACTTTCTCTCTACTCCGTAGCAAGAAAGTAAGAACTACTGGCATAACTATTCCTGAGTCATTGTTTCTCCCTGTTCCAATCAATTCGCTCGATGAAGATATACTCCTCGATATTACTTAACCTCCATTCTCTGATTGCCAGTACTTGACTGTTTCCACTCTTATTCACTCGCTTTGAAAGCCATATAGATTAATTTTTCCATTAAGCTCTTATAATTGAGATGAAAACTCTTGGTCGGGGGTGCTTAATTGTAGCCGGCTTCTCCGAAGCGGTCAATTATAAAATTTCTAATGAAGAGAATGACACAAATGAATTTCATCTAATGCATGCTAGCGTCAATACAAAAATAATCTTTTTAAATATTTATTCCCACAACTTGTATTTATAATAAAGGTTTCCTAACAGCCACTAAACGTTTCAAGTTTTCATAAACTAGTTTTCCTGTTAGTTTTTATTCCAATGTGGAACTAGTGGACAGAAATTCACAGTTCGACACTCTGTCAAAGGAACCATATTATTTTGGCATTCTTTCCATCGAAGTATTCCTGAGGTTTGGTCGATTTTGTATACGCGCTCTAGTGAAAACTTCCAATATTATGTTGAGTTAGAAAACGTAAAGTTGTAAATTATTTAAAATTATGAAGCTTGGTAATTTTGATTTTCTATTTATATTACATTAATTTTAAAAAATATCGGTTAATTAAATAAGTTTAGTCAAATTAATGTTTCTGTTGATTATTCTATTAATTAGAACGCTGTAATTAGTTTTCATGACCTTATGATTTTCATTTAATTTTTTTAAATCTGGGCACCACCATTGCCAAAACCTTGTGTTCACGTGTGCACAGTTCAGGGGCCCCTTTACTCGGACCTCCGATAAGTTCCGTCCTACGCTCCGTTGCAATGTGAAATTTCTTCCCGGCAAGACTTGGCATCCTCCTTCCCTTTACCGTTCACTGTTGCACAAACAAAGCGTTTTTCTCGAGGGATGTGTAAGGAATATGTGGCAACGTAAGGCAACGTTGCGAAGTCAGCACGCTGAACAACTTTTTTGCATTTGCTTCAGGCGTACTCTCATTCGAAAATTCTTTACCCACCAAGAACGCCCCTTCTCAATTTTTTTATGCAATTTCATTGCCAATTATATATAAAGTGGCAAGGCGTGCCCCTTCCGTAAAATTCGTAGTGTAAGAATTTAATTGTCGTCAACAAGTCTTTTAAAAAATCCAAATTTTATCTAAGATAATTCTTAAAAAAGTAGAGGCAATATTTTGGGACAATTATAAAAGTCTTATAAATCTTAAAACGACATTGGTATATCACGATTTTCTGGCGAAATATTGATTTGTAATTCACATATGGTTGTTTTTCACACTTTCAGTGAAATCTGGGAGCTGACACAGAGAGATACAAAGCCAATTGATTAGTATTGTCACAAATCGTTAGTGCAAGAGAATCAATGACGCCACGGAAAAGAGGGTTCAACCTAAGTTTTTTTTTTTTTTTTTTTTTTTACTGTCGACCCTAGTCTCTTTTATTTAAGATTTTGTTTAAGTATTAATTTTTTTTAGAGAAATTCCTGGTAAACGAGGAAAAAATTAAGAAAATCTGTTGGAGTGTGTGTGTGTGTGTGTGTGTGGGAGGGGGAGGAGTCTTCTAGAATAGGGCATAGATGGATCTTCCAGAACACGAGAAAATGTACTGAATCATTAACCTGTTAAGAATAATACTACTTAACATGAATGAATATTTTGCATTAAGACAGGCCATGAACCTAAAGGCGTAGGAGTGAAATAGACTGTCTCCAGACACAAATGTGATCCATAAACATTTAATAATACTACCCTGTCACTCCGAAACTTCTTTAACATTTTTAGAACTAATATTTGTGTGGGATATCTGCAAAAACATTAGCAATTCTCTTTAGTTGTTTTTTTTAATTTTTGACGATCATTTTTCATTCATCCCTGTAATGGAACCTCGTCAAAATATCCCCCCTATTTAATAACAATTTAGTTACTCTCATACAAACGCACCTTCCTTCCTATTTCTCGTTTATTGAATCTTTCAACACAAACGCCCCTTTGCCTTCAGCCTCACGCCTCCTTCTCTGCCCTTCACCTCTTTCTGTCGCCAAACGCCTCGCACCCCGCGCGTGCATCGACACTCCCTGCGCCATTCCCGCTCCCTCCTCCCCCCGCACCGCCGTACCGCTTCCACCCTCGCCTCTCGGAGCCGCCGCGCCAGCGAGCGGCCGAGCGACCGAACCGGGCGGCTGCTAACGCTCCGTGAGAACGGGCGCAGCTGAAAAGAGAGCTGACGGGATTTGGTTCGTTCCGTCACGCTGACTTCATTTCAATTCAATTCGCGCAAAACCAAGTTTTTCCATCTGTAACAATTGCATATCGATCGCGGGGCCGGGCGAGCGGGCTGCGCGCGCGAGAGGCGACGGTGGCGGCGCCGGCGGCGGCATCACGTGATTAGGCCGGCGATCGCTCGTCGTTTCCCGAGCGGCAGTCGGCGCGCGGGCGGGCGCGGTCGGTAGAGTGCGCGCGTTCAGCCGCTTATGGACCGGCGCGGCAGGGCAGGGCGGGGGGGGGGCGGCGGGGCGACAGCGCGCATTTCACCGGGCGCGCAAGGCGGCGCCGCGCCGAGTGCTTTGTTTGATCGGGCGTCGGCTGATCGCCGCTGCGCCCTGCGCCGGCCGCGCTGTCGACGCGCGGGTGGTGACCATCGGACGGGTGATGAGGGTTTGGGGTGGGCGATGGGTGGGTGGCAGGGAAGGGTGGAACGGCGTTAGGTGGGGACGTGGGTGGGTTGAGTGTATGGGTGAATTAGTGGGTGGGTCGGTAATGAATGTACAGGCGATGAGGGTTTGGGGTGGACAATGGGCGGGTGGCGGGTGGCAGGGAAAGGTGAGAAGGCGTTAGGTGGGTACGTGGGCGGGTTGAGTGTATTGGTTGAGTTAGTGGGTGGGTGGGTAATGTACCGGGTTTGGGGTGGGCGATCGGCGGGTGTCTGGGAGGGGGTGAAAGGGGGGTTAAGTGTACGATGGATGGGTGGCTGGGAAATGAGACGGCGATAGGTGGGCATGTGGGCGGGTTGAATATATGGGTGGTGGGAGGGTGAGTGAAGGACAGGCGATGAGGGTTTGGGGTGGGCATTCCGTCTGGCAAAGAGGGAGGAGGCGATGCGTGAATGTGTGGATGGGTTGAGCGTGCGATGGGTGGGTGGGTGTGGGCGGGAGGCGCAGTGAGCGGAAATCGGTGGGCGGTGGATGGGCGCACAGGATGAGCGCGGGTCCCACGCGGCCGCAAGCGATCGCTCGGTGCTTCCAGCATCGCCAAGAGCCATGAAGTGCACAGCTCCCGTAATCTGGACGGTTATAAAGGGAGGATGAATTCGTGCGATACAGGATTGGAAGTCCTGCGGTAATGAATAGTTGAATATGAGGTAGCATTGAAATTGATGGGTAGGAATTTCCTCAATTCATGATATTCATACAGTACTTTGTCTTTTGTAATATTTTGGAACGTTGGTACAGGTAAACTTGTACGTGGGAGATGCTCAGACTGCCTAATCTACGCAGCCCGTGCGTTTGTATAATTTTTGCCTCGATGCAGCTTTCTTGTTTTTTCCTACTATTCTCTTCAACTTTCTTAAAAGTCTGAGTACCGGAGTTTCCTACACATATGCAATCCTCTTCTTTCCTTACATAAGGAAGTGTACATAAAGTGACTACATATGCAAGTGGGACAAGACATTGGAGTAGCGGAGACTGAACTGCCCCAAGTGTTAACCATTTTGAAATACACTAAACTTGCAGAAGGTCCGAATCCGCATTAATTTGCTTCAAACAGGCGACTTCAAATTAGAAGAGCTGTTAATTTTTTTTGACAGCGGCGATCATATTGCAAGCTCCCGCGGAATGAATCGGGTCTGTCCCACTTTTGTCGCATCAACTTACACCCCCTATCTTCGATGTACCACAGCTCGACATCGTCCGCCATCCATAGTTCTTCCGTGTCTCTCGAGTCGTCCGACAGACTATTCCGCGGCGCATTCCCACGAATCGAGATCGTTTCCGCGCGATGGCGACTCCGCAAGAGTTTCTAGGAGAGGGGTACGGGCAACACTGTAGGGGGGGGGGGAGACTTCGCTGCCGCCTTCGCGAGTCGCCTTCGCCTCTGCTTCCGATGTAAGAGTAGAGCCTACTCGTGTCCGCTTCAAATCCTTCGCGACGGCGCGGCAGCAGCGGTGGTGCGGCAGCGCCTCCGCTGTAAGAGGAACCGGGCCTCCCCTCGTCGGCATCCCCGCTCCCACCCAACCCCGCCTTTCCCGCGCGGCAGCCGCCGCCGCCGCCTCCTCCGCCACGGCCCCGACGGCAGCGCTCGCGAGTAAATCCGGCTTAGCTGGGGGCGGGGTAGCGTCGCGCAGCGGCGAGGGCGGGGCCGGGAGAAGGAAGACCGGGGCGGGCCGGGGAGGAGAGGGAGGCCGGCCGGAGTGCGACGGGACCGTCGTCGTTGGAGTAGCGGCCCCTGCCTGCTGGGAGGGAGATGCGCGGCGCGGCAGGGCGAGGCGAGGCACGTCGGGTGGTGCGCGGCAGAGGGCGGCGTCGTGACGCGGCGCTGATGCATGGTGAACAGCGGCGGAGGTTGGTGTGGGCGGGAGAGGTTGGTGTGGGCGGGAGAGGTTGGTGTGGGCGGGAGAGGTTGGTGTGGGCGGGAGAGGTTGGTGTGGGCGGGAGAGGTTGGTGTGGGCGGGAGAGGTTGGTGTGGGCGGGAGAGGTTGTCTCGCTAAGAAATTGCCCTCCCCGCCGCCGCCTCCGTGGAAACTCATCCGGAGCGCGCCCAAATTGCCTGCGGGGGTTCCCCGCGACGCGAGCGGGCGGGCGGGCGGGCGGACGGCGCGGCGTGCGTGGGCGGATGGGCGTCCCTTGGGCCTGACGAAGCGGACGACCGTCCTAGCCCCAGTGTAGCCTGGGCTGGCCCGGCCCGGCCCGGCCCGGCCAGGCCACGTGGAATTCTGCTCCGTCACTTGAAATATGGATTTCCCTCCCGCCGCGTCGTCTCCTTGTGAGACGCAGACTGCCCGTGCCTTCGACCGCAATGGAGTGTCTTTGCGTCGGTTGACGGATCTCTTTTTATAGAAAACCAAGAATTTCAAAGAAGTGTTTGGAAAATAAAAAAAATCTGACATTTTAGAGACCCAACAGAACACAGAAGTCCACAGTATTTTCTCACGGCCTGCTCGATGAAAAAAATGTTTATTTTTGTATTGGTTTCACGGCGAAAAAGGGCTTTTTGCTCGAAAACACCACTAACACTACGACCTAGTTTCCCGATACAAACCAAAACAGTTTTCCCTTTCGTTCTCGGGATATCTCGCTCTCCACCCCCGATATCGCGCATCCCATTCACAGCGCGGCGTTTGTGCTCCCGTAGGTCAGCCATGTTTGCCAGCAGATAAAGCCTGCTATTATTTTCCGCTAAATTCTTCGTCCCGGATTTATAGATAAAAAGACGGCTTATTTATATATTGGTTCGGCACACAAAATTTGGCCAAAGAATTGAACAAATATGGCATTATCTGTTGTTGTTTCCGATATCGTAAAAATAGACGGATCTAGTGGCCATGCTTCATAATAGGGTACACATAATTTATCACTGCCGGGCAGCGCACGCTAGCGAGGCTGTCCGCCTACTTGTTCAAACACAGCTAGAAAAATGTTATCGCGCTTGATCCGCTTAGCGCGGGAAAATTCGTTGTGAAAACAGCACCGTAGTGCGGGTCACTACTGCATTTCGATCAACGGCGCCACGCCACGCTGCAGAGCGCCCCGCCCCCTCGCTCACGCCCCCTCCCCCCGGCCAACCCCTTCTTCCATCCCTCTGCCGCTCACCCGGCCTCGCTCGTCCGTGGACCGCGTGCTCTGTTTATAAATTAAATATATTCCGGAACGACGCGGGGCCGACTGACGCCCAGATACGATCGCGCGTGCGGTGGGAGGAGGGGTGGTGGGATGGGGACGGGGGAGAATTTAATTTTAAATAAAATCGTGTTTCATCGGTTCGGGCCTCGTGTAAATTCTAGCCGCACATCGAGTATTGTGGTGGCCTAAAAAAAATAATATTATAAAACATGTTTAGAGGGTTGAAATATTACAAATCAGTAGCGACCGAGTATTAACCAGATAATGCGTCATGTACGTGCCGTCCTGGGCTGCGATTGCGATTGTATCGCTCTCGGCTTACGTTATTTACAAAGCAAGGAATTGGATTTTTGCGTGGAGTCGGCGCCGGCCGGGCGGATGGTGGGCGCCAGAGCGTGTGGCGGAAGCACGGGCGCAGTTGTCCCTGCGGAGTCACCGGTGGTGCAAACGCGACACCGCGCCAGTCACGGCAGCTGGAATTACATTAGATTAAGAGGCTATGATCCCGCAAATTAGGTTTTCTTAATTCTAATTCACGTTCTTAAAAATATTCAAATTCCAAATTTTTAAATATGTTACAAACCCAAATTCTTAATATTTTACAAGCAAACGTTTCATGGTTTCAAGTTCGAGTTTGCGGACGTAAGAATAAAAAAATGTAATTATTTTTAGTAGACAATTTGTTATTGTTTTTATAGTGTTTTAATGCAATTATGTTGGCAATCTTGTCATTCAGAACAAATGTAACTAAATAGAAAGTATTCATATTGCTTCAAAATATGTAAGTGCCTTTTTACGTTTTTTACGTACGCGTTTTTGTATTATTCTACTTGCATAGAGACTTCCAGATGTATTTCTGTTCGTCACGTTTACTGTACAATAATTTACTTAAGTCACGAAATGAAAAAGTAATATACATTATACAACACTGCATTACTATAGTAGGTAAGTATACTTAATCCTTGCTGTCGAACAAGTGTTCCAAGAATGTTAGTCCACAAGCCTCTGGGAATGGACGGGAGTGAGTCTATGCAATGGACGATCTTCCCACCGCTCTACCACCTGACTGCGTCCTCCACTCCTCCCCGTGTGCGTCCTTATCCTCGTCATGCAGTCCCCGTTTTCGGGCCGTCTTGACCCACTACCCTGCCGGCTCGCTCGCGGGCGCCCTCTTGTTCCCGACCCGCCGCCTTCGATCCCCGCCGCCTTCGATCCCCACCCACTGTGCAGCTTAAAACGCCCTTAGGGAACGCGTACTCCCCGCCGCGCCGCAGGGGTTGCGGGGTGAGGGTCGTACGACTTCCGTGAGTGACGTGTGAAAAGACGGAAACCGTAGTGTGAAGCGCGCCGGTCGTCGCGCTTGTAATCCTACGCGGACGGGCGTTCGCTCGCGCGCGGGTGCGGGCGGAGGCACGGGCAAAGGCGTAATCACGGGTTGCTCGCCTGGATTAGGCGGTGCACACGCGCACGCGTCGGGTTCAGCACGCGTGCCGACCGTCGCGCTCCCGGCGAAGACCCTGCGGCACTCCGCTTTCAGATCTTTTGTGCGGGCGTCCCTCGTCTCGCGCGCCGCTTTTTAATTTCTTATGATACAGCATATGAAGGGTGTGCTGGCAGGGAAATGGGGTTCGGTTGGACAGCTGAGATCTTGGTAATTTATGCCAGATGTAATAATGTTCTGAATAGTAGATGTCATCGTGATTATCGGAATATTAACTTATTTACGCCAATATTATATATTGAATCATCAAAATCAACTAAAATTACCCTAGAAGACGCCCTAGTCCACAGTAGATGATATAGACTTCGTACTTTCATTGATGCATAATCTGCAGCCTGGGTGATTTCACTCTATAAATACAATCTAAAATACTTCAGTTAGGATACTCTTCAGATAGGGTACTCTTTCTCGTCCTGGTTCCATAGCTTGCTCCATTGCCACTTCAAGACTAAACAATTCAATTTAGGTTTTTTGTTGTATTCTTACACCTCGAGAATATTCATTGCCCAAGTGTTGAACCCTTTCATTATTTGGAAATGTTCATCGAATAGTTACAGGTCGTGTGATCAGCGGGACTGTTGCAAAACATCGGGTAGCAACAATGCGCGAGTGGGTTATGGCAGCGCGGGTGCTGGGCCCCGAGGGGCGGGGGCGGGGCAGCGGGGGGCGGGCGGGCGTGCGCTTGCCGTGCGTCACGCCGATGGACAGCGCGCGCGATTTGTCACCGAAGCGCAGAGTTGTTCAAACAGCGTCCGGAGCAAAAACGATGGCACGTGATCCGCTTACCGCGCCGCGCACAACAAACAAATCAGCGCAGTTTACGGCGCTACCTGTCCGGCGCACGCTCCAGCCCCGCCCCCCTCGTACGCCCCCACGCGCTGGCTCGCCCGCCTACGCTCCCGCTCATTTCCCCGTTCTCACACACGCACTCCCGCATCATCACACCACGTTTTGGACACTGTGCTTCGTCTCATTCTGCCTAAATGTAGTCGTTTCCCCTCATCCATAAATTCGTTCATCTCATTCAATTTTTGCTATCTCGCTATTTGTTACTTTTTCGTTTATATTCTCCCTTTTTTTACTACCTCTCCATATGCCAAAATTTCGTTTACCATGTAAGTTTGTAAAAATGTATCAAAATTAGACTATCATAATGTAAGTTTACTCCGGGTTATTTCATCTACCGGTTCCTTATTGTGGTTTTCCTCACGAAGAGTGCCTGGATGGAATTCAACGCGTGCGAGTGCTTGAAGACATGAATTAAGACAGGTGGCGCTGCTGAGATAATCGGCCGTGGGAACTAACGCGGAGAGGCAACACCATGCCCGTGGATCGGCTGAGGGGGGGCTCAAGGTATCTGTGATGTCACTGCAGTACCACTGACCCATAGTCCCGACAGTGGTAGGATTTTTGACACCAGCTTGTCAGCTAGGTCGAATGCAGCCGCTATGTAAAGGAGAATTTTAGCGTCCGGCTGCTCTGATTGGTAGTTTTCTAATATTTCTCCGATAAATACTAGGCGAATGTCAGAGCAGTACACTAACAAACGGGCCCGGGACCACGCGCGATCTTTCCTACCCCTTCCTAATCCTATCCTCTCCCCTTACACACACACACACACACACACACACACACACACACACACACACACCACTTACAAGCAGTACACTACCACACATGTCGAGAGGGTTGTGCTTGTCCCGGTTGGGGCAGTGCCCGCTGGTGGGAGATACCTGGATAGGGACAACCCCTCACCCGTGAAAGTGTGCCCCGGATGTCAACATCCAGCGGGTGGAAACGTCGCCACATCCCATATTAAAACACTTACCGGAATAATGGTCAGAGCAGTTGACGTGCCCGGAATCACGAAGTACTCGAACACCATATCATGGGACCAGAACCGTTGTGGGACCGCAGCTGCCGTCGCCGTTCGGGGGAGAAACACAAAGATTTAGAAAGATGGCCGCCGTCCCCTGACGTCCGTATCAGATGCGCACGGCGCGGCGGGGCGCGGGGCAGGCTGCCTCAGCTCCGGCCACGGGACGCAGCACCGCCGCCGCCCGCCATTTTGAAAAGGCTCCCGGTGATGAATGCAGCATTAGCCGTGCGACGGTTGGCCTCTGAGTTATTGTGATATTCCCCGCTGACGCTCGCTCCATAAATTCGTATTTTCATGGAGACGCCGCGTGGCGCGCCTGTGCGCTCGCGCTGCCTGGCTCGCAGCGGTCGCGTCAGGCGCTTCGAGTGGCGAGAGTAGCCCGAGAATTATATCTGGGGAAGAATGCCCCATGAAATATGCGTCGGGGGTCGTGAAGTGCGGGCTTATTATGTTCCGTTCATTGTGCAATGCGGCTACTTAGTTTTGCAAATTACCATCGAAATACTCATGTTTTTGGACTTACGCCATTTGGTGGTATTATGGAAGCTTAGCTTTGCTAATAATAGTTCATTATCCCTGGCAATATAAGGAACTATTTAACACACTTTTTGTGTGCGGAGCTTACTCGGTCGCGTCAAGGAATCATCAGTGAGCCAAATATTACATAAATAAATGTTAAGAGTAGAAAAAAATAAGGATGATCATAGGTCGTGTGCATATTCTATATTTTTCACAAGAAATTAATTGCAGCGATGAATTTCTGAGTTTCATCTTGGGGAATATTGTGATTACCATGTTTCTCATTGTTTAGAACGACCGTGAAGTATTAGTATTCTGGTTTAATTGTTTTTTCTTTTTCATTTCTTTACATTATGGAAGATTTAAAATTGCAATAGTTTTTATCTAAACCATTACTTCTCTACAGAATTGGTTTGCTCGTTTTTAGTATGTGCGTAGTGTATTTTTTGTGTGGCACGTTTCGTGTGTACATTGTGTGGCACGTTTCTTAAGATAGACCAGAATTGTTGCGATTTTAGTTCTGGTTATCATTGTTGTCTAATAAGGTCTCGATTTGACACCACAAACGCTCTCAACGATAAACTGCTTTTTGACTCTTGTCTGACAGTGTGCCTCAAAATATCGACATAGCCATTCTGTGTAATTTTTTATCAGTTACTTGTGTCTCCTGGTCAGGCGTTATTGAGATTTGATTAGAACGTGAAATGCCAGAGAACTTAGGGGAATGTAGCCCTTTTTCTTTCACGGGCCAAGGGCGTCACATAGCTCACTAATGGAAATTCACCGTCTCCAGCCGGATTTGAACACAGGAACTAGAATTACGAAGACTAAGCGCTATCCATCACACTCGGACCAAGTATTCCACAGAGTTTCCACCGCAGCGCATCGTTCGGAGCGGGGACAATCCCTTATGTGACAAGTGTAACTCGAAACGCTCTTTATGCACTCCGTCACCGGCAACACTACACTGCAACTCAGCATAATAGCCAGTCAAAAGTATCTTAAGCAATAATGGAAAGCGAAAATAGCACTTCATCATCCAAAAGTACTGTAGAAGATTCTCTGAAGAGTAAAATTTGATTTCACAGGAGAAAATGAAAATTAATAATCAAGAGATCAAATGAATCTTGGTTAAGTGGTTGTCATTGCCGTAAGTGGAAATATTCGCACATTATTGAAAGTGAGTATCGTTGAAGAACAGTTCACAGTTCAGAATAGCAGAACACAATTCAACTCTACATTGACTCGTGCTGATTTTGTGTTGACTCTACATTGACTCGTGTAAAGTTTCGTTGCTTTCTCTTACATTTGATGTTAAATTTGTTTTTCTTTCGGTATAGATGTATAACTTTATAGTGCGTCGTAACGAGTGTTATGCATCGTTTCGTCACAAACAGTAACATGTTTGGTGGCGAGAAAACAAAATGTCGCAGAACGTTGAATGTTGCGTTGTTGTTGCAGGTGTGAACCCGCGCAAGCAGCGTCGCGAGCGCACGACGTTCACGCGCGCGCAGCTGGACGTGCTGGAGGCGCTGTTCGCCAAGACGCGCTACCCCGACATCTTCATGCGCGAGGAGGTGGCGCTCAAGATCAACCTGCCCGAGTCGCGCGTGCAGGTGAGTCTCTCTACCCTCATTTCACCTCGCATACCAAATACGGGAACGTTAGAAAAATAGTGATGCTACAATAGCGTGTTCTCTCTCACTTTTGTGACTTTCGCGGTTTTTGAAAACGAGTTCAACGAAAATGGAACCTGAGCCGTTTTTATGAGAGTACTTTGGTTTATTCCTGGAAAAAATAAAGGAAATATTGTAGTTTTTAAAAAATATAATCTATTTCATGTAAAAACTCCCCCAAAACTATATATATTATTGAATGATCTTTGTAATAGATTTTATTTAAGAAAATTGTTAATATTGTAATTTTTAAAAAGTCAGGGAAGAATTCTTAACATGTACTAATTTTAAAAATTCGGAGTTAAACGAAAATTAGACTTGCTCTATTTTTAAGTCGATTTCAAAATTTTTTCGTTAAATTTGAAAAATTTAATAAAACAATTCGGATACATGTTTGAAACAAATTTAAAATGTTTGATGTAAAGCGGATTCTAACAACACGAGTTAGAGAAAGTAATCTATAATGAGTAGGAACAAGATTCTCATTTTTTGATATAACGGCTACACAGTAAATTTTTCTGACGAAAAATCGTCACTTCCTCTGCAGCATTGCAATACTATCTTCTACATAAATACGTAGTTGGCGAGTGAGTAAAAATAGGCAACAGTGCGTATTTCTAGATATGAATAAATATGTGGGTTTAACAAGTGAACTATTTGAAGTGAACTTCAACTATTTAAAGAATTTTGTGTGACAAGAGCTAAAATTATCGCATTGTCTATTCTGTATTCATTAAGAAAATTTTCCTCAAATATAGATTCTTGTACAAGTGGAGGTCTCTTTATTTTTTAGAAAATACAATTAAGTGTTAGTCTGAAGTAATGTAAATGTATCCCCACAATTTTCTATGTTCTCAAAATAAGAAAATAGTATTTTTGACTCAACTCTTTTGAGAAAGACAATTTTTTAAAAATATTTTCGATCAAAAATCAGTTAATTTACCTTTTTACAACTGATTTATTTCATTCTACTGACCGGAAATTTATCTGAATTATCAAAAACAAACATGAACGAGCATTTAGTTATCGGAGTAGTTGAACATTCGTAATATCAAATCGAGGAATGTATCCTCGGTGACAAACAAAATGAAAAAATGCAAGTTTGCTAAGGCAGACAAAAACGTTTTGACCAAGTTGTGACGAGGTCGCTGAACTCTTTCAGTTCAGAGTTTTATTTATTTTTGTCCGAAGACGTGTTGGCCTGCCTTTACTTGGCGTTAGCAGGATTAGAGCGGTTTGGATGTCACCGTGCTTTCTATAGCGTCCCGGATGTTTATGCGAGCTGTGACAGTTCAGGTGAAGCGAGGGTCACAGAACCAGAGAGAAGCAGGATCCTACTTTCGTGGAGAGGCGACTTTCTAGGTCCTAGGATGCCCAACAAAAGCTAATGTTCAGTAAATTATATGTCGAGGAGGAAACTTAATAATTTAGAGCTTACACTAACGATATTCTACTGATATCAATTCAAAGACCTTAGCAATTAAATTTCTACTTTAAATTTTTTAACAGAAATTATCATTTCGCCTACGATAAAATAAGTTTTTTCACTTTGGAAGATGATCAGTTTTCACTTTTTCTATACTATGTTACGAACTCTAAATACTTGCTTGCAATAAAATGCATATTTCGCCACTTTTTGAATGATTCTTTTCCAATAATGCCTCTAGTTTATCACAATCATTGAAGAAGTAACTTTAGTGTGGAACTGCGAATATTGTTCATCAAATAATTAAGATCCATCGCTACTGCCCAGATGGAGGAAGTAAATACGAAATGGCAGATTTATGATAATGAGAATGCGAAACATGTTTCTCTACAATAGCAGCAGGAGTCGATGACAACTTGTCTCATTCGAAAGTATGAATTTCCCAAAGAACGAAAAGGAAAGCAACTTCCTCCTAGGAGCAAACGCATTCAGTTTTTCTCAGTGATAGTAGTACAAATATCCGTACAGAAAGTAAAATATTTCGAATTGTAAAACTATTTCGCCTATTGACTAATGGAGAGTATATTGTTACTTAAACGTCTCGCCGTCCATCGGCGTAGATTTATCGTTCATTTAGATTGTCATTACGATACCATGCGTTAGTTTCATTCTGCAATCAAATAGTATTCCTACTTGGTGAGAGAATCTAAACTACCGATAGAATATGATAATTAAATCGTAATTGTTCTTTCATTTTAGTTTATCATCGTTCATTCCTTTCGTCATTGTTTTTCATTCTAGTTTACTAAACAATTTGTTCATACGGAATACGTGTAGTGCGTTGGTGATTCCAAGCACTTGCAAGTATCACCCGTAATATTGATTTTCAATTATCACCCGTAACTTTGTTATGGAATAAACACTATTAATATTTAATAGTATATTTGTCGTACTCCATCAGATCGGTGCATCCTAAGAAATCATTAAATTATTCTTGCCTTTTTTTTCTTAAATTTATTATTACACTCGTTATTAGCTTATCGTAATCTGCAAACGTAGAATGCGGTGTGCATTGAAAATGCACTATTCAATTGTAAAACACATGAAATTTCATTTATGGAATAGTAGAATGTTAAAAACCCTCGTGCATTATAAATTTTCAGATAAAATACCTCATTGCTAGGTGACTCGCCAATTTCTCGTATGTTGCCAAAGAACTCGTAATCTGTGTTAATTATTAATTTCCAGTGCGCGCAGAAATAGAAAACTACACATCCTCCGGCATGTGAGAGGAGACTATGGTTCGGTTAAATAGAAATGAACTCGAAAAAAATTATGAAAGTTTCGTTTTTGACTGAACAATAAACGTTCCACAGTATCGTAGTTGTTGTTCCACCTATTCTCATACTGCGAGTAGTCTGAATTTTCGTAGTCACTCGTGTGTAACTGCTCTCGTCACAACTCACGTCATACGACAGTAAGCCTTCAAGGGAGAGGCCGCTCGTAATTAAATATTGGAGTAGAATTTATATAATAATTCATATAATATAATATGTAATAAATCTAAATAATAAAAATGTATATAATAAATAATATTTGAGAGTTGGCGTTATGAAACGGCAACATTTTTCATATTATTGGTATGTGAAGATGTGTTGTACTGTGCGAAAATAGAGGGAACATTTGATCTGGGGAGGCTAAGGCATATAAAGTGGAAAAGATTTAAAATATGAATACATACATTCATAAGATATCCAGAATATCAGACATACCGGTTTAGGTGCTTCACAGCACCTACTGAGGTCACTACAGTGCCTCTGACCTAGGATTCCAATCCCGACGGTGGCAGGATTGTCGACACGAATATTTCACTAGAACATCGAATTCAGCTTCTCCGGCTACTGTGAACGGTAGTTGTCCGTGGTTTCTCCGATCAACATCAGGCGAATGCCGGATCAGTACCCTGGTCACGAACCACAAACAGGCCACGAACCTCGCGCGATCTTCTCTTCCTCGTCCTTGATCCAGTCTCGCTCCGTACTTACACACTCTTACACGTACATACAGTATATTACCACATGTCAGACGGTGCCCTGCTAGGAAAACACCTGGTTGGGGAACCCCGTACGCCGCAGTGTAGGGCGGCGCCGGATATCACCATCCAGCGGGATAGCTAGTAATAAAACGTGTAAAACGTGTACTACACTAACTGGACCAATTACCATAGAAGTTAATGTGCCCGGAAACGAGAAATAATATCGTATATCATATTGCTTTTGGGAGGGTGTAGTACAGATCGTCGTCGGACCCTGAGGCAACACTTTCGCTACAGTCCCGCCCCCTCGCCTCACACCCTCCGCTCTCGCCGCCCGTTCCCGCGGCGCCGCGGGTGCGAACGTACACATGTGCGGAGTCGCTAACAGGTCCCGGGGGCGTCGTCGGCGACACGACCGCGGCCACCTCGCCCCCCCTCGCTCTCTTCCACCTCCTCCTCTCCCTCCTCTCCCTCAACCACCCTCGCTGCCGCCTCGTCTGCTGCGGAGGCGGCGGCGGTGGCGGCCGGCCCCAGCTGGCGCGAAATGAATGCTAACCGACGTTTGCGCTGCGCAAACAAATCGTAACTTTTGTTACGCGCGGCGGTGGGAAAGCGAGCACCCCGCGGCGGCGCCGGCGGCGGCAGCACGCCCGCGCTCCCTCGCGCCGCTGACTCAGAACGGAGCGGCGGGATGTAGACCTAGGCGCAGGCGTCGGAGACGAGGGAGGAAGTGTGAAGTGAGGGAAGGTGGCGAATTGTGGGAGAACGTTCTTCGCTCCAGCAAGAATTACCAGAGGAAAGATGTGAGGTTCACTGTAACGGAGAGAAAAGAGAGCACGGAGGGAGAAGCAGCGGTTTCAAAAGGATGTATTAGTGAGAACGGGAGACGAGGAATGGAGTCACGGATGTAGTAGATTGAACATAACAGGAAAATTAGAGAAATCGTTACGCATTCAGAAGTCTGGTGGTCACAACGTGATGGTGGACTCCAAGGACTCCAAGAGGCGGGATGAGAAAATACAGAGAGAAAACGCCGACGTCGCAGATAGCAGGAGGCGAGGGTGTGAGGGCGGGGGGGGGGGAGGCGTTACATCAGGCGTCAGGGAGGGGGCCGAGAGGAGAGGTAGCGGCACAGATTAGGCCCCTGCGGCGCCCCTCGGCACCCGCGTTGTTTTAACAGCGGGGCGCGCTCCGCACGGGGGTGCGTCGAGTCCAATTGAGAAGGAACACTTGCGGTTCTGGCCTCCCACGCCTTCCACCTCGCACTCCGTTCTCCTTGCACTCACCCCGCCTCCGCCACTATCGCCCTGCGAATCTCCAACCTGCTACCAACGTTCGCCTTTAACCTAGAGCCCGTTCCTTGGCCCGCCCGCCTCCATTTTTTTTCGTTTCTCATGACTTTTCTCCAGCTCCGCTTCGTGTTCGTCTTGATTCTGCTCTTCTCTCTCCTCATCTCCTCTCCTATACCCTCTCCCTACCCCAACGACCTCCGACCCAGCCCCCTTCACCCCACCTTCCCATCCCCTCAACCTTCATTTGTCACACGTCTCTCGCCGTTCTCCACCACCAGCTACCCACTCACTGTTTCCTCTACCCACTATCCCCTCAGCCGAAATCTTGCGCCCGCCTTCTCTAACCGTGCCCCGTGTCCCTTGTCTCTGCCTCCCTCTGCCACCCCCACTGCTACCCCCCCCCGCCTCCGCACTCGTCGCGCGAAAGTAGCTTTCCTCCGCGAGGGCGCGCTTGGCGGCGGCGCCTCTAAGATGCACAAGAGCATTAGGCGCCGGATGCGAGTAGTAATCCGGACACGCGCTCCTCCAAACCATTATTCTCACATTAGGACGTCGTTTGCGTCGATGGCGTGTAAAAATGTTTGCTGGAGATGTGATAATGGTTTCATATGTGGAGGGTTCCAAAGTATGCACACACGAAGTGAAATATAGCCAGTCATTTCCTTTCGGCGAGTTTTTTTCATTATGCAACGTTACGTTTCAAGTTTTTGAATTTCGTGAATTAAGAGATAATATAGGCTTAATTTTGAATAAATATTTCCACATAATTAATGAATTATGAAATATTATTTAATATATTAACTGAAAACGAAAATTTAATTTTTGTGATATTTAATATGATAAAATGTAATTCGCAGGAATAGTACTCGAAATAACAGAGTAACATGGAAACAATGAAAGCAAAAATACTGAAAAATCTTTTCATTATTCCAATCACTCTACGCGAAAGTGAAATTATAGAGGCGAATGTTTTCTTGTATTTCCCTTCTCCGCATAAATGGAAAATTATTACATGGCATTCCTGGAACATTTCATCAGAGACAATACAAATTCATTAAACAACTTCGAAAATGTTACTTCCATTCGGATAGATGTCGTTGGATATAATAAACGCAGTATTTATCACTAATACCGCTCCCCGACGTGCCGGTGTGCACAACTATATATACTGTATGCACTTCAAATAGTTGTCACCATGAAATGTATTGAATATCTATGACAGCAATTTTTGTTATGAAATCAGCAATCTTCCTTGGTTTCCATGTTTTTATTGGGGCATAGCCGTCACATTAAGTACAGTGTACGTCGGCTACACCAGGGGCTGTTATAAACGTGTGGGCAGAATGGGAAGAGCCTGTTGTCCAAAAAATCCATTCTAAATACAGCCATGATCACCAACTGAGCCAAACCGAAAAAGCTTTCGTTGTAATTCAATTTCTAAGTTCTGCATGTTTAGTTTCGTAAAGAATCATTCCATTGCACATGTCAGGAAGGTATAAAATTTAATTCACTAATAAATGAGAAAAAATAATTTTCATTAAATGTTATAATACTATTTATGAACGTTGATGCCATAGAAAACTCAGGAGTTTGGCCCTATTATATCTTCACATTACTTCGTTGATTAGGTGGCGTAGTTCTTGTTCGACAGGCCTTGGCGTGGAATTGTATGGGGAAGTACGGACTGTGCGTTGGTATTAGACAGAGCATCCGAAGACAAAGATCGGAGTCTGAATTTAAGGCACTAGATTAAGGAAAACCTCTCGCACATTTTCAAAACGATTATATTTGAGCTAAGCAGACAGCTGCTACGCTACCCGTGCTTTACGCTACATCTGGTTTCGTAGAAATAAAAAAAGGTATCCTAGTGGTTACACATGTGGTAATATCATTAGATAATTAGTGAATAAATTGGAATTACCTTTGTTGTCATAAAAAGTAATGTAATTAAATACAAACGTCAATGAAAGTTTTACCACTGGACTCGGACACCACATGTTGCCAGGGCTTCCACCTACATCACTTTGTCCCGTATTTATCACGTTGCGTCTAGTCCGCGGCGCGGGATTGTGTGGTGATGAACGGGTGGGCAGGACGGGTGAGGCTCGTGCGGCAGGCGGGTGGGTGCTCTTGGCGACAAAAGCCTGGCGGCGGCAGCGGCGGCGGCGCGTAATACGGTTAGTCGCGACCGCTGCGGCGGCGGGCGCTTCGTTCCGGAGGCTTAGCCGACGGTAGCCGCGGCTCGGGCGTTGCGCCGCCGCGGTGCCTTTTTCATGCGGCCTTTCAGGCGCCCGCCGTAAATCTGTATTACTAATTTGTTCGTTATACACGTCGCCGCGGGAACGCCTCGCGGCTGGGAGCCGGTGGGTGGTGGTGGTTCAGTGGTCGGACGACGGTAGCAGGGAAGATTGGGTAGGGGATTGGATTGGGTTGGGGTGGTAGGGGGGCGGTTGGAGTTGGTGGACTCTAGTGGTGTTGGAGAGCGATTGGTGTACGTCGTAGGTGGTGGTCTTCGGTGTTGCGAGCGATGAGATCTGGTCGTAGGTGACCGGTGGGCGGTGCTGCACGATCTGGCGACGCATCGGTACGGGTCAATGGGCTGTAGAGGGTCTTGCCTAGAACATTGTTTTAAATGTTCCGACAAATGTCATTCCGACGTTTGTGAAATTATCGTACGCCTGAGCTCGATCTAAAACTGTAATAGGTAAACCGTGTTATTCATACTCTGCATCTTGAAAGAGAACTGAAATGTTTCTGACAGGATGGTTGTCAAGGATGTATGTGATGGAACGAGAGAACTGCTCAAAGAGTATCAAAGCTTAAAAGTAAATGGTCTTTCAGAAATGACAGCAGTAATACTTTTTCTGAATATACATTCTTAACAAATCGACACTTTCGGAATTTCTAAAATCGCACACTCGCATTCTGTAAAATTGCAAACAGAGCCAATGGTTTAAAGAAGTGGCCAAGATTTGTGTAATCGATGTTTGTAAAATTACTAGTTTCAGAGATAGTGGATTTTTTCTTTGAACTATTCATTGTTCATCACTGATTCCACTCATTCATGCCCATTGGGAGTCGGGTTTCGTTACCCTCGGCAGTCCACTGGGTCTTTCAGTGCCGCTTTCCCCTTCCATCCCTTTGTTTCCACAAAAAATCATTTACTTGGCCTGCAAATCACTGGTCTTTTCGCTGTACGTCGTGCATTCCCATTGGCCCGTTTATTACCCACGCGCAGCGTACCACCCCCTGCACAATGAGTTCCCAGGTGAGCACGACCCTCTCGCCCGCCCTCTCGCCCGCCCTCTCGCCCGCCCTCTCGCCCGCCCTCTCGCCCGCCCTCTCGCCCGCCCTCTCGCCCGCCCTCTCGCCCGCCCTCTCGATGACTCAATTTCACGCTGGCGGCGTCCGCTGGAATTAGAGTGGCTGTTCGGGGCGGGGGTGGGGTCGGGGGCGCGGTCGGGGGTGCGCGCGCTATCGGCAGTGGCGCGGGCCGCGGCCGGCGCGGCGAGATACGGTGCCCGCCCCCCTCACCGCCGCTCCCAGCCCACCCCCAACCCCGCCGCCGCCCACGCCCACCCCCGCCCGCGAGCAATCCCGTAAAATATCGGCGTGGCTGCAGGCGCGCTCGCCGCGGGGGCTCGGCCCTGCTAATTGACGCGCTTGCGGCGCCACGCGTCCTCAGCCGCCCTCCGCCCTCGCCCCGCGGCAGGGGCAGGGGCAGGGAGGGAGGGAGAGGGAGGGAGCGGCCGACCAAGGGAGGAGCGCGCCGCAGGGCGACGGCTGCCAGCGACCCGCGCGTTACATTTGATTGGTGTCTTTTTCCCGGAGGATGAAGGCAATGAATTTAGTTATTTAATTATTGGGGGTGCTGTGATTTATTTCCGCTGTTTCGTTGCGGAATCATAGTGTTTATTACATCACATTTCTAGACTGAGGTTTTTGTTATTGTGTAGAGTGAATAAGTTGCTGGTGTGTTGCAAATTTGAGTTGTTTGTAAATTTGAAATATGATAATAGGAAAAGTATTTGTAACATGAACAAGTGCAGCTATGGTCAACATGTTTTCGCAATATGCAATCAGTTACTTTTTACGCAGGACATGGGTAGAAGAATCTAATGCTACAAGTCGACCGCATAGAAGACATGGTCTATCGCGAACACTTCATTCAAATGTTCAATTTACATTTGTGTACCGCTACCACGTGTTTTAATATAAAAATATACAAATCATTTTGAAAATCCCAAAAGTAAGCATGCCCATGCCACAAAAGGCTGCTAGGCATTTCCTTGTGAAAACAATTAAAATATTTTCAGAGCTTTGGTAACGTATTTTAAAAATGTACTATAGTGAACGATGTGAGATTTCAAGCACATTTCTGAAGTATCTCGGTAAAGTAATATTTGGAAATATTAAAAATATCGGTAAAGAAATGAACCAGCCGTTTGTTTACAGAAATGTGATTATCTACCGGAATTCAGCGTCTCCGATTCACACTTTATCCGGCGACCTACAGCGCAGCCGAGGTTTAACCAGAGTTTTTCCGCTCAGCTTCGCCTCGCCTCGCCTCGCCTCGCCTCGCCACGCCGGCTTGGCTTCCGCCGCAATCGAGCGGAGGCGCCAGGCGCAACGCGTGTCTACGGCGTCTGGAGGCCGAGGATGAGGATGATGCCGAGGCCGCGGGGGCGTGGGCTGGGACGTGGGCGGGGCTGAATAAAACACAAGCTCCTCCTCGGTGCGTTCCTCAGCCCGCGCGCCCGCGGCGCCGCAGCGGCGGCGGCAGCAGCGCCGGCGGGAGGGCGGAGGCGCAGGGGCTTTCTGAGAAATGCAATTTTTATGAGCGAAGATCAGGGGTCGTGGCTCGTCTCCTTCCTCTTTGTATTTTTGATGCGGCGGCGACGGTGGAGAGGGGTCGCGGCCGGGCGGGGCAGGGGGGTTGTCCTTATCCCATTGTTGCTTCCGGCGGTGTCGCGGCTGGCTGCGACGCGCGCGGGCCCACTGCAGCTTCCATTAGCTGCAAGAGGATTAGGCCGGGCGGGATAAAGGACGAGGGGGGCGGCGGGGCCGGGCGGGGAGGGGAGGGGCCGCG
This sequence comes from Teleogryllus occipitalis, assembly GCA_011170035.1. Taxonomy (NCBI): domain Eukaryota; kingdom Metazoa; phylum Arthropoda; class Insecta; order Orthoptera; family Gryllidae; genus Teleogryllus; species Teleogryllus occipitalis. Next base: position 586,777 of record BLKR01000275.1, read on the forward strand.
GGACGCAGGACTCGGCGGCGGCGACAGGGGTGTGAATGACTGCACCAATGTTTGCCGAGAAAATGGATCAGCCCCTGAATGGTATAATGAAATCACATCGACTGTTTGAAATGGCTTCTCCATGGAGACAGCGCACGGCCGGGCGGTGCCGCGCGGGGAGGGCGAGGCGGAAAGAGAAAGGTTGTTGCAGTGCGGGGTGTTGCGCTGGGGCGTGGCGGGGCGGGCGGGGAGGGGTGGCGCGAGGGAGTCGCGGCGCCGGGGGGTAACGAGGGGGTGCGAGGCAGAGCGAGGCGAGCAGGGGGAACAGTCCCCCCTCCCCTCCCCTCCCCACCCCTCGCAGTCCCTCTCCGCGCGAGGGTACGCGCCTACTGGAGCGCACGGCCAAATTGCGTTTCAATTTTCGCAATGAATTGCTAAAGCCGATCGGGGCGATGTAGCGAAGTATCAACACTCGCCGTGTCGCCTGTTGTGATTGGAGCGGTGGGAAGGCGCAGCTGCCCGCGGCGGCGTGGCGTGGAGTGGCGCGGAGCGGAGGGGGCGGGGCGGAAAGGGAAGGGAGGGCAAGCCAAGCGAAGGGCGCGGAAGGGTGCATGCCGCGCCGCGCCGTGCAGAGCGTGAGGGCGGGGGCCCTCGGCGGGGATGGGGGCGCTAGAGTCGGGGACGTAGAGGAGGGGCGACGACGCCGCGGGCCGAGGCCAGAGCGAATGATAACAAGCGAACCGCGCCGCCGTCGTTACTGCACTCGCTACTCGTAGGCGCGGAGATGCGATGGCGGATGCCTGCATTGCCGTCCTATACTATTTTTTTTCTCAAGCGAAAAAACTCACTCGTTTTTAGCAATATCTAATAGTGATTTTAGAAACACAGTTGTGTCAAACTTGTGTCAATTTTTAGAGAAGAAGATTTTGAAAGTTTGAAAATGACTAATTCACGTAAAAATGAAAATTGAATGCGTCATTTTCTTTATAGGTTGTCCAACATTATTACAGAAAAACCGACTTAATCTATACTAGATCTGTCACAAATTTAAGTTTGCATATTTTTCCAATGTGTTTTAACATGTTCAAAGTATAACCTCATTTTTATGAGGTTGCGTAACTGGAAATTCTAAGATACGCCTCGAAACTTAGTTGTTAAAAATGAAGTCTACACATCTTCAAAATTGTCATTCTCTAATTGTCAAAAAGAATCATTTAATCCAGAGCTCAGTCTCATTTTGCTGCCATATACGGGTTGTCTTGTGTATTAGTTTGTCTGTGAGTCTCTCTTGAATAAAATGTTCAATAGTAAAAGTAGACCATTTACTACATTTCTTCCCTTCACTAAAAATTACTATTTATTTTGAAATGTCACTTGCTTATTCCATAGACGTACTTTATCCTACGTAAATACTCAACTGTGTGCTTGAAGTAGAGTTCAATGAACATCTCATTAATATTTTAGAAAATGGAAATCTCTAAAACACTTGAGCATTCTATTTTTATTTCATATTTTGAAAAGGAACTGTGGCAGAGGGACACACTTAGAGGGACAAATTATATCAGCAGCATTAAATATCTGTAATACGAGTATAATATCAAGCAGCGAAAATTTATTCAATCCATTCTAGAATAAAGAAAGAAAAGTTTTTCTGTTAATCTTACATTGTCTTCGGATTCACTCCGAAAATCAGGTGCCAAGATCTTCCTAGTTTGCTTAGCGTTATAATATATTTCTCCCTTTTCTTCTGTTCTATCTGCATTTCTGGAGTTTTCTCCGAAAATCAGGTGTCAAAATCTTCCTGGTTTGATTAGGGTAATATTATTTTCATTCTTTTTCTTCTGCTCTGTCAGCATTTCTGGAATTTCTTCTTGCAGAGTGCCCATCTTTGCTTTGTCTTCTGAGAAGGAGCGTCTTTAAGTTACGAAGAATTACCAAGAAAGGATTAGTCTCGTGTTTTCAAGAACTTGAGGTTCTTAGTTTTAGAGGAATCGAGAAGCATTTTCTGAGAAAATGGGAGAAACAAACTGCTCTAAACAAGTACTTTTATTTACACGTGGAACTGAAAAGAGAATTTAAAGGGTGCTGAGATAGAGCAAACTTCGAAGGAAAATATTATACAACCAGATTAAATATTGCAAGATTTTGGTAAACGTGTTTCACATTTTACCTTTATAAAACGTATAAGGAAAGTGAAATCAGCATAAAAATGTTTACCTGAAGTGATGTCTTATCTGTATCTACAAAACAACTAAACAAAATGTCAGTTGCGGACTGTATTAGCATTCTTTAATATACTCTAAAGTACCGACACTGCATTACTGTTTTGTATACGTCTGCAAATGACAATATTCTCTCCAATTATATTCGGATCCTTCATAAGGTCTATGGTGCACGTCATACTAGTTTTTAAGGAAAAAATCTAAATTATACGTTTTATCATTATGCAATTACAAGGAGCGCAGAAAAGTTGCTATCTGCTGCAAAATAAATCACAGACGCTCATTTCCTGTGTTTAGAAGTCTGGTATTCTATCAACTGAATTAGCTCTTTATCTCAATCTGCTATCAGGGCCCAGGCATTGATATAAATGCTCACTTATTTTACCTGCTCTGAAAAAACTGTAGAGCCCTTGAAAATAATTGGGTTCTTTTGATGTAATGAGTAGGGGGCAGATTTTAATAAAATGTATTTTTTTCTTTTGATTTTAGTACAATGCTGTTTATTATAGAAATCAATTTTATGACAAGAAAATAATCAATTTTGGTCTTTTTTCCCCCTTCACTTTTCGTCGATTTCTTCTAATAAGTACTTTTTTTACCTTATCCGTCTCTTTTAATGAAATTTTTTGCTGTTTTCGTCGATTTTAATAGTATTTATTTTAAATAATTTTTACGAGTTGCAACAAATGTTCTCCAAGAGTTCTTGAGTAGCCTATTCGATTTCCTTGCTCTGGAATTGTAATGTCAGCCGTTATGAATATGTAATCTAAGGTTCCCCTGTGACGTCTCTCCGCGCCATTGTCGATTCAACCGATTTCGGGGTGACTAAAAACAGAGATTTCCTTGTAAAGAACTGTCCAAACCGAAAGTTTTAAAGCAGAGTTAAGTTGAACCAATAGAAGCAGCCCCGATTACATCAGTAACATATCCCAACAGCTTGAGTTGTTCATTCGAACCGATTTTAATCATATCTTTTTACATCGTTTTCCCTCGGTATTTAGGATATTTGCAATAAATTTTAAGCACATTTTATTTATTTTTGGCAATATTTCAGTTCATTAAAATCCACTTCCTAGTAACGAGCTTCAATGTTTGGCAAGTGGTATTCATTCCAATTGTTTTCGTGTTGCAGGTGTGGTTCAAGAACCGTCGCGCCAAGTGCCGCCAGCAGATGCAGCAACAGCAACAGCAGCAGCAGCAAAGCCAGGCGGCGCTGGGCGTGGGCGCGGCCGGGGCCAAGTCGTCTCGCGGGGGTGGCGCGGGCGGCGGGGGCGGCGGCAGCGCCGGGGCGACGGGCGGCGCGGGCGCCGCCGCCAAGATCAAGGTGTCCAAGAGCCCGCCTCCGCCGCCGACGGGGCTGGGCGCGGCGGGCCCGGCGCCGGGCAACAGCGTGTCCCCGCCCACCTCCCTGGTGCTAAAGAAGGAGCCGTCGCCCGTGGGCGCGCTGGGCGCGTTCGCCCACGGGGCGGCGGGCGGCGCGGGCGGGTCGCATCCGCCGGCGCCGCCCCCGCTGCGCGGGCCGGCCACGCCCCTCGGCGGCGGCAGCGCCACGCCCTCGGGCCCGCCCTCCGCGCCCGGCGCCGGCGCGGGCGGCTCGGGCAGCGGGCCCTCCTCGGTCATCACCACGCCCAGCCCGCCCATCACGCCCGGCTCCACCGTGGGCTACGGCGCGCACGACGCCGCCGCGGCCGCCGCCTCCGCCGCCGGCGGCGGGCCCGTCTCCGCCGCGGCCGCCGCCGCAGCCTCCTCCTACAACGGCCTGTGCTGGGGCGCGCCGCCCTCCTCCACCCCGACGTCGCCGCACTGCTACTCGCAGAGCTACAGCCCCTACTACGGCAACATGGGCGTCGACTACTTCCCGCCGCCGCCCTCCGCAGTGTCGCACCACCAGATGGGCGGTGGCGGCGGCGGAGGCGGTGGAGGCGGCGCCTCGTCGCTGGCGCAGCACTACTCGCCGCACAACCACATGGTGGCCCACGGCTTCAACCACCAGATGAGCCCCTACTCCAGCATGGGGGTGGGCTCGCACCACCAAGGATTCAACAACGCTCGCCACGGCGACTGCAGCCTCGATTACCAGTTCGTGCCAGACAAGTACCAGATGGTGTAACGCTGGCTGTCGGCGGGGGGCGGGGCAACGGCGGGCGCCGCGGCCTCCCAGCGCCCCGACGCCTCGGCTTGAGCCAAGGCCTACGTCGGGGCCTGGACCTGGGCCTGATCCCTGGTCTGACGCGGCCCCAGCCTGCCTCCTCGCGCAGCGCCGCCGAAGCTTAGCGCCTCTCCCGGTGCTTGCGACCTGCTCGCTTCAAGGGCCGCCAAAGGAAGTCGGAAGAAGGCCATAGATGATGTCTGCACATTTGTCTGTGCCATTAGGAGTGTTTATCGATTAATTCTCTTCTTTATCTCTGGGTGTGTGTTTCACGGAGGAAGTACAGGAAACGTTTTAAAATGTTAAAGGCAATCCGAAGTTTTCTAGAGACTTGAAGCAATGATTAGCTACCACTCATCTCTTAAGACTGTAGGTTTTAAAACAAATGATATTTTATGTGTGAAACGAAGATAGTGCAACGAAGTAAGTTTTTCCGGCAACGTCTCCGGCCCCAGCGGCGGCCTTTCCAGTGCAATTGTAAATGCACTTCTTCCCGGCTCAAAGGAAAGCATATTCAGATTGCTAGTGATAAAAATGTTAACAGATCAGAAATGAAGATGAATTGTATTTGTTCGCGTAGATAATACGCGACGAAGAAACTTGATAGCCAAATATTGCAGGCTTACAGCGCAGCCATTTGCAACCATCAGAGGAACTGGCTTGCTCCCAAATAGTCAGGATGATAGATTGATTTATTGACGGATAGGATCTGCCGGATGACAGATGAAACAATGGAAGACGTGCTCCGAGCGGGCTGTTTGACGAACACTGAATGTAAAGTGTGTGTAACGGATTCTGCGAATAGAATCCGTGCCTGCAGAACGAAAAGAGCGAGCGACGTTCTTGGCTTTTCTTAGATGTACAAAGCAAGAAAAATCGAGACTTGGCTTATTTTATCATACTAACTGTTAGCGCTAACTCTTTATACGATAAGTCAATCCCACGAGTCGAAGCTTGCTCTTGTGTATGTTTTAGGCTGGTTGTGGTTCTCCCTTCAGTGTTAAATTCTGTTCTCACGGTCCAGATTCTCCATTACAGTTGGATTTCAATAATGGTAGTGCTTGCGATGTTTTATTTCTAATATCTCGTACTCGCGTACGTTCCTTTTGCCCGAAGCTTCTGTCGGGCGATATGATGTCCTCCGTGTCCCTCGTAATATTCAACAGTTGCTGTTCTTGCTGCACCCACGGTCATTTCTTCATGACTACGGCTGACGCCGAAATTATCCCGTTCGGGAGAAGATTTCTTGTGTTATTATTGACATATGTATTATAGAACGAAATGTGAACATCTCAATATATTTGTATAACAGAGTACTTGTTGTTTTTTTTCCTCTTACCTTTTCACGCTGGCTTGCTTTTAGTATGTGCCAGAACAATTTTATACTGATCTTGATTGCATGCAAAGTATTGAAAACTGTTTCCCTTGGAATGTGCTCGGACACGAAATAAGAACTACACCAGAATTCGTGTCACAGTAATTTTTCTACCTCAATTTAAGAAACTTCAAATATTGAATTGGTAAAGAGTATTCATTGAAATTTTGGAGATATAAAAGTACATGCAATTACATCATAGCAAGGATGTCAGATTTTTAAATTTTGAAAGAACATTTTTGTTAGTCTTTCAAATGTCTCGCTCTACATTCCAGGTTACTTAAAACACCGATAGCAACGACCTATCGGAAACGCCTTTTGGTCGATCGTGCCACGAATAAGGACGTCGCATCTTCGGTCACGGCAGGGTTTCGGAAACTTGTTTGATGCGTTAAACCAGACATGACAAGGCGCCGGGCAAGGAAACTAGATTACTAAGAGTTCGCGGGCACTGTGTCCAAAAAAAAACTAGTGCGAGATTAAAAAGTATGGTTGTGCAAATTGCTCCTGGGTGACGGATACCTAGCTCGAAACGCTTTGTGGATGTTGACAATTATTGCGCAATATTTAGGGATATTAATTTTCATTTCCTTTTTTAAAGCATAGAGATTATCAATTGAAATTAAATGCGTCGCTCATATTTGTAATTATCAAGCGATTCAAATTACATTCTGAATCTAAAGGTTCTTCATTTCGTAATTGTTTTCTTAGAACAGCAATTGCGTTAACTTAACAATGTTCAGATTAGGTTTATCATTTCTATTAAGAACTGTTCTCCAATAAGAGAAACTAATTTAGTGTCTTGTAAATTTATTTCACTTAATTGCTATACACAACAAAAACAAAATGTTTAATTAAAACCTAACACAAAAAGAAAATAACCAAAGAATCCGTCATTGAAGTAAACTTCTGCCCCTTGACAAAAATTTGTACACAAGCCAGAATTTAAAACTCAAATTTACATGAAGTAAAGTAGATACACAGTTCAAATCAGTTTCGAAAACGACAGGCAAATATTCTTTCAGATAAGGCCTGTGCCACACGAGCGTTGACTTGCGATAAAGAACGCGCGTCTTAGATTAAAATTGTATCGTATGTGGAATTGCCAAAGCGCGTGTGCGTCGTTACACATAAGACAGTGGTGTTCTACAACACGCGTCAATACAACGTTCGTGTGCAGGGGCCCTAATGAAACGATTCTTCCAGACATTTCAAGCGCGATGTGAGCATAACATTCCTCCAAAAGCTTGCGTGTTTGCACCCCTTTCTGGATTTGGATGGGAAATGAAAGAATTGCAGAGGAAGTTGGCCGTGCTAGACAAGTAGTTCCTGCGGGACGTTGGACATGTTTGTGTTAAACATCAGTACGAGAAAGGCGTCTGTCGAGATCGAATTCGTAAGCAGACTGTTCTGATCAGTGACCCTCTTAGCAGTCACTCACGCATGCGCAGTACTCTATACAAAACGCCACGGTCCGAGCGTGATCATACATTTGCATTCCCTGGCGCCAATGACCGTAGCACTTGAAGCGTCCTAAAATCACTTTTCAAATAAATTACCGGTTCCTCAATGCTACAGCCAAAATAAAACTTATTTGCCCAACTAGTAAAGAAAGTTTGTATTTGGCGTAAGAATGAAATGATTTTGCAAGACGAGTTGGGTCACCTCCAGTCATGTTAGCATTGGTATGTTTTGCGGCAAGTGCCCTGCATGGTCATTATAGACTTTTGAACATCGAGTCCCACAGATCTCAAAATAACTTTTGTTTTAGAAGTTTTATCTTCATAGGTGAAAAGATTTAGAGATACTTCTGTTCTTTTTCCCTATGGAGAGTTCAACAATAGTACTTACTAAACGATTTTAGCAATTTTGAGATATATTTCTTTTTCCCGTTTACTAAACAAATATTACTATTATTACCACTAATATTACTACCCTATTACTAAACAAATCAAACGAGCTAGCTTTTACAATTTATCCCTCTCCATTCAGTGAAAGTAAATGATATACAGCGGGTAAATTGCATAAAATTCGACGAAAGGGAAAATTCTACACTTAACGTTCAAGAGCTTCCACAATATTCAAATACGTACACAGAAACTTAGTGTAAAATATTTCGACATAAAATTACTTTTGAATTATTCTCAGTCTCGTAGCTCTTAAAAATATTTCACAAATCAACTTTAAAATGCGTGATTTTGACAAAAAGCTATCCAATTTAAAGTTCACTTTTCAAACTACTTTTACGAAAAAATAGCTTCTAGAAATGCTGTCAAATATATCTGATTGGAAAAAGAAAATTTTGAAGTGCTCAGAGAAATTAATTTGATCGGGAGGGAGGTGAGGTTCAAAATCTGTGAGAAAGGGCAGCGATGTTGACGAAAAATGTAATGATCAATAAAAATTTCATTTTTCAATGTTGTATAATTTCTTTAATATTCATATAAGAAAATTGAAATTTAGCGCTCAATATTTCAACTTAACATTGTTTTCAATCGATAATTTCATCCTCGTAGTTCTAACCATTACTGTAGGAATTAATTTTTAACAAAAAGGCCAAAATAGTGTACGTATATTCAACCCATTTTTACAGAAAAATACTTTTATGAAATGATTGAAATCATACCTCATTAGGCAGAGCATATTTTGAATCCGTTATTTTTTTTTTAATTTATTTATTTACGTTTGCGTATGAAAAAAGTTTACATTTTCATTCTGTGATCCCTGAATTTTGAGAGAACATCGCTGAAAGAAACTCCCCGAATTTTAGAGCGGAAGTTGGATGACATTGCCATGGGAACGTATTCGTTAACGTAAAAATATTCCAGCGGAACAAACTTCAGCCGGAACAAACTAAGCTTCTGGCGTGTGTGATAAAGTAGTACATGGTAAGGGTGAAGGAGGGTAAGGAAAGGGTGAAGTCAGAACAATGAAGGGGAAGGCAATGTCGGTCCGTGGCTCCTTTCTTAGGGCACTGCTCCAGTAATCGCCTGGTGTTGATCGTAGAAATCACGAAAATCTACCGATCAGAGCAGTCGGCCACAATTCTCCTCCAGACAGTGCTGCAGCGACTAAATTCTACTCCGCTCTTTAGCTGGTGTTGAAAATTCTGCCACCGTCGGAACTAAAATCCGAGAACCTCCCGGCCAGAGATCCTGCAGCGATAGCCCTGAGGCACCTAATCGTGTTTAAACATAAGTATTCTTATGTTTAAATGTAAAGTAAGTATCTTAACAAATAATTTTTATGTAGGCTAAACCTAAAGGTACCGTTCATTCAGAATTGTCCGAAATTCCACATTCACAAAACTCTCCTGGTCTCGTATACTTTCCATAAGCTATTTGTTGTGATTATTCTAATGCCACTAATTTCGTCAAAACGTAATGTCACTTTGTCGTTTGCAAGCCATGTATAACATAAAACCCAGGGGAGCCTATGTACGAATTTTTTTTTCAGTTCAAATTCAATGAACTTTCAATTTTACTGATATGAATGTTCGTAGTTAGATTTACTAACACTGAAATTGGGTGTAACCCGATGGCAGTTACCTTAACATGAGGCGACCTCCTTTTAATAATATAGCAAAACAAATAAGTATTTTTATTTAATTACTTATGAAGACTAATTTAGCCCCTTAGCAATGATTAATTATCATAGTATTTTATGGTGAATCAATGCGAGTTTAAATTTAGTGAAATTATTATTAATGTTTAATTACAAGAAATCGTTAAATAGCCTTGTTGTTTGTACGTAGAAACGAACGCCAAAATACCCTGAAAAACACATTTGAATAGTACTTATTGAAATTATACTTAGAGTAAGAAAGATAATTAAAATTACCATTATTGTTATTTTAATATTTGTTTATTTCTATTTACAACGTCCGTAGTTTATTGAAGACTTTTCTCTCTTCCTATTGACGATCAACCTGTAAACTTTTTCCAGGATTTTTAAGTTTCACTCAGGCACTAGCATCTATTTACTTTTCTACTTCACAAAGAAGTTTTATTTAGTAAATGTTTTCATTCATTTGTATCTCTAATTCCATTTACACAGTAAATACCCTTCATGGCCTTTTATTTATTTAGGATGTAATGTTAACCATGCTGTATGGAGCATGGTTACATATATTTATATACACATATTTACTATTTGACTAATAATCCAACTTATGTAATGTAAATTATTTTCCATTTCTTTCGTAAAAATTGTAATTACGTTTCGGCATGTGTCATTCGTCGTTCATCTTCAGGGTGAACTTCTTCGTCCACTGACAGGTGAAGACACTTAATCGTGGTTAGTTTGCCCCGGCCAAGTCTGCCGAACGAACTGGAGGCTGTTTGGCCTGCAAAATGCCCGGAGCATCGTCAGGGCTTCGTCTTCCTCTCGCCCCTTTCGACTTCCCTTCTGCAGGGGGATGCCGTACCAAAATAGTGATTTTTGGTGCCATTAGAGGAGCTTTTGCTACGTGTTCCCGAGATACACCTGAAAGGAATCGTGTCAAAATTCACAAAAAGAAAACAACGATAAGAAATAGAAAAATAGGAAAAAGTTTTGTTGAATACAAACATTTATACTCTCGCATATGTAATTCGATAACCCCACTAGTGGTCAGTGTCTCAGAAGTAGCCACTTCAAGCATTACATTTAAATCATAAGAATTGGGAACTTCTCATTTGCTTCAAACTTGCAAAACGTGGAGCTCACATCTTTTAATGGTGAAGCATAGAACAATGAAACATTGCCATTTAAAATAGGTCATTTTCAATCTAGGGATCTGTTCAGAAAAAGTTTAACTAAAAGCCCGTTAGGTTTCACATCGAATTTAGTACTGTCGCTCAAAAACCTATGAATTTTTCAAGGTTTCAACAATGTCCTTATGACCACCAATGATGCCTTTACCTTAATTGTTCGAAAACAAGACATACGTATTTTTTGCTTCAATGACTGAGAGTTCAATTTGATATAAGCACCTCACATTGGATTGATGTTGCCAGCACTCTCTCTACGAACCTGTCTGTCTACTTGGCGCGACAGCCGGCGTACAGGCCGCGGCCTACAAGCAGCGTCCGGGCCCCGCCGCCATGGGTTAAGGAAGTACGTGTGGTCACCATGAAGACATCCTCACGCCATATTCTGGTCTTTCTATCTGACAAGTGAGTTTTCTCACCGTCACACAACATATACTGGGGCATTGCAAAGAAAACGCACATAATAATCTTGCCCGACCGGGAATCAAACCCGGGGTCGCGTCATGGATAGCGAACACGCCTCTACGAACCTAATCATCATAAAACTGATCCCGTATTGCGCGTGGAACCGGCGGCAAGTCGCGTATAGAAGGATTTTCCTAAGGATGAGCCAAAGTGACAGTTCACAAAACAAGTGAACATCACATGTAATTCAGAGAAGTATCCCTCCGCCGCGACAACTGTTCAGCCACGCCTCTTCGTTGTGTTAGGTTATGGCTCCTGTGAAAGCATCCCTATGCAGAAATCTAAGAGTTTTGCTGAGGTATATACATGTACGCGAGTGCCTGAAATATTTAAATTTAATTACGTATTTGGAAAATCTCTTAATATGCTCTCACAATCAGTAAAAGAAAACTGCCACGAGTGTAAATAGAAAGCTCTCAATCACAGCTCCACACACAACAGCATAATAGACGGAAACACATGCACCAGTACGTATGTTTTAAAAGAAACAATATTTATCACACAAAAAGTAAATTTGATGTAATGTTTATAGAATAAAAGAATTTTTATAGAAGAGCACGTAACACTCCACTTCCTAATTTCAATTATTTCTCAAAGCGCACTATATTTTCGTCGGACGAGGACATCACAAAAGGAAGCGTCGAAGCCATTTACAAGTTAGCCAACTGCAAACGAACGACTGCAGGAAGTCTTAATGGGCTCGAGGGCACAAAGACCACAGAACTTTCAGTTGTTGCCAGCACTAGCTGTCACTTTGGCTCATCCTTAGGAAAATCGTTCTATAACTGCAGTTGCCCTCGGCAGTGCCCTAAATACCACTGTTCTGGGCAGACCAGACTGAAGTTCCCCGCTATGTGTCAACAGCTTCTTCCCCTCTCCGCCCGAGTCTTGGAATGAAGTTTCCGCCTGGTCGGTCCACGGCCCGCCAGCAACCATCTCCGCGCTTCGCTCGCTATCAGCGACGCCCAGAAATTGACCGGAACCTCACCCTCCCACTGCTCCCCCCCCCCGCGCACGAAGCGGCCTCTGGGGGTGCCAGCCGTCAACCCTTCGACAGGGGGCGGCCACGTTTATTATCTTTCCGGCGCGGATTTGATTCAGTATTTTAAGCCGACGAGCGCGCGCGGGCGAGCGGGTGGGCGGGCGGGCGGGCGGGCGGCGGAGGCGGCGGACGGGCGAGTGAGTTGGGCGAGGGCGGCGGCGAAGCGGTCGGGGGACACTGCGTGCACGCCCTTTGTAGGGCCCCCTCTTGCGGATTAAATTGCAGGGGCGGCGGGCAGAGGGTGCAGGGTGCGGTCGCAGCCACGTGCGTCGCGGCGCTGGCGCTCGCTGCGATGGGCCGGGGGGGGGGGGGCTGGGCTGATAGCCACGGCGATGAGGACTCTGCTCATAATGTACCAGTGTCCGATCGTAAATTCAGTTTACACAAATCAACTCCTTATTTTTCACAAATGAATCAGGTCTATCGTACAAGAGACTTATGGTGTATCTCCCTAATCGATTACCCAAAGACAGCTCCCTTTATCAATAAGTATGTCACCGTCTTCTGTCCTGTTTGAAGTCTTCATTGCTCATTTTAGATGCTTGTTTTGTTTAATTTCTGATGATTTATCAACATTCTCATTCTCACACTTGTGCTAGCAGTGCGAATTGTGGTATATAAATTGTGATTTGTGATGATATATTTAACGAATTACTAAAGACAATAAATTTTATTGTTTCCATTTATCTTCTTATTTGATTTAAGAAAAAGTAGTAATAATCTGAATAAAAATGAATGAAAGAAACTGACAGGAAGCAAACTGTTTCACATGCCTTCAAAAAGGTACACTGGACCGATGTTGGACAGCTGTGTTGGTGTTGATAGTGTAAACGTTTACGAATAATATGATTTTTTTAAATAGAAGAAGACATGTAGACATAATTTGCTGAAAGTATTCTGAGCATTCTTAGAGACTTTTCATTACATCCATTATCCACTATCGATGCATGATGGAGAAAACGGAAGTTTGACTTCTGGAGAAATGTATTTTTCAAAACATTCCGTCTAGTTTCACACTGATCAAAAACGTTGTAAACAAAGCTTCACAAATGTTTGAAAGAGACTTATACTTGTTCCGTTTTACTCGTCCCGTCAAATCCAAGCGCCTGTATCCTCAACTGTCGGGTTAATCGGTCATGAACGAAATTTGCCCGTTCCTTGTTTTCTTCACATACTTATTCTTAGTTGCCCATACCATGAAGATCTGAGTGTGTTAGTTACTTCCGGAAAAGGTGCTCTTCAGGGCAGGTAGCGACACACAAACATAGACAAAATAACGGATGGGTCGGGGAAGGGATTCAAGTCCGGAAAGATGTGGTCACCCGACGCGATAAAATTGGCCACGAAAAATAGGGGTCTATTAGCGCCTTCCGGAATTGGATAAAAAGGAGATACGCGAAGAAGAAGGGTGAAACTATCATATAGTCCAAATCGATATGGACTTCTTAAAGGAAACTGGTAAAAGGGGTTGCATTCCATTCTCCCCACAAAAAGAGGTTGCATCCTATAGACCCGATTGCATCCCATGGTCAGATGTTTCTGACACCGGCTTCTCAGATAATCTCATTTCAGTTTTGGGTGCTTGAGAAGGGATAGTCCAAGTGAATCGCGGTCTGTGTTTTAGGATGAGTGAGGAGAAAACAATTTAGTTAAGTTTCCATTCATGAGTAACGCAATTAGATGTTCTTGCACCAGTCAAGGGAAAAACTGGAACACAGGCGAACGTGACAGAAGCTTCCAAAATGTGTATGTATTCTAACTTAACTAAACCTATTTTAAATCCGAATATTTTAAGGGAAGGTCGTGGCTCTCTTTTCCCTCCTCCTTGGAGAAACCAATGGTATACATAGAAATCTGTTAATCTGCATGATTAAGAAAATTAAGATCTTTTGATAAGTTTAATTTCAAAATAAGCATTCTTTACTCAATCTGATCATTACAATACAAGAATAAAACAAAGTTAAGAACGTTAAAAAGAGCATTTGTTTGTTTGTTTGTTTTTTGTTTCATATTCTTCAGATATGAAAGAGAAAGGGCACTTAATCGCTGATAGGCGAGCTGTTTCGTACTCTCTAGAAAAAGCGAAAGAGATGCAATGGAGTGATGCGTTTTTGGAAAGATGGGGTAAAAGGCTTAGGGTAAGTTGACCGCGGGATGCATTCGGGATACGTCATATTCGAAAAACAAAGGTAGCCCCGATGGACCGCCAAACTTAGTTCTTCATTTCTACAACACTATCCCCCCCTCTCCCCTCCACTTAAGCCGTAAATCGTGATATATTTTGAACAATTTTTTGTCTTTGCTTTAGATTAATTTCCCAACTCCGAAATGGACCGAACTGTAGGACATTATTGAATTTGGCACCACTTGGCCGCCTAACACCATCAACTTTTTTTGACTCCCATCTTCACTAAGTTAAGAATTCAACAACGATATCAACCATTTCATGAATATGGTAATTCACTGGCCGAACGAATTTGGGATTTAATTTAGACAGGAAATATATATATAAAAATATGATTAAATTGGTAATGTCAGATACAAAAAAATAAATATGTTAGTATGTCATCTCAACGAAGGGACAGGTTTCTGCTTTTCTCTTCCCCATTCGATTTTTGAAGAACTATACGAATCATAACCAGCTGAATTTTTCTTAAAATTTACATATATAACTTTAATTAGGAGATGGTTAACCACGTGTTCAAAGAGATCATTTCGCGATTTGTTGCAAATAATTCCATTCCCGTCATATTGATATTGCCTTCCACGATGTTTCGATCGTCTTGAAATCAATGAAATATGTATGTTTCCAGCATTCTAACGCTCATCAATTTTTGTGACCTCTTACACTAGAATAATGTGAAGGATATGCAATGCCAAACTCCACTTTAACCCACAGACGTTATAACTCTTTGCGTGTTACTATCGCAAGTGAAACCTAATGCGCCGCTTCGTGTGGGGCGCTATTCGTTGTAACACGTCGCGGTCGCAAGATCTCTCGCTTGAAACAAGACACTTCAGAAAGGCGCAACCGTCACTAGTTGCAACGCGACAGTAATGCCTGTGGCGTTCGTTGCATGCAACCGATTTTGCAACATGAATAGGACATTAATCTTGTAAAATTACACCCAAGGATAACTGGTCTGAACGCTGGAATAAAACGTAACTGGAAGAGTCCTTATATAGCAATAGAGTAACCTGCGTTCGTCCGTCGGTTCGTCACTCAAGGTTAGAATCCATCCGGACCCTCATTAGAGGGAAATGTGTCCATCGACTCATATCTGACTCCTGGTGGGGGACTGATCATTACTTTGCGAATCCAATAAGATTCTAAGAAATTTATCGAATAACGATTTTTTGGTGGTTTTTTTTGGTGTTTTTTAGCAACTAAAACGCGTTTTAGATGACTTACGGCACCTAAAAAGGTGATCAACAGCTCATTCGGTTCCTCTAGCCAAGATCGGCGCAATTTTCAGTATTCCCTCTAAAACATTATGAAAGTCTGTTCGAAAAACACATATTTTTGATGGTTTCAATGCCCTACGAGGACACTATGACTTACTTACTTGTGACACTATGAATTACTATACTCTCTTTGCGACATTTACATGAATTACTACAATGTGTTTAATCAAAATGGTGTTAATAAATCAAAGATTGTGGTATTACCTAAATTTGTAATTTCAAGAAGTATTTTATTCAATATTTGTGCATGTAATTTTTCATGCCGAAAATGGACGAGCAGGGCAAATAAAATAAGTTTAAAGTTTATTTTTATTGTGGATTTTCATAGCACAAATAATATATTTTATCGCGAAAATTCCAAAGGCGCCACGCGAAGATAATATAGTATCCGGGCAACCTGTATGTGTCTCTTACTTAAGTGTTACACCTCTTCCGGTCCACCATCCAGAGCAAATGAAGCGTCATTCGAAGCTGTCCACTGCAACTGGTAGAAAACTGAAAATTTTTTTACAGATCATTTCAGATCATAATAATTCTCGAAAAGGAAATTTTTGGAGATTTTTAAGCACCTAAAGAGGCATATATCCTCAGGAGGTACCAGGCTAAACGTTCATATAAAATCAATTTCATCCTACTGGTGTACTGGGCATAGTTATCTTTCACTGATGATTTACCACATCGGGATAACAGTGGAAACTAGTGGTGCTACAGAATAGCGAAGACTTTCTCCTGCTATTTACTTATCCTCTTGCATCTGGTCTACCTTTTTTATTTTGCTCCCACCTTCTTTCCATCTGCCATCTACTGGCGCCTAAATGATTTTTTTCAGGTTTTCGCATTTTCCGGTCCTCTAAGAATACTATGGAAATATGACTTTAAGAATATTATAAAAGAGTAAAATCTCGTCTAGCACTCACAAATTTCCATTGAAAAATTTGGGGCCATTTTTCCGAAATTTCGAATTCTGAATACGAAATATCATGGTTGTTTCTGTAGAAATGATGGAAAGGGGGAGTTTCCGAAGTCATGTCTCCTGTCGAAACGCCTGAGCACGCTGGTCTTACAGTGAGCTTCGCCTACCAACATCAAAAGACCGCAGCTGGGCACCACTCGTATCCTGTTTAGATATCTCTCGAAATCTTCGGTACTAGGATAGGACCTGAAATCAGGGCAGTATCAACCAACCAAAGGTTGCGTATTGTGATATAAAATTAGTGATGATAGTAATAATAGTAGTAATAATAATAACAATAACAATAATAATAATTTTTAATTCGTAGTTTATTCACTTTTTTAGTTTTGGGTCCAGATAAGTCAGAAACCTATCATCTCGTTCCCAAACAATTCATATTCAATTACAGTAATTTAAACAATAAAACAATTCAACATCACATTAGTGCAAGTATCTTGAATATTTTATGTTAGGAATGAAAAAAATAACATATGTATATATTGAAACGTTTTTTTATATTATTTTAATTTACTAATAATAAAAACGTCAATCGTAATCAATTTCCGAATTTATAAACAATTTGGGCGCCAGGAAAAAGTTACACTTGAATTTCTGATTATCGATTACTGTCTTCAGATGTATTACAAATAAATGCAAATTCTGCTAGCTCGGTCGTCGGGTTCTTATGAAATAATTGTTGATTCTTACTCCACAATCAATTACTTAATCTGCCATCCATACGGAGTGGCGAGGAATCGGAAAATAATTCGAAAATGTCTACTTTAGGATTGCACGTAATGGCAAATAAGAATCACCTTTCTTTCAAACTATGAATTATAATTTATTCTGAATGCCAAAAGTTATCAGACTATCATTGATTCTCACAAGTTATTGTTAGGTTATGATCATTTTCTCGTTATTGAAATAACAGCGTTAGAGAACCTTTTATTCTTTATTGCTTCTTCGTGCGCACGTCGCTAGATGTCGCCGCGCAGAGTAGACCAATCTTCCTGCTTGTTGAAGTCCACGACGATCAGCGATCAAGTCAAAACTTCCTCCAACCACCTCACAAACACTGTCTATACTCTTTATCTTGCGCCTCAGGTGTACACCAATTTCAAACTAGTTACTTTTTCCAAGCTGGAATAATATCCTTCTAATATTTTCTATCACCTAACCTGGCAATTCACAATTCGCTGGTAAAATTCCTAAGTCAAGTCTTGCAACTTAACCGCGAAAATATTTTAAGTTCACTCAAGAAAATATTACAAGTCCGAGTTTGCTATGGTACAACACGAGAATTTTACAAGTTCCAGTTGTACACCTAATGCAGAAATTCTAAGTTCAAGTTTAATGTTCATTCTCACGAAATATTACAAGTCCCGATTTGATAATTAACCTCAGGAAAAACCGCACAAGTGATGTGCTCACCACCACGACACGAGTCGGAATGCCCTAATTCCCAATCTGATCCACCCTTCAAAGCCCGCTGTGATTTTCTCTCTCTTCTTTTTTTTTTTTTTTTTTTGGTGTACCCTCTGCGTATCTGCACTACAGAAACCCACGTCTCATAACGAACTCGCGTTGCTATGGTGTACCCTTTACGTATCTACACCATAGAAACCCACGTCTTTTGCAATATTTTGACCTTTATTTGCCTAAACAAAAATGTCCGTCATTTTTGGTATGTCACTATATATATATATATATATATATATATATATATATATATATATATATATATATATATATACGGACATACCAATATGTCACTGAATATTGTACAATTATTTATTATAAATGGCGTCAATTAAAGAGGATAAATTATGTGAATACGCTAGCATAGCAACGGTAAGCGAGCCGTCGTCAAGGTCAACATATTCATGCAGTGACAATCGCGGAGACAGCTAGTTAATTCTATATAGAATTCTGGGATTGGCCGAAAAAGCAGTGACAGTCGTGAAGACGGCTAGTTCGTTTTGCAAGAAATTTAGAGATTGGCTAGGTACGAAAGTACATCAAGTGTTATCTGCAAATAAACAATCGAAAATAAGAACCGAGCTTTGCAGGGCTGAAAGAATACGAGAGACATTCATTCTGACTGATGCCGTGCTCATGAACGGATCGTGCTCCAATTAATGTTAGGAGTTTTTTTTTCTTTGGGGACTTGTAAGCATCTACTAGGGAATGGATGTTGAGAAAACATCAAAATTGGAACTCTAAGTCTGACAGATGAGCTTAAAATATTTCATGTGAACGAGTTGGAGGGACATTGAGGGCTTGGGCGAAGTTGTCAGTGATTGGACTGGAATGTTAGCAGCAAATAGTTTATTGATTTGATGAACGGTGATTGAAGTGAGCTTCCGAGAAAAGAAGAGAGAAGATGGTGTCTGGACCTGAGGACGGCGGCGTCGGAGATGGATAAAGATGGCCGAAAAAGTGCGCGAAGACATAAGGTTGGAACGGTCATGACAAACGTTTGATTTTATATTGGGTAAAGTTATACAATATAAACAATTGTTTTAAATTGTTTAATAAATTTCCATGTTTTTGTGAAATGAATATATGATTTTTCATTGAGCCAATTCTAGCAATGAAGTAGCAAGATAGAAAGATATTTGCTTTTCCGATTCCTCGACCGAGTTTGTTTGAGTATATTCAGTTTATTTCAATATAAAGTAAATTAATACTGAACCACAGCACATGATGCAATAACTTAGCTTACATCGAATTATTTTGGTCCGCACATTATATGCATGCTCATTCACAGAAAATACATAATGATTATAAGCTTTTATTTATGAATATCTTATTTCTTTTATTGACTAAGTCCGGCACACACTGTTGTTGGTTGTCAGACTATGCAATTCTTTTACACATTTTATATTAGGAATGAATGAATTGACAAAAATATGTATAGATGATATAATTATTACATAATCACAACATATGATGCAAATAGCTTTGCCTACATCGGATTATTTGGTATACATATTATATACATGCTTAATATCACAGAGAATATACAGTCGACTCCGGCTATAGTGAACTTCTGGGGACCAACCTGATTGGTTCACTATATCCGATAATGTCAAAATTAAATGGAATTTCTCAAAAATGATTGATTTTATTAATATAGAAATACAGATAAATTCATTAACAGCACGAACGGAAGATTTCAATATTTTTATTTGTCCTTAAAAAATCAATTTTTTAAAATTGTTTGCTTCGAACATTTTTCATTAGTAATTTCTCTTTCCTTCTGCAGAGTTCGTGCTCTCCATACTTGATTCTGCATTGTCCTCTTAAGTATCGTAATGAAGTCTTCACACCTTTCAACGCTTCTTGCACTATTGGAACATCATCCCACTCTCCAAAGGCCCTTTTACTCGCTTAATAACATGCGAGATCCAATTGTTAATTTCCAGGATTTATTTCCTACGTTCACTATAGCCGAGGTTCAGGTTCACTATAAGCGCATCTTATGTTTATTTGTAATGTAAGTGAATCGGGACCAGTGACTTTAATTCATTATAACCGAGGGTTCACTATATCCGAGCTCATTATAATCGGAGTCGACTGTAAAATGATTATAAATAGTAGTTACGAATATCTATCTTGTTTCTTTTATCGACAATAGAGTTTTGCACACACTGTTGTTGGTTGTCAAACCATAGGTTTGTTTATCTTCAGCCAAGATTTAATTTTGTTGCTGGAATCTTTGTGGTTGGACTTTGGGTATTTAAAGTCATTGGGTATCTGGTTGTATAGTTTAGATATCTGGTATTTAAGAGTTCTTTTTCCATAACTGTTATACGTCAATGGTAATTGGTACTTTATATTTCTTGTTTTGTAGCCATTATGTGCATTAACTTTGAATTCATTAGCATTATTGTTCCGAGTTATATTAAGGTACATGTAGAATCCTTTAGATGTTAGAGTGTTATAAACAAGCTAGCACCTCACACTCACTGTGATTTCTCTTCTTAGTCTTTATTTTTAACACTTTAACTTGTATTTGTTACAATTTGTTTAAGTATGCTTGGCATGCAATATCCCAGACTTGCACACTGTATGTCAATAATGATTCAATTAGAGATTCAATAATGATTGAATTTGATTTTCAAACTTTGTTCATTTACAAACGCCTGAATTGAATATATACATCCAGCTAACTTGTTAATTTTGTTCGACAGGAAATTTGTGTGCAGGTTATATCTCAAGTGCTCATCTACAACAACTCCTAGATATGTATAGTGTGTTACATAGTGAATATTGATACATCTGTCGCTACATTCAATGGTCGTGCATTGATAATCATGTAGAGTTAATTTTTCTAATTGTAAGTTTTTACGCTTTTTCTGTGTTTTGAAATGCATAACTTCGCTTTTCACAGAATTATCATACAAAGTGTTTTCAGTAGACCATTTAACAATATTGTTAAATTCAGTTAGTAGTTGGTCTTTGCATTTGTTTATATTACTGTTAGAGTACAGAAGAGCAGCATCATCTGCATACATGTAAACTTTACAATTAACTATGTTTTAAATATATTGTTGGCATGTATTAAAAATAGCACTGGTCCTAAGCAACTGCCTTGCGGTACTCTATGACTGACAGTTTTAGAGTGACTTAATTTATTGTCTATTTTGATTAATATTTTTCTATGTTCTAGATAGCTTTTAAACAATCTTAAAAACCGATCTTACCTCCCTATTTCTGCAGTCTCTTCAACAGGATTGTATGAATGACAGTGTCAACGCCTTTGAGTAGTCAATGAAGATTGCCATTTTCTCCTTTCCTTTATGGAGATTACTATTTATTTAATCTGTGTCTTGGATCAAAGCTTCTTCTGTTCCCTTGCCCTTCTGGAATCCATATTGATTTGTGTGTATTATATGGTTTTCATTCATATATTGATTGAGTTTCTGAATTATGTATTTCTCAAATATTTTTTCGAACAATAGGAGGATAAATGGGAGGATAGGTCTGTAGTTATTGAGGTCAATCGTATCTCCGTTTTTCTAAACGGGACTAATATTGGTGCTTTTTAATCCTTATTTATATAATAATAATAATAATAATAATAATAATAATAATAATAATAATAATAATAATAATAATAATAATAATCCGGTGGTGCAGACGGTGGCGGCAGCCGTCGCCTGCGCCGAAGAGACTGCAGGTTTGAGTACTGTTTTAGCATGGTTATATTTGTGATTGTGTTATCACCCCTCACCATCATCCTATCACCTCATAATTCATAATTCAAGGCTTAACAACCTTGTCTTAGCTAGGGATACAGTCAAAAAGCTGATCCCCACAATTACACACGTTAATCTCTCTCCAGAATAGAAGATACGATTGGGCCTCGGAAGAGAACGTGTGGCGTGGTCAGTAATGGCCTATTCGCTGATGACGATGATGATGATAATAATAATAATAATAATAATAATAATAATAATAATAATAATAATAATAATCAACAATAATAATAATAATGATATAAATAGAAAACTTCCAGGACATCCGTGTCTTCTTTCGAGAGTTTCCTTGATTCAGCAACCGTTCATTAGTGTAGCAGTTGCCACCAGGAATTGGCGAACGCAGGTTCCGAGAAGGCAGCCTTCCAATTGAACTACAGGGAGTTGAGCGGAGGGTTGCTCTGGCGCGGCGTGGTGGCAGGGAGGCGGAAAATTTCCCTGAAAGTGCGTCCGCACGAACGAGCCCGGTCGCCCGCCAGAGAAGACGCCATTCTCCCCGTCGCTGCCCGCGTCGCTCCGACTCGCCTCGACCCTCCCCGAATCACCCAGTCCCACTCTGGCCCGCCCTTCCCTCCCCGCTGCCCCCGCGCCGGTTCGATCCTCCCGGCGTTACCTCTGGCCGTTCCACACGCTCCACTTTGCCCCGCCTCGCGTTGTAGCTCCCCCTTCCCATCTCGTCCCGTCTCGTCTCGTCTCGTCTTGAGCCGCCCCACGTCTACCCACGGGGTCCCATCCGTCTAGTGCTGTCCCTTCCCCGGTTTGCTCCACCAACCCTTTGCCATCCATTTCCGCCTCGCCCCTTTTTGAGTCGCCCCGCTTCTCCCCACGCCATCCCATGTGTCCCAATCCGACTCACATCGGTCCTCGATGACCCCCACCGTCACACGCCGTTCCACGTTGAACTTCGCCGCCCCCACTCAGTCTCACGCTGCCCCTAGCCGTTCCACGCCGTCCCACACCGTCCCACGCTCTCCAACTCTATCCCACGCAGTCCCATGCGGTCCTAGGCCATTTCATGCCATACCATGCATGCCAACGCTGTCCCATAGTCTCACTCCGTTCTTCGCCGTCCCACAGTCTGACGCAGTTCCATGTCGACCCACGCCATTCCATGCCTTCCCCTTCCGCGCTGCGTCTCCTGGCTCCTCCCGTGACGTCCCAACCGTCGTATTCTGCCCCGCCTTACGCCTCCCTGACGCGTCCCGCTCCGTCTTGTCCCACTCTGCTCTGCGTCGCTCGGCGTCGCTCCACGCCGTCCCACGCCGCGCCGTCCCGCCCCGACTCACGGCGTCCGCGCTGCTCTGCCCCGCGTTGGAGTATTGCGCCAGAGCGAAAAGAGAGAAGTTTTATTGCAGAGTACTTTGACTGCGTTGAATATTCAACGCAAACGGTAATTGCAAAGTTTTCCTCCCAACTGGTTAATCCCTTCCCGTTCTCCTGCTCCCCCTACGCAGTTTTCCGTACTTTCGGACAAGCAGAGGAACCCTTGTCAGAATACAGTCTCTTTCCCTTCTTGCATTTTAAGTGACTAAAGTCAGGTGAGGTGTGGAGTGGAAACGACAGAAACTTTGACAGGGAAATGTCGTCGCAAGTAATTGGAAATTCGAGGGGGCGCAGAAATTGAGATTTGAATTTTGCCTGGGGGTCTTTTCTCTTGAGAAGAGCGTCGAAAGCTTATGAGTTTGTTCAAGTATTAAGAGATAGTTGAAATGCGTTGCAAAATGTTTGTGTTTATAATATTTATGTTAATCGACTATAAAGTAGTTGTAAGAAGTAAATTTGCGAAATAATTTTTTTTTATTTCATTTAAAAACTATTTCAAATGTTGGACTCAGCATCATTAAATGATTGTTTTATTTTATACATATTTATTTTTATTTAAGTTATTTGTTAATTTTTTATTAAAGTATCAAAAGAAAATATTATAATTGGCCCCACGAATATGGATTCTTACTTCCTACGGAATTTCCCTTTCAACAACGGGTAGGGAAAGACTAAGAAGCAAAAGAATCTTTAGAAACAAAACTACACGACCCAGTTTGGAGATTCCACATGAAGTTAATTACAGTGAAGCAAATGGTAGAAGGCACTATAATGTTCAGGGAAGTTTTATTGGTTGGAATTATTTCTGATCGTGCGCTTGGTGTAGAGCAAAGTTTTATCTTTCTCTAACAAAACCAACTTTCAATTATTGTTTTCACTTCGATCTCAATTTGCTCATCAATAAATGGTTGTCTTTGATACTGCAGATTTTTTCTGAAGCTGTCAATAAGTTAAGTTCGAAAACATAAGTGAGTTACAATGAAATAAGTTTCATTGGTATGCTACATATGGTACATTTGTAGTAAAACTACTCCAATGGCTGAGAATACAGCAAAGTCTGTTAGTTGTATACATATGTAGAGCAAATTGAATGAAACACACTAGCTTTTCAGCTAGGTCGAATTCAGTCGCTGTCTAGAGGAAAATTCTAGCGGCTGGCTGCTCTGATCGGTAGTTTTCCGTGTTTTCTGCAATCAACACCAGGCGAATGCCGGAGCAGTACCCATTCAAACGGGCCACGGACCGCGCGCGATCTGTCCTTCCTCTTCCTTGTCCCATCCTCTCCCCTTACACACACACACTTACACTAACATGCACTATACTACCACATATTCCGGGAGACCGGTTGGGAGCTTAGATCTTGTCCCAACTTGGGTGGTGTCCCGCTGGTGGGAGAGTCCTGGTTAGGAGGAAACCCCACTAAGATTTATTCCACGTAAGATGTGACCCAGAGAGCTTGGCAATACCAACCTCCCGTAAACCACCCGCCATACATACTACATTGACTTAGGGACTTTTGATTACCATTTAAGTTGGAGAAAGTAGGTGCCAACCCCAACGTAAATTCCCCACGTAATGGAAGTACAGCTGCCAGGGACATTTTTTTTGGCTGGAGACTGGCATGCATGCGAGCGAAATGAATTTGTGCCAACTTCAACGGTTTCAACCAGCAAAACGTGTGGAGATTGTGAGCTTATGCGAGTGAGCCGCATCCCGCACTTGCGTGCTAAAAAAGCCATTTTTTTTGCGATTTCAGTGCGCGAATTGTTTCCTAAGGAAAATCTTATTGTGCGCTGGGCTTGACATTTTTAGAAATGTCAGGTAATTCCAGAAATAACTCTCCAGTGAAGCAGAAGGGGAAGTGGATTTTATCGAGTGGTGAAAGGCAGGTCCTTCTTAATGTTTATAAGTACAAGAGCGAGAAAAATTCTCGTAAAGAAGTGAAACTTCCTGAGAGCAGTGTCATTGCAAAGGTAGCTGTAATTGTGGGGGTAAGCCATCAATGTCACAATAATTATTAACTTTATTGCATGCCTCAAGAACGTCTTCACAATGAACATGTGTGTGTGAATCATAATTATTTTATTGAAATATATTCATATATTACAGAGCTTATACAACTCTGGCAAACGTTATTAGGGATTATAAGGCAGGAAAATCTATTAAAAGTAAGAAGAGGTAGCGTTCACGACCGCGAGAGATTCAGCTGATGGATTTGCAAGAGAAGCTATTAGCAGATATATTTACCAGGAAGCTGATAATGGTAAGATATTTTATATTTAGAGTAATGATGAAGTATGTGGCTCACTTTTTGAAGACTTTCTAAAGACCTATTCATTTGCAACAGGCAGAAGGCTCTCACTTACAGATGTTTGGCAGTACGTGAAGGAAAAGTATATTTTTTTCATTCAGAGGGTCATGCACAACATTGAACTGAATTATTAAGGAAATTGTTTAGCATGGAGGAAAGGAGACCCAAATATTCGTATTTGTGAGTCAAATTAAATAATTGTAAAGAGGTTATATTTTGTGGCAGACTATATGAAAAATAAGAGAAGTCAAAACCCAAAGACTGTAGTGTACCTTGATGAGACATGGATCTATATGAATGGTAAAAGAGCCCTTTGATAATGTATATTACTGAAAATATATATATTAAATGTATATTACTTATTTGTAAAAATTATGAGACAAAAATATCATTTTCATTAGGTTCAACTACTTATTCGTGGCAACTACCATTAAAGGCACCAGTAAAGAGTAATTAAAAGACCACCAGAGGGAAGGAGGTTAGTTGTGGTTCATGTAGGAACAAGAGAAGATTTTATACCAGGTACAAATGTTTTCAGTTTTAATGGCATTATGTACAAACTGAGGCATGTGTACGAAGCATGACATTTTGTAGGTGCTGGTCTGATATATGCTACTGACCTAAAAAGGGGGCAAGATTATCACGGAGCAATGAACAGTTCTACTTTTGAATCCTGGGTTAAGAAACAACTGATTCCTTGCATTCGCAATTTAAGACCTTGCATCATTGTCATGGATAATGCTTCATACCATTCAAGCAGGTAGAGAGGCATCCAACAACAAAGTGGCGAAAGGATCAACTGATTGTAAGTATCAGAAATGAAATGAAACTATTGTGCTTAATGAAATAAGTAATGTAACCAAAGAAAATTATTTTTAGGAATGGCTGAACCAGCGAGGAGTACGAGTGCCAGAAGCTGCAAATAAAATCTCACATGTTGCCCTGGCGAGCCAACATTGTGAAAGGATAAAAGGTACCACGAGATACATATCAGTGCGTTAAAGAATACATTTCATTAATATTTTGCATCATATTATCTTGTTCTGTTGCATCATTGTAATTAAATATTAAAATATATACTTTAAATATGTACAAATATATGCGTCTACACTTGTGATAAATAAATGATATATAAATCTAATAAATAACTGACCTCAGCAATGTATTGGTAAGGGTATGTAGTTGATGACATGCTGGCTGCAGAAGGGCACACAGTTTTGAGGCTGCCACCATATCATTGCAAATTCAATCCTATTGAACATGTGTGGGGCATTTCAAAAGGTACTACCACAAAACTGTACGTGAAAGGCCTGGGCAAGGAATGGAGAGAACTAAAGCTGTGTGGAATGAGGCAATAAATCAGGTAAAGTTTTCAATACACCATTATAGAAAAATGGTAAATATATGATAACAGTTATGATTATAATTTTTTTCAAAATTAGTAAAACAAGAAACTAGAAAATTATGTTATGGCATTAACAGAGTCACACCAGAAATGTGGAAGAATTCAGTGGAACATGCAGAAAAAATTATTGAAGAGTATTATGAAAAAGAGGCAGTGGAAGATTATGAAGAAATAGTAGTAAATTTGAGCAGTGCTAGTGGAACTGACACAGCTGAAGAAGGCACAGGAGAGGAAGGGGACACAATTCCATTTGAGCCAATCCCAGGAACATCTTCAATGTGAAAAAATTGAAAAAAATATTAGAGATTCCACAACTTCATCTCAAGAAACATCTGACATATTAATACAACCACCCACAGTTGTTAGAGAACATGTTGGGACCCCCTGTGCAACAGTACAGGTAAGAACTGGAAAATACTCCATTGAGAATTGAAGAAAATTTCATTTCATTAACACATTCTCCCAATTTTCAGTCAATTGTTCGTGCCCGTGCTTCAGTTGTGTGTTTGGATCGAGTACGATTGCAAAAGTGAAAACAGCGAGTAAGCATTAAAGCGTTTGGAATAAATGTGATAATCTTGTAAAATATGTAACTCAATATTTCAGATGTGCCTCAAATTATAAAACTCCTGCCTCCGTAACGCGACCACCAAGTCAAGTTTAAGAACAAATTTGGTTACACTGTGCTCCGGAAAAGGTATAGCTTGAATTTACTCGATTATGGAATTGTGGTTATTGCAAGTTGTTACATTAATATTATTACAGTACAGTCAATTGTTCCTGCCTGTGCTTCAGTTGTGCGTTTGGATCAACTAGGGTTGCAAAAGTGAAAACAGTGAGTGAGCATTAAAGCGTTTGGAATAAAAGTAATAATTTTTTAAATATGTAACTTAATATTTCAGATGTGTCTCAAATTATAAAACTCCTGCCTCCGTAAAGCAACCACCAAGTCAAGTTTAAGAAAAAATTTGGTTACACTGTGCCCCAGAAAAGGTATTGCTTGAATTACTTGATTATAGGTGTGTGATTATTGCAGTTTGTAAATTAATATTTTTAAATTACAGTCAATTTTTCCTGCCAGTGCTTCAGTCACTCGGTTTGGTCTGAGAACAGTTGCAATGTGAAAGAAGTGAGTGTGCATTAATAGTTTTAATATGAGTGTGAGATCCTGAGTGAACTCCTGCCTTCTTAATTCAACCAAAGACACTAGTTAAGAGCACCATTTCATTAACATTAATTAACAGTTAATCAATTTCCTTTACATTATCCCTGTAATACAATTAATCATTACTGCCAATGCCTCTGAGTTTGTGTTCAGTTTAAGTACGGATGCTAAGTGATATAAATGAATGCACTTCAAAGATTTGACATGTGTGTGAAACATACATTACATTTATAAATGTTTCAGATATGCAATAATGGAGTTCAGAACATACATCATTTTATTTAGATGTTTTGTTCAAATGGTAATCAGTTGTTAAGTGAAATTAGTAAGTATTTATTTCATGATATTATTTGGCATGATATAGAGTAAAATTTAATGTTTACTACTGATGCGCTATATTACTTTTTGGTTATTAACATTTCATTTTAAGTTATTTTTCAGTGATTTTCTATTTATGTTTGTAAATTTTATTGGTTTTGTAGGTAAATTTTTTTTGGTTACATATTATATTGAATACTGTAATGTGAAGCAAAAATTCTTGGGCCAACTTTTCTTCTGGACAATTTTGTTTTTCATATGTTGCAGGAGTTTGAAGTAATATATAAGTTAAGTAGCAATTTTTTTATTTAAATGTGATAATTCCTTTTTTTTTTTTTTTGTTTTTCATTGCAAGAACATAATTTCCTAGGAATAATTTTTGATCTTATAACAATAACATGTCTGTTTATTGAATTTATCATGATTGGACAATAGATACTGCATTGATTGTTCTATGTTGCAGGGTTGCTGTGTTTACCAGATTATTCATTTTCTAAATATGGAATTTTTTATGTATATTATTTTATGTATTGTAAATGTCTCCATTATTTTGACTTATGTTTCTGTATGCATGCTAGAAATCGGCCCTCAGTCGTCATCCTGATCGGGAGGATGGGTATGCTAACAATATATGTAAAATTTTCAAGTAGTTTATTAATTTGTAAAGTCAGCCAAATTTCTTAATGTTGATTTTTAATGATAATATTTTCACAATCCAATTGAGGATTAATTCACTTTCTTATTCAATTTTTTCATATATATGGTAGCATACTTACTGCTTTGTTTTCTCCGATCGCTTAAGGTAAATGCCGGGATGTTTTGTAATGTTTGTAAGCCCAGGGACATTAGGCTTTAAAATTGTTGTAAAAATTCAATAATTTTTGTGAAAATAAATTGCTGTGGATCATCAGTTTTCAAGAAATTTTAATGACTGCTCCTTGCAATTTGTCATTAAAATTGACCACGGTGCATCAGTTTATTCTTTACTGAACCTTCACATTATATCAAATCATATATCTGATCAATTCAATTTTCATGAAATTTCAAACATTGTCATTTTCATACAGTAGATTTGTTCATTCCTTAGATATGCTTTGATCGTGGTCATGTGTTGATATTACGTGCATAAAACCATTATTATACAAATATTTCTAGTTCAGTAAAGAATAGTTTTATTTCACTTCATTGTGTACTGTTTGAAAATTAAAATTATTTTGAGTCTTGCATTTCATTTCATCTTTATTCTATAAATTCCGTTTATACCTTTTTTTCCCATTATATATACCTTTTTTTCCAATATATTATAAAATAACATTCTACTATTTAATTTATTCTTCAGTTTCAATAAGATTTTATTAATTCTGAGAGTTCAAATATTTTTAAATTTATAAGTAATTTAATTAAAAGTATTATATTTAATATTATAATTAATAAGAACAAATTTCATATATAAATTATAAATTAAATTATTTTACCATATGCCTGTTGCGATTTATAAGTCGTAAAACAACATTAACAAATCATTTCAGCATATCTAGATTTTTGAAGGCGACTACGTACATTTAAACAAGTCGCGTCGGCGCTTTCGCGTTTTATTTCGATGAGGTTGGCAGTGCCGAAACTCCGCCATCTTGAATTTTTAGGGTCTTTTCTTACGTGGAAACACCTATAGCCGACGGTAGGTCGGCGCCGGATCTCGCCATCCAGCGGAGGAAGATCATATCTACCTCCCGAGAAAAAACATGTACTACACTAACGGAACTAATGACCAAAGCAGTGGACGCGTCCGGAGACACAAAAAAATCAATCAATCAATTGAATGAAACATAAAATATTAATAAATTAAATTATAAACGCAATACGTTGTAATGGAATCTTGTTCAAGAATTTTTTTTCAGTTTCTCGACAAATTTATTTAATACTAGGTATGTTCAAAATTGTAATTTACATGCATCGTGCTTTCGAGGTTGGCAGTTTAACGTTCAATGGGATTTTCAAGAAAAAGCAGAATTTCCAAGTATGACTGATGAATAGTCTGTGTGTTAACCTATTACTTTTGTGTATCCACAACTTGATACGGAAGATGCTAGATGGATGATGATTTGGAAAGGAATTTATGTAAATCTGGTTTTATTAACTCTTTTATATGATATCAAAAAACGAGTATAACTAGATGTTGAAAATGTTCTGAAGTTCGCATCCCCGCTATTGGAATCACACATTTACAAAACGTCTAGAAAGACAGTGCAAGTACTCAAGACAGTGCAAGCATATTATTGAGAAATAGAACCAAATAATGTAACGTTAATAACGTGAACTGCAAATATTAAGGGAGACTCCTTAGAAACCAGAGCTTATTAAGTATTTTTGATTAACCATTATGTATTAGCAAATGAAGCATTACGATATGTAATACGAAAATATTTTTAAATTTTCTTGGAATTAGAATTACGAACCCCGAAAGCAAAGAAGACATTTTGTACTCTTACACATTTTCAGAAGGATGCGGTGACATGACCTAATTAAAAAACGTAAAGGTAAGCTAGGTGAAAAAAGATTGAGAACTTCTGGTATTGACCATTTTGTGATGTCTCTGATTGCTATGACATTATATAGAGAAAGCAATGTTATCAGTAGTCTTCATTGATTTTCATTACATTTTCAGTCTAATTATTTTAAAAGAATTTTGAAAATTTCGCCAAATTGAGCATCTTGTGCTGCTGCAGTCTACTAGTTAAAAATAATGCATTAATATTGATGATATTGAGGGTTCTACGTTTTTTTATATAATTTAAATTAGTTTTGGATGTTCTGTCATGTTTGTGTAGGGTAAACCCCTTAAGTTGGCTACCTCAAATATCTTTAAAATTCCTTGCGACTCAAACTTAGAGGTATAGGGAGGTGGTTTACACTAAATTGTTGTAAATGGTGAGAGAAATGACGTTAGTTAGTGAAACAATGGCAAAGATTGAAATTATTTCCTTTCGGGTGAACAATATAGCATAATATCTCAGAAATACTTAGTTGAACAATTCATTCACTGCGATTTTATCAGGGGTGGATCGAAAATGAAAGATGGAATTATAACTTGTTTATCTTCTCGTATTAATACTTTGAATACATAAATTACCTTTCATTACGTGCCTCTAAATGACCGACTCTTGTAAGCGACATCGAAGCTTCGTCATGTGGCCACCTTTGGAACATTGCAGCTATTTTAAAATATGTTAACACACATACTGTTCTGATACATTTTTCAAAGTGCACATAGCAAAGCTCAAATGCTCACTTTTAGACCAAAATATACTTGGACAAGAAAACTGCTCGTGCCTCTCCGGTTTATACTTTGCGATCTCACATCGTTTGTAAATATCCCCCTTGCTTCCTCGCGAATGCGACGCCGTCAAATCCCAGCATCACAGCGACGACCATTCCATTCGGCCGTCGATATGATGTGACCACCTAAACCTTGTTTGAAAAGCATCATATCAACAACGAGAGGGAACTCGTGCCACAACTTTCTGAAGTACCTCTGGAGTTCCTGATTCTTTGGGAGTCCGAATTCAGAAACGTAGCAATGAGCCCTAGAGCCGGAAAGAGAGGTTTGTTATACTTTTTTAAGATGTACGAGTGAGAATGTTATGTAGAGGCTTTTGACTCTTCACCCATACCCAATGAATTTATCAAATGTTATTTGAAACTGTATACATATTTTTGAAAGTGAACGTTGTGGTATCCCCTCAATCAGAAGAGGAGTTGGGGTTACGCTCCGCTAGTGGAGGGGCACAGCCCCTCCTCTTCCCCTTCACGGAGCGGTGAGGTATAAAACCACAGGCCGGGAGCGGAGCGCTCTCGTTCCATAAATCAACAGAGCACCTCGCTACAACAGCGCCGGACGCTCGCTACAACGTCACAGCCGTGTCGTTATCAGCTACGAGCGATAAGAGTGGACTTCGGGCTGCCGCCGCCGCCAGCTACCTCGCGGTAGAACCTTATCGCCCAGCCGGTGATAACCGCCGGCGCCTGACCCTGCGAGCCGCCTCGGCTCGCTATCGAGCACTGCCAAAGACAAAGACATTGCACGGCAAGAACGCCGTTATCCGAATTGTTTTGTTACTGTTTAAGTTTATTTCAAGTGTATTGGTTATGGTGCCAGTAAACTGCTTATGAACATTGAGTGTGCAATTTACCTGGATCCTGCAAATACAACAAACGTAATAATGAAGAAACATTCCAATTGGATAAACGACTCCAAGCAGAAAAATAACGACTGAGCTGGCTCAGGGCCTCAGTTCATGTCACTGCAGTAGTTCTGATCGGGAGGTCCTAGGGTTCGAGTCCCGACGGTGTCCCAACGTTTTCGACACTGCGTAGATCGCTGGGTCGAAGTCAGCAATTAACTGGAGGAGAATCCAAGCGGCGGGCTGCTCTGTTCGGTAGTCTTCTGTGATTTCTTGGTGGGAGATAACAAGCAAGGGGAGTGTAGGTCGGTTCCGGATCTCACCATTCATAATGGGGAAGATTTATTTATTTATTTTACGTCAAAAACAGTTAAAACTGAGTGTGATGTGCTATGGTAAGAAATGAATTCGGTGCACGTTTTCAAAAATTCTGTGATCCCTACCCTAAGACATACTCCTTGAATTATGAATACAGAAAGATATGAGCGTTTTTTGCTAGGATTGTTAACAAAAACAATCGCTCCAATGTAATAAAATGTATTTTCAAGGGTAAATCATCAATTAATTTGGGCTCTTATCCCTCCTCATGTCCTTCGTCAAGGAATAATACTTCCTGCAACGACATCATGGAGAACGATCATTTGAATAACTATTTTTTCCACTGAATTCTAGAAGATGTGCACAGATAATGAAGTTTTATGTCCGGAAGCAAAAGAAGGGGCCTTCTCAGCATTTGCTCAAAGGATCAAGGAAACTGGACGAAAAACCTGATCGAGATGGGGATCATTGACCCGGAAGCTGCAGTACAATACTTATTGCAGGTTGCTTCGAATTATACAGTCCAAATGGTAAATAATACATTATAATACATTATTAACATACATCATACTTTATAATACATAAACTAATACTTTAAATAATACATTAATTAAAAATAATACATACATTAATCACTGTTATAATTAATGATCGTTTGATGCTCAGTATGGTCTCTAATAGTATACAACTAATTGTATAGATTGTCGGCCCCTCCCGTGATAAAAAACATGCAGTGCACATACGGGACTAATGACCACAGCAGTTGCCATTCCCGGAATCACTAATCAATCAATCATTCGACCAGAAAAAGGCAAGTGACCGTGCCCATTAGAGTTGTTCTTGGCGACCTGGCGCCGCTGGCGAGCGCTTCTCCCGCTCCCCCTCCCGCGAATTGCAGCGCCGTCTCTCGGCCGACGCGGGGGCGCGGTAAGCCGGCGCGGCGCCCGCTCTCAAGGAGAACGTCGGGGGCGGCGGCGGGGGCGGCGGCGGGGGCGGCGGCGGGGGCGGCGGCGGGGGCTGTAATGGACGGGGGCCGCAAAGTGGCGCGGGGCTCGTCAAACACCCCCGCGGCGGCGGCGGCGGCTAAGTACCCTCTCGACGGGCGGCGGGCGGCGAGCGCCCTCGGCGGTGCGTCCCTCCCCCTCGCCCACTCCCCTCCACTCCCCGCCGCGGCCCCCTCGCGCGCCACTTTGACTTCGCCGCCGCGCCGTCTGCCTTCGTTTGTCGGTCTTCCGCAGTGCGTCAGGTCTGCGTTTAAATGTGCGCTGGTGAGGGGCAAATTTCTATATAAGAAATCTGTCGTTGAGGTTACTTGCTCCTATAAGAATTGTGAATTCCCACTGCAGAATATTGCAGAAACGTTTGAAAATGTGTCAGTACGCTATAAAAAAATATTATACACATAATACACAATATTGTCTAATAAAAGGCTCTATATACTGGTTATCCACCCCCGATAAGTGCTTTAATGTTTTTGTTTTTTCTGATGTTTTTTCTTTCCAATTTGCTATTATATTGGCGCCCAACGCTAGCAAGAAATTTTTACTTCCATATTTTTTATTAGAGATGGACGGAACAATGATATCAATCATTTGGTAAGTTATTTCTGTCGTTATTTGACAGAGCTAATATTGGATATATTTGAATGGATATTTCCAGAGAATTTAATTTTACCAGGCATTTAGGCAGGTTTCTTTTATATCCAATAAACTTGACATGACTTTTTTTTGCTTACCTCAGCAAGATTCTATTTCACAACATTTTATGCACAACAGAAACGTTTCTGCTTTAAATGTTATGGAATTTGGATATTTCTACAGGTTCCCGAAGTGCATTCCTTTCTCATGATTTCTTGTTTTAAGTACTTTTACTGTTACCAACGTTACACAATTTTAATTATTAGTTCTACGATGCTATCTCATCTCTTAATATTTATGATTTTTAATATAACTCGTACTGTTCATTACTTCATCCATTCATTAATATGTACCCCCACTTACCAATACTATTAGATTAGTATGTTCATATACTGTTATTGGACGCGACTGTTGCTGTTGCTGTAGTGGACTGTATAATTAATTGTTGGACAGGCAACGAGCTCGGTCCCATCGATGGCTCAGGGATTGCATGATGTAGGTTATCACAAAAAACACAGTTTTACCTTGCAGGATGATGTTTAATGAGTTTGTTGAAAACAAGTTAAATCCTTTAACACCGTACGCCATACATGAGTACACTTACTGAGTACATTACACTTTCTGTACAAGACCTTTACGTAAGTACAACACGGAGTCGCGACGTCTTTCTAGCAAGGCGTCCTGCCTGCGACTAAATTTAAGCACAGTTTAAATGATTTGGCACTTTCTGCCATGCCAATACACAATTGCAGAGCTTAGCACTTTCTGCCATGCTGAGTTCATAATGCAAAGGTTGCCTTTACAAGTTTTACGTGAGATTTACACGGAGCCGCTACGTCCTTCTTGCAAGGCTGCTCGTGAACGACTAAATTTACTTTGTTAGCGAAAGCTCGAAGAGGGGATTTTGAGTTTGTTTAAATGGGCCAATAGGCGACTGCTTTGTTAGCGGTCGCGAGTTGGCGGAGTGGGGTGATTTGGAATGGGCCAATTGGCGGCCGTTGGAGTTTAAAATATTCTAGAACATATTCGAAGGTTTCTGTGGCGTGACGCCGAGATTGCACAACCGCGCGCGCAGCACTGCCGCTTTGGGCCGGGCGGTTGGGGATATCTACACCGCACGTGCGAAGGGTGTCGCAACGGCGTGTGGAGATTTTCCATACTGCGCTTCCGGTTGCAGCTGGGCAGGAAGTATTGTATTTCTACCTCTTTTCCTACCTTTGCGTGTGGGCCCGAACAGTTATTAAAGTTAGAGCCAGATCAGTTTATCTTAATTCATGCAATTTAAAAAATTTACCAAACAACTTCGAATGTTCCTGATAACCCTGCCAAGTAGGGCTACCTTAAAAACATAGCAGAAGGTTAAAATATTTTGTAGATTATGGATCAAGTACCTCGTTAGGAGTCGTGTCCCGTTAGGAGCTAAAAACACTGGTTTTACGTTTTAGATGAAACACTGGTTTTACGGACGCACCATTTCCGATTTGTGCACGATGGAAATGTGTGTTGCAGCGTAACGTGTATTGCAGGTTGCATGTGTCCCTTATATCATAATATGTGAAATTCATTTTATTTCATCTCGTATTTGTCGGAGCTAGTCCTGGGGAGTAATCCCTGTTGAGTAGTAGCGCACTTACGGGGTTTTGTAACGATGCTCCCTAATAAATGGTTCAAAACGTTAACCTTTTTTAGGGTATTATTTTATAGAAGGGACGATTCTCAATACTTAGCCCTTTTGGCCATAACTCGAATGAATTGTTTCGGTTGATGAGTGGTGATATAGATACGATGTGAATAATGATGGAGCGATGGTGAAATGAGAAGAAAGAGAAACGGAAGACCCCCGCAGAACACTGCCACCAATCCTCTTTGTCTACCAAATTACAGATTGATGTCCGGGATTTCATTCCGGTCGATTCAGAGTTGGAAAACGGGGGCGTTTGACCTCAGCAAGTTTGACCACTGCTCGCCCTTACTACGGATGGCGTTATATGGAAGAACGCCATCTGTTGTCTGTGCATACCATCTGGGTTTGTAGTCTGTATATATTGGCTGCCGCTGTCTCTGCAGTGCCTCTGACTGGGAGTTCCTAGAGTTCGATTCCCCACGGTGGCGGATTTTCGAGTCTAGCTATATACCTAGGTTGAATTCAGCTTTGGCTAGAGGAGAATTCTAACGGCTGACTGCTCTGATCAGTAGTTTTCCATACTTTTTCCGATCCAAACGAGGCATATGCCGGAAGAGTATCCTAACAAACGGGCCATGGATTGCGCGCGAACTTTCCTTCCTAATCCTGTACACGCCCAGTCGGACACTGAACTACCACACATGTCAGGAGACCAGTCGGAATCCTACGGATCTGTCTGTTGCGGAAATTATCTGGAGAGGAAAATCCCCGCAAGCCCATGTGTAGGTCAGTGCCAAATTTCACCATCCAGCGGAAAAATGAATCACAGGCATCTCCCGGGATTAAAAATACACTACACCAACAGTACTAATGACCATGACAGTTGACGTCCCCGGAGATATCAATCAATCAATGAATCTAGTCTGTGAATCGCCATCGTTTGTGCGTGCTGGATGCCAATTTCGCCAATCAGTCTGTCTGTCCCCACTGCACGGGAGACGGCCCCTCGCGCATCCACCGTCCATCCCCCCTGCCCCACCCCGTCCCCGCCCGCAGCGCCACGCGGCGGCGGCGGCGCACATCGCGGCGTCTCGTTTGTCGGACGCGGCCTAATCAGACGCTCCCTCCGCGGGACGTCAGCCGCCCGGGTCGCTCATTAGACGCGCGCCAGACGCACGGACGGTGGCTGACAGTCACTAAGGATCGAAGACAGTGACGCTTGTAGAGGGAAGGCAGTGGATGAACCGGTCTGCTCTGGAACGTGACACTGCTGTTCTCTTCAAGAATAATATAGCTCTTTGTTAATGTGGAAAATTAATTGCTCTGCGCTGCTGAGTCAACCGACATCAGCACTTGCGTGCATATCTACCGGATTTTTAATGGAGAAATTACAGCGAAACCACACATTTTGGATTCTATACAGGAATAACTAACTATACCAAATCGAAATCCCCCGCTCACTACCAATCACATTATTCGATTCTTTTGAAATTCACGAACGTAATTGTATTCCTTAGACAAATAGCGACTTTTTAATTCTCCCCGGGTGTCCAAGCTAGAGAAACAGTTCTAGGTTTTACTAAATCATTGAAACTAATGCATCACGAAAACAAAAACAAGCTCATATTCTAATATGTTCTTCTAGTGAGCGGGAATAAGATCAGGTTCGCTAACAAGTGTCAGTGTGAGCACCATCTAAATGTAGCCTTGCTTCCTACCTATAAGACTAGGGGCGATGGGCCACCCAACTACCTTTGTCCATGTTCAGTGACCGATATGGGATCCCGAGCCACAACGACACCGTGGAAGGAAAGTTCCACGGTGGTTACATCTGGAGTAATATGACTTGGCCAAGAAAGGCGGAGTCTTTCGATACCGATGGATGCATATACGTGAAATAGAAATAGACACCTGCACACACATAGAAAAGTAGACATACCTTCTTATGTCGGTGTGTCTGTCTTCTTATGTTCTGTTGTGTATGATCTACAATTAAGTATTTTCATTTGGAAGTACCCACCCTGAGTGTTAATACAAACATACTAGAAAGTTATGAAGAGAATGGTGTGCGGGAACTGGTAACTAAGTTAGGTGAACGGGTGGGTATATTGAAGCGGGGCCGGATAGCGGTTGGCAGCTGGAAGGCGACATCGCCAATAAAACAATAGAACATCGACAATAATAAATGTTTTAAACTCGTATAAATTCAAAATTAAAACATCGAATCCATAAAACATCGCTTAAAACTATCAATGTTTTTAAAAGTGGTTTAGATATCTCTAACATTTATGTTCACGAAGGGAAGAAATTAATTTGGCAGTTGTCGTGTTTACTAATTTATAATTAAGATATAATTGACAAAACAACGATTGATTAAAGCCGATGTTTGTTTAACATTGATGATATAATCTCTATGTTTTCACGTTTTTCATGTGTTGTTTTGTGAATGAAAAAGTTTCATAATCAAAATGTT
Organism: Teleogryllus occipitalis; assembly: GCA_011170035.1. Taxonomy (NCBI): domain Eukaryota; kingdom Metazoa; phylum Arthropoda; class Insecta; order Orthoptera; family Gryllidae; genus Teleogryllus; species Teleogryllus occipitalis. Next base: position 625,196 of record BLKR01000275.1, read on the forward strand.
ATAAAAATTAAAACATTAAAAAATTATTTACGAAACCATTGTGTTTGTGTGTTCGAACGACGAAAAATCGTGGGCCATGACGCATCCTTCCTGAGAAATTCGATGTTAGGCGTAGGAAAACTCAGATCGGGGTCATCTCTCAGGCGAGAGATAGTGTGCTCAAAGAAAATAGTACAAACGCCGTCCGCTTTATTAATATATTACTTAATATTTTAACTTTTACAAATTGTGATTGTGAATCTTTTTTATTTCCAAACAAAATATTGAAAACGTACAAATATCGCCACAAAACTTGGGAGTTAAAAATCATCTACTTTAATAAATCGTTGTTTAAAATATCGATATTTCAACAAAACATATTTTAAAAACATCAGGAGAGATGACTCAGGGCATCAACTGATTTCACTGCAGTGCCTCTGACTGGGAGATCTGGGGTCCGAGTCCCGACTTTAGCAGGATTTTTGACACTATCCCGATAGGTAGATCGAGTTCTGTTGCTGTCTAGAGGATAATTCTAGCAGCGGGCTGCTCTAATTGGTTATAGTTTTCCGTAGTTTCTCCGATCAACACTAGGCAAATGCTGGAGCGAAGCTGGGAAACCCCGCTACCCTGTCAAACAGGCCACGGAGCGCACGCGATCTTTCCTTCCCAATCCTTGTTCTATCCTACCCCCTTCACAAACTTACCCTTACATACATTACCACATATGCCGGGAAACCGGTCAGGAGCTTAAAGCTTGCCCCGGTTGGGGCGGGTCCCACTGGTGGGAGATACCTAGTTGAGGAAAACCCCGCTAGCCGACGGTAGGTCCGCACTGGATCTCGCCATCCAGCGGGACAAAGATCACCGCCACCTCCCGTGCAAAAACATGCACTAAACGTACGGGATTAATGTCCTATCCATTGACGCGCCCGGTATCACTAGTAATCAATTATTGAAAACCTCGACTTGGATGTCGCATCCCTAGCAGGGAGAGCGTGGCTAGATTTGGGTTGTCGGTGAGGGAGGACGAATCAGTTAGTTGGCGCCAGAAAAGCGCCAGGGAGTGGGGGGGAGCGGCACACACGCGCCCTCTGTCCCACGGGAGCCGCGGCGGCGCGTGTGGCTGCCCCGCCCCCAGCGCCCACCGCCGCCGGCGGCCAAGCGGACCCGCCATTCGAGAAATTAATTAGGCGGCGGCGGTGGCGGCGGTGGCGGCGGCGACTCGCGGCGGCGGGCGGCGGCGGGCGGCGGCGGGCGGCGGCGGGCGGCGGTGGGTGGCGATGGCGGCGGTGGCGGTGGTGCACGCGTGCGCGCACGACACGCGACACCTGCGGCGATAAGCGCCCGGCCGCTGGCCCACGCGCGCGCGCGCGTAGCTCGTCTTTCTGCGCACT